>JAPXFQ010000831.1:0-1200000 GCA_028564705.1 Apricaphanius iberus | reverse complement strand
AAGGTTTAGGCAAAGTGAAGCAAGGCGATTTTAATTGTATGGTAAACTTTTAACAACAGGGTAATTCAAGGTGCTTTACAGAATTTTACCTCGATTTATAAAGGGGTTTCAGACTTTTTCATTTTTGAAATTTTCCCACACTGAGGCCACATGTAGCTACACTAACACTGATACTTTGCAGACATTTTTTAAGAAATTTATTTGTTTGTTTTAACAAAAAAATATAGTTAATGAAACAGTAAATTGCCCATGGTTGCTTTCTGCATTAAATCATCTTTTTCACATCAATTCTAAATCAAATCAAATCTAAATCAATCTTTATTTATGAAGCACTTTTCAAACTACAACATTTATCAAAGTGCTTTACAGATTTGCAATCAGTCCAGGGTGTACCCCACCCCTCGCCCACTTATAGATAGAAACCAGACCACTGCAACGCTGCATAAGATAGAGAATATGCTGAATGGATGGATGGATTAAAAGGAAATTTTTTGGTTTCCTGTTGGTGTGGCCGCCTTTGGGTATTCCAGTATTTTTGTAGTTATTTAGAAATTCAGCCATTTTAAACATGCACCTAGTGAAGCCATACTTTCTGTACGTTCTCATTGAATTTTTAGTTGAAGGATTTACTGTGAGGTTGTATTGCATGTCTGGAGAATGGAGAAAAAGAATTTCTGCTGATCTGAATGAGAGCATCTAAAACCATGACAGTGCCAAATTAAATTTCATCTATGACCAGAGTAACAGCCACTGTGGTTCTGTTTATCAAAATCAACATACGGTGCTAAGAAAAAGAGTGAAGAATAACATTAACAATTTCCATTTGGCATCATTAGTCCACAGATTATTTTCCTAAATGTCTCTAGTCTTCAAGACACTTTTAGTAAATGTTATATGGGCCTTTGTGTTTTGTGTTTTTATTCACATTCTATTTCATATTTTCCCGCAGTGGTTTTAAGCATCTCTGTCATAGAGGCTATTTTTGCCCAGTTTCTCTGTCTTATTTCTCAATCATGAACTCAGGCCTTAACAAAGTCAAGCAAAGTTCACAGAGATTTAGACCTTCTGTGTTCTTCTATGACCTCATGAGCTATTGGATTCATTCCAACTATTTGATGACTAAATATTGTTCTTGAGAGGGTTCTCCACAGTTCCATGTTCTCTTCATTTAAGAATCATGTTCTCACTGTGGTTCCCAGGATACTCAAAGCTTCACACGGGTTCTGTTTAAGTGAGTTTTTGGTTTTATGGGTCTGCAATCGGGTCTAGTTATCAGCTAAATAATTGCCAATCACAGTTAATACATAAGGCAGGGTTGATTTGGACAACTCTTGCTTGATGTTAAATGTTGATTGATAATCTGTGACAAAAATAAGAATATGTTTGGTTCTCTTCATTTTGATCAGACCTTTTCCAAATATAATAATATAATAAGACCCATGTAATTATCACTGAGAAACTACCTTCTTTTTAACATGGATACTCATGCATGAAAACAAATTGATAAATATTTACATGTAGAATAAAGTAGAATGCATCTTAGTAGCTTGTAATACAGATCTATTACATAAATTAAAAAACGATAATAAGAAAAATAATCTCAAAACAAATGAAAACGATCATACTTAAAGCTTGAAAAGTAACTTTTTAAGAATAACTTCTAATAATAACAGGACTCAATAATATAAATCACGGTTTTTTTTAAAGAATATTGTTCAACTGGTTTACCTGAAGTCTTCAACAGGCCCAGGTATAGGCCACCAGCAGAGCCAATCACAGGCGCTGTCAGGGTAATTGACAACGAGACCCAGCCCACCTGTGCACCTGTAATCCAATCCCCGGCCTTCTCATAGGTGAAACCGGCCTTAGTTTCTCAAAAAAGAGCGAGAAAAGCCGACAAAACCCGTTCTCTCAGTAGGGGACACTTTGTTTGTTGCTGTGGCCCTCATTCAGCGGTAGCGGAGGAGTTTTCCAGCCTAAAGAAGACGGGTCGGATTTTCAGTACCAACTCGAAAGTCCAGTTCGACCGACCAAGATGTCACAGGAGCATGACAAGTAAGTAGTCCTGACTCTCCACTCCGACTGCCCAACGACCATGTTGGCAGTATTTTCTTCTAAATACCGACTCTTTTTATTTTGAGGGATGTTCACAACATTTTAGCAGATTTGTTTATGTTTTATGGATTTTTAAGGAATTACTGTGTCTTGGAGCTCCTACCTGATTTTTTTTTTTTTTTTAAGCAGATCCCTACATTTTCTCACCTCTCAAAGCATCTTTTATTACGAATAATCATAAGATCGGCTTTTTTTTCATGGGTAAGTTTTCTCAATCGTTTGGCTTGCCAAGCGCTGAGGTGACTAAAGCTCATAGTTTCCCATGGTGTAACTGCGCTCATTTCACCTGTCATGTTCAAGCCTGTACAGGTGTATCTCCACCTGTCGTGCGAGCAAGAGGAGCCTGTTGGAAAGCGTGTTGGAGATGGGCGGTTTAGTTTGATTTAACAGTCTCGATGGTGTTTATTCAGGAATACGTGATCAGCAACAGAAATTGTCTCTGCAGGGGTTTCGTGGTGGGCGTTGTACTGATGAGCGGCTCTTCTGGGAAAAATAATGCGAAAATAATGTTTAGGATTTTCTTATGTTAGAGGTGATCAAACTGCACTCTGAATTTTTGAGGGCAACAAAAATGAGACTTTTTTTAAAAAGAGGAGTGAAACTGTACACCTGTTAGGCGTTGGCCCCACTCAGACAATGTAAGCAAGCAGCACTGTCACAAGCTCAGGTGGGCTTTACTACTGAAAACAAATTATATGTCAACCCAAAGGCTGAAAACGTGGAAAAAATAACGCTCAGTTAGCTATAAATTAAAACACATATTTTTTCTCTTTATGTTTATACAGAATATACGTTTTTAAAAAGTACTTCTGACTGATTTACTCCACTTAAATTTAACTGTAAATTCAGTCTGAGGAAAAAGTTTTTATCCTGCCATAAATTAATAGAGCTCATGAGACTGCTTGAAAAAATATCAATGTCAACTATTGGATTATTAAATGTTGTTCTGACTATTTTTAGGGAAGGGGGAAAGCTGCACTTGTTGTAGATACTTGTAATGGAAACTAAGCCATTCACGCTTTATTATAATGACTTGGTTTCAAGTCTTTGCAGTGGGACAATCAGGAGGTTTGTTTTGTGTCATCATGCCTGAGTGTGTGTGTGTGTGTGAGTGTGTGTGTTCATTTTCTTAGGTTTAAGAAAAATAAGAAGAAGAGTAAACATTCAGATTTACAGTAAACAGCCAACCTCAGGGGACCGTGAGCTGTTTCATGCACGTAGGCGCTGAGTCTTCATTTAAAATTCCCCTTTACTCAGGTTTTAAGTGCTTAAAGGACATATCTGATATGCATAAGCGCCTAAAAGAACATCATGATGGAAGAATTTATTTTATTTAAATTATTAAATTTGTATTTATCCCTTTAGATTAGTGTAACTTTTTCAAACAAGATGAGGCCAAGAAAGCACGCCAGTACAAGCAATACATCATCATATTCTTAGATGTTTTTCAGAAAATAGAAAAAAGTTTCCCTGCCTCGTTTTTCATAATCATTATTAATTTATTTGATTTATCATAACTGATACATTATCGTGTAGTTATGACAATGAAAGGTATAGATATATGTATGCATTTCAAAGAGACAGAGCACAACTCAACAACATACTGTATTTTAAAAGAAAAGTTGTAAAATCTATTTTTACAGCTTTCTTTTCCTCAATGCAGCAGTTTTTTTTTTTTAAATGAAGGACTAATTTTGTCAGAAATACTTGTATCAGACATGATACTTTTGGTGCTATACTGTACAAAATAGGCTATTGGAACAAGTTACAGGTGAAAAGTTTCACTCTTTAGTTATTGAAGTGTTGAAAGTTTCGCCAAAAGCATTAAGGTTCAGTGCAACGTGAAGAAACGAAAGCGCAAAACAGGGAGCAAGGCAAGTTTAGGTGTGAAGCGACTTTTATTCATAAGGTAATTTAAAGTCTTTCACGTGGAAATAAATGATAAATAATAGTAAATAAAACAGTAATATAAAAGGACATGCTAAAACCCCTGGTTCCCGCTCTTTTTGTTGCACTCACAGAGCCGTGACCTTAAAGCTTTCAGAAGAAGTGGAAAAACTTACTGGCTCCAAGTGTTTCACCAGAACTCATCATTATTTTTTTAGAAACGGGTTCTGTCAAAGTAAAACAACAGAAGCAAAGTGTTGTTGAAGCGGCGGAATGCAGCAGGGTCAGTTGCGTCACCTTCGATCGGCTCGTCGACCAATGGCGATCACGCCATCGGAGTTGTCCCACTGGACAAGCCTGTATCGCGTCTTTTATTTATTTTTTTTTTCTCCGAGCCAAATCGGTGGCGCGATGGCTGAGATTTGTTGCACAATCGTTGAAAAGCCTGAACAACAAGTCCTGCAGATAAACAACCTCCGCACAGTCGATGTGTCATACATACAACCTGTTTGTCGGTTTTTAACGAAGCTGTGATTTTTTTCTTCTTCTTTTTTTTTAGTTCCTGCCGTGCTGCAGTTAAAAATGCTGTTAAATGTTTGAGAACCAAAAGGATTCAAATCTTTACATACATTTTTTAGATATTCCATGGTTCACTGAGCATCTTTTGTCTCCATTTAAACGACATGAAAAATATTTAAAAGAAACATCAAATCTCTGATAACAGATCTGTGCGGATTAACTAAAGTGGTACCTCCCTTTTGCAGTAAGCGTGCAGTCTTGGTTCTCCAGAACAAGCAGGGATATGGAGGCCAGCGTCGTCCCTTCACCACAGAGGATGAAGCCTGGAAGTCTTTTCTGGAGAATCCATTGACAGTCGCCACCAAGGCCATGATGAGCATAAACGGAGACGAGGACAGCGCCGCAGCTCTCGGCTTCCTCTACGACTACTATGACGTAAAAATCAATTACCTTCTGAACTGGTTTCCATGTTTTTATGATCTTATAACTTTTTTATCGACACTGTCTTGTCACCTGACCACTACGAAACATCTGTTAGGCAGAGCTTGAGTTTGTAACTGATCTAGTGGCTCATATTGGCAGCAGGGTGACCCTTGTTGTTGGATGTGATGTGGTCAGACGCTGAGCGGCTGTGTTTACCTTCATATGCAGGTGCCCAGGGAGAAGAGAACAATGCAACCCAAGACAGAGTCGCTGGTCTCTGATGTGGATCCTAACAAAAGGTGAGCAGCAGACCTCTCCTAATACCACCCCCTATGAGAATAAAAGCACAGCACACAGCAGCGGCCTAAAACACACATCCCACCTTCTGAATATTTTGGGAAAAGCCTGCACATCTGTTTAGTTAGGAGGTTTATCATTTTTCAATATGTTAGCACAGTTATATTCGCTCAAACTTTAATAGTTATACCATTAGAGCGAATAGTTTTTAGACATTCTAGCAGATTGATGGTGGGAAAAACTGTCATCGAGCATTTTTCGATAACTGTTAGTGAGTCTTTTACTTCAATTTTGGACCCTTTTTAACTGAATTGTTTTGATTCAGCCACATTCACTTGCTAGGTTGCTTTGAAATATTTTACTGCTGCATACAACCAAATAAACCTTGAGGTTCAGATCATGAACTGACGTCTGAATAATCTCCTTTTCTGGGAGTGAGCAGAATTCATTGTTTCATAGATTATAAGCCGTCCAGGTCATGAAGGAGCACATGGGGCCCAGATCATCACACTACCAACGCAGTGTTCTGGTGTTGGTATGATTTCAATTTAGTTTACACCAGACGTAACAGGATTTACGTCTTTTCTCAAATTTCTTGGGGATTTTCAAAAGGTTTTTTGGTCAGTGAGATGAGTCTTTGTGTTCTTTGAGTCAGCAGTCTTTTTGACCTTGGAGCTATCCCATGCAGACAAGTTTTGCAGTGTTTTTTTTTCTTTCTTATTGTTGAATCTGACCTTTGACAAGACCTGAGACGGGTAAAGTCTGAAGTATCTTATTTGTTGTTCTGTGCTTCATTATTGGTGTCTTGGAAGGTTGACCATCCGTCCATATTTTCTCTGTCTGTAAATAATGGTTATCACTATTTACTCAAGACCCAAAGCCTTAGAAAAGACTTTGAAACCCTTTCCAAATTAAAAGATGGCAATCAATTTCTTTCTAGATGTTCTTTAATTTTTATTTATACCATGGTCTGGGTGAATACTCGATACTGATTGGCTGGAGGGTGTAGGTTAAAAAGTGATAATGTACACCTAGGAAAGGCGTCCCGTCAAATTGCCTGATGACAGTTCTAAATTATTGCGCTGGCTAAAATGGCAGCGGAGAATCAAAGTTATTTCACAGTTGACTCATCGCAAAGTTTTGCATCATTCTCTGGAAACACACAAGCAGTAAATAGTGCACTGGCCTTCAGAAACTATACTTTGTATCACGTACCGTAAGGTAAAGCCATCATCTCATGTCCCATCACTGATCACCTACTGTGGTTGGCTCGCTGTGGCCGCATTGCTTAGCAACGCCTGTATAAGGGAGATAGTAAATAGTGCGTTTGACTTATAAAAAAGTAAAAACTCAAGATTTTAACTCTAAAATGCATTAAAGTATTATTAATTAATTAAATATTTCTTTCTTTTATAAGTGACAATGTTATAATGCCCTTCGAGGTGTCTATTATAAGAAATTAATGGACTTTGCGAAAGCAACCGTCCGACGCGTCGTCCATTAATTTCTGATAATGGACACCTCGTTAGGCATTATCCCTTACATATTGGGGTGTGATCTGTTCCTTTTTTTCCGCTTCAAGTTTTCAGACCACTTCTTAATTGTCAAATTTTGTTGTTTTAAGGCGTGTGTAAGGTTTGTGAAATTGAGCTTTTTTTTATGTGGTTAATCACAGTTTATTAATGATTTAACAAGGGGTGAACATTTTTTCCACATAACTCCACATTGGTTTAGATTTCAGATTTGTCTGCTAATAAAATTAGTTTGTATCAGTTCATATAGTATATAGTATCAGTATGTGGGATTACTGAGGGATTGCTGTGGTAGGGGTCTGCATGTTGTGAATTGGCGCTATATAAATAAAGTAAACTGAATTAAATTAAAATTAGTTTGATAATCTGAAATATTTAAATTTGACCCCAAAAACAACAAATCTGTAAGGGGGCAGTTACTTTATACACCACTGTATATATGTTAATCATTGTTAAACAAATAATTGTATAAAAAGTTCTATTTTGCTATTATAAGAACTTTTAAGTGAAGTTTAATTGAATAAAACAAATAAAAAATAGTATGGGCTTTCATTCGTGAGAATTTGAAGCATTTCATCAATCAAAAGCAAAAGCAAACATTTAAGAATAATATAACAGCAATTTTAATCTTAAAATAATGGTAAGTGCTGTAAATTATAAAATGTATGTAGTCGAGATCTCAATTTCTGTTTTTCAGGCATCAAATCCAGGCCAGACACCCCATAGTTCCTCTGCAGGAAGCTGGTATGGAGAACAGAATCCAGGTCCTCAAAACACCCGTCAACATTCTTCAGCTGGCCCAGGACAAGAGGGCTCACTTTCCTTCACCAGGTCTGTTCATTCTTATGAAGAAAATGCATTGTAAAGAAAAAAAAAAGCCTTCCATCTAACTGAGCTCTGTTCTTCTAGACACGACCGTCACAGTTTCCATCGCCACAATGCCAACCTACACGCCCGTTAAGACAGAGGTCCCCGCCCACGGCTTCTCTGTCACTGTCCCGAACAACTGCAACGAAACGGACGCTCACGTGGGCGTCTTCGAGCGACATCTCGTCCAGAGCGTGGTGCAGTGCAACCCCAGCACCCAGTCCCGCACTCCCCCCGACTCCACCTTCTCCGAGAGCTTCAAAGATGGTTCCCAGGAGGTGAGTGTTTCGATTCCCCCCTCCTTCTGAGTGCTCCTGATAGTTTCTCTGCTTCCCCCTCCTTCCTCTCCTCCACCTCTTCATTAATTTCCACTACTTCCATCTCCTCTGTCAGATCTCCCCCATTGAACAAAAAGATATTCACCTGATCCCGTGGAGCCAGCGGTGGGCTCAACCTTCCCTGGTTTTTATCTGAACATGCCAAAATAGTGGCCAGTGTGTTATTATGTCATTGTCTCACCAACACAATAAAGTGCTGTACTTTTCTCGTACAATAGCCAAAGTCTTTTCTCCCTCCTCGTTCTCTATTTTATCCTGGAGGGGAATTACCTCAGACAGGAGGAAACCAATAAACCCCTCTGCAAACACAGCAGGAATAGCGGAAAGAGGGGGCAAAAACCCTATTAAAAAAAGAGAACGTAACAAACAAAAGATGGACAACACAATATCAAACAATGATTATTCTCTGGATTTCATAGAGTGCTGGTAATGCAAGTCCAGTGGGTTTCCTTTGCTTTACTTCTTTCCTTTTTGTGTGTTGCAGATGTTTTCCTTCCCAGGAGATCTCCAGTTACGCATGGCCACCATGACCCCCGAGGACTACACTCAGTTTGAAACAACACCAGGGTAAGTTTCACTGCTTCCGACGATAGATGCACTGATCGGAATTTTGAAGCCACTTTCTGGGTTTAGCTAGTTAGAGTTTCCTTTATATTTCAGTTCAATTTATTTATATAGCACCAATTCATAACAAATGTCACCTCAAGGCACTTTACAAGAAAAGTAATTGTAATTCAATCATACATACATCCCAATCAGTTTAAACGTTTTCTGGAATCCCGGCAGAATGCATCAAGTCATTTACATGCAGCATTCTCTCCTGCTGAATGAACATATATCATAATAGAGTGTGTCCCCCTCTGCACCCAGAAGTACATGTTCCAAAAAAAACTTTGGTTTGTTTGACAAAGAGCAATGTGAATATGAACTGCAACAGCTAAAAATGGCAACAATGTCACAATTTTGGTCCCCCGATCAAACCGAGTCTACCAGACTATCAGTTGTGAACGCACCTTTAATTGTTCCCCAATCCACATAAATTTATTAATAGCTAAATAAACTACAGTTTTCTTGACAGAAGCTTCTGACATCTATGTGCTTCCTCTCACTTCACTGTGGACACTATACCTATATAAAGAAGGCAAACTTTAGCCCTTTCAGATCCTTCTTTCAATCCATGAGGTGCACCGAGCTGGACACAGGGTAGGTCAGGTTGAAAATAGTTCACAGCTCTTTAAGGAGCAATTGGACTCTTCATCAGAAAATCAAGAAACGCATAAGTCTTTTATCATTTTTATACACTCACTCGCCACTTTACTAACCCATTTAGGCATGAAGACGATCTGCTGCAGTTCAAACCGAGCACCAGAATGGGGAAGAAAGGTGATTTAAGTGACGTGGTTGTTGGTGCCAGACTGGCTGGTCTGAGTATTTCAGAAACTGTTGATTTACCGGGTTTTTTACGCACAACCATCTCAAAGGTTTGTAGAGAATGGTCCAAAAAAAGGGAAAACATCCAGTGAGTGTCAGTTCTGTGGGCAAACATGACTTGTTGAAGGCATGTTTGCCTTCAACTGAAACTGAGACTGCGATTCGCACAGGCTCACCAAAATTGGACAATAGAATACTGGAATATTTCTGCTGCGACATTCGGATGGTATGCATAAATCCATCTACTCAGGCTGGTCGTGGTGGTGTAATGGTGTGTGGGACATTTTTCTGCCACACTTTGGACCCTTTAGGACCAATTGATCACCATTACAATGCCACAGCCTACCTGAGTATTGCTGCTTACCATGTCCATCCCTTTATGACCACAATGTACCCATCTTCTGATGGCTACTTCCACCAGGATAATGCAGCATGTCATAAAGCTCGAATCACATCAGACCGGTTTCTTGAAGATGATAATGAGTTCCCTGTACTTAAATGGCATCCACAGTCACCAGATCTCAATCCAATAGAGCACCTTTGGGATGTGGTGGAACAGGAGATTCAAATCATGGGTGTGCAGGAGACAAATCTGAAGCAACTGCATGATGCTATCATGTCAGTATGGACCAAAATCTCTGAATATTGTTTCCAGTACCTTTTTTGAATCTATTCCACGAAGAACTAAGGAAGTTCTGAAGGCAAAAGGGGGTCCAACCCGGTACTAGCAAGGTGTACCTAATAAAGAGGCCAGTCAGTGCATAATGAATACATCCTGTTTTCTTGTTCTCCAGGAGTAACTTCGAGTACTCTCTTGAGGCATCCAAATCTCTGCGTCAGAAGACTGGTGATGGGACAATGACGTACCTGAACAAGGGACAGTTTTACCCAATCACGCTCAGGGAGGTTGACAACAAGAGCATTCAGCAACCCATCACAAAAGTCAGGGTAAGAGTGATTCCAAAATGTTTCTGAAAGAGGAACACTGCAACAGCTCAGCTGTGTCCGTTATTACTGAAATAAAAGTTTGAAGCCATCAATTTTTCATCGTATGTTGTCAGAGTGTAGTGATGGTCGTGTTTGGAGAGGAGAAGTGCAGGGAGGATCAGCTGAAACACTGGAAGTACTGGCACTCCCGGCAGCACACGGCTAAACAGAGGTGTCTCGACATCGGTAAGATTCCCTGCTGCTGCTCTGCTAAACAGTAAGGGGGGGGGAAAATGTCAACAGTTAGTATACAACTTGACAAAAAAGATGAAAAAAATGAGAAAAGCATGTGTTCTGGTAAGCTAGTCCTTGAACAACAGAAAAATAGAGTAAGTTTCTGAAATTTCAGTATTTTGAATCATCTATTTAATCAGCCTCTGCATTACAACTAAAGATGATTAAAGCAACTCAAAAGTTCAGAACCGATCACAGCCTGGTTGTACTAACTTATGGTTGGTAACTTACTTGTAGTAGGGTCACTGTACTTTTTGTTGTGTCCTTCGCTCCATGTGTGCTTTTTTTCTCTTCCTTGTTCCATCCTTACTTTCCTCTTTTTTGTCCTTTGTTCTTCCTTCCTTCTTTCCTTACTTACTTACTTTTCATTGATTTTTTCTGTAATTTTTCCTACCTTTTTATATATGGAAAACCAGCCCACTTGAAAAAAAAAACATCTTCTAGAAATTAATTGTTAACTTACGCTAAGTGTATTTTATGCATTAAAATTAGCGTAACGCTCTGGTAAATCTGTAATTTGAGTGTGGAATTTTTAAATGAAAAATATGAAGGAATCCTGAATCACAGACCAGTAATGACCTTCAAATGATGTTATAACCAATTATCAAAACTACTGGAGAGAAACATTGTTCTTTCTGATGTCCGTGGCTTTATTTACAACATATCATCACATTGGATGAAATGTAACCTAGTGGCCCCTTGACTAATCATTAAATTGATGTTTGACCTTTCAGCTGACTACAAGGAGAGCTTCAACACCATCGGCAACATTGAGGAGATTTCCTACAACGCCATCTCCTTCACGTGGGACACGAATGAGGAGGCTAAAGTAAGACAGTGAGATTAACGTGTAAACAGAAAGAAAAAATAATATTAAAACTGTGGCACACTTTTTATTTAAGGTCTTGATCCTTCTGTCAGTGATGAACAGATTCCAAAAAACAATTACAATATTATAACTGTGATGCTGCATCTTAAATTACTTCTGCACAGCAAACAAGGAAGTTAAGAGTCAGGAAGGATAAAACTCAGCTGGGGCAGATGAACACAGTTTGCAGTCAGCGGACAGTTTGCTAATGAAATCCAGTTGGAATGGTGGGGAAGTTGTTAAGACGGCGTCCCTGACTGTCCTCATTCTGTCTCACCGACGTGAGATAGACAACAAACCAGCAGTCTGTCATCTTCACCCTCAACTACAAACATAAAGTCCCATGAAGGCACAGTTTTCTGCAGAGTCCAGGATGTTGACTCGAAGTCAGTTTAAAGGATGTTCATCCTTGTTTGTTTTTGTCACCTCATGATGTGTTTAACCTCCCCGCTGTCGTGTTGTTTTAGACACGCTTCAACGAGAGGTTAAGTTACAGACAAGGACGTATTTGTGGGTCTAAATGGCCGTCATTTTGTGCACGAAGCTGCCTAAAGTCCAGACCTCTTCAGACCTGGCGTCTCGCTCCCTGCTCACTTTCAGATGATGGGAGATTAACAGTCAAATTCAGGTTTGAGGCGTTAAGTTGAGAAAGTTGCGCTGAAGTAAGCTGAGACGTGCAGGTGTGTGTTTTTGTGGTTTGCCCTCAGGGTGATCATAAAGCATGATACGGGTATTTGTGGTGTATTTGCGAAGGGCAGCCCCTCGTATGCTTTTTGTCTGAGTGTTTTGTCTTCATAGGCTTTAATTTCTCCACCTCTCTGATGTACGTATTTTTCTAAACAAAACCCAAATCCAAAGAGATGAAGCTGGAGCTTTTAAATCACATAAAACACCCGAAGATGTGTTCAAACTTATTTTAGAATATTTTTTTTATTTTTGTTTTATTTTATTTTAAATTACCTTAATTCTAATAAGTTAACCTTGGTTTACACAAACGTTGTGATATTTCAGCTTTTAAACGACATCTGGAATTTATTATCCTAATAATATCTGAAATGTAATTGATCTGAGATTGTAAACCGACTAATCCTCTCTGTTTGGTGCTTTCAGACCCACTGTTGTGATTACGGGTTCTGTTTACACAATGAGAACCTGTTTTTAGTCAAAGCATCCAGACAAAGAAGCAAAACACGATAATGTCTTTGCTGTTGTTAACCAGAAGAGGGCAGCGTAAAACACTGAATGCAGCTTGACAAATAAACTGCAGTTTTTAATCTGTATTTATGACACAAAAAGGAAAATGAAACATAAAAACAAAGAATTTTAGTTACAAGTATGTATATAAAAAATATCCAGCATGACTTAATGTATTACATGCATTTAGAAATCAAAATAATAATAATAATAATAATAATAATAATAATAATAATAATAATAATAATAATAATAATAATAATAATTCACCTTCATTTGTTGTAACAAGTGAGAAGAAAATAAAATCAATCTTCCAATTCAATTTTTTGTGTGGTAAAAGTATTGGTACTCTGTATCGGCAAAATCTCAAATCCAAGTATTAGGATTGTATGCATCCATAATAATAATAATAATAATTAGGGTTGCACCTGTACCGTTCGGTATCGGTTTAAGTTAACTGATACCATGAATGTGGAAACTCTTCAATAATTTCACGGAAAATTTTTTTTTTTCACTTGGAATTTTAGTTGTGTGCTAATTTTTAACAATATATATATATATATTTTTTATCTAATTCACCATAAAATAAAACCAGTCTTCTGAGTCATTGCATTTTCGGTATTTGCAAGTACTTAAACCGAAGTATGTGTATTGTACCGGTTAGAAAAAAGTGTTATTGTTGCATCCATAATACTAATGATACTTATAATAATAATAATAATAATAATAATAATAATAATAATAATAATAGACTCCACCTATTGCCTAATTTGAAGTACTGCCATATTTAAGACTAGCTCTTCAGCACTTTTTTTCTAATTTTTTATAACATGAGGACACACACAGGACCACTCTAAATACTTAAGCAAAATTTGAGGTCACAAGTCACGGCAGCTCTACTTATAAAACCCTCTTGCTGTTTGCTGATTATGTGTCATTCATCTCTTGTCTTTCAAACTTCTCTTAACAGATCTTCATCTCCGTCAACTGTCTGAGCACCGACTTCTCCTCTCAGAAGGGGGTGAAGGGTCTTCCTCTGAACCTGCAGATCGACACGTACAGCTACAACAACCGTAGCAACAAGCCCATCCACCGCGCCTTCTGCCAGATCAAAGTATTCTGCGACAAGGGAGCTGAGAGGAAGATCCGAGATGAAGAGAGGAAGCAGTCCCGCCGGAAAGGGAAGGTCCAGGAACTCAACCCTGGCCATAATTGTGAGTCACATTTCCCATTAAAACTAATTCCCACCTGTTCAAAATGCATCAAATGTCTTCACAGTGAAATCTGAGCATAGCTGTGGTGCAAAATGATGCAAATGAGAGATAAATCTTTTAATAAAAACAGCCTATAAAAAGTTCTTCCATTTCAGTAACTGTTGTTTAAAGTTGAGTAAAAGAGAAGGTCATTGCTAAAGAGTGCTACATCCAAGCATATCAACAGAAAGTTTGGTGTCGGGAAAAGGTGTGGTGGAGTTATAAGAGACCTTCACACACAGAAGTATCCAGGAGAGAGACCGCTACAGCTGTCATTTTCCTTGTGCTAAGCCTCTCCTGAACCCTGAAGACGAGACATTAAGGGCATCTTAAGTGGTCAACGGAGAAACAGAATTGGTGGGGAGTCGTCTGCCGCTGGTATCAGTCCACTGGTCAGCACTGCCACCTACCAGCAGATTGTAGAGTTAACACTAACCTCTGACCAGCTTGACTGATTCACTAATTCTTGCATATAAATCTATACTGAGTGCATACACTGAATAGCACCTGAAAAAAACGTTTTATTAGGCCCATTTTGAAGTTTCGAATTTTTTTTATCACACTTTTTGCTTCCACTTATCTTTCCATTAATATGTTTGGATGCAGCCGTCTGTGAAAAGCCAGCTTCTTTAAACCTTTTTTGTTGTGGTAGTGAGTCAGCCGTCTTCCCATTGATTACACAGGCTGCAACATTACAATTCTTTATACAAAAAACAAATATTAATCTGATGTGGAAAATTACATTTTGGTGCGTTTTAAGAAAAAGTATAATAATGCTTGAAAAAAATTGGCAGTGTAATTATTTTTCAAATTTGATTTCACTTTCTACTGATTTTAATTTTTTTTTTTTTCATGTACATTGAAATGATCTGAAATGCATTTATAGGAATGCTGCAATTGATCAAAATGGCCAGCAGGTGGTGCTGTTAGCAAGCACAAATGTCCATTTATTTTTTTCTGTAGCACGTTTAAAAATAATCACTTATGAAAAATAAACTATACAGAAGAATAAAAGATCAAAGGTTTTATAGATATTTGTGAATAGGACACTTTATACGTTTTATCCGATTTTTTTATTACCTAGTTGCCAACTATTGTTCAAAGGCAGATTATTGCAATATTTTTCAACTTTACTCTGATTCCTTAATAAAGCACAACTTTCATTTTTCTCTCAGTTCCTGATGTTAAAGTTACCCTCCTTCAGAAGAGAAACGATGTTACCATCTTCAAGACCTTGGGCGACCTTGAGACCCAACCTGTACTGTTCATTCCTGACATCCACTTCTCCACCTTCCAACGCCACGTGAGTGCCTTATTTATACACTTCTGTTTTAATCAACAGTGAAATAAACCCGCCCTTTTTATGGCGCTCCCAAACATAAGCACGATTCTGGTGGTCCATAAACAGGTTGTTTTTCCGCCTCCACCGCCTCCATCTGCCAGCTGGGTCGAGGTGACCTGCCAGCGCGCCTGTTGGCAGGAACTAAGAGTTCTGCTTTCCAGATTTGATAGGAGGCCTACACGATGATGGCAGAGTTTCAGAATGCTTATTCATAAGATGAATCATTCACCAGTGACTCAAAACCGACCAGAAGTAAATAAACTGAGTTCCCGTACAACCGTCTTAAAACTGTGTGCTCATACGCTGGCGGCAACGGGAAACGCTCTTAAAGGGAAGAGGAGCAGTGCAGCTCTTTTATTGATTTGCAAACACTGAATGTTGAAACAGGTTAGCCAGGAATCAGATCAGTTCAGTCATTTCTGAGAGGCTGTGGGCATGGATGAGGGGTTTATCAGTTTTTAGCAGCAGCAGCAACACGTCTTTTCTGCATGCATGGACTCTGATCTTTGTGTCCAGCGGCCAGAATGAACCCATCCTATAGCACGTACGGCACGATACAGAACATAGGCTTGTATGAGAGGATGCACACTTGACCTACACGCCTGCAATTATTCTGGGATGTGTAAAGAGCCAAAGTTTTCTAATAAGTTTGGCTTTTTTGTTTACTATTGACTAATTTGACTCCTTGATACACAGTGGTGAAGATATGGGTTCGTTCTGCATGGATCCTCTCTGGGCATTCCTGCTTTCTCCGTGTCTAAAATACTAATGTCAGATTGATTGGGTTCTCGAAATCTCCCTTGAAATAGTGTGGATGTTTTTGTCTCTTTGATTGACCCAGTCACCTCCCCAACCTCATGACCCTGCATTGATAAGCAGCTAGAAAGAATAGATGGATTGATTTTGACCATGATTGCCCCATGCTGTGTTTTTGGGTTGTTTTTTTTGGTTGTTTTCTTTTAAGAAACGCAATCCAAGTTCAAATAAATATTATCTAGTTTTGTTGGGTTTTTTTGTGTTTGCTTTAATGATGAGAGGGGCGCAGGTTATTTTTTGCAATACTTCTGGCGGTGAGACAGATGCTGTCCAAACATTTGAGTCCGATAACCTGAGTTCACTGTCTTTGCTCCCAGAATAGAAAGTTTTTTGTCAGCAGTGGCGCCAATCAATACACACACAGAGCAACATTATCCACCCCAGTAGTCTTCCAAGAATAACAAATGATAATGTTTCACTAATTATTGTTGTTTTCAAATCTTTAATAAGAACAGGTGGTGAAATAATTCAGATATGATCACCTTTTTGTTGCGTAACAAACACAAACTTTCATGTTTTTCATGTGATGGACCACAAAGTAGTGCATAATAAGAAGTGAGAGTGAAATGATGTACAGTTTTTACAAGTTTTTATGGGCAAAAATGTTCTAAGTGTGGCATGCATTTATTTTATTTCCCCCTGAGTCAGTACTTCATATATCACCTTTTAATGCGGTGCCGGCTGCGGTTGCTATCAGCTGTGAACGTCTGAAGACTGAAGGTTTTGTCCATTCTGCATTACAAAGTTAAATATCAGATCAGATTTCCAGCATCTGTGACATTTTGATTTAAATCTGGGCTTTGATTTGGCTATTCTAACTCATTAATATGCTAAGATTCAAGTGTAGCTCTGGCTGTAAGTTTAGGGTCGATGTTCTTCTGGAACCTCCACCCCTGTTTTAAGCCCATGTCCTGTATCCAGCTCCATCCAGCTTCCAATCAACTACCTGAAGCAAAGCAGCCCCACATAATGACGCTGCATCTACTACAGTTTCGCGGTGGAAAAGTTGTGTCCTCGGTTATGGAAGCGTTAGCTTTCATTTAGATTTCAGGGCAACAGCTTCTTTGGGGTCTCGTCAGAGGATATGCAAGGCTTGTGGCAAACTGCAACTCAAACTACTTGTGGTTTTTGTTCTTACTGTTTTATGAAGGCCATATTTATGTAATGCATGAGTAATAGCCGCTCTGTCAGGTCCTGCTCTGTGGGATGTTTAAAGCTTGGGATGTTGCCTTCATGGTACTGTTTTTTCTTTAACAAACCTATGAGGCCTTCATAGAATACTTGGATTTATAATTAAATTAAATTAGGTACAGATAACTAGGTACTTGGGGTTATCAGAGCAAAAAAAATTGAAGATATATGTATTCAAATTTCTTGCATTTGTTCTCTAATTTTGCTAAATGCTCTTGCAAACCCAGAAATGTACGTGGCGCCGCGGTGAGGGTCCAGACCTACCTCTCCGGCACCATCAGTTTTTATATCTGTATATCGGCTGTTTGCTGATGATGATAGGATGATAGGTGATAGGGAATAAATGGGTCAACACATGATTCCGGCTTTTACTCTTCCCTTTGACCAAAGTGATTTAGCTGCATCCGTATAGGGTTACAACAACAGTGTTTGCACAGTTAAAAGCTTGTCTAAAACGACCATTATGAATGGATAGATGGCTTTTCAGTCACAATTTTTTGAGTAAATATCTGTTTCTTTGTATTCTACAGCCTTTCCCTGCAGAGGAAGGAGAAGATGGGTAGGTTTCCTGATTATACACTCAATTTAATTTTGAACTCAGCCCCTTTGTGACCCTTTACCCAGTAAAGCCAATGCAGTGGTGTATTTTCTGTTTCTAGGAAAGGCTTGTAGGTTTGCACAGTTGAATGGCTTGTAAACTGTTTGCTGGAGGTTTTTAATCAGCGCTGTGATAATATCTGTCTGTTCTTATAGCAACTCAGGTATGAGGAGATTACCTTTCAGCGATGATGAGTTTGGGCCACCGCAGAACAAGATGGCGAGACCTGACGAGCCCAAAAAAGGTACCACATTGATGTTCTCTTGTGATGTTAAACTGTGATGTTTTTCTCTTTGGCTAAATTATGAAACTGTTTGCACATGCAAGTCTTTGTGTGTGTTTGCTGCGGTCAGCCTCTGAAGTTCCCTCCCTCCCTCCAATGCACATGTACTCTCTGGGGCATGTGTTTGTTCCAGGTCTTTCAAAACACACACACACCTATACTCACACACCTACACACACACACACACGGGCTTGAGACCTTCAGTGACCCAACAAATATAACCGATCACTCAGTGAACACGCACCAGGAAACAAGCCGGTGCCCTTTACCCTATATCTGACTGCAAAGCACTCAGCAGCTCATAATAAGCATGGAGAAAACCATTTTTTATTGAACTGTAAAGACGACTAGTTTATTAAAATAAGTCATGCTATAACCTGTAACTTCAAAAATAAATGTGGTTTTATTATCAAGAGGTTTTTTTGTTTGTTTTTGTTTTTTTTACCTGGCCAGAAAGAATAAATGGGGTCAGGTCACCAGTAGCCCAAAACGATCCCGAAAAATAGTATCGTTGAGTTCAATTCCTGTTTTTACAGGTGTATTATATAGTCTGTTGTTTCTAAATTTTTACATTTAGTATAAAAGGGGTACATTTCCCCCGGGGTTTGGACTTAAAAAAACAGTGAGGGAGCAGAGGAGGACAGATTTTACTCTTTACATGAAGAATTGATGAGCTCATTTAAGGGGATCTCCTGTTAAAAATTGGAAAGTATCTTTAAAAAAAAAACTTTAAAAGAATACATTTCACAGAAATAATTAAGAATAAAAAGTGATTATTTAAAATAATAAAAAATATAAATACATTCAGATATAAGTTTTAACCTTGAAGAAATCTGTAATATTCAAGACAAATTTGATATGTATGAAAATAGCCGTAAACTATAGATCTGAAAAGAGAAGCTACCTTGGAAATTACCTTGATCAAGATTATTTTCCTACTTTGATTTGCCTTCCAAACTAAGTTAACTTCCAAAAGGAGGCTTTAAAAAATATGATCTTTTGAAGCATTTGACTTCACCTTATTTTTAACCTCTCTGTTTTTTGTTTTCTTCTTTTTTGTCACCTCACAGTTCTGCTGTATGTGCGCAAGGAAGCAGACGAGGTGTTCGACGCCCTCATGCTGAAGAATCCCACACTGCAAGGCCTTGTGGAAGCTGTGAGTTCTTCTCATTTTGACCGGCTTACTGTGGACTACGTGTTCCTGTGTCCTATTGCTGGTGTAGAGTTTACACAGTAGCCAGAGGCCAGGCTGTCACATACGGCAAAGATGTTGGTTTAGATGTTATCAGTGTTAAAGGGGTCATTTGCAGAAGGCATGTAAAGCATCTGAGTTCGGTGCGTCTTTCGGCAGGTTTATCACAAGAACTTCTTGTTCTTGAGTTTGTGTTTGTTCTTGTTTTCCTGCTTTCACAAGGCTTACAAACTGTAACTCCCTGTACATCTAAGGTTGAGGTTTTTTCAAGCGCTACATTTAGATTAAATAGGTCAAAGTAAGATCAGCACATATGTGGTTAAATAGGGATGTATGTTGCGGATGGAGATCTAACATGTTTTTTTCTAAACCAGATTTCAGAGAAGTACGATCTTCCCCTGGATAAGATTGGAAAAGTCTACAAGAAATGCAAGAAAGGGTGAGTGAATCCTGAAACTTCATGAAGAGCTGTCAGACTTCTTTTAGGGTGGAACGCCAAAAGTGTGAACACCCCTTGAAATTTTCCAACAAAAAACGTCCATTTGGACGCATTCGGAGTTAATCTGACAGGCCAATCTTCCGGCATGGAGTTTGCTAGTTCTCTCTGTGCATGCAAGGGTTCTCTCTGGGTACTACTACTTTCAGCCACAGTCCAAAAACATGACTTTTAGCGAATGTGTGTTTGTGCACATGATTGCCTATCCTGTGTCTCTGTTTCTCTGTGATGTAACAGTATTTAATTGTGTATAGACAATTAATGGATGGGTCGCAGACCAGCAAAGGGCATTGGAAAAAATTAATAAATGGTTTTCAAGATTTTTACAAACAGAAATCTAAAAATTGTAGCTGAAAAACAGATGAAAATCTTTGGAAATGCTTCTCTATCACCTTTGCACATCTACAGACTCAAATTTTGTCTCCCTTCATCCATGGATAAGAACTGAAGCTCAGGGACATTAGCGTTCCAGTCTTGTCACAAATTCCTACGTGCATTTTGCTCTGGCCTTTGACTGGGCCATTCAATCGCATATCAGGTTTTAGATTATTGTGTTGCTGCATCACATAAAACCCAATAAAATATATTAAAGTTTGTGGGTGTAACATGATTAAATTTCCATAATTTAAAGTGATATGAATACCTCTGTATTGCATAGTATCTTAAAGGTATGAACAAACCCACACAGCCATGTATTTGTCAAAAACCTAATTGTCTAGCTATATATTTTCACAAACTTGAAGTGATTAACTTATTCTGTTCTCCATTTCTTTGTTAGTATTCTGGTTCACATGGATGACAACATCATCAAGCACTACTCCAATGAAGACACCTTCCAGATAACCATGGAGGAGCAGGGCAGCGTGTACAAACTAACTCTCACAGAGATCTGATTCAGACATCCGCACATAGATGGAAAATGTATGTAGCTGTCAGGTTTACACTCCTGGCTTTGCAGGGATTATGGGCTTGATCTGAAGCTCCAATAATGTCATGTAAAAAGAAAATTTTGGCTCATCAAAGCTGGAGCATTTAAAAATGACAATGATGGTTAAAAAACATAACTTATACATGTCTTTTATTGCAAAGCTTTTTCTGTGCATAAAAAATAACACGTAAGGATAAATGTGCATTTTTTAATGAGAATATGAGCTAAAGCCTGTATATTAGTGTCTAATTTTAAAAAGTTTGGTGCTGCTATACCTCAAGCTATACAAGCAGCAGTTTCTTTATTCAGAGGTTATAAATTGAATTATAAAGAAAATATATAAAAAATATCTTCCTTCCCTCCATCAGGTCATAGCATTAATGACTGTAGCCTGCAAAGTTGGAAATTTTCGCACTCAACAATGTGTATTATTTACTAAAAAGTATGGCAGTATTTCTATAGTCATCAGTTCGTAGAATACTGTAAATGTTTGTATTTTTTTTAGGTAGGATTAAATTTTAAAATGTGTTTCTCATTAAATTAGTTTAAGTAAAAAGCTTTTTTTTAAAGTATTACATAGTTTGTACTTATAAAAATCCTGATAGTCAGCCTTCCTACACGGTCTGAATGTCTACAGGTCAGTTGATATCTAGTATCTTTTCTAGCAGTCTTTTCAGACTGTCCTGACAGTGCAATAATAATCAGGCTCAGGCAAATTCAGAAAATAATAATAACCCTCTATTGCCATTAGATACATGCTGATCTTTGTCTTTTTTATGGAAATATTGTAAATAATATTTGGAAAAGGATCTGTATAATCTCTTTTTTTATATCTTAGTACTTATTGTGTATATATTTATTAAGAAAATGGATGCGGGTTCTTCATATATAACCAATTTTCTATCATTGCTATAATTATTACTAAACTTTTTGTATGAGTTTTTTCCAATGCAGCATGTTGACAGTGTCAAAAAGTGCCCAATAAAAGCTCAACACTCAGTTGCCTTTTAAAGTGAGTCCTATATAAGAATACATTTTCTGACCAAGGAATATCACTTGCACAGTTTCAATCTTGATGATAAAGGAATGCACAGATTATTGTAGCTGTAAGGATTCGCTGAAATACTATTTTTTAAACTTTAACTATCATTAGCAGCATCATTAGCACAGTAAGTGGTGGGTTGCACCTCCGGTTGGAGGCTAAATGACATAGCAACTTAACAGTTACTTCACCAGTTACTTCCCCAGATCTCGAAAAATGTCATGTGTGTGCAGGACTGTTCAGTACTAATTAGCCGCAGTCACTGTTTGTTTTTTTCATGCACTACTGCTACACAGCTAGCTACTGCAGAGAGTTAGGAAAGCCTTTTTCTCCAGACTGCTGGTCCAACAAGTCCTACAGTAACTGCGGGTTTTGACAGATTAAATTTAGGGGATACGAAGAAAAGAAAATTTCAGATACACCTAAATCTCTGATTAGATCTGATTTTCTGTAATTAGTCAAAAAAAGATGTAGAACAGTGATTTCCATATTATTTACCTGTGAGATCAAAAAGTCCCTAAATAGAACCTGTCTGACAACTTGAAGTAGGTTAAAAAGTTTCAAAAGCAAAACATCATGCACCGAAGTTCAAGAACAGATGAGAAACATCTATCAGCCTGGAAAGAGTTACAAAGGCTTTGGGACTCCAATGTACCATTGGGTTATTCAAAGGTAAGCTTCAAATCCCATTGAGATTTAATGGTACATGCAGTTAATTTTGTGAAAACGATACATTGTGGCTGATTTAAAGCAATTCTGCCTAGAAGAGTGGGTCTAAATTCCTCCACAGTATTGAAAAAAATATATTGTCAAGGGTGGCAGAAACAGATATTGGATTTTTTCGGTAGAGTTGATTTTTCTCAGTGGGCCAGGTTTATTTCACTAGCTGTTGTCTCAGTACATTAAATTATCATTTGAAAAATGTTTATTGTATTTTCTCTACTTATTTGATGGTCTTAAAACATGTGAAAGGGACAAAAATAACAGAAGAAATATGTAAAGGAGAAACATGTTTTCACAGCACCATCTATGTTAACCTGGTTATTAGTCATGTCTGTAAATTAGAATTTGTTATCAGACATTTCCCCTGGTAAAATAAAGTTTAAATACAGAAAAAAAACTGCCTTCAAAATTATTGATGCAGTCAAACTATTGAAACTAGGGATGCATTGATACTGGTATCTCCTAGACATACAACGATAGACATTATCTCTCCAACAAGTTCTGGGTCTTCCACAGGGTCTTTTCCCAATGGAACGTGCCAGGAAAACCTCAAAGGGGAAGCATCTAATTGTCTCATTTCGAAATGAAGAAGCAGCAGTGCTACTTTAGAGCTAAGTCCAGCCACCCTCTGAAGGAAGCTTATTTCAACTGCTTATATCTGCAATCTCCATCTTTCTGTCACGATCCGTAGCTAATGGCCATAGAAAGACATAACATCAACAGATCATAAACGAGAGCTTTTCCTTTTGGCTCAGCTCCTTCTCAATCACAACCAGAGCACCGCACACAACGCCTCAGTCCATCTGTCCATTTCCCATTCCATCCTACGGCCAGTCCTGAACAAGACACCATGATACTTGAACTCTTCTAATTAAGGCAGAGACTGAACACCCAACCTAGAAGTGGCAGTCCATTTTATTCCAGTCAAGAATGATGCCCTCTGACTTTAAGGAGCTGACCTCATTTGTACACACAAGCTGATGCTTCACACTCAGCAGTAAACCACTCCATTGTACACTGGAGGTCATCCCCTGAAGAAGCGAACATCATCTGCAAAAAACAAAAATGAGTTCCAGAAGCTTTAATGCCTTACACCCTCCCCTCCATGACTACGCCTGGAGATGTTGTCCATGATCACCTCAAACAGGACTGGTGACAAGGAGCAGTCCTGGAGGAGTACAACACATCCTGAGAAAGGGGTAGACTATGCTGAGAATGTGGAGACAGTGCTTGTTTTGGGCAAATAAGGATTCTGTTAAAAAACACCCTGATATCCCATATCCCACAGCACCGCCCACAAAATACCTCAAGGGACACAGTTGTAGGCTTTATCCACAAAACACATGTAGAAGCATACTCCCATGACCCCTTCAGCAATTCACAGGGTAAAGGCCAAGGCCAGGACGAAAGCCATGTTGCTTCTCAAGGATCCAAGGTTCGACTATCAGTCAGTGCCTCCTCTCCAGCACTCCAGAGTAAGCTTTCCTAGAGAGGCTGAGAAGTCTGATCTCTCAGTATTTGGAACAAACTAATCCCTTTTCTCAACTATGATAAGCTACTAAATTATTCTATTCACGCAGACAATTTTCCTTTAGAACCTGAAATTTGTAGCATTCAAACCTCCTTAAAAATGCTTCACCTGGATGCTTCAATAACAATTATTTTAGACTTGATGCCTGAAAGAAATTTCTTTTTTTATATAAAACATTCTGCAAGTGCTATCTGAATTAATCAAAATAGATTAGTCAATTTATAAAGCGCCAGTTCATAAAAAAAATTGCTTCAATGCACTTCAATCAGGTTTTTAAACATGCAGTAGAAGTAAAATATTTTAGATGGCTTATCATTGCTGCATTAGACACAGCAGATAATGACATACTGACTGACTTGGTGTTACTGTCTGGTACTGGACTAGATTGATTCAGACAACCATCCCCACGTTCACTTTTCCAGGTTTTACTCGCAATAAATGTTTAATTCTTGAATGTGATTTGAATTTCAAACAGCCTGTTATCTCTGCATTCCCCTAATCCTAATCACATAGTTATATTGATCAGGTAAAGAGGAGAGAATCTCAGTTGGTTACAGTTTAACTAACTCTCCGTCAGCGTTGCCATGCAGCCATGCTTCTATTTGCCATCTGTTTCATTTTAGTGTCTCATTTTCTTTTTTATCAGATAATTTTTGATGCCTCAGATGCATTCATTTCACTCGAACACATCAGAGTCGACCTTTCACCTACAAGACCTGCTTTTTGCATATCACTTCAAAATGTCCATGTAAAACCACAGATTGGGCCAAGACAACCTCACGTGGGGTCCAGAGGTTTTAGAAGAAGTTCATGAAGGCATTAACAGGTCTAAACTGACCAAAACTGTATATATTTTAAATGAGCTTGCAAAGCTTCACCCAAAAACAGTTTGTTTAGCTATGCCAGCTCTTTCCGCAGGTAGGATCAGTCCTGGTTGACTTAGTCAGCTTCGTATTCTGAGTTTAAAAACTTTTCCTCAATGACAGTTGCATGTTTTTATTAAGCGGATGCAAATAAAGGATCCCAGTGGCATCGGAGAGTTTACAGATAAAAGACCTGGTAAGTGGTTAAAGGTTTCCTTCACTGAAAATCTTGAAAAACTGAGTTGTTGTTTTTTTTCATTACAAGCAGTCACTTTGTTCTAAAAGCATGCTGCATAAGAACATTTTATACAAACTCCAATCCCTGAATCACTTGCATGAAGAAAAGAGACTAGAAAACGCCTGAGTTTGAAAAAGCCTATTAACCGTGCACCATGATGCTGACTTAGCAATCATGGCCTTGCCTACCTAGCTTTGGACCAACCACGGGAATGTTGTTTTGGCAAGGTGAAAGCCAATTGTTTTACCGCTGCTAGAGGCTACGGACCTTACAGTCCTGGCATATCCTGGAGATTGAACTTAAAAGAAGGATCTGTACATTCACAATGGTGGAACGCCAGCTCCCAGGCTCGAAATAGTGTTCTACTTTTCACCAAGTGTTTTACTTTTCAAGTATTAAAAGGGAATAAGGTGGCTTTATATCAACACAGAAACTGATGCAAATTTGGCAAACTTTTTCAAACTGACAACAAGTCGGTTCTGTAATCAGAGATCCATCATGTAGACATCCAGATTTTGGCAAACGTCCAGCAGTCTTTGATCCTCAGAGTAACATCCACAGGCAGACTGCTGCTATGTGACCCAAGGCTGAAGGTTTTTGCAGGAGACTGAAGCTGGTTCCTAGAAATTCTGGACATGACCCAGCTGAAGATATGCCTTCTTGCTCCATGTTTTGGGGGATCAGGAAGCGTGGGACTCCTTCCTCTGAATTCCTCCTTGTTTATTTTGCAAACAGTTCTTAGAGATAAGCCAAGTATTTAGAGAATCTAACTGTGTGCTTAAGTTTTCTTTTCAGAGATAGAAAGACAATTTGATGAAATTGAGTCTTTGATCAGTTAAAGATAACCTTAATATTAAATTTCAAATCCCCTAAGAAATTATTGAATGTAGTTTCTATTTCATGTTTGTATTGTTTCTTAACTTAATTAATCATTGAAATATTGATTATTTCCAGTGGCTAGATTTAACAGTTTATCGACAGCTGAGAGGAAGAGGTTGGATAAACTCATCAGGAAGGCCAGCTCTGTTCTACGACGCACCCTGGATCCAGTGCAGGTGGTGGCAGGCAGAAGGACTCTGGCCAAAATAACATCTCTGATGGACACAGTCTCCCAACCTATGCATGGAAATGTTGCTGAACTGCAGAGCTCCTTCAGTGACATACTACTGCATATACTAACATTATACCAACTTATTGAAATTTACACATTTACTTTTTAATGCACAGGTACAATGCACATTCTGTACTTTTCTAACTTTTCGAAATATTTTAATTATTTAAACATCTTTCAGTATCCTGCTCTGTTTGGACACTACAACCTGGGTTTACCACTTTATCTGTACTTAACCTTAATAACTGTACAGTACTCTGTTTTTGTTACTATTGCACATGATATAAATATTTTTTCTTCTGTTGAATATTTGTGTGTTTCTGTTCTGTGTCCTGCTCTGTTTGTATATGCATTTTTTGCTCCTGTAATGACCCAATTTCCCCTTGTGGGACAATTAAATGATTATTCTATTTTATTCTATTCTTAAGTTAAAATGGGAGGCAAATTGTTTAGTTCTTAGGCTTCACCCCCGCAGAACTGGCTCCCAGTTTTAGTCCATGAGCCAGACACCCGGTCTACTTTTAAGACATGCTTAAAATTTTCCTTTTTGATAAAGTTTATAGGTTATCCTAAGCTATCTCTGTAGTTATGCTGCTATAGGCTTAAATTGACCACTTTTCTTCTGTGCTGCTTTTCTCTTCTACTACTCTCCAGTTGCATTATTTAGTTATTTAAATTTAACTTTATGTTTCTCTCAGTGTTTTTTTCTCTTGATAGAAGCTACATCTGGCCTGGCGCTCTGTTTATTAGGGCACCAAATTGGAGGTGTGCATCATCTTGGATGATGCTCCCAGTAACTGAACGTTCTCCATGTTCTTTTATTAACTGTTCCCTTTCCTAAACGTGGACAGTACTCCTACATAATTTTTTTTGTTCTAGCTGTGTCTATGCTCGGTCTTCTCAAATCCCCACATGGCGTTGACAGATGGCTACTCGTACTGAGCCAGGTTCTGGTTCTGTTGTAGTTTTCTTTCTGTTAAAGGGGAGGTTTTTTTCTCCACTGTCGCTATATGCTACTTGATCAGTATGAGGGATTGCTTGAAGTCATCGACAGAATGCAGGCGACTGTCTACCGTCGCTGTATGTCCATCCAGAGGGAGTGAATATATGCAAGTCAATGACTCAGTGCAGTCTGATGGGATTTCTTTGATTGAAAACTTTTAAACTACTTGGGATAGTGGACTGAAGTATTATTTGGAATGCATGTATGCTTGAATTGAAATGACTTTTCTTGTAAATGTGTTGTGAATTTCCTCAATAGAAATAAATTGAATTGACAAAATTAATTAAATTTACATTTGAGA
Source organism: Apricaphanius iberus (assembly GCA_028564705.1). Classification (NCBI taxonomy): domain Eukaryota; kingdom Metazoa; phylum Chordata; class Actinopteri; order Cyprinodontiformes; family Aphaniidae; genus Apricaphanius; species Apricaphanius iberus. The sequence goes on along the minus strand of JAPXFQ010000831.1, from coordinate 1,172,397 downwards.
TGATGATAATGTGATTCTGAGAATAAATACACTATTTTTGTAGAAGGATAAAAATAATGTATTTCTTTTAATGAGACAGATATGATTTTGGATACATAACAGTTAATGATCATAGTGATGCTTCCCATGCATCTACAACCATTTACCAGACGACCCATTTCCCTATAAAGCCTAGGGACATGACTAGGTGTAGACTTTATAGATATTATTGAGCATTAACCATCATCAGATTGTTTCCGGGGAAGCTCGTGCAGGGTGCCTTCAAAACCTTCCTTCTGTGTCTCATGTTGACAAGACAACAGACTCACAGTGCAGGCTCTCATGGCAACAGATTGGCTTCACTATCCTCCTCTGACCAATCAGAAGCTGCATACTTGAAGAGAAATCCCTGTAGTCTCTCCATTTGGGTGTGTAGGAGGCGAGGGGGTGGAATCACGTGTGGTGTGGTACACAAAGCATCCCTCAGCAGAATGCTGGACTTATGGGAAGGCTTGTGCACAGAGTGAAATTATACAATTATGAATAAAACCAACTTATCAGTGAAAAATAGTTCAAGCAGGCAGTTGTATCTGACGAATCAGGCTTGACTAATGATTTCAATCAATCTTTTTTTTTTTTTTATGTGGCAGATTTTTTTTATATAAACATTTAACAAAAAAATTAACTATGTAGAGAGAAAAATAAATAATTCCCAGTCTTAGCAACATAAGAATTAAAGTTAGCAAATGTTGCCAGAGACAAATAAGATTTAAGACTTTTGCCATAACGACTCTGGTTACATTTGGGGGAAATAAGAAGGAAGCCTGATAACATCATTCTTCCTGTAAAGTACGGTGATGTTGACATCATGATGTATGGTGTTGTGCTGCAGGAAGGAACAGTGCACATCACAAAATAGATGGCAGCCTAAGGAAAGAATATGAAGTGGAAATAATGAAGCAAGATACAAAAAAATACATCAATCAGAAAGTTAAAGGTTGGGTTTAAATGTGTCTTTAGTAACCCTATGCCTTAAGGACAACAACGGTTTGGAATGGCTATCAAAGCCTTGGGTTCAGTCTATAGAGTGTTTGGGGACAGCGGTATTAAGGTATTATACCAGTTCTCTCAGGAGGAATGGGCCATCAAGCAAACTGTTGTCAACTAGAAAACCAAACACACAATGTTTGTAAACTAGTCAAAAGAAAGTCTATAAATTATATTTCTCAATATTTTTAACATTTAGCAAAATGAAAGATAACCCTAACTGAGAAAAAATGGGAAATGTGTAGTCCTATTTAATGTGAGAAGAAAGGAAAGGTTGATGCCGTTTTATAGTGTGTGTAGGAGAACAAGTATTTGATACACTGCAGACTTTTGAGGTTCTCACACTTAAAAATCATGTAGAGGTCTGTAATTTGTATCAAACGTACTCTTCAGCTGTGAAAAATGCAGAAAATCACAGTGGATGATTTTTAAATAGTTAATTTCAATTTTATTGCATAAGTAATTATAAGTATTTGATACATCTGACAAACAAAACTCAATATTTAGAACAGAAACTTTTGTTTGCAATTACAGAGATCAGACGTCCTCTGTAGTTCTTCACCAGGTTTGCACACATTGCAGCAGGTATTTTGGCCCACTCCTCCATACAGATCTTCTCCAGAACGTTCAGGTTTCAGGGTTGTTGCTGGCCAACACAGTGGCCAACTTTCCACTCTCTCCAAAGATTTTCTATTGCATTCAGGTCTGGAGACTGGCTAGGCCACTCCAGGACCTCGAGATGCTTCCTATGGAGCCACTTCTTAGTTCTTCTGGCTGTGTTTTTCGTGTTGTCGTCATGCTGGAAGACCCAGCCTACCACCCAGCGACCCATTTTCACTGCTCTTACTGAGGTAAAGAGAATGTTGGCCAAGATCTCACGATACAGGGCCCCATCCAACCTCCCCTTAATACAGTGGAGTCGTCCCATCCCCTTTGCAGAAAAGCATCCCCAAATAATGTTTCCACCTTCATGCTTTATAGTTGGGATAGTGTTCTTGGGGTTGTACTCATCCTTCTTCTTTCACCAAACACGGCGAGTGGAGTTTAGGCCAAAAAGCTCCTCTTTTGTCTCAGCTCATATGTCCTTCTCTCATTCCTCATCTAGATCATCCAGATGTTCATTGGCAAACTTCAGACGGGCCTTGACATGCACTGGCTTGAGCAGGGGGACCTTGCGTGCGATGCCGGATTTTAATCCAATACGGTGGAGTGTGCTACTGATGGTTTTCTTGAGACTGCGGTCCCAGTTCTATTCAGGTAATTGACCAGGTCCTGCCGTGTAGTTCTGGGCTCATCCCTCACTGTCATCATGATCATTGATGCCCCACGAAGAGAGATCTTGCATGGCGCTCCAGATTGAGGAAGATTGACCGTCGTCTTGAACTTCTTCCATTTTCTAATTCAATTCACTTTTATTTATATAGCGCCAATTCAAAACAAATGTCATCTCAAGGCACTTTGCAACAAAAATAATTTCAATACAATAAGTTTTCTATGTAAGGAATCCCAGCATATTGCGTTGAGTCATGGACGTGAGGTCATGCGGAATCCAATCCCCTCATACTGAGCAAGCATGTAGCGACTGTGGAGAGGAAAAACTCCCCTTTAACAGGAAGAAACCTCCGGCAGAGCCTGGCTCAGTACGAGCGGTCATCTGCCACGACCGTCTGGGGGTCAGAGGGGACAGAGGAGAGACAGCATGGAGGATGCTCTGTGACCTTGAGCATCATGTGGACCGATGCTCCCCATCCAGCAGGGGGCACCATAGTTGACATGGCACCAGACTGAGTGGAGCTTCTATGGGGAGTATTTCACTGTAAGAAAACTGGGTTAACAATCGCAATAACAGCAGAAAAAATATATATATGGAGAGTAGTAGAAGAGAAAAGTAGAAGACTCAGTAACTAGTATCTCTTCCTTTTATGTCAGCGATGAACTTTAATAATAAAGCTAACTATAATTTTAAAAGCCTGTTAAAACTTATGCTGGATAAGCAAACTTATTTTCAAATCAACCTGCTCTTCTATGTTTTCTTTTTATCAGTAATTTTATTGAGATGTTACCAGTTAAACTGTCAAATCTTTAAGCTGGGGGAAAACCTACACAACTAACAGTGTTGTTGAGTTTACATCCATTAATCTTCACCTTGGGTTTCACTTTTTTTATATAATTTATTTAAACTGTTACTTAGCTTTAAGTTCAATTAATGTTATGAAACAAAAAATGATGCATGACTTTGAATTTATTGAGGGTTTTCTCTCATCCACACAAGGTCAATATTATACGAAAGTCCGATGTATATATACTACCTCATCCTCACTAGTATGGTAAAATTCGCCTGAGCAGAAAAGGACATGGCAAAACATTTGACCACTCTTCGTGGCCGAATTGGTAGAGACTAGAATTTTTGCCTGCTTTATCCGATCCACAACAGTTCTTATGTTTATTTGGGATCACTGTCCTGTGAAAACACCCTATGTGTGTATGTTTTTCTACTACAACTTAGGAATCCCCAGACTCAAGAAGCCACTGCTCCATTGTCAACTCCTTGAAGCTGGCGACATGGACAATGCAAATGTTGAAATGTGAATGAAAGGTTTGATGGTGAAAGGGGAGAAATATGGAGCTGTTTGGTCACGTTGATAAGACGAATGTTTAGAGGATTCAAAGCGAGGCTTTTAAACCTGGGAACCATGTACCATCTGTGAAATACAGTGGAGGCAGTGTCACGATGATGGGACGCTTCCCTGCCAGTGGTACGGGTGTATTGCCTAAATGATACTAACAAAAGTAATAGGAATCATAAGAAGAAAAGCAACTTGCTAACAGACATTTAACCAAATATCATGTGACAGGTTGATGTGCCCCGGGGCTAGGCACTTAACCTCAAGTTGCCTGTATAAATGTGCGCGTGTTTGTGAGTGTGGACGGCTGACTTTGGCTCCAGTGTAAAGCCAGAGTAGTCAGCATGACTAGAAAAGCACTATTAAGTTCAGTCTATTTACCAATCTGATCTACACCACTTGTTTTGTTGGATAAAATGAGGTTTTCTTATGTTGACCTTTGACCTTAATGTTTCAGTGTAAACTGACTGAGGGTGTTTTCAAAATTTTGTTTTTTAAATGCTTTGAATGTTTGATTAAATTGATCAAATATAGTAATACGGTTTAGTAAGAACAAAGTAAAAGAGAATAATTTGAGGCATGAAAGCAAAGTGATGAACTTTGACTGGACGGAATCAACTATGATGACTGTGCATTTTTTTAAGGGCTAAACTTTAAACCTTTCTATTTGTATGAGATTCTGCGGGAATGTTATCATATAAGACGTACTGATTATGTTTGATTAAATGTGACATGAGGCTGGATATTTGTGCCTGTACGGCCACTGTTTGTCCGTCTGGAGTCAGGACTGATATATTTAACCTCGCATGTCCTTTCTGAGTCCCGGAGTTCCTGAACTGGGGGGTGTGGACCAGATGGGGGAGGTGTGCATGCAGAGGCCCACATTAGGGCCATTGTAACCTTTCCTCCAGATTCCCCAGTTTGTCTAAATGGACTGCCCCACTTATATGACAAACAGACTGCTGTACTCCATCCAAACTTTTTGTCATTCCTCTGAGCTAACTGGTTTTCCCCGTAACTCCTCCCTCATCCCATCTCGTTCACTAACAGCTGGCAATGAAACTGTCCTCAACACTCCCTGAGGTCATGCTTATGTGAGTCATACCTGGGTATGGCCTTCCATTACAGACAGGCGATGCCAGGGCCGGGAAAACACGCCTACTGCACTCCACTGCGCTGCAGGCTAGCTGCTAACAAAACCACAGATCAACAATAGGACAGACCTGAGATGCAATCAGTTTCTAAAAAATAACACAAAAACAGGGCCGGCCTGAACTTATGAAGTCAACATATGGGTCATTATCTCTTTTTTTTCAGGTATCTTTAACTCAATTTTACATGGATGTATATTAATTTTACACTAATCTGGAGCTATAGGGATCATATGAGACATTATGTATGCCCACATGCAGTTATTGATGCTTATGTAGAGCCGACATGTGATTTTTGTTTTGAACAAACTTGATTTGTATCCACAATGTATGGAATTCCAAATTACAAAGTATGGAATAGAATACTACATTGTATAGCTACACTAAATAAATAAAAAAAACACCACAAATGACATCCAATTAATAAAAATTAGAGTAAAAAAAACAACAAAAATAAAGTAAAACACAATGTAATGCTGTAAACATCAAAGTTATGTACTTAAATAAACGTTAAGTAAGTCTAGATGACAAAAGCAATTTTTTCCCCCTTTTTTGTTCTCAAGGAAAACCAAAAATCCAATATCTGAATAAAGAATTGTATGGAGTTCTTTAAAGACTTGTGTGTGTTTTCTTATCTGTTTCAACAAAATCTTATGTGAGGAGTAACCAACAGCAGTTCTGCTGATTTCCTGCTTCTCGCTGTTTGAAAGCTGCAGGACATCATCAGGACAGAACCCCGCGCTTTGCCTGCCACCAGTGTTGCGTTCAAGGCTCAGCGGGAACTTATACAATCTCTGTCGTAACAAGGCTTTCCATTGAACTTATTTTGGCAACAATGTGCAAGCGATGTGCAAGTTATGTAAGCATTCTAAAAATGTATTTAAAGTTGTTTAAGATTTTCAAATAAATGGAGAAACACACGTGTTTGAGTGAGCTATAGGACATTTTTAAACATATTTTTAAGAAACAACAAAATATTTCTGGAATAATACCTGCTTTCTTAGAAAGCTATAATGATACTCTCTCAGTGGTGTCAAACTCATTTCCATTTTGGGCCACATCAAGTTGGTGAATGTCCTTAAAGGGGCTGGTTGTGGTAGAAAGTATTTATAAAACTATAACAAACCAGTAAATTCAGCCTCTGCATTCCAGAAGTACGTCTTAAAATTAAATAATATTGAACATATTTGCATAAGGATGTGATTTAGTGATGTTCAAATACACATTTTATTTTACAGATAATATGGTATTGGGGTGCACAAAAATAGTACAATCCATAGGGTCCTGTAGAGCTTATAGGGCCACATGAATGGCCATGGAGGGCCAGATTTGGCCCCCGGGCCTTGAGTTTGACACGTGTGCTCTACATGCACATTTTTTTGTTAGTATTGCAATTGTGTAATTATTAGGGATGCACCAAAAATTCGGTCACAGAAAATTTTTGTCCGAAAATGTCCCAAAAGTGCATTTTTGGTTTTCGGCCGAAAGACCTAAATCACCGAAACAACACAGCCGAAACTTTATTAATTTAATTTATATTGTGCATTGTTGTTGATGTCAGTGCTTAATAAATATGTTCATAATTTTGTAACCGATTTATTGCAATGCCTTGATTTTAGTGAGGTTAGTACACATCATAGCCATAAATCCTATGGTTCTAATAATTGACAATCATTTTTTTCTGTGTTTCGGTTTTCGGCCTTAGCTTTCTATATTTTCGGCTTTCGGTTTCGGCCAAGAGTTTTAATTTCGGCGCATCCCTAGTAATTGTTCATTATGCAACACTGATAACCCTTTACAGGAAAATTTATAGGCTACAATAGGCCTACCCCCTGAACAAGCGCTTGTTTCCATTAGTCCACAGAACAAGCAAACACAAAATGTAGGTCTTTGATTAGCCTTTGTCAAAGTTTAAATCCACTTAAGATGCAATGGCATGACTTTAAACAGAGCAAAAAAAATAACTAAAAATCAAAAATCCACATCACAACAAATAAATGAATACATTTTTATTTTCGTTTTCTTCTCTTCATTTATTTCAGTATTTTCAACGTTATTTCCTAGTTTATTTATTTATTTATTTATTTATACTGTTCCATAAGGGTGGGTTAGAATTGTAGAACATACCAAGTTATGGTAAATGCTTAATGGTTAATGGAAATGCTTTTTTTTTTTCCTTTCTTGAAGTTGCTTCAGTAATAAAAGTTGTTTTATGATCCGAAACATTTAGAATGAAAAGTATGTTGGGGTACAAATACTTTTTTGTAGAACTGTAAATTAGTAATAGTAGCCTAATTAGTAAATACTAAACTAAAAGATGAATAAGGACCCGGATGTATTCCTACAGTCCTTAAACGCGGCATAGACCGACGCGACCTTTCGCCCACTTCAGCGACTGCCAGTTCATCGGGTTCACCCTGACACTGCTGACTCTATGGCCACGCCCACCAACGGCCACGCACCCCAGTTCCTCCAACCGTCCAGCGAGCACGCACTACTCACGCGCCATCTGCTCTCCGATTGGCCGGAGCGCCGCAGTTGCCGTTCCCCGATTGGCCGAGTGTTGCCACCCACATGTGCGTGTTGTGAGTTTTGTTTTTCTGTCCCTACCTACCCTACCCATGTTTTACACACGCAGCTCAGCTGAGAGAGAGAGAAAAAAAGAAAAAAGAAACGATCTGAAGTACATCCTGGACCAGGCTAAAGCTCGCTTTGTTCCACACTGGCTTCAACAACATTAACGGGACTTTTTCTCTCCAGTAGCGTCAGGAAATATTAATGACATGGACTTAGAGGAGGTAAGATCATTTTAAAACTCTTAGTTTATTTTGTCTCCCAATCAGTCACAGAATGTTCTCCTGCTTATTCCCCGCCTAGAAAGAATAATTAAGAGCTAATTTGCACTCATTGTCAAAGTTCTTAATAGTTTACTCTATACTTATAGTTACAATGGGTATTTCTGCATGGGCAGTGTTTTTTCTTATGATTTTTAATACAAAAATAGTGAATATATAAAAGAAAATATAAAAAACGGGCTGAAGCCAGTCTCAAAATACTGACTGGTGAATCATTAAAATAATTTGTGGTTGGGTTTTTTTGGGTACATTTTAAGACAAAGTTGTTCCATTGCCAGAACTACTTCCTGATGCGAACCGCTTTATGGGGATTTCACATGGCTGATCTGGCAGTACGTCACTGTTGGGTCTATATTTGGGAAGGGGAGGTGTCCTGGCTTCAGTCCAGATAGAGTGCATGCAGGGTTGGGGTGTAGTCACCTACACTCCCCCCTTTCTCCCACAGTGGTAGCATCATCCAGTTTGGCCCGGGAAATTCAGGTTCATCAGTGCTGACTGAGCTGTTTTAGTTTTTTTGGTTTTTTTTACAGTAGATTTGTTTCCTTTAGTCAGCCATTAAGTAACCATCACGTCATATTTGTGGGTTAAAAATACAGTTTTGTTTTCTTTTTTTGGTTCGTCCTAGGCTGAACATATGGATCAGTGTGGGCCGTGCCTGAAGAGAAGAAGGCACGACAGCGAGCAATCTGTCTCCAGCGGAACCAGCAGCTGCTCTCCTGGTCTGGAGTACACTGATCTGGAGGCGGCTGAAGCTCTGGTGTGTATGAGCTCCTGGGGTCAGCCTTTGCTCCTAAGCGGCAGCAGCAACACGCTGAACCCCTGCAAGCCCCGGCCCCTCACTCCGGCTTCTGATTCCTGCGACTTCCTCCTGCCGCTGGAGATCCAGGAGCCCTCGAGGGACTTTGTGTCCCTCTCTTCCCTGGTAAGACCTCGTCATGCGGTTCTATGGAAAACCCATTCAGTTACTGAACCACTTCCTGAGACTTGCATGAGAGTCTTAAAACTGAAAGGTGATCTACCTTCAAATCAAGTTCTTTCTTGCAGATGCAGGGTCATTAAAATCAACATTTATAGCTCAGGTGGATCATCTTTGCAGCCGCATAAAATGTGTGATTCTTACAGTGTTGTGGAAAAAGTAGTTGCCCTCTTCGGTTTCTTGTTTTTTGCTTTTTTGTCATGCTTAAATAACCAGAGAAAATACAAAAAAAGCAGTTTAAAAATTATGATTTCATTCGTTAAGGGGAAATAAACCGACCCAAACCAACCTTGCCTTTGATGAATACATTAATTTTGAGAGTTGATTTCTGTTTTAGCAGTTAAACATATGTTTGATTTCACGTCAGACCTGTAACACAACCATAAGACCTGTCTGACAACAGGGACTAGGCTGCAGTATCTGAAAAAATCATCAAATCTTACCCCACTCTAAATTAATTCAGTGATTTGGGACTCGAGCAAATCATAAAGAGTGCCTTTATTCACGAATAGAGAAAATATAACGCAGCGATTAACTTTCCCAGGACTCGTAGCCTGACAATATTACTCCAAGAGGGCATTGACGACTCATGCAGGGTTGTGCTGATGGGGGAAAGTGACATCCATACTTTGCACTGTATCCACACGGCATTGGTAGTGTGATGGGGTTGAGCTCCCTAGCCCCTTCAAGACCATGGAACCATGAATTGTGCTCTCTATCAGTCATCAGTCTGTGACCTTAACTAGTGCAGTCGTGTACTAGAACCCTCCATTACGGCTGAAAGAAACTATTTTGTGAAGAAAAGTGAGCAAAAATTACACCACAGTGATGTAAAGGAGTAATTGCAAGTCATTGCAAAGAGTTGTTGCTGCTAAGGATGGCACAACTAGTTGTTATGTTGAGGGGACAATTACTTTTTCACATGTGGCCGGGTTGGTTTGGTTTCTTTTTTTGAGATCATTGTCACGTTTACTTATCTTTGGGACTCTGTCTCTGTAAAGTCTTGTGATAGCATAGATGGTGTGATAAACCTTATCTGTTCCTTGTTTCTTTCCAGTGCATGACACCTCCCCACAGCCCCAGCTTTGTTGAGACCTCACCAAGCAGCACGGTACGGTGTAACCCCAGCCCAACCGTGTCCACGGCACTCTCTGGATCTGGGCCCCATCAGCCCATCCTGGCCCACACTCCTGAAAGAACCCCTTCCCTGCCCGCTCCGCCACACCCCTGCAGAGCCATGGCAACCAGCGTCATCAGACACACTGGAGACAGAGACCTGTGCCAGCAGCAACACATTCCAGTTACCTCCATTTCACAGAAAACTACGAGCAAAGTAACTGTAACAGGAGGAACGATGGTGTCCGTGCGGCAGCAACAGGAATGCGTTACAAACACACCTCCGCCTCCTGCTGTATTAGAAACACAGCACTCTGTCAGTACCTCCAAACCCTCTTTGGACAGTCTCTCCACCTCCACACTCAACACCCAACCTCAAAAGCCACCCACAGGCCCACCCTCCCCCAGTGTTTCCACAACCGTCTCTCCCCCTTCGGTGACCAGTCCTCAAATCATCTGCCAGATGTTCCCCATTTGCAGCCAATCGGGGATAATCTCAGCGTTCATCCCCAGTCCAGTTCAGACCTCCGCTGCTGGAATTCGGACTACCACAACACCCATCCTCCCCCAACCCACGTCAGCCAACAGCCCCTCCCTTCAGCGGCCCCTCATTGTGGGCTCAGCAGTGCCACAGGCCACGGTCATGCTGGTCCTCCCTCAGTCCTCGGTCTCCCAGGCCCCTCAGGGCCCACAGACTGTCATGACCCTGGGCAACACCAAACTGCTACCTCTGGCCCCAGCCCCTGTGTACATGCCGGCTGGGCCCTGCAGCAACACGGCAGCGACAAAAATTGACTTTTCTCGCAGGAGAAACTACATCTGCAGCTTCCCAGGTTGCAGAAAAACGTACTTTAAGAGCTCACACCTCAAGGCTCATCTACGGACACACACAGGTGAGGCCCTTTCTGGACACCTGACTCCTTGAGTGGTGGCTGCCAAAGTTGCATGTTGTGTTCTGTGTGTTTCCTACAGTGAAGTCATCGTTTTGTTAGAAATGACGTGTCAAGCTTCGATGACAAAAGCGTGACTCACATGTTTTTCCCCTGTCTGTCCTTCTGTTTCCCTCCCGACAGGTGAGAAACCATTCAGCTGCAGCTGGGACGGCTGCGACAAGAGGTTCGCCCGCTCCGATGAGCTGTCCCGACACCGCCGCACGCACACCGGCGAGAAGAAATTCGTCTGTCCCGTGTGCGAACGACGATTCATGCGCAGCGACCACCTGACCAAACACGCCCGTCGTCACATGACCACGAAGAAGATTCCCACCTGGCAAGCGGATGTTCGCAATCTGAGCAAAATGGCCCTGGACAAAACTGCTTCCTCCAAAGCTGCCATTGGCACCCTTAGCATGCTAGTACCTGCCATCTCCAAATAGACACTGAGCAAATGCCATCTTTCGCAGTTTGTGCATATTTAGGTACATGGCTGCTCTCATTAGGAGCAAGTAATTAAAAAAAAGTAATAGATTAACTTTCAAATACAAAATATTGATTTGAATTATGAGTCATTTTTTCTTTTTGAGGTCAAAAACAGATGAAAAGACAAATTTGTTTCATATACTTTAATATTTTTGAACGAACAAACAACTTCATCAGGAAAGAGAAATAAAAAATCTGACCATTTTTGATAGACCAGCACCTACTTATGAGAGGCTTCACATTACATGTGCTACATTATATAGATTTTTAATATAGCACAGGTAATGTGAATTTATATTGATTTATTTTGTTGGAAAATTAACAACATTGGGCAACGTTTCGAACACTGGATGGCAGCAAAATGCTTCTAAGGTTCTAAGTATTTGTGGAATAATCAACAGGCATTAATGGGATTGACACAACTCCTTGACTGGAAGTGGTCTACAAGGGGTTAAACTTTTTCTCCTGCACAAAATAAAATATGAGAAAAACGTTTTATAAGGAAATTATTTATTTTTTTCCATCAGATTGTATTGTCTACTCATTTGTTTTTGACCAAAAAACAATGTTATTTTATTTTAAAATTGTTAATTTTTTATTACTTTTTTCTGATAAGTAAATCCAGGTACCGAACAAATATGCACAGACCTTCCTCACTCCTGAGACACCAGAGGCACAAAGTCAGCGGCCCTGCATATGCGGCTGCTTGTCTTTTACTTACGAAAAACTGAACATGCACTGGACTCTTCCTGCTCCACTGCTCATTTTGTACGTGGATTTTCTCTAATGGATTCTTAGTTTACTTTTTTTTTTATTGATAATTTGTATGCATCCTTGCCAAAGCTTTTGTACTGACTCAGTTGTTGAAGTTTTATTTTGTCCACCTCACCTACAAGACATTATCTTTGTCATTATACTGATGTCTATGTGAATGTATTGTATGTTGAATATGAAATGCTTTTTTGTGTCTTACTTGGACTACAAAAAGTGTACATTTGAAAACTAATCAAGAGTATTTCGATTGTACATTGAATATATCTGCCCACCTAACTTTTCATATTATTTAATATCATGTTTGTAATGAAAAAAATAATTAAATGAGTTGTTTTTTGTGTGTAAGTGGAAATGAGGCGTTGTCCGGAGTCTTTTTCAGGCCAATGATTCAGAAAAAAGATGAGTAGTATCAGCCTACATCCTCTGAGTGTCGTATCCTCCTTCACTATGGCCTTCTTTGGTCAGCTGAGCCTCGCTCGTGTTCGTCCAAATGAGCTTACTACCCCGTGGGTAGCTTCCTGTTGGCCTAAACTGATTTTCTGCATGTGTCATAAAAGCCCAACAAGCTGTTCTTTTGGGAACATTGTGTTCTCCTGTTTATCTCACGGCCAGGATGGTTGAATCAGAAGTGACAGAGGAGGTGTTGTTATTAGCTGATTTTTGAGATCGTTTTTGTTCACTCGTGAAGATACAAGCAGATGAAGAGGCTGTGACCTCAGATTTAAAGGCTCATAAACTAGCAATTTTTTTCAAGCACAATTATATCTTCAGGTACTCATCCTTCAGCCATACAATGTGGTATAGCTCAATAATATTCCTTCACGTGACTATAATCAAATACATTAATTATGGACACAAAAATGATAAAGTATCAACAGATGTTCTTTTTTTACTGTTTCAGAAATGCAATTGCTTAAAGATAACCATGAATTATGTGAATTTTCAACTCCTTTAATACCATTTTGATTAAATTAGGCATACTTGTTTCTAAGACGAGAACAGTTGAAAAAAAATGATTCAGTTTAAATAAAAACACTGTAAAAGTTAGGCAAAAACAAAGTTTATAGAAACAAAAAAAAACGGTCCCAGGACCTTTGGAGGACCAAATATAAGATCCGGATATCTCCAGGTAAAGCTTCGGATCTTCCTTTGTTTCTTTTGTCTCTAATGCAAATTGATCCGCAGTCGTACCACAACTATTAATAGCGCATTCCTCCAATCACACTCTCTTAAAAGGTGGAGTGCTGGGGGTGCGACCAATCAGCGCTCTTTCCCTGCAAACCCGCCCACCTGTCTCACTGACCGACATACACGCTGACCGAGTGCCACAAAACTGTGATCCACAGCGACACCTGCTGTTCGGAGCAAGACGTCACTGTAGTTGCAGCCGCAACATATAAAGGTCTATATACAGGTCCTTTTAAAACAATTAGCATATTGTGATAAAGTTAATTATTTTCTGTTGTGTACTGATAAACATTAGACTTTCATATATTCTAGATTCATTACACACAACTGAAGTAGTTCAAGCCTTTTCTTGTTTTAATATTGATGATTTTGGCAAAAAAGTAAAGGAAAACCAAAAATTCCTATCTAAAAAAATTAGCATATTTCATCCGACCAATCAAAGAAAAGAGTTTTGAACACACAAAAAGTCAAGCTTCAAATAATTATATTCAGCTATGCACTCAATACCTCGGGAATCCTTTTGCAGAAATGACTGCTTCAATGCGGCGTGGCATGGAGACAATCAGCCTGTGGCACTGCTGAGGTGTTATGGAGGCCCAGGATGCTTCGATAGCGGCCTTAAGCTCATCCAGAGCGTTGGGTCTTGCGTCTCTCAACTTTCTCTTCACAATATCCCACAGATTCTCTATGGGGTTCAGGTCAGGAGAGTTGGCAGGCCAATTGTGCACAGTAATACCACGGTCAGAAAACCATTTAGCAGTGGTTTTGGCACTGTGAGCAGGTGCCAGGTCATGCTGAAAAATGAAATCTTAATCTCCATAAAGCTTTTCAGCAGATGGAAGCATGAAATGCTCCAAAATCTCCTGATAGCTAAGCTGCATTGACCCTGCCCTAGATAAAACACAGTGGACCAACACCAGCAGCTGACATGGTACCCCAGACCATCACTGACTGTGGGTACTTGACACTGGACTTCAGGCATTTTGGCATTTCCTTCTCCCCAGTCTTCCTCCAGACTCTGGCACCTTGATTTCCGAATGACATGCGAAACTTGCTTTCATCCTAAAAAAGTACTTTGGACCACTGAGCAACAGTCCAGTGCTGCTTCTCTGTAGCCCAGGTCAGGCGCTTCTGCCTCTGTTTCCCATTTCCTGCACACGCCTGTGCACAGTGGCTCTGGATGTTTCTACTCCAGACTCAGTCCACTGCTTCCGCAGTTCCCCCAAGGTCTGGAATCGGTCCTTCTCCACAATCTTCCTCAGGGTCCGGTCACCTCTTCTCGTTTTGCAGCGTTTTCTGCCACACTTTTTCCTTCCCACAGACTTCCCACTGAGATGCCTTGATACAGCACTCTGGGAGCAGCCTATTCGTTCAGAAATTTCTTTCTGTGTCTTACCCTCTTGCTTGAGGGTGTCAATGATGGCCTTCTGAACAGCAGTCAGGTCGGGAGTCTTACCCATGATTGCGGTTCTGAGTAATGAACCCGGCTGGGAGTTTTTAAAAGCCTCAGGAATCTTTTGCAGGTGTTTAGAGTTAATAAGTTGATTCAGATGATTAGGTTAATAGCTCGTTTAGGGAACCTTGTCATGATATTCTAATTTTTTTAAATAGGAATTTGGGGGTTTTCTTTACTTTTTTGCCAAAATTATCAATATTAAAACAATAAAGGCTTGAACTACTTCAGCTGTGTGTAATGAATCTAGAATATATGAAACTCTAATGTTTATCAGTACATTACAGAAAATAATGACTAATTTTTTTGAGAAGGACCTGTATATTATAATGAAAAAAAGTTTTAAATTAACTGTTTCTTGTAATTAACTAATTCTGACTTTTTTCCCGAATTGATCATTTTCTTCTTAATAACGTCCAACCTTAACCCCAAGCATGGAGGAAGTTCCATCATGATTTTACCTAATGGGACGAGGGAGCTTTAATTTGTGCAGGAGAGTCAAAAAGAGGTTGCAGTAGCCATCATTCCTAACCGAAGGCCCTCATTTGACCTGTGATGATTGGATCTTTCAGTAGATTTCTGCAGTCTTAACGGGCTTCATTTATTTGACCTTTGGACCATCCAGCTTGTTCTCCCGATCTAAATCCTATTCAAAATGTTTTGGGATGGATAGCGAGGGAAGTTAACAAAAACAGTCTCTCACAAGGGTCCTTATTTAGGTGCCCATCTGCATTAATGTCTAACCTACTTCTGTACTTATTTGACACTTCTATTTCCTTTTTTAAGCAGGATATTTGGGCAGAATTTTAGTCCTACTCCTGCAGTTTTCTCTTTTTCGACACATTTGACGCTTTACCTAAAACCCGGTTAAGATCCGGGGTGTAGTGCGAAAATCTGTTCCCCTGAAATATTCTGTTCCCCCGTTAGGTTTAGGCACTGGTTCCCGAAGAGTACGGTTGGGAAAATAATCAGTATATGGTTAGGTAATGCTCATCCAATATTAGGATTAGAAAACGACTTAGGGTTAGGTAATTATTCTTGAATGTTAAGATTAGTAAGAAATCAACTGGTCAGCCAATCAGAAACAACAAAAGGTTAGGTAAAAAATACCACGTAACACCAGGGGGAACAGAATATTTCAGGGGAACAGATTCTCGCACAACACCGGCAGCTGAAATGCAATTTCTTCTCACTTTTTCCAGGTTTTAAGGTTTTCGTCAAGATTATGTAGTAGTACGCCAGTAATGTTGGTTACAGAATTAACTATATAGCTTTAGAGATGTATTTTAACTATAAAAAAAATGCCACACACAATATGGCGGCGACGTCGATGTACGACCCTCAACGGTCTTTTCTTCTTTGCCCTCCCCTCTCCTCTGTGTTACCATGGTGACACCAACACTGACTTTCTGTATTACGTTGTTCCTAGCTCTAATGACTTGATACTCAACGTAAAATATCGGTAATTCGCTTACATAGGTTGCGTCAGTTTATTTATTTAAACTGAAACTTTTTTTTTCTGAACAATTCATCCAACTGGCCTGTTTACCGAAATATTCAACATGGACATCGGCGAAAACCTCAAGGAGCTGAACTTGTCATCGGAGGAAATGGACAGATTTACCAAAGCTTTCAAAGACGGTAAATTCAGGGAGATGTTCTGCGAATACGTCCAAGAAATATCTGAACCCGAAAACAGGAAACAGTACGAAGAGGAAATCCGACAGTTGGAGCAGGAGAGAGGAAACAAAGTGGAGTTCATCCAGCCGACACCGTTCAGGGTGATCAAAACGAGCGCAGCTGGAAAACAGAAATGTTTCATTAACATATGTGCAAATGATAAAATCCACAAACCCGAAGTAAAGAGTGCTGTGTCAGAAGACGGCCGCAGGGGGCAGTGTTGGACCCTGCCTCACAGTCTCCATCCTGGGAGGGCAGAGAGGGACCAGAAAGGCAACACATTGATGATCTATGATGTTGTTTTCCACCCTGACACACTGCACATGGCATCTAAAAACAAGGCATTCATGGATATGGTGAAAGATACAGCTATAGATGGAGTTCAGAGAGCATTTAAAGTTGATATAGACAAAAGAAATGTGAGGGAAATGAAGACAAAATACAAAGGCAACCCTCAGACGTGTGTCATCCGACGGCCCATACCTGGATACGATGCCCAGAACATTTCCCCTGCCTTACCGTGCCCAGAGCTTCCTCAGCCGCAGATGGAGTCTGAAGAGTCGCCTCCATTAACAAACAGCAGAGATCTCCAACAAGATTTCCAATCACATGAGAACCAGGAGCCAGCAAAGCCAAACTACACAGTAAAATATCGATCTAGGGTTGATTTGCAAGACTTCAGGTGTTCCAGAGACTCAGTGCAGAGCCCAAGACCTAAAGAAATTTTGATTACTATTGACCTGCCTCTCCTAGAGTCAGTCAGAGACACCAGCCTTGAAGTAAAGGAGAAAAGCCTGTTTCTTGAGTCCAAACAACCTGCCTACAGGCTGCAGCTGACTTTGTCTTACCCTGTGGATGAAGACAAAGGAGAGGCCAAGTTCAACAAACACACAGGACAGCTAACAGTCACCCTGCCAGTCCGTCCATCCGCTGAGGCTGCTTATCACTCTGTTGGTCCTCCAGCAAGCGATCCTCAGGGAGATGGAGAGAGTCCAGGGGAGCAAAGAGAGGTGGAGCAGGGGCAAAGGGGAAAGGTGATTTATGAGAAGAGCAAGCAAGAGGTTCAAACAGATGAACAGGAAGAAGAAAATCACGAAATAGGGAATGGACAGATAAGTGGAGAGGAGAAAAACTGTCAGCAAACGAAAAGAAAACAGCACGAAACGGAAGATGGAAAAACAGGAGCGGAGCGTCCAAACTGGGAGAAATCACAAGTGAGCAAGGCGGTGGATGAGGAGGAAGGTGGACTAACAACGATGAACGAAAACCAAAGCCGGGATTCTGAGGAGAAATCGGCTCTGGACAACGATTACCACCAGGCAGGAGAAGATCCAGGTTTTTATGCTTTGGAAACTGCCTCTGCTGTAACGGAAAACCAGGATGTTTTCACCTGTGATGAACGGATCAGTTCTTTGGAAGAGGACAAAGAAGCTAAACTAACCTCAGGTCTGGAGTCTACATCCAAAACCACGACTCTGTACCTCCGGGAGGGTCCTGGACAGGTACATGAGGAACACATACAAGTGGGATCCATCCAAACGTATTTTAACAAGCACCACCACACTGACAGACGTTGTTTTTAATGCGATAAAAAAATAAAAGATTATTAGATGCTGTATGTTTGATTAGAGCATGCAGTTTAGTCATTCATTTCAATTTAACTCAGAATTAGAACTCAAACTTGTCTTCAAAAACCAATATGGCTTCCTTCCATTAGAAAATTGTATATATAATCGTATATATACAATTATATATGCATATATATATATATATATATATATATATATTATATTATTATTGCTATTATATATATATATAATATATATATATATAATATATATACAGACGTGGACAAAATTGTTGGTACCCTTCATTAAATCAAAGAAAAACTCATAATGGTCACAGAAATAATTTAATCTGACAAAAGTAATAATAAATAAAAATTATATAAATGTTGACCAATGAAAGTCAGACATTGCTTTTCATCCATGCTTCAACAGTATTCAAAAATATGTGCATGAAACAGGCCTGGACAAAAATATGGTACCCACAACTTAATATTTGGTTGCACAACCTTTTGAGGCAATCACTGCAATCAAATGATTCCTGTAACTGTCAATGAGACTTCTGCACCTCTCAGCAGGTATTTTGGCCCACTCCTCATGAGCAAACTGTTCTAGTTGTTTCGGTTTGAAGGGCGCTTTTCCAGACAGCACGTTTCAGCTCCTTCCAAAGATGCTCAATAGGATTGAGATCAGGGCTCATAGAAGGCCAGTGTTTTCCTCTTAGCCCTTTTTGAGTGTTTTTAGCTGTGTGTTTTGGGTCATTTTCTTGTTGTATGACCCGTGACCTGCGACTGAGACCATGCTTTCTGACACTGGCCAGCACATTTCTCTAGAATCCCCTGATAGTCTTGAGATTTCATTGTACCCTGCACAGATTCAAGACACCCTGTGTCAGATGCAGCAAATCAGCCCCAGAACATAACCGAGCCTCCCCCATGTTTCACAGTAGGGACCGTGTTCTTTTCTAGATATGCTTCATTTTTCCGTCTGTGAACATAGAGCTGATGTGCCTTGGCAAAAAGTTAAATTTTTGTCTCATCTGTCCACAGGACATTCTCCCAGAAGCTTTGTGGCTCGTCAGCATGTAGTTTGGCATACTCCAGTCTGTTTTTTTTAATGATTTGTCCTCTGGCTCAAACAGCGAAGGATGTTCCGATCTGACACTGATGTTCCTTGAGCATAAAGTTCAGCTTGGATCTATTTTGAAGTCTTTCTAGGCTCTTTTGTCACCATTTGGATTATCCGTCTCTTTGATCTGTCATCAATTTTCCTCCTGCAGCCACGTCCAGGGAGGTTGGCTACAGTCCCATGGATCGTACATTACTGAATGACATGTGCAGCTGTAGTCACAGAAACATCTAGCTGCTTGGAGATGGTCTTATAGCCTTTACAGTTAACATGCTTGTCTATGATTTTCTTTCTCATCTCCTGAGACAACTCTTTCCTTTGCTTCCTCTGGTTTATATTGAGTGTGGTACACACCACGTCACCAAACAACACAGTGACTACCTGGAGTCCTATATATAGGCCCACTGAGTGATTACAGGATTGTAGACACCTAGGATGCTGATTAGTGGACATACCTTGGATTAACATGTCCCTTTGGTCACATTATTTTCATTCTTTTCTAGGGGTACCATCATTTTTGTCCAGGCCTGTTTCATGCATTTATTTTTTGAATAATTCTGTTGAAGCATGGATGAAAAGCAATGTCTGACTTTCATTGGTCAACGTTTATATAATTTTTATTTATTATTACTTTTCAGATTAAAGTTATTTCTGTGACCATTATGAGTTTTTCTTTGATTTAATGAAGGGTACCAACAATTTTGTCCACGTCTGTATATATATATATAATTTGTTTTCCATCCGAAATATATATTCTACCCTTATATAACATGAGCATCAAACCAGAGCAGGTAGATCAGCTGGTGTTCTTGCACAAAAAATCTTCCAAATATTAACTAATCATTATCATTTTCCAGTATCAAAGATTCTGTTAGCGTCTGCAGAGGATGTTTTAACTAAAGCCCGAGAAGTCACAGACGTTTGAATGTGCAAAGTTTCTTTATGTTATTCCATCCTCTCAAATGCAAAATGTTTGACATGTTTTGCACTTTTGCATCGTCCCAAAGACGGTGGTTTTCAGAGAGCTTTTTTGGAGGTGCCATGCTGTGGTCAGATAAATGTTTAATTAAAAAAAAGACCATATCTGACACCTTCTATTTATTTATGAGTAGAAACCCAGATGAAATGATCATAATGCATCAAGATGCATCGGGATATTGATTTGCATTGAATCGTTGACATTATAATTGAATCGAATTATGAGTCTTCTGAAAACCTCTTATGTTTTATGCCAAACCTAAATGTTTAAGATCATCCAACAGACAAAGATAACCTTATTAAAGGAAAAAAAAATGTTTTCTAACATTTATTTTCTTTATTACGTGACAGAAAAAATAAATCATGCACATCAACCTGGCCCTATGTGAATATATTATTACCCACCATGTTGAATCATTGATTTACCAACTATTTTGAGGGTAAGTTTCCCTCACCACACTCAGGGCTGGTTATTGCCAAACCTGTAAAAAAGAAATAAAACACACACAAAAACAAACTGCTAAATATTACATGACTTTTTATATTTTTTGTCTCTTCAGAAGAACGCCACAGCTGGTGGTGGTAGTGTGATGGTTTGGGGCTGCTTTAGGGAGATTTCAGATTAATCTAAAGCACATCAGAAAATCTGCCTCTACATGGCTGAATATAAAAAAAAAGCCCAGACTCATAGGTGGTTACACAAAGCTTTCACGGCAGTCGTCACCAAATCAGGGTTAAATGGGATTTACTGTTTTACACAAGGCCACAGCTCATCGTTTTAGCTGTTTTGGGTTGTTAGGTCTACACTGTAGCCTTTTCGTAACCATCAACATACAAGGCTGTAAAATGTGAGCAATGTGAGTTAAATTTGGCTCTCCTCTCCTTTTTTCTGCATCAGGCTGAAGAAGAGGCTTCCCTCCAGCAACTTCCTCCCAATGAGGAACCCCAGTTGTCTCTTGAGGCGTCTTTCCCCCCAACTGAGGCCGCTCAAACAGGCGAAGACGAGCTGGGAGCACATAGAGTCCTCTGGATGTCGGAGCCGGACAGGAAGCCACCAGCAGCATGCTCGCTGAGGGAGATCGACGCCGACGGGAAGGAGACGCTGATCTGTGACCACTCCACATCAGCAGGCTTCATTTTCCAGAACAAACTTGTGTACGAGCTGGATTGATGCTCCATGTATTGCATGAGAATGTTTTTTTGTAGATTTCTTTTCAAAGTGAGGTGTAATTGTCCTTTTAGATATTAACAGTTTTCTCCAAAAGTTAATAAGCTCGGATCTTCCAAACACAGCTGTCTTTATTAGGGATGCATCGATACCGCTCTAATGTACTCATATTAGCATCGGTTAAAGTTAGCATGTACCATGAACTGATACTTAAAATGTGGAAACTGCAATTTTACAAAAAATCTTTTAATTTTTCACTTGAAACTTTACTTTTGTGCTCCTTTTTATTAATATATATATATATATATATACTTATCTAATTCACTTGTAACGAGCAGCAAAGAAAATTAAAACCAGTCTTCCAATTAATTGCATTTTTCATTCATTGGTACTCTGTATCGGCAAATATTCACATGCAAGTATCGATATCCAATTGGTTTAAAGAAAAAAGGTATCATTGGATCCCTAGTTTTTATATTGCAGTCACCTGAGACAGTCAGGTGATCCCCTTTCCAGTCGTAACTCTACAAGCACCAATTGGCTGGACCTCTGTTGAATTAAGTCAATCACTGTAGAGGTGGTGAATATTTATGCTAGAGATGTGAATCTTACAACTCCCTATTCGATTTGTGAAGATTTAATTCAGAATTGATTCTCGATTCAGAATCAATACTGTTAGTAAAAAAAAAAGGTGCCAATTTGTAGGGCTGAGACGACATGCTTTTTTCCCAATTCAATTCTTTTATGATGTTTTTTTGTAAGTGCCGATTAAATTTCTATTGAGATTCTTCGATATTGCAGATTTTAAATTCACTATAGTATTGAAAAGGTAGTAATGGATAAATTTTTGTCTAGAAATAAAGTTTAACTATATATAATTTTCTCTGAATGTTCTACTTCCCACATCTTAAACCTTTACGACAGAATTAATGAAAAGTGAAGACTTTCTGAAGTAAACTGCTACGTAGCTAAATATACTTCATGATAAAGTGAACATAAACTTTTTTTCCAAGCCTGGGCTAATTTGAAAATCATTTTTTAATTTAAAAAATTGATTCAAAATCGTTAAGCAAAGAATCTAGATTCTTATGTGAATCAATTTTTCCCCCACCCCTAATTTATGCCATCACTTAATTTATGTTACATATTTTTATATAATTAAGAATGAGGTAGCACACACTTAACAGTGAAGACTTTTATTCTTTATGTACTTATAAAAATTCAGTTACTTTACAGGCTTAGTAACTAGAGATGCACCAATGAATCATCCATATACTGGAAAATGACCGATTTCCTCTCGTCTGGCAGGTCAGATATGGAAAAATACAAAACATTTCTATAATTATTAGATGGATCAACACGAAATAAATCCCACTATTTCTCTGTGTCTAACCACACAAAACAAAAGCTTTTACTCTGAGGCACTTTTTTGGTTTGGTAAAAAAATTCAGCTGAAGGTTAGGGACAGATGCTTAAACATTTTCTGTGGGAGTCAACACTCCTACCTCTAACAAAGAACCAGCAGCACAGTCATTTCCCTCCTTTATGTGTTAGAAATGTAAAAAAAACAACATAAAAAACTGTCATAATTTGAATCAGCCAGAAAAGGCCTGATTGGTGTAGCTCTAACAATAGCTGCCTTGTTGGACCCTTGTGTGCTGTGCTTATTTCTTTATTCCCCTGAATCATTCATGTGGGTCAGTAGAGGAACCTGAAGTCTCAAATAAAGGAGAAAAACATTTGAGATATGGCAGCTTTCCGGGATTATTGCATTGTTTAAACAGTCAACGCTACTCTGATGGAAACTGAGCGCTTCCTAATACTTATGCAGGTGTGAAATCATGGTGCGCTGTTAAAAACAAAGCAGAGTGCATGAACTCTTATTTAAAGCGACCCCGGCGTCCTCCTTCGCTCTCTCCACGAGACGTTTCCGACAGCTTAAGGCCAAACGGTGAGCCGTTTCTCATCTCAGTCCTCGCTGAAGACAGCCGTCCAAAAACTCAGAGTAGCAGGAGAGGGAGCAGAAGTGCTGCTGCACCGGTGCCTCCGTGCCCCCCATGTCGTCCACCAACACCACCGTGTGGGAGACTTGGTGCAGGTTCATGCTCACCGCCGTCCTGATGTAGAAGTGGACGCAGACGCGACCGCACTCGCAGGTCTTTGCCGCTTCGAGGTCTCCGCACAAGTGGTCGGGGATGAGGTGAGGTCCGTACGGGATTCTGCGAGGGAGAAAAATCAATACATAAATCAAAGAGCAGGTTAACTTACGGAGCGACAGACGGAGTTAGAACCCAACCTGAGGTCAGCTACGGCTCTGGAGGCGATCTCCTGTAGTGGGAGGGGGAAGGAGAGTTGCATGTTGTGGTCCAAAGGGTTGGGCTGGATAAACGGGTTCCCGAACAGGTCCAGGTTCTCCAGACTCAGCTTGAAGAAGTCTGCGGGCAGAACCGTCAGCTGATTGTGCGCAGCGGAGAGGAACCTCAACTTCGAGAGCCGGCCGATTCGGAAGGGCAAGCCGGCAAACTTATTGTCGTCCAGCTTGAGGTTGACCAGTTCTCTGAGCTGGCAGAAGCGAGCGGGCAGGGAGCGCAGCCGGTTCTGGCTGAGGTCCAGCACCTGGAGGGTCTGCTGCAGAGTGGATAAGCACAGGGCTTCACTGAAGGCCTCCAGGTGGTTGTTGTGAAGGATGAGTTCAGAGAGGCAGCTGAGGTCGCCGATGGTGGCGGGGAGTTTCTTTATGTGGTTGTTGCTCAGATCGAGCCGGCGTAGAGCTACCACAGAAAAAAAGGATCAGCATAAACATCGCTGCAGCTGGTGTTTTATCTGTATACGGTTTTGAATGAAAATTTGAAAACTGTGGCATGCATTCGTAATCAGCCCCCTTTACTCCGGAATTCCATGTTTTATTGAAATAAAAGCTGAACAGACTAAAAATCTGCCTATTATTTTCTGTAAATTAGTTCTAGGTCAGCCAGAATAGTTGTACAGCATCTGAAAACATCAAATACCAAAAATACCTTTGAGGGACAGCATGCGCATGTCCACCCGTGAGAGTTTGCAGTAGGAGACCTGCAGCTGCTCCAGGGAATAAGGGAAGTTGGAGGTGAGAGGGTAGTCCTTCTTTGACATGACGGCGAGCTTCTTCTTTGGCTGCTCCACATCCCTGGCCCGGACGGGAGCGAGCGTGGACAGAGGAAGGCTGCTCGTGTCGCTCCCTCGGTCGGCCAACCGTGCGGCTGAGAGGAAGTTCTTCAGGCTGCTTGCGTCGGCCTACGTATCGAAAAAAAAAAAAAAAGGAAACAGGTTACAGGTGCGTCATCCAATAGACCAAAGGAAACATAAAGCAGACGCGTGTGCATTCCTGCGCGGCTGGTCGGGTTTAGAGAATTCCTTAAAATACGCGGCCTGATTATCAGCCGACAGTAACATCCTGACGCGGTCGTTTTAAAGAGAACGGGATCGGATCCGTGCTTTTGGGAAAACAGCCGTGAGCAAGAAGGAGAGTGCGGTTTGGTGAGTTTATAGACCAGAAATTGTAGAAGGTTTTAGTTTGATGCCATTCACATTTTTAAGAACAAAAAAAGAAGAACATTTTAGCTTCCGAGTGAATCAAGGGAATACTGACTTTATATTCTGATCTGATGATCCTTATTTTTACATCACCGTAAACAGACCTTTTAATGATTTCAGCCCTGAAACAGACAAACTACTGAAAAAAGCATACAGAAGTAAAGTCTGTCAGTTTCTTAGAGCTGCGCCGCTCATGGTGGTAGCATGTTGGAGCAGCTCTACTACGTTAGTTCTGATTTGTTCTCAATACAGCCTTCTGTTCAGATGTTTTTGTTTTGTTTTGGCTGAGGCGTTGGATGTTTGTACACTTACCCCCCTCTTCTTTTGGAAGCTGGAGATGATTTTCGCTCCTACATTCTTGCTTATGGACAGTATTAAGATGCGGAACCGTGGGAACAAGGTGTCGTTTTCACTTGTAGCAGGTGATGAGCATCTAAAAACTCAAACAGTGCCTGAACTACGACCCCGATTACCAGAGGAATTGAAAAGGAGGCTTTGTGGATGCAGAGCACAACCAAAGAGCAAAGAAAGAAGGAGGAAGTTCAAACCATCTCTTCCATCCATCATTATGGACTAGGATCTCCATCTAACCATATGGCCGGGTAGATATTTAAAGAGGAGTGGCAAAAGCAAATGAGGTGGTTTAGCAGTGTTGCAAACAACTCATAATGTCTTCCAGGACAAGTCATTGTGAAATATCGTCACTGCTGCCTGTATACAGACTTGCTAGTAGGTCATGACAGTAATCAGACTCATACAGCAACCATCTTCAGACAGAAACCTATTCAGATTTGTTTAAAAATATTTAATTTCCCTTCGCTATAAAAAAAGTATTGATCATTTTGTCCTTGTGGTGTTTCAGTGGGAGAATCTGTGTGAGTTGCTGATAAAGAACAGGCAGGACTCCTGACTCCAAAATAAAAGTCTTATTCCAGCCTAAAAAAAGAGAAGAAAAACAACAAAGCTTGCCCCGGTAAACCCTTTACCATTTCGTCATCCCATTGCTCAGTTTGAGACGTCCTACCTTGCTTAGACAAACATCAACAGCTGGCTCCTTTAGCCGCACAGTTGCTTTGCCCTCTTCCACAAACCAAGTGAAGAACTTCTCTATGTTGTCTCTTAACTGAAAGAGAAAATTGCAAAAACATAAGCGTTGCGAAAACACAGCAATGCATCATAATTACACCAAGCGTGAATCACCCGTTGAACAAGACCAGACGGGTGTTGCGCTTTCTGTCAGCAAATGAGGTTAGAGTTAGCGTTTCAGACATTTAAATCATCAGCTCGAGGTTTTATGGAGCCTTAAATGAAGTTTATAGTATTGTAACTCGAGGGTTCCTACAGGTTTCTTCAAATTAAATTAAAGTATTTTTAAGACAATTTCAATAAAAAATGAATACTCATTTAATGGCCTATTTCAAAGCCTAAACGGCAGATTAAATTACAGAAATGTTTAATCTTGTTTTCATTTATTACTCAGGGAAATGTTGAACAAATGTGAACATTTCAGCAGGCCGCAAAGAATGGACCTTAAGTGTAAAGTTGATCTTTAACAATGGTTACATTGTTTTTGTTGTTGTTTTATATTTATTCTTCATTTATTGAAGATGTGACAGGTTCTGATTATTTGGGGCTTTGTTGCGTTCTCAATAAGTGATTCTGTCACTATTTATTTACATTATTTAATCTAAAATAATCGTATTATTCCCAAATTCATAAACATCAATGCTTTTAAGGCATTTAAGAACCTGTAGGAACGGAAGTCTGAACATTTATTGGCTTTTTTTAATCGCCTAAATTTTTTAAATCTATTTAAAGGCACATATGTGCTGCACGGTGACGCAGTGGTTCGCACCGTTGCCTTGCACCAAGAAGGTTGTGGGTTTGTATCCCGGCCCAGGGCCTTTCTGCATGGAGTTTGCATGTTATCCCCGTGCATCCGTGGGTTCCCTCCGGGTACTCCTGCTTCCTCCCACAGTCCAAAAACATGACTGTCAGGTTAATTGGTCAATCTAAATTGTCCTTAGGTGTGTTCGTGCATGGTTGTTTGTCCTGTCTGTCTCTATGTGGCCCTGAGATGGACTGGTGACCTGTCCAGGTGTACCCCGCCTCTCGCCTAATGACAGCTGGAGATAGGCACCAGCCCCCCCGCGACCCCTGAAGGACTAAGCGGTTCAGAAAATGGATGGATGGATAAAGGCATTTATATATACACATAAATAAAGATTAGGCACCTGTGTGGCCAGCTGCTGCCATTACTTGACTGAAACAAGGACTCCTACAAAATCAAAAATATATTTGCAATATTTTTCTGGTTACTGTTTGAATCGATTTTTTTGTACACTTAAAGAAACTTGAATTTTTTTTATTTTCTATTGTTCTGAAACCATTTGCTCTCAAGAAGGTAGTTTATTATATTTTCTATATCGGTCGGCCTCTATAAAGTATGCAAACATTTCGTTTCAATTGTAGGACATGAGCCATTTTCTATTATCAGAACACATAATGTTGCTGTGGAACAAACCTTATTTTTAAAAAAAGCAATAGTAATAACTAACAGAACCATTCAGAACCCATGCAGGTTGGAAGAACATGACAGTCAGAACACGATGTACTCTGACAGAGGAATCCAACGCTAACAGCTCACTGACCTTGTATTTGGACCCGCTTCTGTCTTTGGCTGTGCAGATCATCATGTAGATGTTGCTGCGATGGCTCGATTTGTCCGAGTGCTTCCCGATGGAGACCACCGCTCTCACGCCCTTTCCCCGACTCTTCATGCCGAACGAGGGGAGCATTCGGTTCACCACTTCCACATCACACTGCAGCTTCATGGCTCCGGAGGGCTGATGGCAGGCCGAGCATACCAGAGGAAAAACTTAGCAATGAAAAATACAAATAAAAAAAAACACTTCCAAAACTAAGAAAAACGTTAAAGCGCAACCGCGGATACAGAAGCTGCTAACAACAAACACATCCGATCTGCTGGGATGTCAACAACCAGCAGCCTCCTTCAAGGAGGAGCCAGCTCCGGTTAGAGATCGTCCATCTACGGGGAGCCTGCTCGAAAGCTCTCGGCCAGCTCAGAGTTCCCTGGTGGGACCGAAAGGCTTTTCTTTTTTTTCTTTTTTTTGAGGATTCGGGATTGTTCTCGGCTGTCAGTTGGTTAGCGACAGTTTAGCTCGATCCCGCGCGAGGGAAGTGACGTCAGAGGGGGGCCGTTCGGTACGTACGCAGGCGCGTTGCACAGGATCGCCGCAAGAGGACGCAAGAGCATCAGGAACTTTGTGAATCTTATTCAGATAGGCCTTATAAGTCCCTGCAGTGAATTAAATTTTGCTCATATGTAACTCACATCATCCAGGTACCCTAAAATATTCGTTCAGGATGGTAGCAATCAGTCTTGAAACGGATTTAAAGAAGCTTCTGACTGACTAAAGCTGATGCAAAACGCTGTAGAACACACAACCCCAGTTTTAAAGTCCTTACACTGGCTCGCTGTAGCTCAGAGAATATACTTTAAAATACTCGTACTAGTTCATAAATTGCTAAATGGTTTAGCACCAAAGTATGTTGAAGACCTTTTGTCAGAGCCAGGGCCGGATTATGATAGCAGGGGCCCCTGGGTACATAGACGTTATAGGACACCCTCCTCTCCCCGTCAACAACAAATATTTGTAGAATTCAAACCAGATTTATTTTATTTTTTTAAAACCACATTCTTACAAACCTACACTTCTCAACGGAACGAACCGGGATGTCTGGTCGCCTGATCATGAAAAGCAAAAGCACTACTACCACCATCTATCAGAGCGGCACAACTATTTTCATTAGCTGTCCCACACACCGGATAAACCAGTCTGATCTGCTGCTATAGCATCAGGTTGTGTAGCTAAGAGCAGCTTTGTCCAAACAGGTTGGTTAAGTGGCTCGTAATCTTCCACAATGTATTCTTTTTTCCTGAATTTCTTCCATAAAGTTTAGGAAGAACATGTCAGAATATGACAGACTTCTTAATAAACACCTTCTCATCTTTCTCTAGAAACCGCCTTTTTTCTAACGTTTTTAATTCTCTTGCCTCTACTCCGTCTGTCGGGTGGCAGTCAGCGGAGCCAAAGCACTACATGTTACCATGGTTTCCCCAATTGCACTTTAAGAACTATATTACTCTGTTAAAGGCACAGTGTGTAATTTTCACCCACTAGGGGGCAGTGCATACCTAAATTATCACAAGCAAGCGGTATCTGTGTCTTCGAGTAAGAAACTCAACAACGGAGGTCCAACTCGTGCTGCTTTCAAACGCTCAATTCCATGAGAATGATCTATTTGCAGCAACATGCCGAGCACATCAGTCTCTCTTTCATGGCTTGGAACTAGCGAAGAGCTAAAAATGTAATTATGGCGAAACTTTTCTGCATTTTGAGGGGAAATCAATGTTTTAATAGCGGGCTTGTTCCGTGCGCTTTGTCCGTCCATTAATGTGCTTTACGTAATTATTATTACATAATATTTTAATGGCTATTTTCAAAGATGTACTGCAAAAACTAAACACTGTCACTTTAAGGTCAAATAAAATTAGTGTGGGTCTTATTGGTTATCTACACCATCACCAATCTCTGTCATAGTTAAAAATTGAAGAGTGTTTTATTTCTTCCTTAAGCTGCTCAAGTGGACCCCTAGTAGGCATGGGCCCCCAGGTCCGTGCCCATAATGCCCAATGGATAATCCGGCCTCGAGCTGAGCACTCAGGTCCTCTAGTTCTAGTTTACTAAACATCCCTAGAATCAGAACCATACATGGAGAAGCAGCTTTCAGCTTCTATGCTCCACAGATCTGGAACAAACTTCCAGACTACTGCAAAGCTGCTGAAATCGTCAACCTCTTTTAAATAAAAATGTAAACCCTTCTGTTTAGACCTTCCTTTGGGTGATGTTCTAATATGATTTTGTGTGTGTTGCACTTGATTCATTTTCAATTTCTGTTTTTACACTTAATAATGCTTTTCGTGATTGTGTTTTCTATTTTTAATCATATCCTTGGTTTGTTTCTCTACCACTAAATCATGTAAAGCACCATGAATCACCTTATTTGAAAGGGTGCAACACATGACCGTCATGATGTGTTAACAGTTCAATATCCTGGCAGCAGAGGTCATATTACACAATAATGTGCCCTGGATAAAATCATCAGTTGTTGGCAAGTACTGCTAATCAGTGGCGTAGCCAGAAATAGATTTGGATGGGCTCAAAATGTTTATTGAAATTATGTTATTTCCACTGATCAATGGTTGATTCAAAAGATTTGTCTCTGAATACATTAAAAAGTGCTTAGAATAAAGCATTCACGCAAAAATAAAACATGTGAAAGCTGTGGCCCAGCGGTGTCAAACTAATTTCCATTCTCGGCCACATCAAGCTGATGAATATCCCTTTAGACCCTAGCGTCCCTTGATTGGGGGACACAGAAATGAGTAGTAATGGAAATAGTAATAGTAATAGTGGTATTATGTACAGATAATGACACATCCTTATACAGATAATGACACATCTATCAATTCTACTGAATGTTACCTTTAAAATTACGCCAAAATGATTCAAATACTCCTTTTGGTTGCTGAAATATAATCATTTTTCCATGGGTAAGCATTTTTCAAGAAACAGGCTTCAGAATAGGCCTAGGGTTTAAGGGGTTTGAAAGGGCCGGTTGTAGCAGAAAGTATTGATAAAACTATAATAACCCGTTAACATCAGCCTCCACATTCCAAAAGTACATCTTAAAATTAAATAATACTGAACACTTTTACATAATGATGTGGTTTAGGACTGTTCAAATAAACACTGATTTTATTTTGCTGATTAAATTGTATTGGGGTGCACAAAAATACAACTTAAATTTTC
The DNA here is from genome assembly GCA_028564705.1 of Apricaphanius iberus. Classification (NCBI taxonomy): domain Eukaryota; kingdom Metazoa; phylum Chordata; class Actinopteri; order Cyprinodontiformes; family Aphaniidae; genus Apricaphanius; species Apricaphanius iberus. Next base: position 1,141,830 of record JAPXFQ010000831.1, on the reverse strand, counting down.
TATCTATTAGACCCTCTAGAGTTTAGAGGGCCACATAAATGGTCATGGACGGCCAGATTTGGCCCCCGGGCCTTGAGTTTGACACCTGTGCTGTAGCCTAACACAGGTAACTCATATCAGCTCTTTGACATAAACGATAGTTCTTTTTAAGGTGGCAGTTCAGCTTTATTGGGCTTCACTCACAATTGAGAAAATGTGCTTGTCTCCCTATGTCCCACCATATCAGTGCCAGTCTTGCTGGTTGCAAAATGGTAAATGGCCTGTACTTGTATAGAGCTTTATTAAGTCCAAAGGACCAAAGCACTTCACACTACATTCGTCATTCACGTACACATTCACACACTGATGATGGCAACACTACACTGTAGCCACAGCTTCCCTGGGGCAGGCTGATAGAAGCGAGGCTGAGGAATACAGGCGTCACCGGGCCCTCTGACCACCACCAATAGGCAGTGTAGGCAAAGTGTCTTGCCCAAGGACACAACGGCATGTAGCAAACCCACCGATATTAAACATAACCAGTCAAACATAGAATCATAACGACTGTCAGATACCAAATACTTTAAACAATTTTTTGACTCCATTAAGGGCTAATATTTGAAGACCTCACACTGTAGATAATGGTAGATTTTAACAGCTGTTAATTGTGTTGCTGCCTCGTTCCATTTTCATTAACGGGAAGTAGCACAGGGTGGGGAGTGAATATTGGAGGTGTCTGATTGGCTAGCTTGACTGATTCATTTATAACCTTTTTTTACATGTCCTGTCTGATAGTGTGGCACTAAGAATTGGTGTTTGAGAATCAAATAAAAGCCCCACAGATTTACTTTCTCAAGTCGATTATTACAGCTTTTACCCCACTTGATACATATGTGTGAGAAATCTTTATTAGAGATTGCTCTGGGTTTTATTTTCCAATGATATGGACTCAGAGACGGAAAATAAGTGGGAAGAAAGAATAGCAGATGAAGAAGAGAGGTAGGAAACAAAAAGAGAAAGGAAGGAGAACACAAGAAAACATCCCAGATTTGTCTCCACACCCTCAGGAAAGGAGAGAGACGGGGGGGGGGGGGGGGGGGAAACAAAAAAGGAGCAACATTGATAAAAAAAGCCACAAAATGTGAACTAACACAACCATAACACACAAATATGGATACATAAATACAACCACGTCACTGAAAATCTCATGGTACAAATAGTTAAAGATCTAATGATGATAACCTCCAAGAATATATCTGTAAACAGTCCCAACACTGTTGTGTGTGTTTGAGCATGCTGGTGCATTTAAGGTTTCTCCACAGAAGTGTTTGATAGCTGGTGTGAGGAGCCACCAATCCGTCTCCCAGGAATCGATGCAGACATGGAGGAGATCGGAGCCATAGAGGTCCATAGGACCCCAGAGCCTAGGAGCCCCAGGCGGACTAACATAGTTCTTACCGCTACCCCCCAAGAAACGAGCAGAGGAAAGCCCCAGGGAACATCCAGCAGCTACAAGGCAGAGGCCCGGGGGGCAGCAGTGACAATCTGATACGCCACGGTGGCCTGGCCAAGGACCAGCATTTATTAATAACCTTAAGATTTGAGAACCATTGTCTAAATCTAACCCTAATATTTAATTAACCATGGATAAATCTAATGTGATCTATTTCTAAATTATAACATTCAGGACCAGTACACAATTATAATATGCAGAACGTAGGACATTGCCCCTGTGGTGGAAATCATTTTTTGTAATCAACTGTGACCTGTTTTACTTAATGTTGTAGTATCAGTTTGAATGATTAGTCTTATTAAGTGACGTTTTTACCCAGGACATGTTCAGAGAGTTTTGATAATGATAGTCCATATCCTGTGTTACAATGGAGATGGTTCTTCAACCAGGCATCCTTAAAGATACACAAAGTTCTCAGCTTTCTAATCTAAGAGGAAGGCGCCACAAAGTCTCTGATTTTCATCTTGAGAGTTGTACTTTATCGAGTAGAATAGAGAGACCAAGATTGCTAGAAATAATATAAGGTTGTTTTTGTAAGACCAGGACAGGTCAGTATTCCACATTTACTGTGATGTGTTGCTGTCCTCCTGTACGATGAATTCAAATCTTATTTAAAACCTCCAAACGTTTAAAGGAATCTCTCTCATTTATTAAGAGTCTCAAAAATCGGACTACATTCTTGGCGCCCAAATGTTTTTTTTCTGGCTTCCAACAGCGGATCGGGTTCCGGCGAAAGAAACCATTCGTCACTTGACCGGCCTGTGACCTCCCATCTTCGGAGAAGCGGGGATTTGGTCCTCCGTGGACTTCCGTATACTGTCTGGAAGGACCCATCGCCCAGTGAGAGAGATTTTCTCTTTTATAATTACATTTTCATTAATCTGGCGAATGACATTTGAAAGACATTTAGAAAATTTGTGGACAGGAAAGTTAAATAGGGCGGGATCGTCTGTGGGATCAGTGATTATTTCAGAAAAACTAAGTGAGCTATTTTGTTATTAATTTACTTTATTTATTGTTACATTAAATTCTTTTTAATGCATGGAACTGTACTTTGATAAAGACAGAGGTCTGCAAGTCAAGTCCTCGAGGTCCGGTGTCCAGGAACTTTTCGAAGTGTATATTCCAGGTCCAACACACCTGAATCAAAGGGCCTGTTCACCTCCTCAGTATGCAGTCTCCAGAGTCTTACTAATGACCTGATTATTTGACTTAGGTATGTTGAAGCAGAGACACACCTAAAAGCTGCAAGACACCAGACCTTGAGGACTGGAGTTGCGGACCCCTGGTCTAGAATAATGAGCTAGGGATCGTAATATTTTAAATTAAAGGTTAATTTTAAAATCTACAATCTTAGACTTGGTTACACAAAGGAATCTCACAGCTAGCCTTATCTCCAATATTCTTATGACCTCCAGGGTATGTCACACTCCACCTGGAGCATTTCAGATGTGGATCACCTGCAGCACAATTCACAAATCTTGACTCACGAGATCACCAACTCACAGGAGAATTGTTTGATCACGTTGTCTAGCCTACTTTATAAAAACTTTTTATGTGACAAGTTTTTCAAACTCATAACTGTAAAAATTTTAGACCATTCTTGGTGTTGTCCTTGTAAAAAGAATGCGTAGTGTCACAAGTAATTTTGTGATTCCGCACTGCTAGGATAAAGGCTTCGTTGCCCATGCTGGAAAAAAAAACAAAACAGACAATTTAAGATGCGGGGAGCAAAAAAGGTCCTGAAAGACCCCAGCCTACCCAGTTCTCGTGTGAACGACAGGCCTCATCGCGGAGAAAAACCTTCGCTTTGCTGAAAAACGTTGTCATGTGCTGCCCCCTAAGGTATCACAAATCTGCATGTGTCCTTTATTTTTAAATTTACCAGATGCTTACGGTAATACGTGGGTGTATCCTTGTTTAGCCGTGTTAACTGTTGGAGATTGACGGGTTTTGGAAGCGTGTCTCACCAAACACAGAGCCCTATTCTGTCTTTAGCGGTGCGGCGCGATGCTTCTGGGACGCGCCTGAAACGCGCCACAGTGCAACCAGTGTCAACCACTCAATAGACTATGATAGTTTCTATTTGCCGCAGTTAACAATCCCCACCAGTAAGTTGGGGGTTAGCTTGTCTCGAGAGTTCATAAGGCATGTTAATCAAAGTAGCCGATGACAGCGAGTTTAGCAACGATGAATATGCCACCTTCAGTTCCATATTGTTTTAAAAAATATTGGCTTTTAAGTGACTCTGAAAGTAAATTGGTTGGTGGGGCCTGGGCCCCCAGGCCCACCCGTATCGACGGCAGTCTGCTAATCCACCTCATTTGCTGCTTTTTTTTTTTTTTTTGGGCTGACCGAATGGTTAGAAGTTTAAATTATTAAAATACTATTCTAGGCTTTGGACATTTTGAGAGTGCCCTGTTCAGTCCATCAATTGTATAAATGTGCAATCTTAGTTGTAGGTTACGGAAGCTTATTGCATTCACTTGAAAAAAAAAATAAAAAGCTCTGTTTTTCTGAATTAATTAGAAGTTTTAAAAATGAAAATAAACACTGTTCTGTTTTTCTGACTGGACAAGAAGAAATGCCCAGCTTCCACTCAATGACAGTTGGAGATTGGCACCAGCCATGCAGCTGTTAGTATAGAGAATGGATGGAGGTTCTATGCCTGTAAGCATTATTAGCTGTCCAAGTAAAAGGAACTCAAACATGTCCTGTTTCAATCATTCCATCATTGTCTATAGCATTCCTCTTATCCTTTGCAGGGTGGTGGCTAATGCTTATCTCGAGCAGGCATTAGGCAAAAGGCAGGGAACACCCTGGATAGGTTGCCCGACCATTGCACGGCATGTCGCTTTTGATGGCTTAATTCGCTTTTACTTTGTGTTGGGATTGTGAAGGCCTATGAATTAGTCGATTTTCTAACGACACCTGAGGATTTTGCTCCTGCTCAGGTTTAGCTTACTGCCCTATTTTCTGCCCCCCCGCAGTTTATTTAGTTAATTCAGAAAAAGAGAGCGGTGTTTATTTTTATTTTTAAAGCTCATCTCATTAATTCAGAAAAAAACTGACTGGTATTTATTTTTATTTTTAAAGCTTATCTCATTAATTCAGAAAAAAACTGACTGGTATTTATTTTTATTTTTAAAAGGTATCTCAGTAATTCAGAAAAACAGAGCTTTTTATTTTTCTCAAGTGAATTCAATAAGCTTCCTTAGTATGTGGTCTTAGCCCTTTTATTGTTCTGTACACTACCGTTCAAAAGTTTGGGGTCACCCAAACAATTTTATGTTTTCCATGAAAAGTCACACTTATTCACCACCATACGTTGTGAAATGAATAAAAAATAGAGTCAAGACATTGACAAGGTTAGAAATAATGATTTTTATTTGAAATAAGATTGTTTTTACATCAAACTTTGCTTTCATCAAAGAATCCTCCATTTGCAGCAATTACAGCATTGCAGACCTTTGGCATTCTAGCTGTTAATTTGTTGAGGTAATCTGGAGAAATTGCACCCCACGCTTCTAGAAGCAGCTCCCACAATTTGGATTGGTTGGATGGGCACTTCTTGCGTACCATACGGTCAAGCTGCTCCCACAACAGCTCAACGGGGTTCAAATCTGGTGACTGCGCTGGCCACTCCATTACCGATAGAATACCAGCTGCCTGCTTCTTCTCTAAATAGTTCTTGCACAATTTCGAGGTGTGTTTTGGGTCATTGTCCTGTTGTAGGATGAAATTGGCTCCAATCAAGCGCTGTCCACTGGGTATGGCATGGCGTTGCAAAATGGAGTGATAGCCTTCCTTATTCAGAATCCCTTTTACCCTGTACAAATCTCCCACCTTACCAGCACCAAAGCAACCCCAGACCATCACATTACCTCCACCATGCTTAACAGATGGCGTCAGGCATTCTTCCAGCATCTTTTCAGTTGTTCTGCGTCTCACAAACGTTCTTCTTTGTGATCCAAACACCTCAGACTTGGATTCATCCGTCCACAGCACTTTTTTCCAGTCTTCCTCTGTCCAATGTCTGTGTTCTTTTGCCCATCTTAATCTTTTTCTTTTATTGGCCAGTCTCAGATATGGCTTTTTCTTTGCCACTCTGCCCTGAAGCCCAGAATCCCGCAGCCGCCTCTTCACTGTAGATGTTGACACTGGTGTTTTGCGGGTACTATTTAATGAAGATGCCAGTTGGGGACCTGTGAGGCGTCTGTTTCTCAAACTAGAGACTCTAATGTACTTATCTTCTTGCTCAGTTGTGCAACGCGGCCTCCCACTTCTTTTTCTACTCTGGTTAGAGCCTGTTTGTGCTGTCCTCTGAAGGGAGTAGTACACACCGTTGTAGGAAATCTTCAATTTCTTAGCAATTTCTCGCAGATAGCCTTCATTTCTAAGAACAAGAATAGACTGTCGAGTTTCAGATGAAAGTTCTCTTTTTCTGGCCATTTTGAGCGTTTAATTGACCCCACAAATGTGATGCTCCAGAAACTCAATCTGCTCAAAGGAAGGTCAGTTTTGTAGCTTCTGTACCGAGCTAAACTGTTTTCAGATGTGTGAACATGATTGCACAAGGGTTTTCTAATCATCAATTAGCCTTCTGAGCCAATGAGCAAACACATTGTACCATTAGAACACTGGAGTGATAGTTGCTGGAAATGGGCCTCTATACACCTATGTAGATATTGCACCGAAAACCAGACATTTGCAGCTAGAATAGTCATTTACCACATTAGCAATGTATAGCGTGTGTTTCTTTAAAGTTAAGACTAGTTTAAAGTTATCTTCATTGAAAAGTACAGTGCTTTTCCTTCAAAAATAAGGACATTTCAATGTGACCCCAAACTTTTGAACGGTAGTGTATGTGTGTGGAGAGTTGATATGGAGCCCTGTCTAAGATGAATTTCTGTAACCTTTCGGGATCAGACAAGTTTCTATTCTTCTATTCATCTGAAGATGAAGAGAGGGTGGCACAACTGCAAATTTTGAAACATTCAAACTAATAAAAAAACAACAGCATATAATAATAACAATAATAATAATAATAATAATAATAATAATAATAATAATAATAATAATAATAATAATAATTTGAACGTAATTTTTAATGCATACACGACCATGCAACTCTTAATATAGAGGAGGACCTGGCATAATATCTAATATCTCTTTATAGCAGCATGTTAGAGCAGAGAAGCAATTGAACTAGAATCACCATGGCAATATGGTGACGTCTGCATACTCTTCTCCAGCGCCATCTAATGGCGGTGCTTTGCTCTAATTGGTGGAAACCCCGCAGTCTACACACTCCTCAGAATTGCGGTCTATAGACATAAGAAGAATAGATGCCGCACGAATGGACGCCGCATGATCGCCAGTGCAATTATGTTCAACAAATGCATTGTAATGTTAATTGATTACATTAATTCAAGTTACAAGGTGAAAGAAGAATGATATTTACATTTCTTTTGATAATTCCTATGATTCTGCGTTCATCGATTAAAAATAAGTAATTTGGTAAATACAATAAAATTGAGAAAATACACACATTAGACCAAATGGACCTAATGAAAAGTTATTATTGAAAAGGATTCCCATTGGAAGCTATATTCTAACTCACAGAATATGTTGACTAAAATATTTTTGATAACAATAATAATAATAATAATAATAATAATAATAATAATAATAATAATAATAATAATAATAATAATAATAATAATAATAATAATAATAATAATCGTAAACCCACTGCTCTTACGGCTAAAATCTCATACAGGCAACCTAGATTTATTTTACTTTTGGGGGGAATTAATTTATGGAAAACTTAGTTGCATTCTATGATTAATAAAGTAATAAAAAAAATAAAATAAAAAAAAATAAATGTTGCCAATGCGACTTTCAGCATTTGACAGTTATTAATACCTGTGTGTTTCTGACTGTGCTATCATTATCTTTAAGTGAAAAACCAAATGAGTTATGCCACATCTGCGCTAGTACGATGGTAAGTAGAGCGTTAAGGTGTTATTTTATCCAGAGACCTCAGTTTCCAAATGGTTTCAAAGCAGACTTGTACAGGTTTCCGCTGCGAACGTTACCACCCACAACATGGCGGACGCCCCGACGTATAATTCCTCCGGGGTAACGAAGTCTATTCTTTAAATGTCTATACTCAGGCCACGATTCCGCCTACAATCCAAGAACCGCCTTCCTCCCCCGCGCTGGCGAACAATTGGTTTAATTCAACAACTGCCCATGTCAATCAACTCCTACCCCGCCTTATGATTGGAGGATTAGCATCCAGATGAGCCGCCTGCTTTTTTAGCACAATCACTTCGGGTTTCCTTTTTTTTCGGCTACTACGGTTTTGTGCCTGCTTGACCAATCTCTCAGCTCGGATCGTTTCGGGGAGTGAATTTGGAGTCGATTCGGTGAGAAAAAACGCGTGTTTTGTGCTTTATTCATATTTAATGGCTTATCGTAGAGCTAATAAAGTGTTTGGTCTGTTTAGATACGTATTTAACGAGCAGCTGAGGGGATGATTAAAAACGAAAGGAGTGGCTCATGGAGCTAACGTTAGCTCCTTTTTGTTAATGTTAGCCACCGCAGATTTAGCTGCTGCTGCTTATAGATCTGACCCTGTCAGCTAGTCTACAGCTCTATATAAAGAAAATGTATAAACAAATGTAATTAACACGATGATTATGATCAACGTGAAGCCAAACTATAGAGATTTATTGATTTATCTACCATTTATGTATCTTACATAATTAATTTTACATAACATTCTGATTTAAAAAAAAAATCACTATAACATTATTGCATTTCGCTTGCAGGTTGTGTAGAACCATTTCTCGGCCCCCTCCTCACTGTCGGCGACACCCGGATTCCTTCATCTCTGAGCACCCCCTAAACATAAAATAATGGACAGGACGGATCTGATCCAGAAGGCCAAGCTGGCGGAGCAGGCTGAGCGCTATGACGACATGGCAGACTGCATGAGGGAGGTGACGGAGATGGGAGGCGAGCTGTCAAACGAGGAGAGGAACCTGCTCTCCGTCGCCTACAAAAACGTGGTTGGGGCGAGGCGGTCCGCATGGAGGGTGATGTCCAGCATCAGCCTGAAGTCCGAGGGCAGCGAGAAGAAGCAGCAGATGGTGAAGGAGTACCGGGAAAAGGTGGAGAAGGAGCTGGAGGACATCTGCAACAATGTTTTGGTGAGTTCTGTAGATGTGCTGCTCAGGGTCTTTGTTTAGACTCACCTTAAAATAAATAAATAAATAAATTACATCTATATTTGCTTTAGATTACAACCGCCTCTAAATAAGCAATTTACGTTTTTTTCCTAGATAGTTCTATTGAAAGAAACTATAAGAAATTCAACATCTCAGACAATCTAATTATTGTTAGCCCAATGGGGGAAATTATTTTTAAAACAGAAATGTCAAACCGATATCTGGGATTCATCTGATTTTACATCTACGAGCAACATTTAATTAACTGCAAGATAAAATCTGCATCGATTTTAAAAACTCGAAATTAGTGATGCAACGATACCACTTTTTTTTTCAAAACCGATACCATACCGATACTTGGATCAGAGTACTTACCGATACCGAGTACCAATGCCGATACTTCTACCTCACAAAAAAAAGTGCTATGAATTGGGAGTCGGGTTTTATTGTCTTCTCTGCTTGTTACAAGAAATGATGGTGAATTAGATAAAAATAAAATATTAATAAAAATGACCACAGAGCCTTTTCTGTGAAATTACTACTGCATTTGCACATCTTAAGTATCGGTTCATGGTATCGGTTAAAATTAGCCGTTACCGATACTAGTACATTAGGCAGTATCGGGACCGATAACTAATACCAGTATCGTATCGGTGCATCCCTGTTTGAAATATATCTCTGTATAGCAGAGTTTCACATTTTTACATTTTAAAAATTTTCATTGATTGTATTCAGATTAACCGATAAACACCTGTGCTTACTGCTGCTCATTTTTTAAAGCTAGGACTACGTTAAATTCATAATTAAATAAAATGAACACTGCCATATACTTGCATAATGGCTGAGATGCCATTAATTCCACATATGGGAATAAAACCTGACCAAGCTTAAGGACGTTTGCTTGTTCTCCCCATGCATGCGTGGTATTCTCTCTGGGTACTACAGCTTCCTCCCACATTCACAAAAAGATGACCGTAACTCCTGTCTTCGAGTGTCTGTGTCCTCCAACTATTGGGTGGCTCCCTGCTCCAGCGCTCCCGAATGAAACAAATGGCTAATGAGCGGGACTTTGCAGAAGTGTGTGTCTCTGTGTTTCGGTCCAGTGTTCAGCCAGCCTCTTGCTCATTCAACGCCTGAAGATATGAACCAGACACACACCCCCTCCCATCATTTTATGCTCCAGTTGGCTTCTGGGTACTGCCTTCTTGTGTTGCAGCTTCAGAGATGGGGCAAAATGAGTACACTATGTTTTATAAACGACCATCTTTACTGTTAAATTGCGCATATTGAACTCAGTCTGCTTACTAAAGTTGTGCATACAATGAGGGTAATCGGGTATGTAATGTTCTTACAATAAAAATTGAGCCTTCTTTGAACCAGAAGGAGGATCTTACTGTTTAGAGAAGAGAACTGGTACAAAAGTTGCATGATATCAAATTGCAAATTACATACAAGCCCTTTTTAAATAAAATTTCAAGTTCTGAAAAAAGAAAAAACATTTGCTGAGATATAAGAAGAAAAACATTACTAGAAAGATCTTATTTTTATTTTTTATTTTTTTTAAGTAGGGTGGAACGAGAAATCTATTTAATTGATTAATCAAATTTTCTGTTTCATTTTTGGAAAATCAATATTTATTATTTTTCTTTTAACCAATGCAATACTTGGACTTCCATAACTCAAAGTGATGTCAATCCACCCAGGACCTACTACCTTTTAGTTAAGCTGTTTTTTTTTGGACTCTAAATTCAGGTCAGCTCTTGCACAGAATGATTGAAAATAAAGCATGTTTTTGAAAGTATTTGATTCGATATGACAAAATCAGAGATTTAATTCTTAAGCTGTATTGCATAGCCCTATTTTTAAGTACTTTGTAAAAGAAACAACAAAACAAGTGGGGCATATTTAGCATGCACCAAACGTTGCGATTAAAGAGAAATCTGTGTCTTATATTCAGTGTTTTTTGTTTTGAGCTTAAAAATGTCTACGTTTTTGAACTCGCCAAATTTTTCGAACGCTCTTTGACTGCACCACAGGTGTGGGATGGTAGTACAGTGGCTCTTATACACTTGCAGATTTAATTTTTTAAATTTTAAATACGTTTTAATGACAAAACAACTTTGTGAATGGGTGAAATGAAGCGAGAAAAGTTTATGATTGGTCAGTCTATGTAGTGTGATCATGCTTTATACATACGACGGATTAATCCCTTTCTGAGCATCTGGAAGGACAGTCTGGATGTAGAGCAGACCTGGACTCCAATCTGAAGGGAATATCAGAGAGAAAGTTTCACAGAAAGTAGCTCAGGGTGGTCAGAGATGTCGCTTGATTTATTTTTCTAAAAAAACTAACAAGACAAAAAACAAGCTGCTTGCAAAACTATAGCACAAGTGCTATACATGAAAAATAATTTATCGTACTTTTTTTTTATTTTTATCACACATGCAACAAATATGCTAATGAATGGGGAATAATCTAATTTCTTTTATTTTCCCTTTGGCTCATAACTACTCCCTCTGTCAAATAACTTGTAGTTTATTGTTTCTGATCTCTTTTAGAAAACCATAAATCATTATCAGTCGATTCTAGAAGAACGGCTTTGATCAATCATTTACGTACTGGTTGGGGAACAGATTAAATTCCTCCTCCTTTATTCCCATCACAGTTGTTAAGAAAAATATTATTTTTTTTATCTCAAACTGGCTTGTAATGAAATCTTGTTTTCCATGTTAAATGGTATTGAAGCCGTTTCCTGCGACTCTTCCCCTGTTGTATAAATAAAGCACCTGAATCCGGACAGGATAAGGAAGAACTACATAGAGCCCTTCCACCGTTCCGGACTGTTGGGAATCTGGATTTAGAACAATGGGACCTTTTTTTTTTTTTTTTTTTCTGGGCGTGAACTGTCAATGGGTCATGGTACCGAGTTAGCAAGGTGTGTCTGACTAGAACGAGAGGCAACTCTACGCACACACAGGAAGTGTAAGACACTCAGGGCCCATCTGGCAGACGGAGGCCTCTTGTGGTTGCCCCAGTGCAAGAATTCACATGTAGAAATGACTCAGAATGGTTTCATACATCTCACCAGTGCAGCGCCCTGCTGAAACCAGTCTGCAGGCGTTCTCTAACACTCTGTGCTCCACCTTTTAATGGATTTTCACTTAAAGCGACAGCCCTGATTGCTGCCCTACATTGTCGCTGAGTGGCGGATTTGTAAAAATCTGGGTGGAATCTCATTTGCACGATGCACACAATCTTCCCGCACATCTGTCTTTTGGAAAGCCCGGAAAAGCGGCTTGGACCAGCTACTGTCGAACCATTACTTGCTGTACTCGCCTGAGAATGTCGTCTGGGTTGAAAGTGACTCAGCTCGTCGTATCTGAGCCAGCGTGTGTGTTGAGAAGAAGAGGGTGTGTCTGTCCTCTGAAGCCTAGCTGCCTCCCCCCCATTCAGTTAGCTGCCCCCCCACCCCCACCCCCACCCCATTCAGCAGAAAAGCTGCTTTTTCTACCCCCCACCCCCCCCGTATGTGGAGATTTCCTGCAGAGGTGCTTTGGTTTGAAGACTCATACATATTGAATGTTATTCCAAAGTGTAACCATGCAGTCGTCCTGCTTAATCCCTTGCAAGGTCGTATCGGGTTGGTTGCCTGTATCCAGATGAAATGTAGACCACAGTCGAAACCAAAAATTATATTTCTATAAGGAGGAATTAAAATAATGAAACCTATTAAATACTACAGTCATATCAGTTGCTTCGAGATTGATTTAGTATTTTGATAAATTTGCATAGAGAGAGGGAGAAAACACCTTAGTGACATTAATGCGGTTTTATATTAGAATCGCAGGTATTCATAGATCAAGTAGTCTGATAAATTTAAACCTAGTGTCAGATAATAAAAAAAACACATATGCACATCCATATATACATATCTGCTTATTGTAGAAAAACTAAAGCAATATTTGGTATAAAAACCTGTTTGCTTTCTTTGGCGTTCAACTTTAAATATGTTTATTGCCCAAAATATATCACATTTCTGTTTTATTTAGCAGTAATGTTATCCCTCCTTGTTAAATGTGGATTGAAAAATGTCGACAGTTACAAGTAATGCATTAGTTGTAAAATGACAAATGAAAATGTTAAGATAATTAGGTTTAAAATTGTATAGATATGAAGGAAAAAATGAAGCTATCTCAATATCTAATATATGTTACTTGGATATGTTGTTTAGATATCCTACCTGGCTGGTCAAATGCATAAATGGCTTACCATAGTGGAATCGCAAGCAGCTGTCAGCTCCGCTCACACTGAAACCTTCTCTTGCATTTTAATTATCTTTTTGACCTTTACTGTAAGAGCATTCTGTGTGTGTAAATGTACGTGTACATGTGTGTCTATATATATATGCGATGCAACAATACCAGTTTTTTCAAACCGATACGATACTTGGATTTCTGTACTTGCCGATGCTTCTACCACACACAAAAAAATGCAATGAATTTGAACACAGGTTTTATTTTATTTTTATACATCATAAATTCAATGTATGGAGAGTCTGGATCCTAATGAGACTATATTTCTTCCATACATGCATGGTGTGTGTGCATTGTTTCAGCCTGGAACCACGTAGAGGCAGAAATGGTAAGAAAAACGATGTAGAGCGACCATCTAGCCCAGTGTCAGGGAATTTGGACTGCATTGAACCTTGGAGAGAACCCATTCTTGCAGGGCCAGAGCATCTTAGTTTTGGGATTTGAACCTCCCCGCTGTGCCAACCAGCTGCAGCGCAATGCAGCCCGCTTCATTCACGTCCACAGTGACATTCCCAACATACCAGAACAGGGACATGAGTCGCACCTCCAGTGGTGCATGCCACGCCATCTCCCAGCTACCCTAAATAAAATCTTTGTTGTTAAGCTGGTCTAGGATGGCGCTACATAAACCTCGTGAAAGAGTCAAATCAAACGTTTTGAATGAACTCTTTATGGTACATGGAGCAGTTGATGATGATGATGGAGCTGCTACAGCCTCGAGATGTTTGGGTCCAACTCAGTGTCTCACCCCGGGTACCAAACTGTAGCGGTTTCATCTTGAAAGGCTGGCCTTAAACTAATGTCTATATTAACTGGATGGGCGCTTACACATTGAGAAATCATCTTTAAATCATTTAACAATGCTGATAAACCATTGTCTTGATGGTACTGATGGAATGTTTTGTACATATATCTATTTTTTTTAGAAAAACCATTCTGATTTATCATATATTGTAATCACTTGTATTTTGTAGGGATGCTGTTGATCCATCCATCTCAACCAAATTTTCTCCCTTTATGAATTCTTTTAACTTCTGCATTAGATAGTTTCACTGACACAGCTGATCCTGCATGTTGACTGAAACTCTGGCATGAATTATGTCATATGATTTGTGTTTTGTACCGATGCAGCATATTTTGCTATTTAAAGCCTTTAGCTGTATGATTTCCCTGACGACTAAGCGTGGTCCGTGGGCCTATTTTTGGCCCTTTGGAACGATTTCGTACGGCCCTCGTCAACAATTCAAGAATGGCTTGATTTATTTTTATTTTTTTGACAAGTTTGATGCACATACAAAAGCGATGTTAGTGTTGCAGTACAATTTATACTTTTGTTATAAAAAAAATAAAATTGGTTAGAAATTGGAAACTTCAAGAAATGTTTGAAATGCAACACGAAGTTGCAGTACTACAATCATCCAGTGGCTGCAGGGCTCTTTAAATCTAAATAAAGCTAAAGTGAGCCACGTGCTGATCTTGTTACTGAAAATGCACCCGGAAAAAAATCTCACCAAGACGACCAACCCGAAAAATTTAGGACATTTTTTTTATTTTTTATGTTTCAGATCTGCAGGGATTTCCAAATCATTTCTCAAAACAAAAATATCTGCTTTGCTTTTTTTTTGTCTAGTTTACTAATACATAGTATGAGTTTTAGTTTATTGCTGAGTAGCTAAAAAAGGGGAAAAACAAAATAAGTGTATTAAATGTTGTGAACCTGCAAAAACTTTTTATTTTGACGCTTTTGGCCCCGTTTGTAAAATCTTTAAACTCAAATGATCTATATTTTACATAGTCTAAGCAAACTGTAGTAAATATACATTTCTAATTTTTTATTTGGTATAAAGATTTTCTCGCCTTTTTTCTGCTTCTATTTGAATACACATCTAATTATGTCTGATGAACGCTGTAGAATTATGATTTTTAACATCCATTTTAGTGATAAAGGTTAATATAATGCAAGTTTTATCATGATTCTAGGTGCATAACGGAGCGTCATTGCAGCAGCTCCAAGGCTCTAACCATTGCTGCTTCCGAACAAACTCACTAAATGTTTACATCACTGTTGTTTGCACAGTTTTTAACAATTATGTTTGTTTTCTTTATGCACAAATATACATACACGTTATGTAAATATTTTTTAATTATCCTATTCAGCTGCACATTTTTGGGATCTGTCTAAGCCTTTTTTGTTTTAAATTGTGCGGTATTTTAGTGTTGTTTTCTCATTACTGTACAGTATTTTATTATAAAAAAGTTTTTTTTCTCGTGTGAATCTACATTCTTCGATTGCCTGCCACTTTTCTGCTGTTACATCTGAATTTCCCCTCCATAGGACAAGAAGTAATATTTGTAATCTATTTCTATTCACTGATTTTTACCTTTTGATTTTTATTGCTATATTTTAATCTTATGAGTTGGTTCTCATTATCATTCATTTGTATAATTGTCATAAATATATGATGTACAAAAAAATCTTCCCGCCATCTTCTTTACAGAAACTCCTGGATAATTATTTAATTGCCAACTCCAAAAACCCAGAGAGCAAAGTCTTCTACCTAAAGATGAAGGGCGACTACTACAGATACCTTGCAGAAGTTGCTTCTGGAGACAACAAGTCGAGTAAGATCACAACTTTTCGACTTTTTTTCAGCAATCAAGGGCATCCTACACCTTGGTTTGATGGCTAAGTCTTCCTGCGGCGCATCTTTTATAAAAGCAAAATTGTAACGTGTTCAATTTGTTAGAATCTGTAAAAACAATCTTGAGAGTGAGTTTGGATAATTAGTCTTATTGTTTTGTAACTCCTCACACACCTGGAAGCATTCAGTTATTAGGACGTAATAGCAACTAATATCCTAATATATCAGAACTTCTGGTCAAATCTTATCTAAGCATTCGTGCTCAGTCCTAAATGTCCCTTTTTTTGTTCTTTTTTTTTTTTCGTTTTAGAAACTATTGAAAACTCACAGCAAGCGTACCAGTCTGCGTTTGACATCAGCAAGACCGAGATGGAGCCGACGCATCCCATTCGCCTGGGTCTGGCCCTGAACTTCTCAGTCTTCTTCTACGAGATCCTGAACTCCCCAGATAAGGCCTGCGAGCTGGCCAAAAAGGTCTGCAAGCGTTGCGAAGCTCGCTAGCCACTTTCACCTTGGCTTCAAGATGGACGCTCTGCTCAAGGCGTGATCCTGTGCCTCTTCTCGTTTACAGGCATTTGATGACGCGATTGCGGAGTTAGACCAGCTACACGAAGAGTCCTACAAGGACAGCACCCTTATCATGCAGCTCCTCAGGGACAACCTGACAGTAAGCTCTCTGTTCTCACAGCAGCAAACCAAATGCTGTTGGTTCAGATAAACTGTTATCTACCATTTCATCACATTCAGGGGCATCGCAATAAATTAGAAATTTTATTTTTTCCCAGTAAGAAATGAATCTAATATTTTATGTAGGTTTACTACATGCAGACTGATTATTGCTTAAACTTAATGAAAAACCATATGTCATCAGTGTGTCATTCTTTTTATCTTTTTTAGATCTCATTTGCTTTGCCGCTGCACTCTAAATCTCTGCCTGGCCATTTCGGGAGTTGATTTCCTCCCCCGCTGGTCCGCCCATCGGTCCCTGACTGAATTATTATTATATTTTTTAATGGACAGAAGTCAATCAAGCAATAAAGGTTACTTTATGGTCCGCTTGGCGCCCTGAATTATACCTCAATTCGAAGGATAGCCAATACTGTGCATTTCGACTCTTGTTTGTCATGTAATTTGTGATTTATTTGCTTGTTAAAATTAGGAATTATAAAAAAATAAAAATAAAAAAAAATAGCATATTTGATGTTAACTAGCACTTTAAATACTCAAAGACCTTGTAGAGCTTCTCCCACATGCTGGCCCTCACTCCACCCACTATTTCTCCCTTATCATAGACGCCACATTCCGCACGGCCAGTGGTTTTATCCACTTTCAATACTCCTTTGGTGACATAAATTCTGTAAGACGAGCGGTTGTGGTCCACTACGTGTTGATCACACAAAACCTCAAATTGGGGCGTTCTTTGCATCAAAATCTGCCTTTAAAATTCACAGACCTCATATGTTAAGTCCATGGCTCACTTCAAATGTGATAAGAAAATAACTTTTTATCGTTCCAAATATATCCATTCTTCTTTTTTTGACAGTAGAGAACACATGGTCTGGAAGTAGATTGGCGGGACTTAGGCGCCTTTATAGTTGGAAAGCAGGGCATATAAACGTTGGGGATATGTTTTCCTATTATAATGGTTTGAACATCATCTCTTCTTTCTACTCTTTAGTCCTGCACCTTTTTTTCTTTTCCTTTTTTGTTTTAAGTCATCTGGGATTTGGGGTCATAGTTCAGGTCTTGCTTGAGCTGTGGGGATGCTAATCGGCCGCTGCTCCGGATTGTGTAAAAAAGCAAAACGGACTAAACCCTAACCTCATTCACACAATGGAGCCCCATAAGCCAACATGAACGGCGCACTTCTACAAATCAGCATCTTCACTAAGACTCGTCAGCAGAAGGAAGCTTGAACTTCTCTAAAATTTCTTCTTGGGCAGCTGGTCTGACTTTGGACCTGTTAACCCCCCCAGTGGACCAATACCAGCAGATCCCACTAAATCATTGCCAACTGTGCCTCTCCAAACTACGCAACTTAGATTTTTCAAGAGTGACTCAACACAAGGAATACATCGTCTTCGATACGTCTGTCGAAGCTCTAACTCCAGCTGTACACCTTTTTCCTTCCACTAAACCTTCCATTAATAATTAGATACAGCCAACTCTTCTAGCAATTACAGTTTTGTGACTTTCATAATCGAAATTAACAGAAATAACGCTTTGATATTGCTCTGTGTAAAAACTAGTGACAGACTGATTTTAAATTTTTAGGCCTGTACTGATATATATAAAACATTCACTGTTTGCATTATAAATTAAAAAGTCATTAAACCCCTAAATATTTATTGAACTTCAAAAAATGAGACCATATACATACAAACTCAAAACCGTAACATGAGAGCTAACGGTTTCAGAACAATAGAAAATAAAACTGATAGAAGTCAATTTGAGTATACAAAATAAGATAAATTCAAACAGTAAGCAGAATAATGGTGCAAATAGCTGGTTGAGGTAGAATCTGGACTTACAGTATCAAAGAAAACTGACCACAAAGTAAAGGGCGCTACCACATGGTAGTATGTCTAGTAAATCTAATGTATATAAAAATAGTGCAGTGAAAGATTAAACACCAAATTTAGGTGTAAATTATGAGTGGGCTGACTCACGGTAGTTCTGAGTGTGTGGGGGTCCTTCCTTCAGTCAAGTAGTGGCTGCAGCTGGCCAGTTAGGTGCATAATCTTTTTATTTTTTTACATTTTGGCCGATGGCCAATATCGAAAAGGCGCTATTAAGTTTCACCTTTAGATCCACCTGAATGTGAAGGGATTATTTCGGTGTTGTCTTTTGGGGCATTTTCAGTCTTGTGAAAAAAAAAAACCCTGCTTACACCAAGTTTTTTTTTTTTTTTTTTTTTTCGGTTTCACTTCCATCTTTATTTCCTCGTGCTCTAATTTGCTATTCTGAGCTGCTTGCTAGAGAAAAAAAACGTTTGCATGCTGAGGAGCTGTTCTCTATAGCAACAACAGCACCTGATCCCATGAAAGCTCATAAACTGAAATCTGAGTAGTTGTTTACAGTAATTAAAAAGAAATTGTTTTCTGTGCTACAGTTTTATTTTTAATCAGAGGTTTGTTCTTCTCCACAGCTATGGACATCAGATAACGCTCCCGAGGAGGCTGTTGCTGGAGAAGGAGAGCCTGGCGAGACCGAGAACTAGAACATGCATGCCCTAACTGTTGGGGAAAACCACACAAAGGATTTAAAAGATTTAAAATGAATCAGTTTTCCTCATTATATGCTCCATAACACTCCACTGCTACATTCCATTGCTGAAAATTATCTTAAGCAAGCAAGCAAAATAGTCTTTCAACAGATTAGATTTGGAGACTTCCTTGCATTCCTGTATTGTTTCTCTCGGCCTCCCCATCTTGTGCAGGTTCAGCTGTAGAAAAGTATTTAGGAATCCAAACTGATTTACGGGCCCCAAACCCCCCATGGGAAAGTAAAAGTTAACAACCTGATCATCTCATTGCATCGTTTCGCAGTTTTCCTACCAGATAATGTGGTACCGTTGCATTTTCTCTGGGTTTAGGTTGAACTAAATGTAATTTAGCCGGTGCACTTTCACTTGCTGGCTGAAAATGTTTGAATAAAGCCAAGTCCTGCCCAGTAGTTGACGGTTCTGATCCCCTTTCACTGAAGTCTGTCTGTTTTGGGTGAACTTACCGACACCAGTGGAGAGAAGCCATTCCTGACCCTGCACTTCTCTTCAAATTTAACACTGGAATGGGAAGAAATTATTTTAGCCACTCTGCAGAAGTGAAATTTGTTTTTCTGTTTGGTGATATACTTTTTCTTTCTGTCGAGATTGGGACCTCTATTGTTTTGTAATGAATTCAGTTGGTAGTCCTTAAACGCCTCGTGGAACTGTTGAATCCTGATGCATCCACTATGTTGACATGAATAAAACATTTTATAAGACATTTCAGGCTCCTGTCTTAATTTCTACTTGTAAATTTAGGATTTGTCTTTGATGCACTAAATAATTACCAGAAAGTCAGACACTACTGAAAGGCCAGCTTATCTTTATCTCTGTTTTTTTCTCTCCTGTTGATTGAAAAAGTTGCTATAAAAATTTTTATTTAGTGCTTTCCAGTCAGGTTTTTTGACCACACCACTGAGACGGCATTGGAAAAATTTTTAAATTGACTTAACTTTGATAAATGTAAAACTTCATTAGTTTTACTGGATCTTAATCTGTTTAACAATTTCCTGAATGCTAAACGGAAATGTGAGAGATTATCTAGAGCTGTGTTATTTGTTAGTTCCAGGATAATACACCTTTTATATATATATATATATATATATATATATTGCTCTTTTTTTTTATTTTACTTTTACTTTCGGATAGTTAAGTCACTGGCAAATAAGGAGTTAAAAAGCCCACTTCATGGATGCGGAAAGAAAGAAGTTTAAACCATCTCTTCCCTCAATCACACCCCTGACTTCATCTCTGCCATACGGCCAGACAGACTTAAACTGAAATTGCAAAAGCAAATGAGGTCGCTTATCATTTCTTCCTAACAATTGGTGGTGTCATGCAGGCCACATAGCTTTTAAATCTCTGTCACCCAGATATTATGCTGTTTGCATCTCATTAGATGTATATCATAGATCATATTGCAATAATACTTGGTCAGAGGCCTTTTCAAACTCGTTGCACAACTGATTGCTACAGGAGATCCTTCCTGTGCATATTGACTATTTAAAAATAGTTGTTTATGAGTAAAATCTATTTTCAGTCTGTGATAAATAGAATATTTTTGTGTAGAATTTTATCAGACCAACTTGTGTAATTTGTCACTCAAAAATTTTAAGTAAAGAAAGAAGACGTTTGGGTCTTTCAGACTCTCTAATCCACTTCTATTTAATACCTTTATGTTCTCCCTAACTCGCATAATGAAACACTTCATTTCATACCATACAACTGTTGATTAAATATAACTTTATTTAATAAGTGATTGTATTTCCACAGTGCCAATGCATGGATGGACCAGCATTTCTTGTAACCTAATACACATAGTATATATTTTTTTCTTCTGTCCCAAAGGATCCAATTTTAGAAATCAGGAATCAACTAGGTATGGCGTTCGAATTGGGACCATAGTTTTGTACTTATAATTTACAATTCTTACTTGTAACGTCTATTTGTACTTGTAACTTAGTTCTGTAACTTACACATATTTAAAAAAAAGTAGCCTAAAAGTGACTAGTTTCAAATTACAAAACGTAAATTTCAAGTACAAATAGTAAGTTAAAACAACACAACCAGAGGTTAAAAGTACAAAACAACGGTTAGCTATAGTAAAAATCTAAAGTACAAAATTAAAGTCCCTATTCTAGCTCCATACACATGCCTAGTGTCAGGTCAGTCTTAAAAACATTGTCTTTAACAGAAATAAAGGTATTCCTGTGAAATACATCACTGAGTCTAATAAAGCCATGCAATTTTTTTAAAATAAGCTGTTCTATTATATTTATAAAATAAAGTAGCTTTTATTCTATTCTTAGTCTGGTATGAATGAAGATACAGAATATCGCTGCTGATGCATATTTTTCTGAGAGGAAAAAAAAGCTCCTCCTTGCTGCTGTGCGTGATCTCCAGCCGCGTCACGGTCCGGCAAACCGTGAAGGAGCGAACCCCATGTTTCGGGCGGATATTTTCCACTCTGAGCACTTCCGGATAGCTCCTCTGCTAGCCTCAAAATCAAACAGGAATTTTTTTTAACGTGTAAATGTGACAAAACCGGTAAAATACGATGGACGTGTTGTTAATTGTCTTTTTTGTGTCATTTTGGGTGAACGATGTAATAACCTCAAGGATTACCTCGGAGGATAATCACGACGATGACCCGGAGTTTGGTAACTACAGAAATTATTTCAGCAACCGTTAGCTAACATCAAACCGCTGTTAAAGCTAAGTAGAGGAAGTTAAAAATGTTACGGACGCAGTTTTTATTTTCAAGCCCAGCTCTGATATGTATTTAAAATATTAAATCGACTTTTTGTTTCTGTCAAACTCTCGCTGTTACCCTGTTCGTCTGTTTAATAGCAGCCGATTTCTGTTCAAACATTCCAGACACTCTGAACTCCCTCCTGTTAGACTATGATGTGCTGCCCGTGTCAGGCTTCCAGCTGCACTCCGTGAGAAAGAGGGACGTCCACACCCAGTCCAACCTGGAGCGGCTGGTGAGCTTCAGAGCCCTGCAAAGGTACAGGATCATTGAAGATCGGGAATTTGTCTTCTCGCATTTGTACTCTGTGTCTTCAGCAATGTTTTGAAGTGCTGTAACGATTGCAGGCTGGTGCTTCTGTCAGTTGCTAAGGCTGAAAAGTGGGCATTTTGAGCCTAAATCGTGCCCTGAATTAGCCACCTAAATTGGCCAGTGTGCACTGATTAGTCAAAAAATGTCAGAGTCCAAGGCAGATTCTTGAAGTTTTAGTTTTGCCAAACCAGCCTTTTGCACTTAAGTTTCACCCTGGTAACGACAAAAGAAAAGCTTTTTGGGTATTTAAATGATCAGCACATATGTAATATTGGATATTTAAAATAAGTTTACTCGAAGGTTTTTGTTTTATTCGTTGTTTTCTCTCCATCTTCAGGAATTTCAAGCTTTACTTGACCACAAACACAGACCTCTTCAGTGAAAACTTCAAAGCCGTGTTTGTTGATAAAAACGGGAAGGAACAGAAATACGACGTGTCACTCGAGAACTATTTCACTGGACATGTTGTCGGTGAGCAGATGTAGACGCTCTTATTTCCACCATACTTTCCCTCACCTCCCATATTTCACCCAAATTAATACCTGGCAGGTCATTTGAAACTAAAATAATCCACAAGGTATTTCTGATTTGTTTTTCCAGGGGAGGTGAATTCACGTGTGCAGGCACACATTGATGGAGATGAGTTTTCCGCTCATATCCTGACGGATGAAGCAGAATACAATGTGGAGGTATGATCCGTGACAGCTTTTATTATCAGATGTTGCAACGAGGGTCTAAATTTTTTTTGAAAAAGACACATTTTTATCATGTGTTTATTTATTCAGGGGAAGAAAAACAATCCTTTTAGAAAATACAAAAGCACTCAAAGAGCGCAGACCTCTGCCAAGGCAGCTCGGTACCCCCCTCCCTAGATTGTGATCTGGATCACCACTTATAACTTGTTCCTGGTCCCACCACAGGCATTTACTAAAACTTTTACCCAAATCTATCCTTGACTTTTTGAGTTATGTTGCTGAATAACAGACAGACAAACAAACCGTGGGAAGAGCTTTACCTCCTTGGTAAATACAGCAGTGCCACCCTTTTAGTCATTTATATGCAAATAAATGTAACCGAATAATTAACATTTTAATATTGCTGTTTTAAGGTAACCATAATGCTTAGGGACTTTAAAGTAGTAATTCATGACTTCCTGTTTCTTTGGGAAATATGGTTTGAGAAAGAGGGTGGATTTTTTTTTTTCTTTCAAAAAAAGGAAAAATGAGAACAAGCTAATCAGCTAAGTCAGGCTTATATTGATCTTCATAAGTCAGTAAATGTCTATAAAATAAGACGTCTCCCTTTCTACATCCAGTAATTTAATTTAAATGTTTAAACCAACTGGAAGTCCGAACGATGAGGCTGGACAAGTTAGTAAGATGTCAGGGAAATTAACAATAAATAACCAAAGCTCACTGTTAGACAAGCGCTGCAAAGAGGGGCATCTTCAGGTCACCCAGGTGGTTCTGATGTGAAAATCTGGATAAATATGTAGCTACTAGGCTCCCCATGATTGCTTCTAAATATGGTGGAGGAGAATAGGTGGATCACATGGTAAAGTCCTCTGTTATTTGGACTGTTTGGGGGAAAAAATCTGGGATCTGGGGAGACTAGTCCGAGATGCTTCTCACCGTATGATCCAGGCTCCTGAAATATTTTAGGAAGAAACGAAGAGCTGTGTCATTTCTCTAAACGGGTTATATGAAGTGCTAACTGTAGGGGAAAGCTTTTAAAAATTAGATTTTTCAGTGCGAGAGCATTAATGATGGATTGATTTGAAAACCATAAGGCAATAAGTATGATCAGTGAAGTATTTAGTAATATTTGCTAAATGTGTGGAAATCTAAATACTTATAAATGTCCTTTTTACATCATTGTGTTGAACATTACTAGTCCACTGCTATTTTTTTAAGATTATTTAAAGATAGCAGATGAGAAATTGGGATATTTACTTCTTTTAGTGGTGGAACTTCTCTAATAAAATTATTTTTCTTTTTTTTTTTTTTTTTTGGCCATCCAGCCCCTGTGGAGGTTTACAGATTCCCCAATTGATGGCCGGTTACTGGTCTACCGATCACAGGACATCAGGAACCTCAGCCGGATGGCTTCTCCTGAAGTGTGTGGCTACATTCATGCAGAGGCTACCGATCTTTTGCCTCCGGCTGGCAGGAGTGGCCAGGGAGAGCATAGACAGGTGGTTCTTGAAAACGGTGAGTTCTGTCATCCGGATGATGGAGGGGGGAAAAATGCGCTGATCGGGCTTCTTGTTGACTCATTCTGACGAATAATTGCGTCTCTTTTTTGAGCCTGAACCTCAGAACACCTGCAGTCTAAGCTTTTGGGGAATGGGTCTAATCATGAATTATACAGCAGCTTTGTGAGTTTTGAGCCTTAGCACATCAGCGTTACTACAACATCGATGTTTTGAAGGTTAGAGGATGCCGTCTTCAGATGCCATATTACATTGGTATGAAATATGCAAGTTAAAAACACTTGGAATATGAACCACCTAGCTAAAAAAAGTCACCAACTGGTTTTAAGTGAGAACATAGTTATGGGTCTCTTATTGAATATTTACTCTATGAGTGATTATCAGCTAACAAGTTGATTGACCCCAAATGATGCAGAAGAAGTCTTATGTTGAAAGACATACCCTGTGGTTATGGAAAAGCTGTTAGTCTGTTGAAGAAGGTTCAAACCAAGCGGAGGAGAAATCTATACATTCAGAAACTACTAAACTGGTTTAAAAACAATCTGCAAGGAAGACATCCTAAATGATAGAAATGAGTGATTACTTTTTGGTGGAAAACAGCAGAACTCACAGCTTTATTATTGAAAGTACGAACATTTCCATTGATTGGGACTGAGAGCTCTTTAGCTGTGACGAAACCGCTGATCGGTTAGGCCAGGGGTCTGCAACCTGTGGCTCTGGAGCCGCAAGTGGCTCTTTAGATCTTCCACAATGGCTCTGAGGAACTTTGGCTAAAAATAATAACAAACCAAAGATTTTTTTTCAATAACAAATTCAGATTTTTAGCAGGTTTCTTTTGTTTTTCATTGAATAATTGCTTTGAATTTTGATGACAGATTGGTACTAAAAGTAACAATTTTTTTAAATCATTTTTTTCTGGTCCTTAGGTTTGAAACTATATGCATTTTTTTAATGCCACAA
The DNA here is from genome assembly GCA_028564705.1 of Apricaphanius iberus. Taxonomy (NCBI): domain Eukaryota; kingdom Metazoa; phylum Chordata; class Actinopteri; order Cyprinodontiformes; family Aphaniidae; genus Apricaphanius; species Apricaphanius iberus. The sequence goes on along the minus strand of JAPXFQ010000831.1, from coordinate 1,116,644 downwards.
ATATAAAAAAATCAGAGGAAAACCAATACACAAATTAATATGTTTTTCTTTCTTTTAAAACCTAAAAACAGAAATACAATGGTGCTTCTTTATGAATGAAAACACATTATATTAATCAAAAATTTCAAGTGAAGTTTTCGAAAGGTCCTGTAACTTTTGTGGCTCTAAATTAAATTTATTTATCTGGATTTAGTACAAAGTGGCCCTTTGGAGAGTAAAGGTTGCAGACCCCTGGTTTAGGCAAACCAGAGAAAAAGGCTTCAATTTGCTGGTGGTCTTAAGTCCAGATCTGCCCTTCTTCAAGAGTAGAAAAAAAGACATTCCTAGTGTCTACTTTAACACCCTGTGGGGGCGGTGCTATCATCTGTGGTTGCTGCAGTTGGTCAAGTCAAGTTCCAGCGACATAATGAAGTCAGCTGATTACCTGAACCCCTTTAATAATTTTTTGGATGTGCTGAAGAAGGCTTTGCCCAGTGGTCAGACTCCTCCCATCATCGATTGGTAATTGATCAACCAGAGAATCGAAGCTAAAGGCGGCTCAGTGAAACTTTAATGCTTGTTTTATGTCTACAAAGGAAGAAAAGCTTCTACTAATAAGACAAAGGATTGGTGGTAAATTTCGCAGAAGCTTGTTCTTCACTGGAGTCGTTATTATGTAAGAAGCACATGACAGTGTTTGCGTGTCAGAGGAGATGTATACCACCTCTCACTGTAATCTGGTAGAAAATCGCCCACAGAGGAGATGAGCTGAGGTGAGGGTTCGTATGGAGGAAGCATTAAGATTCATGAGGACTCCACGGCTCAGTGCTGAGTGAGTCAGCTCTGGTCTCCCACAGCTTGTTGTGGAGGCCGGAGCAGATCTCTCCCACTCTGCTGAATAATGTGGAGGCAGGTGTATGATGTAACACCCAGGATGGAGTCCTTTTTTCCTTCTGTTTGAGTGATTGCTGAGAGAGGTTGCTGTGCATTTGGTTACGTCTCAATGCTTTTTTATATTTAAACAAAAGTTTACTAAATTGCAGGGTCAATTAAATATTAATGTGATGATTATAATTGATATGTTGGTTATTACACAGCTTGGTGATAATGTGAATCTTTGTGTTTATGAGCAGCAAACACAAGAAGTGCTTACTTGTGTTTGTGGAATGCTTGGTGCTTTAAAACGTATTCCTATGTCTTGAACTCGTCCACGTTTTGACCCATTACATCAACATGCTTCAGTGTGTTAAGTGTGGCCAGCTCAGGTCCTCAGTTAAGCAGAAGGAAAACAATCTCTGGTTTTTCACCAATTATGTGCTCCCCATTACCAGTACTTCGTAGAACCACCCTTTGCTACAGCTGCTGGTTTTTCGAGGTGCAGTGGGGTAAAAAAAAGTTTGACAGCGACCGATTCTGCAAGTTGTCTCACTTAAAAAGATGAGAGAGGTCTGTAATTTTATCATAGATACACTTCATCTTTGAGAAACAGAATGTTAAAAAAATATTGCAGAAAATACATAATTGGTCCAGAAAAAACAAGCAATAATTCTGGCCTTCACAGACCTGTTACTTCTCCTTTAAGAAGCTCTTCTATCCTCCAATCTTTATTTTTATTAATGGCTCCTGTTTGAACTGGTTATCTGTATAAAACACACACTGTGTGTCAGACTCTAACCTTCACCACGACCAAGACCAGGGAGCTGTCTAAGGACACCAGGGAAAAGATTGTACACCTGCACACGACTGGGGTGATCCATTCTACATAGATCAATAAATACAAGATCACTGGCAATATCCCTTGACCTGGGTCTCAATGCAAGTTCTCACCTCATGGTATATACAGTACAGGCCAAACGTTTGGACACACCTTCTCATTCAGTGCGTTTCCTTTCTTTTCATGGTTATTTACATTGTACTTTCTAACTGAAGGCATCAAAACTATGAATGAACAAAAAACAGTGAAATAACCTGGCCTCCAAAGTCACCGGACCTGAACCCAATCGAGATGATTTGGGGTGAGCAGAACCGCAGAGTGAAAGCAAAAGGGCCAACAAGTACTAAGCATCTCTGAGAACTCGTTCAAGACTGTTGGAAAACCATTTCGGGTGACTTCCTCTTGAAGCTCGAGAGAATGCAAAGCAGTAATCAGAGCAAAGGGTGGCTACTTTGAGGAATCTAAAATATAACACATGTATTCAGTTGTTTCACCTTTTTTGTTTAAGTACATACAGTAATTCCATACATCCTGTGTTCAGTCATAGTTTTGATGCCCTTAATTGAGAATGTAGTCATGAAAATAAAAACCCCCCGCATTGAATGAGAAGGTGTGTCCAAACTTTTGGCCTGTACTGTACACAATCTTGAGAATGGTGAGGAACGGCCCAGAAATACACAGAGGGAACTGGTTAATGACCTGAAAAGAGCTTGGACCAAAGAAACGAAGGTTACAATTAGTAACACACTACGTTGTCATGGATTACTCATGGCATATTTGTATAGCACGCTTTCAACACAAGGTAATTCAAGGTGCTGTACGTCATTCGATGGTAAAGTAACCAAAAATATGATAAAATCATAGAGTAAAAAGACAAAAAAAAGCATAAACGTATGAAAACCTAAAACATGAGAATCAATAAAATAAAACATTTCATGGTGCTTTACATAATTTGGTGGTAGAGAAACAAACACAGCATCTGATTAAAAACAGCAATTTAAGAATTAAAATCCTGCAGCGCTCGCAAGGTTCCCCTGCTTAAGCCAGCGCTTGTCCAGGCCCGTCTAAGGTTGCCAGAGACAATCTGGATTATCCAGAGGTGGATTGGGAGAATGTCATGTGGTCAGATGCGACTAAAATCAAACTCTTAGGATTAGCACGCAATGACTTCAGCATGTTTGTGAACGGGATCTCCTCCTCCGCAGTGACTTCGGACGCATCGTCTATGGCATCCAACCTCAGAATGGCGCTAGCGGCGCTAAAACTAAGCAGGCAGAGGTGATTTGGTGTTTACACACAGCAGTTAGCCACTGCTCACTGAACTCTAGTGAGGGAATAAATTGAACTTTCCAGGCTGTGTCCTGATTTGCTTATTACAAAATAGGTGAATAATTCAGTAGTTAACATTAAGAATTTATTTGTGCATTGCGATAAAATTGAGATTGAATTTTAGATCCTCTGACATACGCGGTTATAACTCTTGGTTTAACGTCTCCAGAACTTCCTCATTGAACTGCCTCCTGGATTCTTAGTCATGATACTGTTTTTCTCTAATGTTCTCCACCAAACCCTTCAGGCATTCAGAGAACAACTGAGATTAAAATGACACGCAGACAAAATCTGTTTACTGATCAGGTGACTTCTGAAGGTAGTTGATGTCACTGAGATCTATTTAGTGATTCCAGAGTAGAGGGAGTTGAATACAAATATACAGAATATATAGAAATAGTATAAATGCAATGGATATTTTATCTATCATTTCACAATTCTGTGTTACTTTGTGTGGGTTTATCACATTAGTCTGAAAAAAGTTTTTGCTTGTAACCTGACAAAAAATGTAGAAGTTCAACCAGGTGTGAATATTTGGCAACGCACTGTAATTTTTTTTTAATTACATTTTTTTTTTACCAGAATCTGGCCTCATAACTTAGAAATACAATTTTTTTTTATCATATGAGCCTTTTTTTATTTTCAGTAATCGAGTTAAGTTCAAAGATTTTTTTTAATAGTGGAAGGAAATTTAATACTGCCTCTTATTTTGTGCAAGTTTCTTCACAGATCTCCTGTAGCAGTCTATTACAGCGGCTCTGAAGAAGCCTTAAACTGACGCAGAGCTGAACTGCGTGTTTTGCAGCTTCCTCACTGCTTCTCCCACATTTCTCCGTGTAGGGTACCAGCACAGAGTGAAAAGACAGACACATGACCACAGGAAGAATACCTGCCCCCTGCTGCTGGTTGCAGACTACCGCTTCTACAAACATATGGGCCGCGGCCATGAAAGCATCACTCTTAACTACCTGGTCAGATATCCTCAAGTCATTTACTGTTAAACTTCTAATTGCCTGTTTTATTTTCATCAAGTTACATTTGAATAATAACAGTAATGCATTATATGTGGTATTCATGCTGTGATCACTGTTCTGCCCATCACAGATTGAGCTGATCGATCGAGTCGATGACATTTATAGAAACACCACCTGGGATGATGACTTTAAAGACTACGGGGTCCAGATCCAACAGGTTTGCAGCTCAGAATTGTTTTTTTTTTTCACTAAACCCTGTAGTGTGGCCCTATATATTTAAGCACTCAGCTGCATAATATCTTTGTTTTATGTTGCGTCACTCCTGGAAACCAGGCTCAGAATAAAGTGGCTGTTTAGCGTGTTTGTGAATAGCATTCTTAGGAGGAACTGTGAGCTTTTTATATGCCCCTCAGGGATAGATTAACTGGCTCTGTGAATGAATAGAGGTCCTGTTTTGTTACCGTAAGTCTGGAGCTCTCATAGAAAAATTATGCATGTTTTTTGTTTTTCATCCCATAGATATGAAGAATTTGTGTTCTGTCCCACAGAACCACAGTCTAACCCAGAACATGTTGCTGAATAAAGGAACTCTTTGTCCTTTGTTTTCTTCTATTTGTTGCCATAGTACCCTGTGTAGGTTTTTCCTGAGAACTCAATGTATGATGTGATGGAAGAAGTATTTTAGAGATGGCATAGAAAGATTTCTATCATCGCTTCTATTTACTAATATTGATTTTATTTTTTGTAGCAGTAAGTTTACATTAAACTACACCCGTAAACACAAAATACCTTTTACTGCCTCAAATATCTTTAGAAGGAATCCATTATGTAACATTAATATTTTATCATACATTTAATAAAGCTAGGAGAAAACTGAATTTTTACCAGAATCAATCATAATTATCTGTACTTCACAGTGAGTTTTAATAAATAAATAAAACAAGAAAATAAATTAATTTAATATGTGACAAAGTTCATATTTTTATAAACATCTAACAATCTGTCATGTTTGAAATTTACAAAATAAAAGCCAGTTTGCAATAGACCATAATGCAATCTAAATGTAGTTTTCTAGTTTATTCAAATTTGTATGCATTTACATAATAAATACATCTATAAAGTGCAAACTATATTTAAAAATTACCCCCAAAAAGGTAATGCACTGACTTTTAAATAAATTGTTATGGTTTTACTCACACTTTTCCCACAGTTAAACGTTACGTACTTTGATTCTTAAAAAAAAGAAATCTAAATAAAATAAACTTTTTATATATATATACACTACCGTTCAAAAGTTTGGGGTCACATTGAAATGTCCTTATTTTTGAAGGAAAGGCACTGTACTTTTCAATGAAGATAACTTTAAACTAGTCTTAACTTTAAAGAAACACACGCTATACATTGCTAATGTGGTAAATGACTATTCTAGCTGCAAATGTCTGGTTTTTGGTGCAATATCTACATAGGTGTATAGAGGCCCATTTCCAGCAACTATCACTCCAGTGTTCTAATGGTACAATGTGTTTGCTCATTGGCTCAGAAGGCTAATTGATGATTAGAAAACCCTTGTGCAATCATGTTCACACATCTGAAAACAGTTTAGCTCGGTACAGAAGCTACAAAACTGACCTTCCTTTGAGCAGATTGAGTTTCTGGAGCATCACATTTGTGGGGTCAATTAAACGCTCAAAATGGCCAGAAAAAGAGAACTTTCATCTGAAACTCGACAGTCTATTCTTGTTCTTAGAAATGAAGGCTATTCCATGCGAGAAATTGCTAAGAAATTGAAGATTTCCTACAACGGTGTGTACTACTCCCTTCAGAGGACAGCACAAACAGGCTCTAACCAGAGTAGAAAAAGAAGTGGGAGGCCGCGTTGCACAACTGAGCAAGAAGATAAGTACATTAGAGTCTCTAGTTTGAGAAACAGACGCCTCACAGGTCCCCAACTGGCATCTTCATTAAATAGTACCCGCAAAACACCAGTGTCAACATCTACAGTGAAGAGGCGGCTGCGGGATTCTGGGCTTCAGGGCAGAGTGGCAAAGAAAAAGCCATATCTGAGACTGGCCAATAAAAGAAAAAGATTAAGATGGGCAAAAGAACACAGACATTGGACAGAGGAAGACTGGAAAAAAGTGCTGTGGACGGATGAATCCAAGTTTGAGGTGTTTGGATCACAAAGAAGAACGTTTGTGAGACGCAGAACAACTGAAAAGATGCTGGAAGAATGCCTGACGCCATCTGTTAAGCATGGTGGAGGTAATGTGATGGTCTGGGGTTGCTTTTGTGCTGGTAAGGTGGGAGATTTGTACAGGGTAAAAGGGATTCTGAATAAGGAAGGCTATCACTCCATTTTGCAACGCCATGCCATACCCAGTGGACAGCGCTTGATTGGAGCCAATTTCATCCTACAACAGGACAATGACCCAAAACACACCTCGAAATTGTGCAAGAACTATTTAGAGAAGAAGCAGGCAGCTGGTATTCTATCGGTAATGGAGTGGCCAGCGCAGTCACCAGATTTGAACCCCGTTGAGCTGTTGTGGGAGCAGCTTGACCGTATGGTACGCAAGAAGTGCCCATCCAACCAATCCAAATTGTGGGAGCTGCTTCTAGAAGCGTGGGGTGCAATTTCTCCAGATTACCTCAACAAATTAACAGCTAGAATGCCAAAGGTCTGCAATGCTGTAATTGCTGCAAATGGAGGATTCTTTGATGAAAGCAAAGTTTGATGTAAAAACAATCTTATTTCAAATAAAAATCATTATTTCTAACCTTGTCAATGTCTTGACTCTATTTTTTATTCATTTCACAACGTATGGTGGTGAATAAGTGTGACTTTTCATGGAAAACACAAAATTGTTTGGGTGACCCCAAACTTTTGAACGGTAGTGTATATTATATATATATATATATATAATTATAGATGGATATTTATATATATAATATTTATTATATATAATATATATATATATATATATATATATATATATATATATATATATATATATATATAGATAGCTCTCCATAACCAATCCAAAATGCACTTTCTACTATGTAAAATGTTAACAAAAACTGCTTACAGCTGTCCTATAATTTAAATACAAACCGCCACCTGTACTATTTGAATTGAATTGAATTGAATAATCCTTTATTGTCCCACGAGGGGAAATTCGTTAAATCCGTCACTAGGGGACATATGACAGTTGTATGATTTTAAACAGCAGGCTTTTGAGGAATGCACCAACTAACCACTACAATTAGTGTTACGGGCTTAATCAATGTAATGTCGACATGGTAATGATTTAATTCAGTAAGAAGAAACAAACAGAAGTTATAACAAATATGATAACGGCAACTATTCTAAACACTATTTGTCCAGCTTATAGTGTAGGTTTTAATTCTGCAGTTCTACATAAATTGATTGTTTAAAATATTTTCTGAGAGATTTAAACTTGCCACTTTCTGGTGTGGAATCAAGCTCCGTCATGGACTTGAATGCATATTTATACATCCTGATCAGTCCAGTTTCTTAGCTCTACTGACAGGAATCTCAAGGAAATTTCAATCAAACGCAACTGGACTTGATAATTTGTCTTGGAAGACGTTTCACCTCTTATCCAAGAGGCTTCATCAGTTCATGCTCGCCGCTGACCAGGCTGGGACTGGTCCAACTAACTGGTGTGGAGACTCAGCTATTTAACCTCTTGGAGGGCTTTTACAAGACTGATTATGTCATTGGATCCTTTGTGCTCCATGTCCTAACGACGGTCGTTGGCGTGTCGCCTATTGGTGGAGGTTAGGTTTCGGCTTCATTAGTGCCCCATTGTGTTATAACGACAGTCGCTGGAGTCACAGTTGTTTTTCTTATTAGAGGTTAAATTGTTGAGTCTCCTGGGTAGGGATGAAAGGGCAGCATTGTAAGTTGGAGATAGATGATGTCTCAGGCCTCCTCCTCTGTTAAGCGATGGTTTCTCTACTTTTACATAGATGGCTTCTTTTACTCCTCTTTCAAACCATCTGTCCTCTCTGTCTAATATCTGGACATTGCTGTCCTTAGTCCTTAGTTGGACCAGTCCCAGCCTGGTCAGCGGCAAGCATGAACTGATGAAGCCTCTTGGATAGGAGGTGAAACGTCTTCCAAGACAAATTATCAAGTCCAGCTGCGTTTGATTGAAATTTCCTTGAAATAACCATGACCTGGATGAATGAGAATATTCACAGGCCTACTGACAGGAAGTTCTGTACAACCAACGGTTTTCTGGTTCAGTTTGGATGTCCTGGAGACTTCTGCACTTTGGATTCAGACCTGGATGACTCTCTTAAAGAAAGTCACTCGAGCACTAAAAAAGGGGAAAAAAAATTCTTACTGTAACTGTAAGATCGATGCAAAAACATTTATACCAACCAAATTTAAACAGAGTGATCATTCATGGTTCTGACTCAACTTGGCCTGACATTTTACTGCTTCTGCTTCCGTCTTCTCTGCCTGTCCGACTTAGAACTCCACCAATTGAGTGACCCGGCGCGTTCAGGGAAGGGCTTATCACCAGGCAGAATTCAGGAAGGATGCAGCTACGTACTGTTGGTTTCCTTAGACTAGAGAGCAGTTGAGCCTAGTTTGTACTTCCACGTCGAAACGGATTGACGGACTAGCAGGGGATCTGTGATGTCCTTCAGGTGGGTCAGTACCAGACGCTCAAAGGATTTCATGACCACAGATGTTAGGGCAACTGGTCTGTAGTCATTTAATCCAGTGACTGGGGACTTCTTGGGAACCGGTATGATGGTGGAGCGTTTGAGGCAGGAGGGGACCTCACACAGCTCCAGGGAGTTATTGAAGATCTAATATACCGATATGATACAGATACTTGGATCTGAGTACGTGCCGATGGGGAGTACCAATGCTGATATTTCTGCCAAGCAAAAAAAAATTACAATGAATTAGAAGACGTTTTATTTTCCTCTCTGCTTGTTATAACAAATTATGTAAATTGGATAAAAACCTTAAATACTGATTAAATTGACCACAAAACTACAATTTAAATTTCCTGTGAAATTAATGCAGAGTTTCCACATTGTTAGTATCGTTTCATGGTATCTGTTAATTTTAACGAGTACAACTAGATTAGAACTGTAACGGCCTGATACCAGTATCGGTATCGGTGGATCCCCATTAATTACTATCTAAATTTAACAAATTCTGACTTAAAAATGGATTACATTAAAAGCTTTCCAAGTTTATAATTTAGTACATTCATTCAAATCTGAATGGTTTCAGACACTCAGATCAGACTTTTACCCACAACACTTTTCAAGCAGATGAAATATGATCGTTGCTAAATCTTCCTGCTCTGTGTTCGTGTACACTACATGCTGTAAACGTGATTTTCTGAGCTGCTCTTAATCGGTGTGTTCGGTTTCTCTCGTCAGATCATTATTAACAAAGAGGCAACAGAGCCACCTCCTGGCCACTCTGGCGTCGGCTGGGCCCACTACAACATGAAGAACAGCCCTGTGAAAGACCAGGAGGTCTGGGAAGTGAAGAGACTTCTGGAGGTAAGAAAGCAAACACTCTTCATTGAGCTATAAACACTAAGAACCTTTGGAAAACCTTTGGAGAACCACACGTAATAAGGTTTACATGTGGGTCATTTTAAAAATGATTATAAAACTGCAATATCTCCTTGCATCCTACAGCAATTCAGCTCAGATATTGCAGACAATGCATCCACTGTGTGTCTGGCTCACCTGTTCACCTATCAGGATTTTGACAAGGGGACGTTGGGGCTGGCCTACGTCGCCCCGCCCAGACCTCACCCCCTCGGTGGCCTCTGCTCAGGGCGTAAGATGCGTCCTTCAGCTGTGAAATAGCTGTTTCGTGAAAATAACAAACATTTTCTTGATACTGTTTCTTTTTTTAAAATATATATTATAGCTTACTACCCATCTCAGTCCGCCAAGAAGCCCAGTTACCTCAACACTGGCCTGACCAGCACCAAAAACTATGGCAAGACTATTCTCACTAAGGTCTGTTATGTTTTTTTTTAAACAAGTTTCATAGAGCTGATTATGTGTGCTGTGGGTTTCCACTGAGATAACATGCACATGCTGTCCAACCATCTTTATACTGTTTAAGCAGAGTAGACATATCTAGGTTTGGTGTCTGTTAAAAGTTATGATGCTGAATTTCTTTTACTATTGTAATCTCAATTTTAAGATTTGGTTGTTGTCAGAAACTCAGCAATTTTCAAATCATCAAACAGAAGCAGCATTTTCACTGGCCGAGTCACATTTCTGACTAGAAACTGCACAATTTCCACCCCTGAATGGCTCTGTTGCTCAACAGGAAGCGGACCTGGTGACCACTCATGAGCTGGGCCATAACTTCGGAGCAGAACATGACCCCGATAACGTCAAAGGCTGCGCTCCGAGCGACGACAATGGTGGCAAGTTTGTCATGTACCCCATAGCAGTCAGCGGAGACCATGTGAACAACAAGGTACATCACCGCATCATTAACATGTCGATGTATTTATGAGACCTGATTGATTAATGTTCCAAAAAGAGAGCTCAAGATTATGTGCGCCAAAGTAATGTTGTGTTCCTGATTTGCGGGTGGTCTGCCCAGATTATGTGGGCAAATGATAACAGGTCCAAAGACCAGTTAGTGAAAGGATAGGCGGAGCTAAATGAGGGACAAGCTTGAAAGAAAACCTGTCAGAAACTGCAAATGAGCTGAGATAGGGCTGAGCTTCACCTTCCAGCAGGATAAACATAGAATAATAACTAAATAGGCTTAAAACCTTATTCATGTCTTAGATCTGTCCAGTCACAGTCCAAATCAAAAGTCAGCGAAGAATTTGTAGCAAAACTCTTCATCAAATCTTTGTTTGTGCTATTTTTGCATAGAAAATATACATAACTGGCAGAGACAGTGCTGAAATTACCCTAACCATAACAAATATTCACAATCTTATTAAAAATCCTGTTAATATACATTGACGTTTATCGTAAGGTGAAAAAGTTCTAGGAGTACAGAGAGTTGTGAGAGCCACTGTGTGTCCGAGGGCATTTCACTCACCTGCTTAAATGTTTTTGAAAAATGTTTCCAAAAAGCCCTGACCGCTGAGTCATGGTTGTTCCTGTGAAATATGACACATAGAAATGTGACAAGCCTCCACCTCCTCCTCCACCATCGGCCACGAGAGTACTTTTCAGGCAGAGACACGCTTCCTCACGGCCGTCTGCTTTCTTATAAACTGGGAGAAGCTGAAGGTTTAGGTGATGACTGAATTGCTGGCTTCTGTGGTTTTCTGTAAGATTTTCAAAAAGTGGTTTGACTCGATTTGGCCGCAGACATACGGAAATATATTCAGGACAAGCCTGAACTGCTGCGATGATGTTAACGGACAAACTGACGGAAAAGCAGATATGAATAAAGCTTCATAGCAATCTAATAGGTTGGCACAATTTCCTGAGGTTCTAATAAACATTTGGGCTGAACTTCTGTCAGAGTACCATTCGGGCTGGACGATATGGCCTCAAATCTGTATATTAAGATCTAATCTAAAGCATATGCAATAACAATATGTATTGCAATAGATTCTTTTTTCTTCATTAATGTTAAAATGACTGATAATGAACATTCTCGTCTTCCAGACTCATTGGAAATGACTTCAAACGTTGAATAACTGCGAAAAGGTTTAGAATGCCATTTATTTACATTTGTTGAAAAATACATTTAAAAATATTTAAATCTTATTCCAACACAAATAATTCTCATTCTCAGCATAAATCAAGATTAATATATTTTAAATAAAATGAAGACAAAATATTATGGGAATAAAGTTCAAAATGGTCTTTTCCTGATTAAATTTAATATGGCACAAAAAAAACTGCATATCTTTGAATTAAAATTACATCAATGTTGTGTAGTGTTAAAACACTGACTCTGAACATCAATATCCTTATGTACGTGGTACAAATTATGTAGGCACGGCTTGATGACATCATCAAAATGCATAATTGCGGTATGACAGTTTTGTAAGAATCTTTACCTTCAGCTAAATCTATATAATTTCTACTCGATACATTTGTATATTGTCCACTAGTGCCACAATGATCAGCAACAAGGGAACCATTATATGTTGTTAGTTATAAAGAGGCCTTCCAGTTTCCTGTTCTGTGGGGTCTGCCTCTTTTTGAATAGAACTTGAAGCAGAGTTCAGGTCCTGGGTGGAGATGAAAAAGGGGAAGTTGGAGTCTATAAGATGAGCTTGTGGTGTCTGACAATCTAAACTCACTAAATAAAATGAATTACATTTTTCCCCCAATACAGACTAAAAACATCACTAAGGAAATGTAGACAAATTACAGGGGAATTAAACAAAATGTTGTAAATCTGATTTATTTAGTTGTCAGTTGAATCTTTTTGCTGTTCTATATTTGCATAAATAAATCTTTAAATTGTAGCTTATTTAATTTGATTAATCTCCTCTCTCCCCTCTAAGCGATTCTCCGAATGCAGCAGGCGCTCTGTTGCAAAGACGCTGAGTCTCAAGGCTCCGCTGTGCTTCAAGGAGAGGAACACTAAAGTGTGTGGAAACTCCAGGGTGGAGGACGGGGAGGAATGCGACCCAGGGCTCCTCCATCTCAGCGATGACCCCTGTTGCTCTGCAGACTGCAAGTTCAAACACGGTGCAATGTGCAGGTAAGTTATCAGAAAAGCGAAAAGGCTTGAGAAGAGACTCTGGTACCAGGATGAACTGTGCGTCTCCACAGTGACAGAAACAGCCCCTGCTGCAAGAACTGCCAGTTTGAGCTGGCAGGAACAAGGTGCCAGGAGCCCATCAATGCCACATGCAAAGCCATGTCTTCATGCACAGGTAATCGCTTCCTGCTGGTTTGAATCTAGATCCGCAGTATTAACGTTACATTTTGTACAATACTTATAAAAAAATATGTTTAACAGTTTCTTTGTTTTCACAGGTAACAGCAGTCAGTGTCCACCACCGGAAAACGCTCCTGATGACACGAAGTGTGTCGACAATGGTCGATGTCGCAAAGGAGAGTGTAACCCATTCTGCGAGGCATTTCAGAAACTGCAGTCATGCGCCTGCAATGGTAAATGTTTGTATTGCAGGATGCTTTAAGAAATTAATATTGAACCTTCATTGACATACACTCAGACAGTTCAATTCAGAAACACTTTATTTATCTCAAACAGAAATTAAATGTTGGAACTCATTCGGGTGTCTTTAAAGAGTCATTTTGGATGGCGATGCTGTGTTCAGGAGGGATCTCCAGTAGCAGTCAGTCTTGCAACAAATCTAAAGAGGCCCCTGACGGAAGATTGTCGCTGAAATGCTAACAGCTTAATATCCAGGCAGCAGAGACGATATTTAATAAAATCAGTTCTTGGCAAGCACTGCTAATCCACCTCCTTTTCTTTTGTCACTCCTCTACAAATGTCTGCTTGGTCTTATAATTAGAAAGTTATTAAACTCTGCACTGCGGTTGTTTTAGATGACTTCCTTGTTATATTTGTTGTGCTGAATAGTAGGGATGTAAGAAAATATTAATACGCCGATATATTGCAATGTTGTCATGATATTGTATCAAAATTCAAAAGCAATTTATTGCTTTTTATTTTTATTTTTTTGGGAATTTCGAATGGAACCATTAGTAATGACAGTAATTTTTATAGTAAAATGGCTGATTTAACCTTATTTGTTCCAGTGGATCAACTTTATCTATTAATTAAACTAGATGTGTTATTTATGAAACAGGTAGGAGTGTTTAGAATGCTGTGACCGTTTTTCTACACTTAAATTCAGTTTTAAAAATCACAATATATAGTCTCGAAATATATCACATTACATTGTACCCCCCCTGTATTTTGATAAATATCGTATCACCAGATTCTTGCCAGTACACATCACTACTTAGTAGGTTTAAATGCTATTTGGTCGCTTGTTTCTTACAGAGACGAGTGATTCCTGCAAGGTCTGCTGCAGGAAAAACGGGATCTGCTCGCCCTTCACACATCCCAATGGAACTTTCCTTTTCCTTCGCAAAGGCAAACCGTGCACAGTGGGCTTCTGTGATGAAAACGTGAGTGGGAAAATCTGCATATTTGCTAGCTGTTGACAATTTTTGTGCTCAAAATGAAATAAATAAATAAAAGCTTGTGATGTAATTGTTTACCTGAATAAATATTAAACAAGTATATTATGTGACAATAAAATTATAAAAAGAAAACAATTCATATAACAGTTTAGACTCATTATAATGAAAATATTTTTCTTTTTTTTTCTAAATGCATTTATTAATTTATAAAATTATTTAATTGTAAAAAACATTTTATAATATGTTTAAATGTTGAGTTATTTTAATTTAATTACTTTTTTTACAAAATGTATTTTTTCACAAAATCGGCTTTTATATCATAAGTCTGGTTTCCCCAATGGCTTAAATTTTTCAAAAGACGAATTATCTACTGAACAAAATAATCAGCCAGTCAGAATCAGTGTTGGACCTGCACTCTCAATGGCTGGTGCTTCAACATGGATCTTCCTGGATAGCCATTCTCATTCACTGCTAGCAGCCTGCTGTAGCTTAGCATAACATGCTAAAGGATTGGAGCTGCAAGGAACTTCGTCCAGCTCCAGTTACCCTGACTGATTAAAATGTGAGGAATAATCATATTTATTGGATAATAATAATCATAATTTGTTTAACACTGTTACTGAATTTAATTATAGAACTGTGTTGAAATGATCAGAAAAACCATTCTGTAGAAATCGAAACGAATCGATTCACGAGTTCAAAAATCGATTCTATTTTTTAAAAAAGTTTGCCTTTTTTAAAACTGAAATAGGAAGGAAAAGTCCAGACGGCCATTTTAAGTTTTGTGTCTGAAAGGGTTAATACGGTTATCCACGGTGAACTGTTACTTACCCAGTGTTAAGTCATTGAATATTAGGCATATAATTAAAATAACAGCTTAAAAATTTTTTATTAGCACTGACCCATATCAACATCGAGCTGGATCAGATTGAATCGGATTGAATTGGATCAGATCGTGATAATCGATTATAACTTTTGTGAATCGGAATCGAATCGATTCTTGAAATTTGAATCGATACCCAGCCCTATTTAATTACTTTCAATTTAATCACTGATTATGTCGAAGCACCAGCCAATGAGAGTACTGGTCCAACACAGTGACTCTGATTGGCTGATGATCTCATTCAGTGGAAAAACTGCCTCATGAAATATATAAGCCATTGGGGGGAAAACCATTAAGAAATGAAAGTTGATTTTGTGAAAAAAGACGTTTTGGTATAAAAACTAATTAAATTAATTAAAAATTACTGAAAAATAAAATCTATTTGAAACAAAATTATACAATTAAATGCTTTGCTTTAATAAATTCTTTTTAAAGAAAAATGAAACATTTCTTAATAACGAGCTTAAACCTGATTTTTTTCATAAATCTATTATCACACAATATATTTGTCTAATATTTATTAGAGTAAAAATATATATCATAAGGTTTTATTTATTCTTTGAATTTTGAGCACTTTGGCGCTCCATACCATCAATCATCCATTCCAATCAGGTTAAAAATAACCTGATAAATCTTTGCATTTTAAATGTGTTTTGAGGTTTTCCAACTTTTCCTAGAGCAAAGCTGATGATGTTGATATAAAGAGCAGATTAGCTCTATTTAACTGCTTTCATTCTGTGATAAAACAGGGGAAATGCATGAAGCAGGTTCAGGATGTAATCGAGAGATTGTGGGATTTCATCGACAAACTGGATATCAACACATTTGGTAAGTCAGTACCAGGAAGCAACTGTTTTCAAAAAGAGAACAAGGTAAGCCTCAGCAGGCAGTGGAGAATGTTAGACGCGTCTTATATCACCTTTTATTAAAGTCTTCTGTTTTTATCCGTACTATCAGGGAAGTTCCTGGCTGATAACATAGTGGGCTCAGTCGTGGTGTTTTCCCTTGTTTTCTGGATTCCTCTCAGCATCCTGGTTCACTGCATGGTAAGAAAGCTTTAATTCACCCTGGTACACGTGTTCTTTAAACAAGTAAATCATCCTTTATCTCACGGTGTTTCTTGTGTTTCTTTCTGAAGGACAAACGACTTGATCAGCAGTACGAAGAGAATGCAAAGTCCTTTTTCTTCGCCCCGGGTGTAAGCTCCTTATCTTTTTGAAGATTGTATGCATTCTTGTGCACTTGCCTTGTTGCCACACTAACCAAACTAATCCAAGTCGAAACTGCCTTTTGGGACTCTGACTTACTTACTAAGCAGAGAAAGAGTGTGTGGAGATGTTGAGAAATCCGTTGTACAAAGCTTAGCTTTTTTATTTATCTATTATTTATAACATATTAAGGACTAAGCTGGGTTAGGGTTTGTGAAAATACATTTGGAGTGAAGAAGTTAAAAGATATGAGTGGATTTTTGGGCCCCATTTACACCAGATTAAGACCAAACTACGAGGCTTTTGCAGGTTCTTGGCAATGTCCTGTGATGTAGCAGACAGATCTCAACTTTTTTGAGCAAGTACAAGACTTACTTGTAGGGAGGTTACTGTGTTCTATTAATTTGAACTCTTAGCAGTTTTACTCAGCTGTTGGCAGCATTGCTGCTGTGGCGTCAATCTGTAAATACCTCAACAAGCAGCAGAATCACACCATCCTGAAAGTGCTCACACATAGAAATCTGTTCATATTCTACTCCCCACTGGAGTCTGGTATGAGGCACACACACCTCCAAATTGCACACCATGGTCGGCTCTATTGTGCTGGGAAGACCTGAGCTTCAGGTTGAAGCTTAAAAACTAACTATGCCTTTCAGACTATTAAAAGAAAGTCTAAGTGTTATATATGGTGATGACTAGGATAGAAATATTTCTGTTATTCAATTCAAAAAATGTAATTAGTTTAATGATTGGATTAGCTTAATTTCACACAGAGATTATGATAATTAAGTCTCTGTTTCTGGCTATATGGAATAATGTAGTTTACATCAAAACCCTAAATATTATATTTAAATGTTCTGATGAATTGGCTCAAGGGTTTTGCATTTTGAACTGAATTACAGAACTAATTTAACTTCTCAGTGATATGTTAATTTATTGTAGTAGTAGAAGCGGATTTACCATGTGATGTGACCCTGTCTTACATAAATAAGATATTGTACCAGGCAGAGGCAAGGGTTCTGGTAGGCTCATTAAGAGGATGTGCTACAGAGCTGGGTGGGGAGGTCTGGAAGCATCTTTTGAGCTTTTAGAAGTACAAAAGAGTATGGGGTTAAAACAAGATTACCTCAGTGTAAACTCGAAGAACAGAGATAGGAAATTTGGAGGAAAAAAATGTAATTTCAAAAAAGCAATATTGCAAAATTTATGTTTCACTTCCTCTTCACCTGCCTAATAACTGATTGCAGAAGTTCAGTTGACCTAATTTCCGCCCAAGTAGCACTTCCTTTGTTGCCATTGAGTTGTATGACTGCGCCTCTGCAGATCATGTAGCTAAACAAATGCTGGGATGGTGGACAATCATTTATCCGCAGTAGGTTTAGGTTTGAGACAAGATGTTTTCATTTCAGAAGCGCTTCTCTGGCTCTGAGGTTAGGTTGACATCATTTCCACTGGAAATGAAAATATCCAAGGAAACGCTTCTGAAGCGAAAACATATTTTATAACTGCATAAACAATACATTATCATGAAGCTAAACTTACTGAAGATAAAGGATTGTCCACCATCCCAGCATTTGTTCGGCTACAACGGCAAAAGAAGGAGTGCTGCTTGGATGGAAATGAAGTAGACTGAACTTCTGTCAGTCATGTCCTAAGTAGCCCATCACAACTTCAAATTAGGTTCAACACACAAAACTAAAGGACTGAATTAAAAGTGTAAGCTGTGGACTGAAAGGGAAGGGGAAGAGAGACAGTGAAAACTGTCAAATGATCTGAAAATCCAAAACAGATCTGAAAATCCAAAACAGCAGTTTTAACAAATAAGCAAAGGGAAAATTATCACATGAATACAACTTAGGTGCAAGCTTTATATAGAATAGATTACAATAGAAAAGAACAATACTTTACTGTTCCACAAGGGACATTTTGTTGTAACAGCAGCAAAGTAGCAGGAAATACAAACATTGAGACTTGGTAGTGAAAGACATAAAAAAGAATTTAAGAGTTAAGACTAATATGTACATTATGGACAGAGTAACACTGTGCAGTTATTAAAAATAAAGATAAAGTGGCATACCCATATTGGAACGTGCAACAGAGCAGTAGACTTTGAAAATATTTAAATAAGAATGTGTAGTTGTGCATTAAAAAAGAAAAAATATATATTTCTAAGACTTAGACTATAAATTGAGAAAAAACAATGTGCAAATAACCGCAGCAGAAATGTTAATTGAAATATAAATATAAGTTTTTAATTCTGATTTTCATTTTTGGAGTTTCTTTGATTTTCGTTTTAGGTTCTATATTTTTTTCTCAGATTCAAGTTTACAGTATTTTTTTAAATATAAGTTTTTTTTTTTTGTAGATGTAAAATGCCTATTTTTCGAGTTTTCGTTGAACAGATCCTGTGTTGATCTCATAAACGATTACTAAAACCATTAAGCATCACACTGATGGAATCTTCCCAATTTAATAGAAGCTGGCTGTGTTTGACACAACATTGAAGACTGTAGGAGGGTCTTAATCCACTGTAAAGGGGGTCTTAACACTTGATAAAGTTGCTGATTGATGGTTTATATTTTTGACCACTATAAATCAAATCCAATCTAATTGGCTAAGAACCTGTATACAGTTTAGTTGATGAAAAAGCAAAACTTTTTGCTTTGATTGCTGACAGAGCATCAAAACTGATCAATCTTTAGCTAATTTAGGACAGAATTAATTCAGGAACAATAAGCAAATACCTGAGGTTCTTCCGGTGGTTTCTCAATGACCTGTCCATCACTCTCTGCCCTGGCACTGCAGCAGATGGTGGAGGTTTGTAATAGAGCTCCTGCTGTAGGTGAGTGAGTCTGTGCCACTGCCTGGTTTTGCCATGTGTTGCCATTGAGTGCATGGTCAGCGGCCCCGGCTAGGGATACTCCTGGAGTCACTTTGTCTTTGACGTAATCACTGATCCGACTGGTCAAACCCATCTTCGTCTGTCACATAAAGACGGGGAGGTTGTGTTGTTCAACGCAGATCTGATCAGGAATTACTTCAAGGAAGCAAGACTGAGTTTTAGGAGTATTCAAAGAGCAAGAGGACTGAAACATGTTGTCTTTCTGTCATATCAGATGGAGTGTGTCACCATTTTAAGTTTTGCATCTGGTGCTGTTAAATGCTACAAGAAGAGAACATTTGTTTTTGATATGTGAAATCCGTTTTGAATGATTTTATTTTTATGGCTTTGTTCACCCCTTTAGGTCTGATTGTTGGGCTTGATTGGATCAATACCAAGACTGAGGCCACATTCCTATGTAGACCTTTCTTTATGTGGACATTTTGACCTGCCAGTATAAACTAAGCCTAAAATGAAGTAACATACGATTACTTTATTTGATTCATATTGCTTTAGCCTCTGGGCCCAGGTAACCGTTAAAATCCTTAGGGTATCACAAGTTGCAAAGTATTTGCAGATTTATTCTTTGACGTTTTTTTTTTCTGTCACACTTACATTTTTCAGATCTAATAGAGAAAGATAATAAAAACAAAGTTAGTTTCAGGTGATGTCTCGGCATCATCCTCCTGCTTCTGGCGTTCTTCAGGAGTTTCTGGCAGGGAACATCAATTAGCAATAAAGCAGCCCTGGACCATCATACTACCACCACCGTGTCGACGCTGTTTTTGTACAGGAAGCTGACGATAAAGCATTAAGCAGCCATCTAAGTCCAGAACGTCCCGTAAACTTCTTGCTGTTCTAACGTCCGATGATCCTGCACCACTTAGGAGAGACATGATGAATAACAGGATTTGTTTTCCTACACGACGTTCCGTCCGGGACTAGACGCTACATCCATTAGTAGTAAAGCAGCCCCACGGTGCTTACATTAAGATCAGGAGTAATTTGTCAAATCCGATCCATCCATTATTGATACCGCTTATCCTCGAGGGGTCGCGGGGGTTTGATGCCTATCTCCAGCAGCCAACGAGCGAGAGGCGGGATACAACCTAGACGGGTCACCAGTCCATCACAAGGCAACAGACAGACCGACAGGACAAACAACCATGCACTCACACACTCACACGTAAGGACAATTTATAGAGACCATTTAGCCTAATAGTCATGTTTTTGGACTGCGTGAGGAAGCCAGAATAACTGGAGGCAACCCAAACATGCACAGCGAGAACATACAAACTCCATGCAGAAAGATCGTAGACCAGGTTTAAAATCCAGGACCTTCTTGCTGCAAGGCAACAGTGCTAACCACTGTGCCACCATGCAGCCCAGGCAAATACTAATTAAGTAAAAGTATTCCCTCAACAGTATCTGTTTTTCTTAAATGTATTACTTATCTTAAGTAAAATTAACCAGCTACGGCCTATAGGAAATATTACAAGATTATTTGACAGTTTAGCGGAAAGGGTTAAGCAGGCCGTAAAAAGAAAAAGGACGATAATCCAACAATAATTTTTGTAATCAGACATTAATCATCTTCACAGTGTAATTAGCTCTAAGAGATTAATCTCTCCAGATGAGTTTGTCGAGACTTCTTTGTATCAAGATTAAAGTGGAAGTACAGTTTTTGGAACATGGTCCTTATTTATAGCATGCATTACTTTGATTTAATCACCCAGACAATTTCGGTTCGACTTGAAGTCCTGTAGATGTTAAGCTCCATTTTATATATATATATATATATATATATATATATATATATATATATATATATATATATATATATATATATATATAATGGGAGTTGTTGGGCCAACCAAAGTGCAGCCTCTAAATAAGGCATTATATGCCATAAAACTCCTATATTTCACCAAAGTTTTGTTTAGCATTATTCCCCTGTGAGTTCGGAGCGTGTCTGAAGTTGTTTTTTGTTGTCTTCCAGGGATATTTGCAGGCTTTTATACTAATTTACATCTCCGATTTCATTGGCTACGTTGACATGGGCACAAGTAATCGGATTAAAAGCCTGTTCGGAATAAAAATGCTTAATGTAAACATGCCATTCAGATTCCTCTGATCCGATTACACTCATTGGGATCAGAATTTAATTCCGAATGAGAGGGGTAGGCTATGCCGATAGTTAATTTGATAGCGGTGCATGTAAAACCTTATTCAGAATGTAGGTGATTACTGCGTCTGTCTGTGAAGTCATGCATAGACATACAATACGTCGACCTATTGACACAACACTACGGAAGTCTGCTTCTTCTTCTACTGTATTTTAAGTAGTTCTATGTGGTTGTGCGCATGTCAAAATGATTTACTCCGCTGAAACATGTAGCGCATGTAATCACTCGTCATATTTACACTCATTTTTTCAGGGCCCAAATAAACAGTCAAATTCTAATCCCCACTATGATCGGATTAAAGAATGATCGGGGGGTGTTGGGTTTACTTTAAGGAACGGCGAAGCCAAGAGCCTTTCATTCTCCATCCCAGTGACCCTAGGTTACTGACGAGTTCTCTCGGAGGGGATCGGTCATGACCCCAGAAGCCCCTTATTTCTAAGGGCCTCCTGATCCGACACCTTCCAAAAAATTCTACTATGGTCTTCAGTCGAACAAGTAGTCCTCCTGATACAATAATGGTAGTTCGACCATTCCTGGGAAGATTCACCACTCCAAGTTTTCTCCATGGGCGGATAATTGCACTCAGTTTTGGTTCACAATCTCAAAACCCTCAAAATGGCTTTGTAACAGTTTTCAGACTGACAGAGGTCAGTCCCTTTGTCTCTGGTTTTGAATTTCTTTCCTGTTGCTTTTTAATGTTTCTTTTTTTCTACTTCATGCGGTCATAGAGGTTCTACTGTAACGATTTCTTAAGTCAAAAAAATCATGAGGGTATCTGGGCTAGGTGTGACTCCTGAAATTGAATTAAATAAGGAAGAGGAACATATTTTTACTTTGAAATAGACCTGGGTTTGTTTGGATCTGAAAGACTGAAGTGTGACAAAAAGCTAAAATATGCATGGGGCAGATACTTCACACATCACTGTGTCTTTGTCTACTCAAAATGTCCACTGGCAGAAAGGTTTTCTTTACTCATTCCAACCTTAGTTTGAAGCTTTTGGAGTGTTAAACAAAAGGATTGTGATAGTAAACTTGTATTTTTTTATCAAATGTAAAGTTCAGGAGAGTTATATGATGGTTTGAAACAAACAGAATGAAGTAAACAAGGAATGGACCCCACCTCAGTCTAAAGCAGAGACGTCTGATGAGCTTTTTGTCTGACGAGCTGTTTTTGCTCTACAGAGTCAAGACGTGCTGAGTGTCCCAGAGTCAACATCCGTCCGCATCGTCAAGCCTCTTCAGCCTCCCTCCTACTCCGCCGGCCGGACCGGGCCCTTCTCCCAACTTCCCCCGCCGCAGAGCCAGGTTCGGCCCCCGGCCCCGGCCGCGGCCTGCAGCAGTACCCAGGATCCCGGCCCGAGCTTCGGCGCCAACCAGGACATCGCAGGGGAGCAGCGGATGGCCACCATCCCGGAGGACACCAGCAGGGACTCGCACCCGGGAGAGGAGGGGCAGTCGGGCGATTTCACAACCGCAGGAGCCTCCTCGTCGGCTACGAAATCCTCCTACGAGGATCTGACAGAGCAGAACCCATCAGCGAGGGAGCGGCGGCGCCTCCAGAGGCAGGACCGCCTCGACACTAAAGAGACGGAGTGCTGAGAAAACAAAGGCGTCGCCGTCTGTCATAGCGAAGCATCCACCCTGATTTCGAGAAGATCTGTGCCTTTTTAAAATATGTAGTTGGTCAAGGGATTAAGGACCAGATTTGGACAAAGGGTCACATGTAAAAAGTATTCACACTCAAACGTTTTCAGATTTGTCCTGTTAAAAAACAAAACTTCAATGTGTTTTACTGGGATTTTATAGAATACACCAACTCCATTATGCTCTACTTCAAGTCGTTCTGTCACATAAAATCCCAATAAAATACATTGAAGTTTTGTAGTTGCAAACCGATTCTTTTAAAAATTAGATATATACATGTCTTACACAATATATTTTTTACCAGTTTAACAAATTCTGTTGTACTGTAATTGGATGAAACACACACTCCACACTTACAGCTTGGAACCCTCACGTAATCTTCCCACTTTTTTATGCGTTTCGATGCAATTGTGCATCTCCAGGAAAAAAAAAAAAGCTCCAAACCTTAACTTCATATTTATAAATGTGTTTTTCCACCAAACATCTCCTTCCAGCACACTGTATTATGTTACATATCAGTCGCTCTTATGAATGGAGGAAGCGATTGTGGCTCAATTTTTGGAGGATACCGTTTGTATTTTTAATAAAAGCACTTTTTAACACTGGGAAATTTAGCTTTTGCACACGATCATTTTTTTTCTGTGGTTGTGTATTTGGCTCTTGTATGTATAGCAGCAAGTTATGGTGTACTGATTTTAGTTTTTGTTGTAAGTTGGTTGAAAAAGAAAAGAACCCTTCCATTCCTACATGAGGAGCTTGTTTAGATTCATGTGCACAAAGAAGAAAACTTCCTGCTGAGCACTCGTTGTGCTCAAAAACATTTTTGTTTTATAAACTTGTGCCAATGTGAGCTCTGCACTTTTTTGATGAAGTCTCACCTCCGTTACCTGCTGTCACATCTTAATGCTGTAAAACATTGTCTTGTGTGTTTAAAAATAAACGACTTTTGCATCAAATATAGTGTGCAGTAATTAATGATACCTCTTGGTAAGAAAAAACGTCTTTATTAAACATGTTTAACATTTTTTTTTCCTGGCTCCTAAAAAAATCTAAAGACAAAAAGAAAATATTTGGTAAAGTCCAAAGTCCACTGCTTTACGAGTTGCAGAGGAGGCTGCTCTCTGGGCTCCTGGCATCCACGTCTCCCCAGTATGGCAGGATGAAGGGTAGGTGAGACACGCGGCTCTCCAGTATGCTCCAAAGATGCTGGGCCACAAACTGGTTTCCCTTCTCTGAGAGATGCAGCCCGTCTGAGAGGTAGACTGAGTAGTCCTGGAATGCAGAAACATTTCAATAATGCGGCATGAAGAAAAAGATTGTGTTTACCCGGCAATTTCAAGACAGGAAGACATTCAGCCAATAAGAAAACTCTGAAATTAATCTAATTTATCACGTACTTGTTAGAGTTGGGAGTGCAGATGGGTACCAGCTCAGTGAAACATGCCTGCGTGGTGGGTGATATGGCCTCAAAGCTATATTGCGATGTGCAGTGGTAATATGTATTTCTGCATATTCTTTTTTTCCCCATTTATGTGTTAAAATAACTGCTTATGAACATTCTCACTTTTCAGACACATTGCAGCAGAACAACTTTAAAACGTTTAGAATGCAATTTAAGGAACATTTATAGCACAAAATGCATTTTTTTTAAATATCAGATTTTTCTAAAATACTGCAACACAAAAAATCTCACAAAAAGATATTTTAGATAAAATAAAAGCTACAAATCAAAATAAATTTCAAAATTTTCTGCTTTCCTGGTTAACTATACCATTTATTGTACAAAAGAAACCTGCCTATATTTGAATTAAAAATGCTTCAAGTTCACCAGGTATGTTTTCCGTTAAATGGAAAAACAAACTTTAATTTTACAGTATGTAGTTTGAAGACAAACACTGAACGTCAGTACCCTTGTGTATCTTGTACCACTTACATACAATTATGCACAGCTTGATGACGTCATCAAAATGCATAACCATGGTGTCGTCAAAATCTCTACCTTTGGCTAGATTTATATCAATTCCACCTGATAGTTTTGCCCACTACAACTGCATGTTTAACGAAAGTAATGTCTTACAGAAACTTTATATTAAACATTTTATTTGAACTCGGAAGGTTTGATTTTTGGTTGATTGCTATCAAATTTTGCCACAATAAAAACACATTTTGTTTTACTTTTTTTCATTGCGATTTTACATGATAGACCAACAAAGTCATAAACAATTGGGAAGTTAACGAGAGAGTCGTATTTGTATTTAGACCTCCTTCAATAAAATCCAATGCGACCAATTAACCCAAAATAACATTGTTTAGCCTTTATGTTGAAAACCCCATCCATAAAGCAAAACATGGTGGTGGCAGCATCATGCTGTGGACAGGGAAGCCACTCAGAGAGGAGATGAGAAGATGGAGGGAACTAAATACAGGAGAGTGCTGAAAAAAAATCTGTTGGAGTCCAGGATTACTCACTTGTCCATCTTTCTGCATGAGCGTCCAGAGGTCCAGGACGTCTGAGCCACACTGACCTGCAGCCTGAACACAGGCCTGAGCGTACTGTCCCGCCACAGAGTTGTGCCGATTCAGAGGACATCCTGGTAGAGACACGAGAGGAAGCGGTCAGGGCCGACTCGGGAATGAAGAAGACACGAGCCGACGCCTGGAGGTTACCTTTGAGGATGCACTCCTTCTCCCAGGCCGGTTCGTGAATTGGAGGGGGAGTGATGAAGATGACTTTGTCTGCTGCAACGCCGGCGGAAGTCAAAAACCGACTCATCTCCTTCAGGTTCTCTGAATACTCCTTTAGGGGGACGTGCTGCTGTGGGTTCTTGTCTGAAGGAGACGGGAAAGTAAGTAAAAATCCCAATTTTTCCCCGTTTTATTAAGCAATAGACCTGCAGAAGGTAGATTAAAACAAGCAATCCTGCAAATATCTTCAACTGAATGTGGACTACTTCACTTTACATGACAACTAAAAAGGGTATTGCACCCATAAGTATGGCTCCAGGGCAAGATAACCAGAGAGTCTAGTTCTTCTCAGTGAGGCTGCACCTTCCAGCGAAGCATCATTGGCTCCAAAGAAGACAGTAACCGCTGCTATGTGGTTTTCTGCAGGATTCTGGCTGCTGATCAGACGAGGAAGGACAATCTTTGCCCATCTGGTGTTGTAGCCTGACAGTCCTCTGTTCACAACATCACATTTTCTAGAAACAGGAGGCAAAGATGCATAGATCAATTAAATATATACCTGACACGTTTTCGTAATATAAAATCATTGAGTTTCACCATTAAGATGAATTTCTCCACCAGTTCTTCACTTTTCAACAATGGCGCTTCACAACTGTATTTCAGGCCCATTGAGTTCCCTGGTGCGTTCAGGTGTAGTCATGATAAATTTGCACTGATATAACTCCAGAGAGGTTTTTTTTTATTTTTTTTATGAACTTTATTTA
Source organism: Apricaphanius iberus (assembly GCA_028564705.1). Taxonomy (NCBI): domain Eukaryota; kingdom Metazoa; phylum Chordata; class Actinopteri; order Cyprinodontiformes; family Aphaniidae; genus Apricaphanius; species Apricaphanius iberus. Next base: position 1,090,263 of record JAPXFQ010000831.1, on the reverse strand, counting down.
TATTTACAGTATTACAAGGCAAAAATAGTACAACAATACAGTAGAAACATTATAGAATCTGAGCACAAAGGTTAGAACAGAAAAAATAAATAAATAAATAAATATATAATAACGGGGAGAATTAAGTATAATATACCTTTTAGTTTTTGGTTTTTTTTGTATGGGACAGAAGTACTTTTAAATATTATCTAAATACATAAACAATTGCTGGGCTTTTTTGTTGTTACATAACTTTAATGCATCCTTTAATATATTTATTTCGTTAATAACATTTTTTATGGTGGGAATAATTTTTTGGAAGCGGGATTTATGAATAAAGAATTTAGCTAATAGAATTAAGTTATTTATACCAAAACTAAATTGATCTTCCTGAATTACACCAACTTTAATTGTTTCAAAGCTTAAAGGTGGGATGTTTTTTCCCCGGATCCAATTCTGAAAGTCTTTCCAAAAAATATTTGTCTTAATACACAAAAAGAAAAGGTGTTCTAGTGTTTCAATTTCCGAGTTACAAAATGAACATGAGTTGTTGTCCATGTTAAATTTCTTATGCAAAAACTCGTTACATGGATAAATGTTATACATTATTTTAAAATGGATTTCTTTAACCTTTTGCGGAATTGGAAAACTAAGATAATGAGTTCTAATTTTCATTAACCTAGTATTATCATAATTACAAAATAAATATTTTCTTTTTAGAGTTAACTCCAGAAAGGTTAATTTGTTGTTGTATCGATAAATGTTTTTTACTGCACATTGTAAACATCGACATTTCTTCACTAAAACTGACCTCTGGGATGATCAGGTTAATTATTAATTTTATTTTAGCTTTTACATTTTTATATAATAGGAAAAAAAATATACATGTCAACATGTTTAAATTTTCTTATAACAGTTTTTATTTAACCATTTATAGCATAATTAAAAAAAATGATGCAGCTTATACATACGTTCAGTTTATTAAAGTGAAATTAAAGAAACAGGGAAACTACTTGAAATTTATCAGAGATGTTATTACTAAGACTTCGGCAACATTTGTCGGTAAATAAATCACTTTAACCTTATACTAACATTGACAATTCTAGTGTACGTGGTGTACTTGAAGGCAACGCGAGCTTGTCCGTAAAACGCCGTGTAAAAGCGCAACCTCCAAACAGCACTCCTCATCAAAACCGAAACGGAAACCAAACTTCAGCTTCAACATTTAGATATATAACACATACATCTGTAATTATAAAACGTTTTTCTGATACTTTTAACAGAGGTCGAGATTTAACCAGATGAGCAACAAGAAACTTCCTGGTTTGTTATGCGCATGGATCGAGTGCATACAATGTTTTTACATAAAATACATGACTGTCTGTAATAAAATAAAATAAAATAAATCAAGAAACCACACACTGAACCTGATACTACTCACCTTGCAAGCTTGTTTGCAGTTTCTGCCCCCCATCCATTGGTCTGAAAGGAAACCTGAAGGACGGAATGATAATGTTGGAGAAGAACAGGCAGCAACTAGAAGGACACCTACAAGGTTCAGTGTATAAAACCAACCTGTGTGATGGAGTCACCAAATAAAACCACTTTAGGCCAAATTACTGTGCTGAGTTTAGACATGATTAGAGCTTCTCCTTTTATCTTCTTTCTCTTTTTTTGTGTGGTTGGCAATATGCTTTTAGGTGTATCACCGCCACCTTGTGGATTAAAATGTTGTAACTAGACTGTTGACATCAGATATCACAATGTGGGACAATAAATACCATGTTCTGTAATAATTTTAATGTTTCTGCATAGGTCTTCGTGTAATTTGAATACATTCCGTGTACATGATGAGATCCTTCTATTTTTTTTAAAGTCAAGAATCATCAAATGTCAATAGTTGTTTTTAAATTAACCTGATTTAAACTCAACCCTCCCTCCAAGGTTCCGCCAAACGTATATACTGTAATGCTGTTACTGTACTGTTACTGTTCTTGACAGTAATGGGGGCACAAAATAAAATTTAGCTTGAGGCGCCATGCAACCGTGGGCCATCCTGATTGTTATTTATAGTAGCAGTAATACTTTAAAGATAGTGGCTGCAAGGTTTTTGTTTTATTTTATTTCATATACCTTGTATAATACACGGTGCAATTATTAAAGTAGGATGTGTTTGCATAATTAGTAGGCCTACTCTTTAACTTTCTTAAACGGAAAAAAAATTTCTTACATTGTTGTAACTCATATTTTCCAAGTTTCTTTAAAGATTTTTTGTAGTTGCTGATGGTCTCTGAGGGATAAACTCTTGTAGCTGTCTGTATTACTGCTATTCTACATTTGCCTCTGACTAAGGACAGCGTGGTGTTGTATAACAGTCTCCTAGATAGGACGTATTGTCCCTAATGAATAATCCTTCTTTGCACACAAATTTCCAGAGACTCCACAACATCCAACCTTTTAGCGAGCGATATCTAGCATTTCTCTTTAAAATCGATGGGATAGATGCTTTGATCTTCCTCCTCCTCTCTTGCCTCTTTGCTCCTGTTCTGGATCCAATGTGCCGCATTTTCAATAGATCTGGGATTTGTGGCTGTAGTTGAGGTATTATTTAAGCTTTTGTGATGTTAACTGGCTGCTATTATTATGCATTTCAACAAATGCCAAAAAATATCAGAAAAAATTCTTTCAGTTGCAAAGCATTCAACACCACAGGCAATAGTTGTTAAAACAGTAATGTTTCAACACCTAAACGGCTAAATAAAATACAAATAATAAAAAAATAAAAAAGAATGAAAGGAGCTACTCCAACATGCTGCCACATTGAGTAGCACATTTTTGTAATGATTAATGAATAATATCAAACAAAAAAGGAGAACATTTAATGTATTCAGTAGTTTATTCTGTATCACACCTTGTTAATTTTATGTGCCTGCAAAATATGTATTTCCCTTGGCTTTTATTTTGAAGGATGCGTCAGTTGTCCCACACTGAAAGTCTTCCGTGTGTTGTGGCATCCTCGATCAGGCTCCTCCAGGATTTAACTCCTAATAAAGGTTAGCTGCGACTATAGTAGGCTGATTATAAACATTACGACTAAATGGTTTTACTTAATACACTGTACTGTAGTTTTGGGGCGTTTTATCTTTAGCTGGAAATCCGTTTAAGACTAACGTTCCTCTTACGTTTGCTCTCTTCAGATGTAAACTGCACGTGAAAACAGAATATCTCCATCGTTTAAAAAAAAGGAGACGTAAACGGTGTTAAAAGTTTCAATCAAACGAAAATGAAGTAGTAATTTTTATTAGGTTTAGGTCTGTTAAAGAAGTTAAAGACTGAGCACGAGAAGCACAAAAGAGAGGTATGTTACTGCTGCCATTTTTAAAAAATACGTTTTGTCATTAAAACGAGTGAACAAGTTTGTAGTCAAGGTGTCATGGTTGGTTATAAAGCTGATGGTGTTCCTGTCTTGCCATTTAAGTGGTCCTAAATGATATTACCAGGATTCTGTGGAACATAAAAGTACAGATACTTCAAACACATGACAGAACATGTCTTTGAAGTGCTCCTTTTAAGGTCCCCCAGTTCTGAATTCAGTAGGCTGTATTCGGATCAATGGTGTAGAATACACAGTATTCTGCTGCATCGGGACAGGTCAAGTTACTTTCTCTGTATCTGTAATGTCTAGTTTTATTGGATTTTTTCATATTTAAGAAAGTATTGTCCATCTGTATGACCGATGAAGTATTCACGCATTGATTTCAACTACAACAGCTGAGGCCTACAGGTCTGTAGACGTTCTCGGTTGAATCATTAAATAATTTTGTGTAATTTTGGTTGATGAGACACTTCCTGTTCTCACTGTGATTTTTTTGGGTGAGTCCCAAAGCCTTGGCAATTTAACAAGATGGATTGTTTCTCATCTGTTCTTAGACTTTTGTCAACAACAAATATAGTCAACTGTAGATTAATTGTTTTAGTCCATTAAGCGTTTTTTATGTTCTCTGTTTCATGTTTTAAAAGTGTGATTTAGCGGGATGCTGCGACGTCCGAAACCTACCGACTCTGAGGCGGATGTCCTGAGGGAGCAGGAGCGCTTCCTGACCTCCGGAGCCCCATCGGCAGCCTGTATAGTCCGCCGTCCTGACAAGAGGAGAGGGGAGGCTGGAGATGCCGAGGGAGGGCAGCACAGCGAGAATGAAGGAAGTCAGAAGGATGTGGTCACCATTGAAGGTTTAAAGACAAGTTTAAAAATGAGCCTTTGCTATCAGATGCCAACGCTCTGTTTGGTTCTGCCGCTAGAAATATTAAAACTCCAAATGTTTCTCTTGTAGATCTTCCAGACCAGCTACCCTCTCTAACACCGGCCCCTCCAAAGAAGTCTCGATTTAAAGCCAGTCGTGTCACTTTTGAGGATGAGGACGCCGGGGAGAGGCTGGACAGACATGATACCCACATCAGTGCTGTTCTCTCCAGGATTGTAGTAAGTGTTTTTGAAAAATAATGTCACTTAAAGTTGGAAATAAGAGGCTGTGAGCTAAATATACAGTAAAATCAGAACAAATGCGAGCAGTGTGTGTTACAAAATCAACTCTTAAGTTTTAAATAGACAATGAAGATTTGCATCAGTGTTTTTGCTTTGGGCCATCCCTATGAAGTTGTTGTTTACTTGAAGGAGCGAGACACCAGCTGTGCTCCAATATCTCTACCAGCGTTCACAGGCCTGGCTTTTCCCAAAGTGCTGCACCGTTCAGAAACCAGCTGTCAGGTATAGTCCTAACCTACTTTCTTGGTGTTCTTTTTCTTGGTTTTTAGATTATTTCTCAACTGTTTTACGTTTCACTTTTAACATTTTTATCTATAAAAACTGCTATAATCCATCTACAGTGGCATTTTTACACAAGTCTTGGATGCAAGGCAATTCTGTTGACATCCCACTGTACCTACAGGTTCCATTGTCATCACTCAAAGGGAAGAGGAGCATTTTTGCTCGTCAGATTGCAGCTCAGAAACTCAAAGAAGACGAAGCATTGAAAAGCTCTTCAGCCAAAGCTCCTCAGAACCCTGAATCCAGAGTACAGATCCCCCCTTCTGACACAGTTGATCGTGAGTAGTGTTAAAATGAACACTTCTTTAGAAGCTGCTTACTTGAGCAAACACCTGTTTACTTAATATATCCTCTCTATTTATATATTTCTGTAAATGCCTCTGGACTCAGGTTCTAGGTTGTTATCTGGTGAGGGCCTTCAGGGGCCAGACAGCTCTGGAGAGACTCTGAGGATCCACAGGGAGAACCAGGCAAAGCTCCAAGCGATGTCCAAATCGGAGATTCTCGAGGAGCAGAAGAAGCTTATGTCTCAACTTGGTGAGAACAAAAATTATCTTAAAATTGAGATATTTTTGCGCCCAGTTCGATTCGAAAACTAAAACAAGAAGCCCATCTTATTATTATTTGTTTTCAAATTTATGCACAACATGATTTAATGTCCTTCCCAGATCCCAGACTGGTGGAGTTTGTCAGATCACGTAAATCTCAGAGCGCTCCGTCTCCTAGTTCCCGGTCTGAACACGCAGAAGCAGACAAACGCAGCACACAAGGTCCACCTGTCGAAAGCCCAGAGAGCAGAGAGTCCTTCAGTCCTTCTGTGGTGTGTCAGAGTCCAGAGGAGGTGGAGATGGAGGACGGAAAGGAGGAAAAACCATCACCTCCTTTGACCGGTAAGATTAAATTGGTTGGTGGCCTTAACTGCTCTATTGGTGACAGTAACTGTCCTATTGGTGATTTTAAAAGCCCTATTGATGACCTTAAAGGCACAGTGTGTAATTTTCGGCCAGTAGTGGGCAGTGCATACCTAAATTATCACAAGCATGTGGTATCTGTGTCTTCGAGTAAGAAACTCAGCAACGGAGGTCCAACTAGTGCTGTTTTCAAACGCTCAATTCCCTGAGAATGATCTATTTGCAGCAACATGACGAGCACATCAGCTTCTCTTTCATCGCTTGGAACTAGCGAAGAGGTAAAAATGTATTTATGGCAAAACTTTTTTGCATTTTGAGGGGAAATCAATGTTTTGTCCGTCCGGGCTATTGTAGAATTAAAGACATCATCTAATATGGCTTTCCCCTGAAAAGAGGACCCAAGCCTATGTATTTTAAAACTGATTTTTAAAGTCATATTTTACAATATCACCAATATTTTGCAATTAATGTGCTTTACGTAATTATTATTACATAATATTTTAATGGCTATTTTCAAAGATGTACTGCAAGAACTACACACTGTCACTTTAAAAATAACTAGTGTTTATGTCAAAGAGCTGATATGAGTTACCTGTGTTAGGCCACAGCTTTCACATGTTTTATTTTTGCATGGATGCTTTATTCTAAGCACTTTCTAATGTATTCATGCAAAAACTAAAGGCACACTCTGTAGCTTTGACACCATAAAAATGTTTTCAAAATGTTTTGGCGACGCAACAAAAATTATGATGTTTATTTTAGGAGCTGCCACTGCATGGGAGGGGTCCCACTGCTGAAAACCGCGCTATAGAACTTTTCACCTGCGGACCGCTTCCCTGGATGTATTGAGTTCCACTTTAAGGCAGTACACTATGCGTGAGCTAATGATAGAAACAAACCCGTGGTTTTGAGATTAGAGCCATGGCAGATTCACCAAAGAAACCAAAGAAGAGGAGATCGGGAGAAGCCAAGAAAAGAAATTGGGCTGCTTTTTGCCCTGTGTTAATCAGTGGTACGGAGAGTTGCAGCATGTAGAGCCGCGGAGCTGGACACTGAATCTGCACAAGCTTCTCAACTCAAGACCAGATTGTTCCCCTCGGTAACTGCGTGTCTCCCGCGGTTCCTCCTGCTGCCTCATAGAGCAGCAAGACAGGTCTGGCAACACTTCCTTCTCCTCAGTGCTTTCAAACTTTTGTGTCAAACTGTTGCTCAGTAGGTCAATGAAGCATTAGCTTCTAAAGCCCAGTTTTAAAACGTTTCAGTTTTGTCTGCGTACCCAATGTGAATGAGGCTTTAGAGATGCAGCAGGATGTATGGATGCTGAACTAGCCGTGTTGCTACTGGATTGGTAAATTATAAATGCTCGTTGCGGGGTTATTTGGTCATGATGAAGCGATACAGTGCCGGGAAAACTGTTTGACGGTTTACCAACTGACTAGGCGTTAGTTTGGTGTTTTGGCTGGTGAGCTTGTAAATCCATCTGTACAGTTCCTCAGATGTGCTTCCATAAGGATTTGTTTTAACAACAGTGACGTTGTAGCGCTAGCCTTGAGAGGGCCACCGAGGGTAAATATCTGCTAAGTTACAGGGTGTGTCTTTATCTGCCCTTATGTGAGCTCAACAGCCCCATTGGGGACATCAAAAACGTCCCTTATTCTGTGATTTCAACGGCTCTCTTGGGGACATCAACGGCCCCAACGGTTGTCATTACAGCCTCATGATTTTATATGACAGACCATGACGAGCATGTGGAGCACCTTTGTGAAGCGGAAGAAAATAGATCCAAGGTTTTCTGTAATTAATCAAACAACAAATCAGCTTGTTAGAGAAGTATATGAATTTGAGACATCTTTTATCCTCAGATTATGTTTATTTTATAAAACCTAAACTCCTAATTGTTGTTGTTTGTGTGTCAATATGTGTCAATTAAGAGGAGGACCTCCCAGTGAAGCCCCAGAAGGAATGGGTCCACATGGATACCCTGGAGCCTGAGAAGCTGGAGTGGATGAGAGACTTGCCTTCACCCAGAAAAAAAGGAACCAAAAAGGTAATAGGTGACATCGACTGCTCTCCGAAACTTTATTTATTGGTTTCTAGAAGTCTGCGGGCATTTATATTGTTTGTTAGTGGTTTTTACTGCTGTTTTTATCTTCCTTAGTAAAACATGTTTGGATTGCCTTAAAATAAATGTATGTGTATCTGAGTTAACATGTTATATGATTTTTGCTGTGTCCTAAAAGGCCATGCAGGCTCGTTTTGACTTCTCTGGGACCTTAATCCCCCCCTCAGAAGATCTGCCGACTCATTTAGGCCTTCACCACCATGGAGAGGAACCCGAGGTCTGTTGCTTTACACAGGAAGAAGACAGTTTTTGTCTATGACTTGGTTGATATAATAGAAGATTTATCAAGATGAATTATGTGATTTAATTACGATTAATTAAATGTTAATCTTAAGTGAAGATATCTCCTTTATTTCTTTTTCTGGTTTCATCCTCTCTCCCCAGCGAGCAGGTTACTCCCTGCAGGAACTGTTTCTGCTGTCTCGGAGTCAGCTTATCCAACAAAGAAGTATGGCTCTCAACACGCTCGCCTGCATCCTGACTAAAGTATGTATAGCTACTGAAAGAGTGTCTTGCATACTCACAAAGATCCCTGCGGAGACTCTGTGGTTTTATTTTTTTTAATCCTACAGGCACGAGCTGGAGTATATCAGTCGGTTCTGAAAGGCAGCGTGACATCCTCTCTGCTTGATGCCGGCCTGCTCTTCCTGCTCCGCTTTGCACTGGACGACAGTGTCGAAGGAGTGATGTCTGCAGCTGTTCATGCACTTAAAGCGCTCCTTGTGTGTGCAGAGGATGAAGTAAGATTAAGTCACACAATAACTGCTGCAAACATTGTCCATGCTTCCTTATAGATTCTCTGCGTAAGAACACTGTCGATCCTGTTGAATACATTGTTTTTCGCAGTGCTTCTGTACAGGTGTGTCATTCGGTTTGTTTCAGGAGTGTTTGGACTGCACCTTCTCCTGGTTTCGCGGCATGGCATCTTTCCCGCTGCTACCATCTTCACGGGAGGAGGAAGATGAGGAGGACACATATCTGGATGAAAGCATGAAGGAGACCGCCACGGAGAAAGAAGAAAGAAAGAGTGATTATGATATTGCCAGGCAGGATGTTGTTAAGGTAATAATCAGCAGAGTTTACTGTTAATATATTAGTTACTGTTTTATGTTCTGCAGATAAAAACTGAATGTCTGTTCATGTTTTAGGGTTTGTTGAGGATGAAGCTCCTTCCCAGGCTGCGCTACATTCTAGAGGTGGTCCGCCCGTCCCCTCGCGTGGTTCAGGATGTCCTGCTCATCCTGACTCGTGTCGCCCGGCACTCCTCATCATCTGCCAACCAGGTAAGATGCAGACGGCGATCTTATTGGAGTCATACGTTGGGACAGCTGGATTACACTGCGCTGCATTTCCCACTCAGGTGTTGGACTGTCCTCGTCTTATGGAGACTGTGATGGCTGAGTTTCTTCCCACTTCCTGGGAGTCTCCGTCTTCCCTTAGTCCCGTGTCTGTTTATGGACACCCTCTGGCCAACGCCATGAAGCTCTTGAGGGTTTTGGCGACTGCCGGGAGACATGCATGTGCCAGACTGGTAAATATGCAATCGTGTGATGTTTTTTTTTCCAGGTAGCCATGGTAAACTTCTTGTGACATTCTGATGAAATACGTAGACTCCCATCATTGGATCCAGTGTTTAGATTAAAACAAACGTAACTGAAAGTAGAGAACTGTTTGAAGTTGTAAATGTACAGTACAGGCCAAAAGTTTGGACACACCTTCTCATTCAATACGTTGTCTTTATTTTCATGACTACATTGTAGATTCTCAATTAAGGGCATCAAAACAGTGAATGAACACATGATGTATGGAATTACTGTATGTACTTAAATAAAAAGGGTGAGATAACTGAATACCCTTTGCTCTGATTACTGCTTTGCATTCTCTTGAGCTTCAAGATTTAGTCACCTGAAATGGTTTTCTAACAGTTTTGAAGGAGTTCCCAGAGATGCTTAGTACTTGTTGGCCCTTTTGCATTCACTCTGCGGTTCAGGTCACCCCAAATAATCTCGATTGGGTTCAGGTCCGGTGACTTTGGAGGCCAGGTTATTTCACACTTTTTTGTAAAAGTACTACATAATTCCATGTGTGTTCATTCATAGTTTTGATGCCTTCAGTGAGAATGTGCAATGTAAATAGGCATGAAAAAAACGGAAATTCATTGAATGAAAAGGTGTGTCCAAACTTTTGACCTCTACTGTATGTTTTAATGTTTGGTTCAGATCATGTATGTCTAGCTGAGACTACTTTGTCTCTTTGGTTGTTATAAACTGAACCAAACAAAAATCATAAGTGAGGTTCCTCAAGGCTGTATTCTCGGGCCACTTTTGTTCCCCCATTAAGATTTTCTGCTTTTGTATTTAATATTTCTAAATTAGTTTGCCATGATTTTAAATACATTACCTCTGCTCTTGCATCCTCAGTTAAACTCCCTGGGAGTGCGAGAACGCTTGTCTTGCCTCCTGACTGCCGAGCCCAACGAGCTTCTGATGGAGCCAAAGGAGGCCCTCAAGATCACCACTGAAGCCTACAGGCTGTGGGCTGTAGCTGCCGGCTATGGACAGGCATGCCAACTCTACGTGTGAGTTAACTTGTGTCAGAGGTGCCTGTTTGAGGTAGAAATTCTTGCAGAGGTGCTACCCTGTGTCGTTTTTTTTTCTTTTGTTGCAGTGCATTTTCTGATACCATAGTCATTAAAAAGATAACCACAGAGAAGAGAACTATTAATGTTGCATAACATTATTATTAGTGAAAATAGTCAGATTAACTTTAATCAAGTCTTTTTCACGTTTGCATTAGACAGTTTTTCTGCAAGTTCTTGTTTGATATCTGAGACATAACTCATAACTGAGTGTTATCGCTGTGCCAGAGTCATTAGAATTGAATGTTTTTGCTGAAAGTTAAGGCTTTAATTCTGTGTGACTGGAGCCTCTATCCTCTACTTTGTTGCAGAGCAGGACGTCAGTCATTTATTTTGTTTTTTAATTCCCAGCGATCTGTACCCAGCCTTGGTGAGGACGTTGCAGGCTCTCAACAGCATCCTGTCAGCCCCAGACCCCCTTCTATCTCTGCAGCTGCACCGTCTCTCAGCTCTTCTTTCTCTGCTGACACAAGTCACGCACACTGCTGGATGCCATCAGGAACTCCAGGCCGGCATGGTCAGGTACTGAGGAGGAACATGGTGACGACTTTATCCTTGTTTGAGGAATGTCCCACATCTATATGCTGCCTTCGCTGTTGTTTCTACAGATCTCAGGGAGAGCAGTGTCCCCCTCCGCCTCCTGTGTCCTGGGGTCATGTTACTGGTTTGCAGCTGCTCCTGTTGGGACATTTGAAGGGTGTTGTCAAAGGCCTCGATAATCCAGCTCAGAAAGACAGTGTCCTGACTCTAGTACCTGCTTATCTAGTCTACCTACAAGCTTACTACCATCAGCTCTCCAGACAGGTACTCTCACCTTTAACGCTGTGCTGATCTGACTTATATATTCACTCATCATCATATCAATTTTTGTTTTTTGATTATTCTTCCACCATAATCAACATATTACAGAAAGTCCAGCTGCATTAATTTAACCAGCCGTGTCCAAGTATGAGCTATACAGTGTTGGTGATTTTGATTGATGAGGTCAAATTCCGGACATAATTTATTTTTACCCGGCATTTTTAAAATGCAAATGATTATATATTCAGTAGTATGTAATTTTCATTTATTTTAATTAATATGAAATCATAATAAACTAAACAGCGACTCCACATTGTGCCATAACGCATCGAGCAGATGAATACGCTACATGTATTAATTATCAACATTTCACCTGCTATGGCTCTGCAACCACATTCAAGAGTGGAATTACGTGCACCACTTCAACCAAAGTAAAAAAAAAAAGAATGTTTCTCTAATCGAAGTGATTAGAGAAAAACTCTTCAACGTCCAGGTCTGAAACGATGCTCAGGTGCTCTCATAGGTTTCTTTTTGTGGATTTATTAGTTACATGAACTCTGTGCATAAAGTTGAAAATGTCTCTGTGTTTACAACAAGTGGTCAGGCATGTGTGCCAATGGCCTTTAGATTTTTCCGTCATCGTTTAAAAAAACCCCCCGCTCAAATACGGAAAATCCATGGGTGAAAAGTTTAATAGAAAAGAAAGCAGGTTTGGGGAAGTCAGTGTGAGGTTTTCAAATCCAAGAATACTCTACCAGTTGTCAAGCATGGTGGTAGCATCATTCTGAGGGACTGTTTCACTGCCATTGGTAATTTAGATGGAGAAATGAGACAGAAGCAGTAGGGAAGGGTTAAAGCTGGCCAATCATGAGCCTTTGGAACGGACCTGAACTCAGCCCAGTTAAAATCAGACTGGTTGATTGTGTTTAAAAGCCAAATCTTTAACCACTGAACCAAATCACCAAGTTTAAACGATCTTGCTGCTTTCTGAAAAAAAAGTGTGTGGTACAAGCGCAAATTCACATTAAATTCAAAATCAGTTCTTGAAGACGCTTTATACTGTCTCTGTTTTCCTTTCAACCTGGACGAAAAGTAAATGGATGAAAAAATAAATCATTAACAGCCAAAAAATATGACATCAGTGCTGAAGGCGAGAGGGTGTAAACGTGTTGCTGGATCTGTCTGAAACTGTTTGACTTGATGTTCCACAGACCTGCTTCAAGCCAGTGGAGACTCTACAGGACCTGGAGCTTCTGGCGTCGGAGGTTCTCCTCCCTCTCATGGGTCACAGTGTTGTGCAAGGCCTGATGAAGAATCTCAGGTACATTTGAGCCACTGAAAACCTCTGGTTAGAGTGTGACAAACATATAGAAAAGGGTTATTTTTTTATAGCTTTTCCTCAGAGAATGTTTTTCATTCCTATTTAAGAATCTAACTCAGTCTAGTGACTCTTTCTGTTTACTTTAGGTCCTCCTCGGTTGTGTGTAATCTTCAATCAAGTCCTCTAAGTGCAGAGACAACTCCTAGCCTCCCTGGTTTGGCGTGTCCAGGATGGAGGGATCGTCCAGGACTAGTTGTTCCCAGCTCTCCCTTTCCTCTCCTAATAGGACTGGGACTCCTCGTTGAAACCATCACAGAGATCCATAAAGGTCTCAGCAGGAAGGTAGATTTTCATAAAAAAAACAATAATGTAATCTCAGAATTTTTGTATTCATACTACAGGATTACTTAGTCTGGTTAGTGTCTGCTACAGTTTTGGCAAAGTAAACCGTAGATTTAACAATGTTTTCAGCTCTGATCCATTCCACACCTCTGCAGTTTGCAGGCCTCCTGCTGTCAGAGCCTGTGATTGGTTACCTGCAGAGCTGCAGCCACGCCACGTCCACGCTGTCCCACAGCAGGTCTTGGCTCCTTCGCCATGAACACCACGTCCTCTACCTCCTGCTCCATCTGGCGCACAGACTGGTCAGTCTGGATTGAATTTAATCTCTTTTCATGCTGAGTTACGTAGGAGAAACAATGGCATTTACAGTGTCTGAAACAGCAGAACAAACTGATGAGAGTCATATATATTATTTATTTCTATTCTTTTCAGATTCCAACTGAGCCTGAAGTTGCCAAAAATGCCCCGCTTTACCACAAGGTGGCACTGGTGCTTCTTCCCTGGTTACTGCCAGGCAGTGAATACTTGGCACATGAGCTGCTCTCCACTGTTATCTTCAGCATCAACTTTATATCGTAAGCAAAACCTTTGATTTTCTTAGTTTATTCATTGAAAGGCTTCCAGGAAGCTCCATCCATTCATCACAAAGAAATATAATCTGTCTCAGCCCTCTGTCACTGTGTGATTTGTTAATTTTAAAACAATGCTGATTCAGTTTAATTCAGTGTACCAAAGCAAAGAAATAGTGGTGTAACTGTACGCAAAAATCATGGTTTGCTATGTTTGCACTACACTTTAATTAACAAAAATAAATACAAATTTGCATATAACTTTTTTTTTGATTAGCAACAATAAGCAAAAGTTTTTCTCAGTAATTCGTTCCTTTAAGTTCCTGAATTTAATTTCATGTTATGTTCTGTAACTTGTAAAAAAGTTTAGATTATAGAACTAACTGTAATAAAAGTAAATAGTAAAAAAAAAGTAATTTTACAGGCGGACATAGCCAGAGTAGAGAAAATTATACCACTTGAAAACAGTCATTAATATTTTTGAATAACATGTTCTTCTGGCGGAATGAATGCTCCAAGTCAGTTACTCAATGCGATCTGCTGCTATTACTTAAATACAAAATGAATTGAAATTACTTTTCTTGTAAAATGTCTTGAGATGACATGCTGGGATTTTGTGCAAAATTTTATTTAAAAAATTATAATACTTTGCCAGTATTTGAGAATAAAACATGCTTAGATCACTTTGTAGTGGTATTAATATTTCAACAACCGATTCTCCCTGTTGTACATGTACTGTTACACCCCTAAAAAGAATTTATTCTCTTATTCATCTGAGTTTACTGCTTTAATTACCGTAATAAAAACTGACTTACAATGAGCACGAACACTTGGAGTGCTAAATTGTCACAGGATGCAGATTTAATTAAGATTCAGTAACTTAGCAGTGAGCAGAAAATGTATTTTTATATCATGATGAACAGATCATTAAAGTAGCTTTAAGTTAGATTTCTTTCATAACTTATTGGTTCATAATGTATTAAACATTCATCAGTGCTGTAAACTGGCACTAACATCACTTATGCAAGTTACCTGAAATCACCGTGATGTAGGTTATTGCTGAAAACCTCGGTTGCAGGGTTCATTTTGGATTTTATTCATGTTTTGCTTGTTTTAATAAAGCTTCTTTCATAGATGTGTTAACAGGGTTATTTATTATTTGTGCGAGGGAGCTAACAAAGAGACTTTCTTCACGTACAGCGCAAATGTTTTCAATAAATAGTACTTTTTTTTTTATTTGACTCAGATGTGCTGGAAATAATGACCAGATGCTGCAGCTTATTGCTGAGGGGTAAAGCAGTGGAGGAGAAACAACAGAGTAGAGGCCAAATTAACCATCACCGCGGAATTTGTTTGTCAGCAGCTTGGACTTGTGTGGGAGATATTTTGCGATGAACAGCTTTCAGGGTTTTCAGGAGATATTTCAGTGAAATTCTGCAAAAATATTTCCCAAGATCAATTATTTCCAAGAACAAGCAGCTCCTTGGATGTCAAATATTTTGAAATGAAGAGTATAACTAATAAATGGATGCAATTTAAAGATGAGTCAGTTGCCTTTAGATAATGACAATAGTACATGTGCAAGCATGACTTTAGTTTCTGTTTTTTTTTGTTTTTTTTTGCTTTGCAGAGAGGGACACAGTGGTGGACCAGAGGCTGTAGAGCTCGGGGAGCTGAAGCTTCACTCCCAGCATCAAACGTCTCCCTCTCTGCAGACTGTCGGGGCTCTCCTGAGAGAAGCCTGCACCCAGCTCCCCTCCATACGAGGCTGCTACCTCACCCATCTGGCCCACCTGGAACAATCCGTCCTCACATCCCGAGACATTTTCATGGGTCGCAGCCCATGGATCCATTCCCATCTTCTCCCAGAGCTCACCGGCCCCACGCTCCCATCAGACTGGCATTTCATCCCTCTGATCAGCCTGTATGAGCGGACCGGGGTGTCTGAAGGTGGAGGGCTGGCGGTGGAGGAGCTGCCTCATGGATCTCTGCAGGCAGTCATCCATTGTCTGCAATGGTTGCTGCTGCTGGAGGTCTGGAGGGAAGAAGCTCTGAAGGTACAAGTCAAACCATTATGATCTTTGCAACAACTATTATTTCAACTGAATTAAAATGAATTAAATATTTTCATTATAGTCAAAATACATGATTTAGTCTAAATTTGAGATTAGCCTTTGGCAACACATGGGACAAAATGCTAACAATGTACGGAGAAATGTGTATTATGAGGACTATTAAGTATTTGAACACCCTGCAATTTTGCCAGTTTTCCCACTTAGAAATTATGGAGAGGTCTGAAATTCACATTGTGAGTGCATTTCCACTGTGAGAGACAACATTTTTTGTTAAATTTCAGGAAATTGTATGTTTTTAAAGAATTTAATTAGTATTTTATTGCCGCACATAAGTATTTAAATACCTTATGTGTGTTCCTCACTATATGTTTATAAGAGATTTTGGGAAAATTAGGTCTTGTCACACTTCTGGGGTATAGTTCTGGAATAGTTTTGATGCATTCCTGATCTGAGCAGTTTGTGTATCAGGATCGAAGGTGTTGAATTCACTGCATGAAAATGGGGTACATTACTTATGCTTTGATCTTAGCATTGGGTATTTAGTATAAGATTAACTGGGAGTCAAAGTTATTCCAAATAATATGAAAGTAGGTCATGCTTTCTGGTGCACTTTTAGTTTCAAGCATCCTAGATGCTGTGGCCTCCTCCTAGAGGCAAAAAAAACCCATACTTGTCAGGTAGGATGGTGCGATAAATAGATTTTCCTGCTTACAAAGATGACATTTTTGGAAAACCAAGATTTTTGATTTTTCTGTCAATGCACTACTTGGACCAATTCTCAGAGTGATGGCAATCCACCAAGGACCGACCATCTTGTTTTACAGGGAAACTTGTTTTTATTTGGACTTTGAATTCAGGTCAGATCTGGGAAGGTATGATTTGAAATAAAAGCAAGTTTTTTGAAAATCTAGATTTCTTGCAATGTATTTTTAAGAAAAAAGGGGTTGGAAATAAATCGATTAAAATTCGTTATAAGATTTTATTTTTTAGCAGTATCGCCCAGCCCTATCATTAGGTCAATTGGTTACCTAATGGGCAGCGGTGTGCGTCTATTTTTCCAGAGTTACTATCCCGCAGCTTGTGGATGGATTATTTCTCTAACACACGTTGTACCCGTGCCGTATTGTACATCACTGATCAGTTCTGGTGCCTCTCTGTATCTCCAGGTTATCCTTCCTATCGCCAAACTCGCCCGCCTGTCCTGCGTCTTCCTCTGTTCCAGTGACCTGTTCCTAGAAAGACCGGTTCAGAGACTGACCTGGGGTCTGTTCAGATTGCTCACCAGGTGAACACTCGGAAAAGTTCCACTCTCTGAACCTAAAACGACACAGTGATCTGCTAATGAACATGTATTTATTTGCCTTTAGGGAGCCCAGATTGGACTCCTTAGACCTGGATGTGCCTCCTCCAGGTCTTGCCTCCTTCCAGGACCTGTACGCAGCGCTGTTGGCCCAGTATGAAGCTGTGTCTTTTGGGGACAGGCTGTTTGGCTGTTGGGTTTTCTTGCCTCTGCAGAGGAGGTACAGCGCCTCCATGAGGCTGGCTGTTTTTGGAGAACACGTAGGGATGCTGAGATCGCTGGGTGTCACTCTGGAGCAGGTAACCTCATCAGCTTCTTGAAGAAACCCTGGTAAAAAAAAAAAAGTTTTGTAATGTTTTATCTCTCTATCTGTAGTTGTCCATCCCAATCGAGCGGTTCACCTCGCCTCCTGAAGACTCCCTCCCTCTCATTCGTCTGTACTTTCGCTCTTTAGTAATGGGAACCCTGAAGTTATCCTGGTGTCCTATCTTATATGTGGTTGCCTTGTCTCACATCAACTCCTTCGTCTTCTGTCAGGATGCCACTGTGCAGGTACAGCACTGTTTAGTCTCTACTTAAAGAAAGTCTGGGATGAGATCTTTATTCTCCTTTAAAAAGCAAACACGTTATAGTAGTTCCACCAGATGATGAAGGTTTAGATTGGGTTATTTTAACAAGCCACTGTGAAAGCTGCTACAAAGAGCCAACTGTGTAATTATTTCTGATCCAGTGGGTGCTGTTCCTGCAGCAAATGAGAGACTGAATCAGACCTCAGTGATTTTAAATGATGTCACCAAATTAAAAACTCACAGTCGACATTTAGATGAGTTTTTACGTTTTAACATCCGCCCTGTGGTGGCTTATAACGACTCGATCATATCCTGACACCGGAGACTCTGCTGGTTTCCTGGATGGCCGCTCCATTTAATTGCCTTCATGAATCAAAACTGTTCCCAAATCAGACAAGCACAGAAATACATTTCAAAAATTATTTATTTCACAAATGAGTTAAAGGAGGAGGGGGCCGGATTGAAGAAATTAAACTCGCGACTGGCCGCGGCCGGGGGTGCGAGTACCTGCAGCCACCGCAGGAGCGAGCAAAGAAAGTAAATAAATCAGTGACGTAACGTACTTGTAAGCCACCGCACACTCCGCACATCGCCAGTCGTACAACAACAAGCAACATCTCTAGCGACAAAGTAAGTAATAGTGTTTAATCGAGCGCGTCTGAAGTCATGGGTTCTTTCTCTTCCTTCTTCCTGTTAAATCGAGAACATGCAAAAATTGTAGATTGACATCACATCCGAGTGTAAGCGAAGAAAATTCGGCCAGCGAATCGCTGACTGTTTTGCAGCACACAGACTGTTCAAGATAATGGGATTACACATGGATGGGCTCATTTTACTTAGTTTAAAACGCTTCATTACCCAATACAATTACAAAACTGAACATTAATATATATTTTTTTAAGAAATCCAGCCCCCTGCTCCTTTAAAAATGCTTTAAAATGTGAATATTGCTACATGAAGTGGTTAAAGTGACAATATACTGTTGAAAATTATTTTAAATTCTTATCAGTCTATATTTTAGTACATTCAAGCCTAATTTGTAAAAATATTTAATTTCAATTATACACCTATACAGTTAGATGTCCACATTTTACCCATTTGCTAAACAAGTTATCTGAAGTAAAATCATTTATGTTGTGGTTATCTATTCATTTATTATTCCATGAAAATTCATACATTTCATAGACATTCTGGACTTTTTACTATAAGTTCAACTGGCCACTTGTAGTACTGAAATGCTCCACCAGAGAGCACAAATACGAGTGTAGGTAAATATCAACTTTGTTAAAAAGGCCTCAAAAATTTTTTTTGTTATCACAAGGTTAAATGTGGACGTCGAAAAACTTTGAAAACACATTAAATAAATTGATTAAAGATTTTTTAAATCGTTTGACCTGATTATAAAATCACAATAATAGATCTTTGCAAGTAGGAATGATGAAAAAAAAGAGAGATATTGGCTGCGCTGGAGAAAAACTAAAATAAACAAGATATTCACTAAACACACATTAAAACAAAGGTGATGCGAGTGTTTATGTGTTTTATTGGGGCCAGTGGTGATTTTAGATTTACCAGAGGAATATAATTTCCCCACAGCGCTCCACTGGTGTCGCTTTGTCATATGAGCGCTGACAGAAGCTGAACAACAGTGATAATAGTTTGGCCTGCAACCGGCAGTCTCAGACAGAGCTCATTCGTCGGCTAACGCATCTCTGTTTCTCCAGCAGCTGAGACGTTAGTTAGTGAATGAGAATCACTGTTCTCCTGCGCCTTGCCAAAAATGTTCGGGCCAACAGCTCTAACTTTTTGTAACCGCTTCAGGTTTGGGTTTCAGACCACAGCAAAGAGGAGCATGAGTGAAGTGGCAGGAAAACAGCACACGCTTTTCAGCGATTTTACAGCAAATAAAAGAATCTAAAAAGTGCTGTGTTGATTTTATCAAATTACAGCCACCTTGTCTCTACCAGCTTTGAACATTTACATTAACTTTTTCCCATTGTCACATGTAATTATTAATATGTATGTGTAGGGTTTTTTTTTCCTGTCCCAGTATCTAAAAGTAAATATTTCATTAAGTTCAACTCTGTTCAGCTCTCTTTTCCCTAAAAATAAAAAAATTTTACACAGCATGATGCTGTCAGCACCATGTTTCATCAGTGACAGTGCAGTTTTCCTCAATACAGCATTTTCCATGCAGGCCACAATGTTCAGTTTTGATCTGACTGACCAGCACACCCTTATCCCTTTCTTCTGGGCAGATTTGTAAAGTGGAAGACTGATATTTGTTACAGTCTTCTACCTGATTTCTACAGCTCTTCTGAAGGAGGGGAAGAGATATGTCTTTGTAGGTTGTACTTTAATTAATCCTTACTAAACACCATGCGCTACTTCGGGTTGATCTGTCAAATGAAATACATGAAACACATTGAAGTTCATGATTATAAGGAGACAATATGTGGAGAAAAAGTACGACTCTATCAGCTCACACTGCTGCCCTGCACCGGGAAAATGAAATGTGTTGTTAGGATTGAAATATATTTTTGAAGAGAGACTTGGCCTTTGAATGGCTGCTTCATGTAATGTACTACTGTTACAGTCATGCTTTTCTTTTAGGGTGATGCCATGAAATAGAAGGGTTTGTCTTATGATATCTTGCAGTTTTTTGCAGTGTATTTTACAGTGTTATGGCTGTAAATCTGGATTCAAATATTGTGTTTTCAGGAGGTTGAAAGAGCTCGACTGAGTATGCTGAGGAAAATCTACTACCTGACTGATGAGGTACTCCTACACTTCATGCACTTACTACTTGTCTTGTTTTATTCGCTCTTGCTTTCTCTGCTCTTTCTGCACTTTTTAAGTGTTCATTGATTTAATTGACTCTGGTCTCTCACGCTCCCTCCACATTTGTTAGAGACAAGTCTGCCTCAACATTTCTCACCTTGTTGACCTCAGTTCTCATTTCTTTCATTTCGCCAAACTGCTTTTTTCTCCCTGCTGTCTAGATATCACATCTTAGTTTTACTCTGTTTTCTTGTTATTCCTCATTATTGTCTAACACCAACAGCTTGTTTGAGGATCTCAGTATTGCGATTAGCTCTTTAGTACGCTTATACAATGAACATCACAATAAAAAAGTTATTTCAGTAATTTAATACAAAAAGATAAGCTAATTTACTGTATAGATTCAGAGTGATGGATTCAAAGTGTTTATTTTGATGATTATGACTTAAAGGAAACGAAAAACTAAAGAATATTGAAGAAAATTATGTTAAATCTGAGCGTTAAAACAACATTTTCAAAAGAGAAATCTAATGGGATGTTATGAACTACATGATCATGCGTTCACTTAGAGGAATCCGCAAAAAGTCATTGGTAAAGAAGCTTGGTGTTCACAAAAATCTGTATCTAATAGTGATGTAATAAAATATCTACACTCCAATATATCGCAATGTTTTTTGTTGCGATATTGTATCGATATTCAAACGCAATATACAGATTTTTAATTACATTTTTTAGAATTTGAATGTAATGAGTAATGATGACAGTAATTTTTGTTAGTGTATTCACCTTCTTCGTTAGAGTGGATCAACTTGATCTAGTATTAAAACTGGATGTTTTGAGTATGAAATAAGTATGAATGTTTAGAAAGTTGTTTAGAAAGTTTTTCTACAGTTTAATATAGGGCTGCAGCGATTCTTCAAGTGACTCGATTTTCTCGATTCCAAAAATTGCTCGAGGCAAAAACTCTGCCTCGAAGCCTCGTTAAATTCCTATGACGCGTACTATATGTGAACGGATCTGATTATTCCACACGGACAGTTGCTTTGGATTCACCTGTGCGAATTGCACCACTAGCGCGTGATACAATTTGAATATAGTTGGCGCGACTGCGGAGAGTAAAGATGACCATAAACGGCAGAAAATGTATAAAGTTTGGGATCGTTACATTTAAAAAAAAGAAGAGAACAAAGTACAGAGTATAAACTGCACAGTAGTCCTGGCGTAGCATAGTAGTACGAACTTAACAATCCAGCATAGAAAACGTACACATGCTGTTTCACTAAGCGTCACTGAAACAAGGTAACGTTACCTAAGCCTGTATATATTTACGTTCACTGATTTTAATACTGTATTTGTAACAATGTCATGATGCACTTTGGCTAGATACAAAGTTTAGCTTTGATGTTTTTAAGTAGCAAACTTATTCACGTTTAAGTAGGGCTGGGTATCGATTCAAATTTCAAGAATTGACCAAATCCCGATTCACAAAAGTTAGAATCGAATATCACGATCTGATCCAATTCAATCCAATTCAATCTGATCCAGCTCGATGTTGATTTGGGTCAGTGGTTTTATTGTTATATTATTATTAACCCTTTCAGACACAAAACTTAAAATGGCTGGCTGGACTTTTCCTTCCTATTTCAGTTTTAAAAAAGGCAAACTATTTTAAAAAAAATAGAATCGATTTTTGAACTTGTGAATCGATTCGTTTCGCTTCCTACAAGAATCGATTCAGAATCGATTTTTCGATCATTTCAACACAGCTCTACGTTTAAGTGAGCCTTGTCCACACGTAGCCGGGTTTGGCCCGTCATCCTCTCAAACGCATATTTTCGGCATAAAAAAAACTAATCTTTTAAAAAAACTCCGGCAAAAATGGAGATCGACATTTTCTCTGTTTTCAGTATCTGCGTGTGGACAGATAAAAACTGAGTTTTAAGTGCCATAACATCACTATCTGTGACAAAAAAAATGCTCCAACATCACTTAATGCTGCGCTGCGACCAAAGTAAGAAAAAAATACTTTCTCACTCTCTCCTGACACAGAGAGTCCTTTGAGTATTTAGAATGATTAATAATTGATTATTCCTAAACGTTCAGTGCTGCTGAGCAGGGGTGTATCCAGGAGGTGAATAAAGAGGGGCTAAAAGGGCCCAGGGTGGGTCTGTGACTGTAGCACGAAGATGAAAGCAGAGATTTTTTTCTATTGGGGACCCAATCTTAGCTGGTCACATTTTAGAGTTGTCAGCTGTTAAAAGGACATTTAAAGTCATTTTGTTTTGCTAAGGTTTATGTGACAATGTCTTCTCAAACTCTGCTTGCTTTTCAAACTATTTAAGTGATTGCCGAAAAATAAAAATAAAATCACAAAAACTTTTCAGATTTTTCCACAAAAGTGGATGAACTGTTTACTTTGTTAACTTACATTATTGCTGTTTACTGTTATTTTGTCAAATAAATAAATAAATAATGTAAATGGGCTTAGTTTTGGAGCCAAATGTTGGTGTTGGAGTTCTCTGTTTTTTTCATAGATAATAGGCAAATGCTTGATCATTTTACAGCAACAAAATTTTCGTTATACATGGCTTGTTTTGGTTGTTTAAAAATATACAAAAAGAAAAAAATTGATTAATCTAATTGATAAAGTGCTAGATTAATCAATTACAAAAAGAATAGATAGCTGCAGCCCTTTTTTAATTCTATTTAAAAAAAGAAATCACAATATATATTAGTACTCATAGAATCACTGTATATTCAATATATGAAATCGTTCCACCCATGCACCGTGATAGATATTGTATCCTGCCAATATACGTCAATATACGGGAAAAAATCATTAAAATGAACAGAAAGTAGTTGACTTTTTGTGTATGAGTTTTCCCTTTTTGAACTGAATTACTGAAAGAACCTACCTTGAGATTAACCTGTTCAATGTTAGAGAAGATTTAAAAGTAGAAATCGTTATTTTATTGCAGCAACTTTTAATTACTTTTCTTAAATCAAACATTGACCCGACATCATTCGCTGGCTCCACCATCACGTCTCATTAGGTCCTGCTGTAATTACATTTAGTGACTAAGTGTAGGAATTTATTCGTCTCAGTTGGCTTCTGGCCTTCAGTATTTCATGAAATCAGATCCAAACCACATTTGGAGTCCTTTTGAAAGGCTTATTGAAACAAACTATTACAAATAAACTGTAACTCAGCTGAGATGTTGCTCATCAACCTAAGGCTTATTGAAGGTTTGTCCTTCACTCCTGCACTTCTGGGTGAAACGCCTGTGGCTTGATTTGGATCTTATCCATTCGCCATGTAGGCGTCCTTAGTTGAAGCACCGAAGCTCATGTCCTCATGATATGTTCAAGTGTTTCTGTGAGAAGCAGAAAGAGTATGGAAAAAGGATCAGTGTTTGACTAAAGTGGTTTTTAAAAGTCGTTCTTGTCTCTAGCGAGACGAAAAGCATGCAACAGAAGTGTTGACAGGGCGTTTGAGGGCTCTGTGCTGGAGGACGCCGCAGACAAACTGTGAGGATTCTGGACAAGGAAGAACAAAGTCACCCCTGAAAAGCAAAAAAGTTTGATGACATGCATACTAAGGATATGTAAAAAGACGGTGAAGTCTTTATTAGGAACCATGTTTGATTTCCCTGGATATCTGGTGATCACATAGAGCGAAGGTCATTAATTAATCTACATGCATTCAAACGCTCTCTGAAATTCATTTAGTCATGTTTCTATTCTTTATTAGAGTTAAACGTTCCTAATATTTATTCATACCTTCATTCACCAGTGTAGAGAATATCTTCTTTCGTTTCCTTAAATGCAGTCTCAGTTCTGGTTGACGATTTCCATGCCTTTCAACCCGCTAAATCGTACAGCAGCGATAAGTGTTGAAGAAATGTGTACAAGTATTTCTAAAGCAGCAATTGGTTTGGAATTCACACCAGATGTCAGTAACAACCAAAACAATCCACACTTGCAAAGAAATCTCAACAGAACTTCAAGACCTCCCCTTCAATGTTGGGTAAAAGTCCTCCAAACATGATCCATGCAGTGACCATGTCTAACCAAGCTACAGTTGAGGACATAATTATCAGGTCCTTCTATAAAAAATAAACAGAGCTTTTCCTCAGTGCTTTGAGAAGGTAAGCCTGTAACGTTGGATTTTGTCTCCCTGAAGTGGTTCTTTGTCAGCCCCAGTGGGTCAAAAACGCAACAACCTGGACCTGTTTTTGCTTCTGACAGCTTTAGGTTTTCGCTAAAAGGTTCACATATATTTACTTTTATTATTCTTTTTCAACGTGGCAAGGTTCACAGTTCCAGATCCTGTGAAACATACCCATAGCACAATACTTTTACACTGTTGTGTTTTACCTGTGGGATGTTGTTTTCATCTCATCTTACCAAAAAGACAAGTTTCCAGTGCACACAATCTGTCCCCAGGGTGTTTTTACCTTCCATTTCTGTGTAGAGCGTTAGTGGTTCCCTTCTTTCAGACTGTAAATCCTGACTTGACTAAGTCATTTGTTACTATCTTGGCAGTGGTTTTGTGGTCTTCAGAGACGAGCTGTCTTTCAGGGATCCCAGAACTTCTTGTTCTGTCATGTTTATTCTCCGTTGTGTGACTCAAGCATTACAAGTTACTCCCAATCATTACACAACAGTAGTTTGTGCTGCAGCCCAATAAAAAAAGCATAGTTCTTAAAAGGGGGTAATAATATTGACTCTGGGATTAGTTATTTTTCTGGAATTGTGCCTTAAATATTCTCTTTCTTCATTCGTGGAGTCTTGTGCAGTGAAAGTGAATAGAGGCCATGCTACTTCATCACATTAATTAGTGTAACTTTATTCCTAAACTTACAAGTATTGAAGCGTTTGCGGATTTGCCACTTTGTTAAATATCTCTTCTTTGTTGTCTTTTAAGGTTAAAGTGATCAGTTTATGATTTAGTCAGATCAAGTTGTAACTTATGTAAATCATCATCCACAGCTTAGTAATACTTCCCCGTGATACCTTCCTTGTCACACTAGGCTAATTTCAGAAGGTCACTCTGAGCCCCTGAAAAAAGTTGGTAAAGATGAACTCCTGCTGCTTTTCTCACATCCTTCTCACTCTGTCTTTCATTTCCAGGTGTTGAGGAATCACTTGCTTCTTTTCCGTCTGCCTCAACAGCACCTCCAGCTCGGCTTTGAGATGTATGAACAGCTGCCCCCCATCAGGGCGAAGCGTTTAGAGGCAGTCCTTGTTCTGCATGATGGCAAAGGAGACGGAGTGGACTAAAACGAGTGACATAGGGGGGTTTTAATACAGAAAAGCATACAAAGAAGAGACGAGGTAAATCGTAGGCATGTGAAATGGAAGGAAAGACGGTAAAAGATGGAGGGATGGAAAGTTGGCAGAGGAAGACTGTTTGATGTACCTTTGCCCAGGAAATGACACGGTCACAGATTTTTTTCCTGTCCCTTTCCAGCAACAATAAAATCTGAGCTGGGCTCGGCCAGCTGTACAAATAATTCAGAAAGTACAGAAATTCCTTTTCAGTGACAGCCAAAGGTCCAATACAAAATCTGAAAATGAAGTGCAGATGGGACAAGGCTGAGGTCCTGCAGTCCTCGTCTCCATGTGACTTAAGCTTTTTGCCAAAATGTTTCTTCAGCTGGAAAAAAAAGCCCAAGACAGTTCTTGGCATCTGAGAGAGAAAGACTTATATCCTGCTCTGCAAATGCCTGAAATGTTCTCATTGTCTGTGAATAAAGCGTCACTCTCTGACTACATTAATGTGAGCTTTTGTTTTTATTTAATAGTTGTGCTACAGCCTCATAAGACACATTCATTCGAATTGAAACCATTGTAAAAACTAGCAGAGAAAACCCCCAAACCACCAAACTCTGTAAGAAGGAGTTTAAATGTGAAGAACAGTTAAAACCATCTGTTTATTGACTCAATCACTAAATCCATAAGAACCTCACTGGCTTACGTTTTAAACTGCAGCTCAGATGAGGAAAATGCCCATTAGGCTCCAGCTTGTTCTCTGCACGTGTGTTTGTTTAAATAAGCTAAATTCAGTCTCGTTACGTGAGATTAACGTCTAATCACTTAATAACAACCCAAAAAACCTGCTTTAAAGCCGTTTTATGTCCAGTTAGGGCGTAACAGCGCCTCTGATGCTTTATGAGGGTTAAAGCTTTACACGTGAATCCATCTGATAAAGTATGGAGGACCAAAGTTATCTTAATCAAGAATAAATATATGGCTCAATATAATAATTACTTTGACAGCAAAAGAAACCAAAAAAAAAATACAGAAAACAACTACTTCAAGATCGATTATTGACACAAAATGATGTTTTTAATTTTGAACTAAAAATACCTCAATAAAAATGTATGTACCTTTTTTATTTGCTTGTTAAATCTTTTTTTATCTTCATAGATTTTAATTCACTTGATTTTTCCTTCTATTTTTCTTTTTTTTCCTTAAAATTACTCTTAAATTTACATGCTTATAATTTCCATTTAAATTTACTACTTAATACTACCAGACAGAGCAGAGAGGGGGCAGTTGTTGGGTTTTGGGGACTTTTTGGTGCAGGATATTAAAAGCTGAGGGGCAAAAGTGCCAATAACAAATAAGTAATGTGTTAATTGTATGTATCTATACATATTTTATGTATGTACTTCTATTGATTTAAACAAAATTGCAATAAATATGCAAGATGCATGTAAAGGTTTTAGTACATTTATTTAATAGTAAAATAATTACATTTTTACTTTTGTGTATTATTAAATACACTATATTGAAATTGTATCCATTGTTAAAATATGTATAATTACTTTAGTATTTAATATTTCTGTGTATAAATTATATTTATATTGTCTTCCACTGCAGGCCGTTTTGAAATAATTTGAACTCTATGAATAGGAATTTATGACAACACAGGACTATATAAATACCTCAATTACATATGCAATCAACATAAAATATATTGCAGCATTCTTTTATGTTCATATTTAATCGTGTATGTATTTAATACCTGAAAATATCTCAATAATAGTCCATAGATTCATTTATGCTGCAATATTAATTTTTATTCAACTTATCACAGTTAAATATTTGTTAAATAATTCAGTTGAGAATGTTTGCGTGTGTAATTATGCAAAAAAATATTTTTATGAAAACAAAACTTTATATCAACTTATGACAGATTTTACAGCTCTTACAGATGGGTTTTTATTTCCTTTATTGCTGCAATTAATTGCTTAATTTAGCTGTTAGGAGAGTTTTTTGCACATTAACAAATGTTTACATGTGAAGAAAATTCTGTTTGTTTTAACAATTTTTTTACTGATGAATAAAACAGGAAAAGCTTCTTAGGTGTAAACATAGTTAGTGGGCATTTTGTGTGGTTTTATATAGTGTTTGTACATAGGCAGTAAAAATGTAACTGTAGAACATTGAAAGCTGTGTAAACATGCTAATAGTTTGGACTTCTTCTCCATCATCTCCATTTTCACTTATTTATATGCCAAGCATTTAAAAATAAGTTTTTTTAAAAATATATATATGTTTTAAACTCTCGTGTAATTATTTCGGATCTAATAAGCTGGTTAAAGACAGTCTCCTACCACGGATATCAATGCTGATCATTAGCTTCACTCCACATCTGGTCCTAATTTGACCTCATAAATTGGTTGGAACATGTAAAACTGGTCCACAGAAGATAAGCGAAGAATCTGCTTGAAGCCTGTTTTAACTTGACCCCAAAGTGGCCCAGTGCAAATCAGAAATGAAAATGTCTACATAGAAACCACAAACTCTTTACCTCTGACATGGTCGCACTGTTTGATGTACAAATGTGCTTGAGCCCGAGGCTTAAAACCTGACAAATATCATGCCAAACCTCTGATTTAACCACCAAACTTTTTTGATTTGTGGGAAATCCGATGAGGGTCCAGTTTATGGACATGATTTTCCCAAAATACCTTTGTTTAGCGTTAAATGGTAATCAAGGAGTTAAGGTGTTTTAGGGAAACCCAAATGTCCTTTTCCCCAGCCATACTCTCCAGGGATATTTAGTCCCTCAGACAGGTTGCAGGTCCACCCTGGCGTCTTCTCCCACGGGAATTTATCTGGAAAACCTCCACAGGGCAGCATCCAGGAGGCCTCCTAAAGACCATGGTTTGAGAATGTCAACAGAACATCATTTCAGACCCAGAGGTTCTGAAACGAGACACTCTCTTCACTACGACTGTGCCATGAGACGGTGTCCATAAACACCACAAGCAGGATCAGGAACAGTCCAATCTGTTCTGGAAACAAGATCAACTTTGTGAGTAGAGTGTGGGTACAACTCTTCCTTTGAGAATTAAAAGACCGGGTATAGTCTGTAAACCCAAACTAGGCAAGCTCCAGTCTTGGCACTCTGCTGCTGGGGAGCTTTTTCAGTTCCTCTAAAACCTCTTCCGTAGTAATTTCTTGTTTTAGAAAAAGCTGCTGTATTGGACTTCCAGACTAAAACAATAATCTTTGGATTTAGCTAAATTTAAGAGGAAATAACCAAACTGGTCTCAAGTAAAATTTCGCTATCAGCACCTCAATCGTCAAAAACGATAGATTAGTTAAAATTTTGACTTGAAATTTATTTTTTATTAGTAAAAACATATCTCATGTTTCTTTTTTACTTCCACCTTACAGCCATCCACTGTTTTGTGTTTGCCTATCAAATAAAAGCCCAATAAAAAACAGGCAAGCTCTTGTCTCTGGATAAATACCTGTCTGATTAAACTTTCTAATAAGGATGTAGGATAATTTGCACATAATCAGATGCATGCCCTCCTCTGCCTGGGGTAAAGTGTTTACAGCAGCAGGAAAGTTTCAATATCCTCAGTAATGATTTTACTAATTAAAGCCGGTAATTAAGATTATCCTCATGTTGATGAAGGCAAAATGAGATGAAACGTGGAACAATTTGATCATGGGAATAAATCCTATGTTTAGATCAGATTCAGCATGTTCAGAGAATGACTAGGCATGTGGGGTGACATCAGGAAAACAGGGCCATCAGGTAAGATGAGGCACTTAAAGTGTGACTCTCATAGCCCTTTAAGGCCGTTTTCACATGTGTGGCCGTACCAGAAAACGGCCAGAGAAAATGCTAATTTTTTCTGTTCACATGTCACGGATCTCTGACCGTATTGGGATCCAGTCTTTTACTACAAATAAACAGCAGGCGGCGGTATACAAATAAGTCTTAGTTCTCCAACAAACAAGGGAGTGAGAAGTACCGACGTCATAAAACGAGCGACAGCCTAGAATGTAAACAAACTGGTCTACTGGTCAGCTGCTACCTGAAGCCATCTACAGGGTGAGTGTTGTAGTAAACCCGCCGTTTTGTAACCTGCTGTGTTGCTGTGGGATGCTTGAATCGCGTTGTTTTGGTATTTGTATGGTCGCGAGGTGATTCTGTAATTTCGGCCGGCGTGTCGTCATTTCCGCATGGAGCGCGTCTATTGTCTTGAGTACGGCCAGAGTACGGTTGTGTTCACATGATACGTGGCCGCCGTACCTGGACTCGGATACTACCTCCAAGGCAGGTCTCTCTGGCCGTATTCTGGCACGGTACAGTCTGTGTTCACATGGTACGAAATAAGTGGATTTTGACCAAATACCGTACCCGAGTACGGACTCCCGTACCATGTGAAAGCGCCCTAAATGTTCACAACCAATGGGTGCAAAGGATTTCAAATTGCTGGGTAAGGTGTTCTTGAAAAAAAAATCCATTAATTTGATTGGTTTATAGTTTCCAAAAGGTGACCCAATTTACCTGATGTCGCCCTTTAAGAAGGCATTCCAATGAGCCATGTGGAGAACAACTGTCCTCAGATCAGTTGTGTTCATGTGTATGGTTGTTTCGGTGGCGAGAAGGTTTAAAGCACAGCCAACAGAGATTGACGTCAGTCCTGTGATAAATCAGTGTAACAGGATCTTTGGGTATCCCTGCTGAGCTATGACAGCTAATAACTCCGCTCCATGAATGCTGCACTAATGCAGACAAGTGCAATGCAAGGACAGTGTGGCATATTTCTCATCTGTAGCCAATGAAGCAATGGAAAAGAAAACAGCACCCCAGTGTTCTACTCATGACAGCTGAAAAACCAGACAAGACACAAGACTCCAGAAATGTCGATCCTCTAAGAGACAGAGAGCTGGCAGGAATCTAAGGAGGCATGGCACCTATTAATCTGGGGTTAAGAATCCAGCCCATCATTCAGATTAGAGACAGTTTTTACGATAATTTTTAACATTATAGTCCTCCCCTGTCTCATTTATTTTACTGCAGTCAGATAAGGTTGATTTACTGTGGCGAAGGTGAAGCTATCAGGGGTTCAACACATGTTTCATGGTCAAATTGTAGACTCACATTTCTAGGGTTCTCTGTTATTGCTTGCTTTTAAAAACAAAAGTTTGACTTTAAATCTTTACAGACCCATTCAAGCTTCAAGCATTTATATCTGATGATGTCGATCATTTTCCATTTACAGCCCAAAAACCCCCCAGAATTTCAGACTAGAACATTACATCGCACCAATAAAAAATGTATAAAAAAACGTGTGGTTACAGGTTTTTTTAATCACCAGTGTTCAAAACATTGTTTGTCCATTCACATCTTTAAAGAAAACTTCAACTTGCACAAACATTGGTTCCAAAAAACAAATTTACTGTGAAATACGATTGAAACAAAACTATAGATCATCTACGCACAAGCAACCTACAGTTTCACTAAGTCATTCTTTGTACAATCATCAAACATTGTACAACAAAATAGGTGATACCAATTTCATTATTCATAGATTCAAAGTCTTTATTGTCATACGCACATTGACAGTAGAAAAATGTTTCACCGCACAATGAAATTCTTACTTTGCAGCCTGTCCTAGATGCCAAAAAAAAATAAGAAAAAAAAAAAAAAATACCAGAAATACAAGCTTGCAGCTCTACCTTGCAACACAAAACCACTTTTATGGTAGTACATGTATAGTCAACACATCTCTGAAAAAGTAATGCAGTAGTAAAGAGAATTCACAATGGAATCAATAAACGTAAAAGTTTTGTAATACAGTATATTGATGCAAAACACCACAGTGCAATTATTGCTGTTTGTCTGTATCCATACAGCATTGAGAATATTGCAACTGTTACTTATCATTTTGAGCAGGTATATCAATTGAAAGGAAATATATAGACACCCATTTGAAATGTAATGTGAGAATTGCATTTTGAAATAGAAGTACTTTAATGTTAAGTTGTGTCATATTGAACAGGTGATTGTTGTTGAATGAACAAATTTTCTACGTTTTATGTGTGTTGTATCCAAGCAATTGAGAAAAGGTCATTGGTTGTGAGTTTTCTGTCCAGAGTTGAGAAAAATGACATATAGGTTGTGAAAGTTGTAGCAAAGTGACTGTAAATAAGTGTTTAAAACCCACTCAAAGGTTATTTTTTTAAATATTTAACCTGTTTTCTCTTAGTCTCTTCCTACAGTAGGTGCTCCTGACCCGCCCTGCTTGACGACTCTGACTAAGATGGCATTGCAGTGACGGAAAGTTCTCCACGTCTTGCAACAAACTTCTGCATCAGTTCTGTTGCTCTTTCTGTGTCTCTGTTCTGTATTCTCCAAACCACAGACGGTCTCGGCAGATGACCGCTTGTGCTGAGCCTGGTTCTGCCGGAGGTTTCTTCCTGTTAAAAGGGAGTTTTTCCTTTCCACTGTCGCTTTGTGCTTGCTCAGTGTGAGGGATTGCTGAGAATTACACGACGCAATCTTCTGTGGTTCTCTAATTTCTAAATTAAACATTGTATTGTAATAACTCTTCTTGTAAAGTGCCTTGAGATGACATCTGTTGTGAAACGGCGCTATATAAATAAACTGAATTGAAAATGTAATTGAATTAAAGTTTTATTCTGATCAACGAGCCTTATCGGAATGCTTATTCTAATTTATTAAAAATGACGGATGGATGGACGGACAGATTAAGGGATGGATGGATGGTTGGATGGAAGGAAGGACGGAGGAGTGAAAAGACGAATGAATGGACGAAGACACAGACCGATAGATGGATATTCATATTTCCAATTTCAACAGAAGCAGTCACAAGCTCTTTATTTTGTTCAGATTAAAACACTTTTATCCACTCCCAACCAAGTTCTTTGCCTCTTGGTTGTAATGATTTTCTTCAGTCTCACTGAAAAAAAGATAAACCGTGAAATAAAAAAGGCAATAATCCGCACGCTCCTCGCGTATCAGAAACAGAAAAAGCATATCCTGCATTGGTTGTGACTTGTGTTTGCATGCACAGACACATGATTCAGCTCTTATCTTTAAAGAAACCATACAGTGTCCTTACACAGTGTCCTCAGTGAAATAGATAGATAGATAGATAGATAGATAGATAGATAGATAGATAGATAGATAGATAGATATAATAATATAATATAATTAATAATATAATTACTATGAAGTAAATTAACTTTAAACACTGATTTCTGATTATGAATATTTAGAATGAAAAAAAAATATTTAACATAAAAAATGCATAAATAAAGTGTCTCCTCTAGCATTGACTGTTTTAAAAAAAAAGAACATATTCCTTTTTTGTGAAAAATGTACTGGCAAGTTGTTCAGGACTGCCAGTGGGAGCAGAAGAAACATGTTTGATGTTGTGGAGTATGTGCAGAGAATAACTCATCTGTGCAAAAATAAATAAATAAAACAAGCTGAATATTTTCAGGCTGAATATTATTATTGAAAGAAAAGATTTTAAGTTAAAGTTTTATAACCCAAGCTGAAAAGATGGCCCATATACAGAGCTGAGAGTGGAGGAGATGTCAGAACTAGACACTTTGATTTGCCTCACAAAAGGCAGTTGAGAATTTAAAACATTTTTGGTGGGGGTTTCACTTGCCTTGCAAGAAAGTTCTGGGTTCAAATCCCAGCCTGTGGATTTAGTGCATACAGATGAAGAATGAACTGATTTTTGGTGAATGTTTTTAGGGGGTTCTTTGCCTGTAGACAACATTAAAATATTCAGGTTATTTTTTTTCTATTCTTTGAAAATCATTTACTGAAAAAAATACTCACTTATACATTACTTAAAAGTGTCAATAGATTGCAATAAATGCCGTTTTAAATGTTAACATGGTAAAAGGAGCCAAATAAATGAATTTCTTGTTTAACGAATGCCTATAAATACCACTGAACCATTGTGGAACAACCCATTAAAGCAGAACATCATCATCATCATACAACCTCATTTTAATGATTACATGCTTACAGTGGCAAAAAAGTATTTAGTCAGCCATAAACTGTGTAAATTCTCTCTCTTAAAAAGATGAGGGAGGCCTGTAATTCTCATCATACAGTAGGTATACCTCAACTATGAGAGACAAAATGAGAGAGAAAAAATCTAGAAAATCGCATCTGATTTAAAAAAAAATATTTGCAAATTCTGGTAGAAAATTAGTATTTGGTCACCTACAAAAAAAGCGAAATTTCTGGCTCTCACAGATGTATAACTTCTTCTGTAAGAGACTCCTCTGTCCTCCACTCATAACCTATATTATTGGCAGCTGTTTGAACTCACTATCAGTATGAAAGACACCTGTCCACAACCTTAAACAGTCAAACTCCAAATTTCGCTATGGGCAAAACCAAAGAGGTGTCAAAGGACACCAGGAACACAATTGTAGACCTGCACCCGACTGAGAAGACTGAATCTGCAATAGGTAAGCAGCTTGTTGTGAAAAAAATCAACTGTGGGAGCAATTATTAGAAACTGGAAGACATACAAGACCACTGATATCTCCCTCCATCTGGGGCTCCACACAAGATCAAAATGATCAAAAGAACGATGAACAAAAACCACACGGGAGGGCAAAGAAATAAAGGATACCATCAGCAACACACTACACCATCAGGGACTCAAATCCTGCAGTGCCAGATGTATCCCCCTGCTTAAGCCAGTACAGGCCCATCTAAAGTTTGCCAGAGAGCATTTGGATGAGCCATAAGAGGATTGGAAGAATGTCATATTATCAGATTAAACCAAAATATAACTTTTTGGTAAAAACTCTACTTGTCATGTTTGGAAGAGAAAGAATGCTGAGTTGCATCCAAAGAACACCATACCTACTGTGAATTAGGGGGGTGGAAACATCATGCTTTGGGCCAGTTTTTCTGTAAAGGGACCAGGACGAATAATATGTATAAAGGAAAGAATGAGTAGGGTAATGTATCATTCAAAACCATCCTTCCAGACCTTCTTCAAGGCAACGTTTCCCAGATTAATGTGGCTGAGCCCTTCTGCAGGTTAATCACCGACTCCCTGATGGACAGGAAGCAGCATGTGAGGCTGGGGAAGAATGTCTCGGACTCAATGACATTTTTTTACAGGACTCAATGACAACTGTTTGTCTTTTCGTATGTGCGCAAAAAGTGCTGCACCAATTTCCTAATGTTGTAAATCTGCTCAAAATTTGTCGATATACCTATTCTCATCGTAGCATTTGGAGTGAAAACCTTTTTCTCTCATTTTGTCTCTCGTAGTTGAGGTATACCTATGATGAAAATTACAGGCCTCTCATCTTTTTAAGTGGGGGAACTTGCACAATGATGTGGTCCTGTTGGCTTCATCTGAACGTGATCCACGGCTTTTGCTGGAGCTATTCGCAGCAGAGTGTGAAGCGGCTGGGATGAGGATCAGCACCTCCAAATCCGAGACCATGGTCTTGAGCCAGAAAAGGGTAGGGTGCCTGCTTCTGGTCGGGGATGGGGTCCTTCCTCAAGTGGAGGAGTTCAAGTATCTGGGGGTCTTGTTCACCAATGAGGGAAAAATGGAGCGGGAGATCGATGGACGGATTGATAAGGCGTCTGCAGTTATGCTGCGCTGTACCGGTCTGTCGTGATGAAGAGAGAGCTGAGCCAAAAGGCAAAGCTCTCGATTTACCGGTCGATCTACGTTCCTACCCTCACCTATGGTCACGAACTTTGGGTGGTGACGGAAAGAACGAGATCACGGATACAGGCGGCTGAAATGAGTTTCCTCCGCAGGGTGGCTGGGCTCTCCCTTAGAGATAGGGTGAGAAGCTTGGTCATCTGGAGGGGGCTCGGAGTAGAGTCGCTGCTCCTCCACATCGAGAAGAGCCAGTTGAGGTGGCTCTGGCATCTGGTCAGGATGCCCCCTGGACGCCTCCCTGGTGATGTGTTCCGGGCACGTCCCACCGGGAGGAGACCCAGGGGAAGACCCAGGACTCGCTGGAGGGACTACGTCTCCCGGCTGGCCTGGGAACGCCTCAGGATTCTCCCCGAGGAGCTTGCCCAAGTAGCCGGGGAGAGGGAAGTCTGGGTCTCTCTGCTTAGGCTACTGCCCGCGCGACCCGACCCCGGAAGAGGTCGGATGGATGGATGGAACTTGCACAATTGGTGGCTGACTAAATACTTTTTTGCCCCACTGTGTTTCAGCAAAACTTTACATCACGATTTTATATAAATTCATTCTCCTTTTAAACCCCTTTAAAAAGGAAGAGCAGGTTAAAAATTTCCCCATCTCCAACAACCCATAATATACAAGAAATATCTGAACTCTCTGTAGTTTCACCCTGTCTACTTTTGACGCTATCAGTCTCACTTTCTCCTGTACGGATTCATGCAAACTTGCTATCTTCATCACTGCAATAATTCTAAATTATTTTCACTATTTACAACTTGAAAATATATGTTTTTTCCTGCTTAAAGAGTAGAATTATTGTGTGGAAATTACAGCAAATGTAATACTCAAACTTCCTTGCAATATTACAAATAGCCTACAGAGTATGTAAAAGCCTGAACTTTAAATTATTACAACCTACATCAGATTTGTAGTTTGTAAATTATAATGACAATATGGATTCAAGATAAACATTCATTTTACTTAAACAGACACAAAATTACTTTTCCATAACCATAAGTTGTTTGAAGGCGAGGGAGTATC
This sequence comes from Apricaphanius iberus, assembly GCA_028564705.1. Taxonomy (NCBI): domain Eukaryota; kingdom Metazoa; phylum Chordata; class Actinopteri; order Cyprinodontiformes; family Aphaniidae; genus Apricaphanius; species Apricaphanius iberus. Next base: position 1,054,005 of record JAPXFQ010000831.1, on the reverse strand, counting down.
TAGCATTTAATTTGTGAATAAACTGCAAATAAATCATAAATTAAAGACTATTTAAGTTAGTTTAAATTATATTTTTATAACCCAACCTGAAAAGAGGGCCCAGAGAAAGAGTTGAGAGGAGATGTCAGAACTACACACTTTAAAAGGCAGTTGACAGGCAGTTGTAAAAAGCAGACATTTTAAAACATTTTAGTAGGAATTTCGCTTGCCTTAAAGAAAGTGAAAATGAATGTGAATGCATGAATGACTGAATGTAGTTTAAGCTCTTTGTGGTCCTCTGACTAAAAAAAAGTGCTTTCCAAATGCTGGCCATATACTGATATATCTATGTATATATATGTTTTTTCCAAAAAGCAACAGTCAGGAGAATGTTTTCAGACTTTTTTTTTCCAGAAGATAAATGGTAGTGCTTTTTCCTTTGAAAAAGTTTCCATCAGAGTTTCAAAATGGCCTGTTGAAAGGCATGTGACAAATTAAAGAACTGTTATTGAATCCTTATGGTCTTCAATCCGATTTAAAGTATTGCATCTTTTAATAGGAGCCTTTGTGTAGATCAGATAAATGTGTTTGCTGTCTGCGGGTAATATAGTAGAGGATTAAATAAATAAAAAAGAAAACCAATCATTCAGTCTCATCCAGAGGAACTGGAAACGAACAGTAAAAAATTGGAGAACATACTTCTTCTTTACATGGTATAAAAAAAGACAGGATATAGGTAACCATGGATATCTATCGTTTATAAAAGCTAACAGAAGCAAGGAGCAGTAGAATATAAAATAATTCTTGGCTAATACTCAAACATTTCAGTGTAGCAAAACAAAAATAGACAAAATTTGTAGAAAATGTCAAATAATTTTTTATATGGCACCATAGGAATAGTGATCAATATGAGCCAAGCTCATCGTGGATCTGGACGGTTTTTAACCAAAAGAAAGCTTATCACTTCTGTAACCAACTGAATGTCGATATCAACATTGAAAAACATTGATCTGAAATAAATGTATCATTTCCAGCAGGAAGCAATATTGCCGCAGGTTCTTAAAGTGGCCTTAAGAGAAAAATAAAGCATGGGTCTCCACCTCCAGTCCTCAGTGACCACGGTCCTGCCAGTTTTATGTGTTTCTGCTCCAACACAGCTGATTAAAATAGTCCTGCTAAGGAACCATCTTTTGTTTCAGGTGTCTTGAACCAGGGAGATAACTAATCCTGTTTACATGGAGACAAAACAGATATAATTTCAAAAACATTCTGTAAAAAAGGCACCACAATAAAAAAATAAATTTAAAAAAGTGTTACAGAGAAACTGCTGAAGCTGCTTTAGTATATCTTTGCCGGGCCCGTTGGTGGTGATGAGACACTGCCATAGCAACACAGAAAAGAACAGTGAATATGCACAGTCAACCCGGCGGCAAGCATGACAAATCTAGTTGTAGCTGAAAGCTGTATTCAAAAGCATATGGTGTCTGTGGTTGTCTGGATGATGTTTTTTAGTCCTGGTGGTACAGGAGGGACAGTAAATCATAATCTAGGATCCAAAATAAGGTCAGAATCTGTGCCATTTATGTTTATTTTATCACAGAGTTGGTCATGCGCCTTAGATATAGGAATGGGGCAGCCACATTATGCACTCAGAATGCATGCGAAAGAGCTCATAAAAAAGGATATAACTCTTGGAACTGATTCAAACGTGACCGTTTACGAAGTCCTGAAACGCCTGCTCCTTGTGGATGAGACACCTATTCGATTAAATATCTTTGCTGCTGAACCTGGTTTCATGTCCATGGAGACAAGGCCCAAAACTTGCAGGAAACTGTCCGCTGTGACACCACAGAAATAAAGGGATTGAGCAAGTGTATTTAGTGGTAAAGAAAACAAAAATCTTGTTTCTAGCCAACCAACATTCAATATTTGAGTTTTATGCTTGAACAGACTTGCTAATTTTTTAAAGCAAAATCCGAACTCTATTAAATTGCATAAAAAATTCCCCCCAGACACATTCAGACAGTTCCATGAAACATTGTTTGAGATCTACTTTGATGAATGTGACACTTTTTTTTTCTTTCGTTAGGAGTAAAACGCTCTTTTTTTAAATTCTCTTATCCTACCAAGCAGAGATGCTGCTTAGGCAGCCATTTTTCACCTAATGTTTGCTCTGTTTCTAAGGTCTTAGACATTCAGGGTTTTAAGTGGACTAAATGAGTGTCACCAGGTCCTAATACTATTAGGGTTTGGATGATTCACTGAAACTGATTATGTTAGAGAGAAGACATCATGCTCCCATGAAACTCCTAACAAAGCCCTTCTTTAGGTCCCATGTCATTCTAAGGCAGATAGAAAAACAAGAACTATCAGGGACCATCATGCCTACAACACAGGCTCGTTCAGTAAGGGTTTTTAAAAAGGCAAAGATCAGAGTGAATAATTAAAGTCGGGTCCAGCTGTGTTCATTAGGATGTCCGCATGGTGCAAACTTCTGAAAGGATAACAATGTGCGTGCTGCAGGCCATTTGTTAGAAAATTAAACGGACAGATAGAAGAGAGCAAATATCTGTCAACAGCAATACTCAAAGTTTGTTTCCCTAGAAATTCTACCACTCTTAAATTATATCATGTGGTTGGTTCGTGATAAAAGCTCTACTCAGCTTTTTTTGCCCATGTCTCTTTTTACTCGACTGCCTCGCTCTCTTTGAGCGGTATTAAATATTAAATATTTCGAGGCGGCTGCGTTTTTTGAACTGGGCCGAGATTCAGATCACACTGTGATAAAGAGAGATTCACTCGTTTATTCTTTCAAAGGGCCCGTCGGGTGATGAGAAGCTCAATACGAAAGAGGACTTTTTCTAGCTGGAGTCCACTGGGAATTTTTCCTCTCCTGCTGTTTGAGTTCCTGTTTTTTACTTCAGGTATGTTACTTTAGGTATGTGCTACAGATCATGCAGGTCTCTGCTGTGCGGTAAAAGAAGCTAAATGATGGGAAAACACTAACCTATGGAGAACAAAAGGCAGGTGTTGGTCCGCCCCCTTCCCCTTTGCCCTGTCAGATGTGAACCAGAATGAACATTTCCAGACATGTTATTTGAAGTAACAGTAGGATTTCACAGAATTTGCTTTACATGCCAAGTGGACACCTGCAACCACTTGACTTTCTGTTCCCCAATTAATCTTCAAAGAATCAAACAGATTAGACATTTGATTTAGGAAAGGTAACATCATCTTTACTCTGACCTCAATTTGCAAATTTTCCATTCAGGTTTTTGGGTTATGAAGGTATAATTATAGAAGACTAGATAGATATTTATTTTTCTACTAGAAATGGTCGTGTGAAGATGGTCGTATGTTCATGCAGCTTTTAATGTTTTGCTCCTACTTAGTGCTAAAAAGGCTGAACAACAAATTAGGATATTACATAAGACCAGTAAGAAACACTAATCATACAGAAATATAATACAATAAAGCGAGAACTTAGTGAACAGAGAACATGTACTAGATAAATGAGCACAAGCAACAGGTATAACTGTAGACTTGACAGCACAATGAAGCAAAGCCCATTCAACCCCTCCTGAACCCGAGGTGACATTAAACGCTCCTAAAAGCAGGCGAGAGTAGCTGAATCCAAGTTTCTTGAAGTCCAGTGTAACATATCACAGTCTATGATGATTTAAGAAGCCATGTCATCCGCTGGGTTTTATCACATCCAAAGTCAGCGCAGCCGTGTAACAGGAAACTTTAGGAAAGATTCTGCTTCCTCCTGCTGAAAAGCTTTATGGAGGTATTTATTTAATTTTCTCGAGAGCCTTGACATTTTAATCTGTAAACGCAATATTATGCGACTTTTTTGTCATGATCTGTGGGTCTTTGTGTTTTAGTGATGGCTTGTTTTTGTATTTGAATTCCTTTTGGTTGTTTGTGTGATTGCTAGTTATTTCTAATGTTCTGCACTTTACGCATTGATTTTATTAGTTGACTTCTTTCTGCTTCCCTACTCAGATTCTTCTTCAGCAGCTCTGCTTTTCCTGATTAGCCACTTGTGGTTCTCATGTCAGTTATCCACCTTGTCGTGTTTAAACGGCGGTCCATTTTAAAGCCTCTTTCCAGATCCTTCTGTGCTTAATGGCTTTGCTATTTCCAGTCATTTATTACCGCTGGTCAATTAAGCTCCTCTATTTTTGTCCTTTCTTGAATAAATTCTCATCATAAACACAAGGCTTGAGTCCAACAACACCATCAATCATGGCAACTGTGTTTCTTCACATTAAACACAAACAAAACACGAATTCTAGGTGCAAGCGTTGAACTTTTAAAGGCTGAAACCAACTTCTTTCCATTTTCACTCTACATGTACTTGTACAGTTTTGCTTTTTGCACATATTTTTTTGCCTTGTTTGTGTTACAGAAATATGACATAGTAGTTGGACCAATTTAAAGAGTTTTGAAATAAATGAATATGACCTGGCTGAGTGAAAAATCTTATAAATGCAAGTACTGTTGTTCTAAAAAAATATATTTCCTGGCAGAATATGTTGTAACATCTAGTCTTTTTTTAAATATATATGTAATCATGGTGAATTTTACATTAAAACAACAAGTTCTGCTGTGAACATGAAGTTTGTCATCTAAACAGGCACGCTGAGGTCACATCTGTTTCGTGAGAAGAATCTGCGACTGATCTGGCTCCTTTAAGTGGTTTCTTATATCACAGTGGGACATTCAACAGCTGCTCCAACGGTTTTACAACTCTTATGCTTTTTTTAACTTAGTAATACAGATCTGCTGCTACCCATGTTCCTGACAAAACATTTTTGTTTGATATTGAGATACAGCATTATCTGATTAGTCATCAAGCTGTTGGGGAAGGAAATTAGCGTTCATTTTAGAGATTTGCCTCTGGCATGCATCTACGTCCGAGACGCAGACTCATTTTAACTCTGATTAGAGCTCTTCAACTCCTGAGGGAAATATCCGCCTCAATTGCTCCTAGATGCTTCGCCGTATTTCAGACAAACTCTCTAATTGTGACAGGCTGTTTTCTTACACTATTTTGCTCCATTTAAGTAAAGTGAAGTTCCTGACTTCATCATAGCGCAATATGATTTGTGTTTTGTCATCAGAATTAATGGGGTTTGTTTTATTCCCTGTAATTTGTTTAGTTGTTTATGCGAAAGCATTGGTAAAAGCAATGATATGAAGAAAAAGGATGCTATAACACTCCAAAGCTCAGCCTCTCCCTTAGTCTTAGGTTCGGACTGGATCCCACTGGATTATTTAGCTGCATAGCCTCAAGCTACCATTTTACTGTTTTCTTTAATAGAAAAAGTTTTAGGCCAATTCATAGGACCAGTTCCCAGGAAAATATTTGTTCATGTTCAACTGCAATTCTGTACAGAATCTAAGTTTCTTATTGAGTTCTTTCCTTTTTTTCTAGCCTGAAACACAAAAAAGTTACATTTTTGCTAATACATGAATTAATTCATTTAAGGGGGTATTAGAAATTAAACCTGCAATAAACACAAATTGAAATAACGTCATATCAATCAAATCAGTCACTGACATTCTAGAAAGGTGATAAAGTACCTGTGTTTGAGATGTGGATGAGAGTTTGCTTTGTCCAAATCTCTAGCTCTACAAGGCTATTTTAAGAAACCTGCTAAAAGACAGTTTTGTAGATGAAAGTTCAAATCTGAGGTGTCCTTACAGAGGTGCCAGACGGATTTAAAATGCCTGCTCCAACCTCAGGGACCGGACCCCATGTTAGACTTGAAAACAAGGAATAATACAACTTATCTCAAATCACAGGTTTTAATCTTTGCATCTATATATATGTTACTTTTGATTTAGAAAATCAAAGTTTTTATCAGAAATTATGTTTTTAATTATAATTTTTTAATTAAAAAATTTGTAATGTAATCCCTACACTGAAAGAAAAAGTTATTTCAGTTTACATGATTAAATTGTGTACATCGGTTCCAGTGTGCGATTTGTGAAAAAAACAGAGGGGGGAATTTTTTTATTTGAATTTTTACAAATGAAAAAAAAAAAAAAAGTATACTGGGTGCAGCGCATCTTGCACATACGTTTACCATTTCAAAACTTACAGAAAAATGTGAAAAGCTAATTTATTGTGAACATAAAAAAATACGATATGATCAAATATATTTGATTATTAAAATTAAAGATAAGAATTCACTTGACTTATCTACTCAAAAGAATGATGAAATTATTTTTCCCCATGGCAGCATCATTAGCACCTTGGCCCCCCTCTCAGACCCACAACTCTGCATATTTTTCTGTGGGGAAAAAGTCCACCTCTGGACCAGAGGAACCCAGATGGGGTCATGTGCAGAAATACTTTTCAGGTGTAATAATCCGTACCCTCGGTTTATTAAACTATGCGCACGGATTCGGAGTCCTGCAGGAAAGTATAGACATTTGAGTCACTGTAGCTGGGGACATGTACCTGGCAATATTAATAAATTACAGTTTTGTCCCCACCACTTAAAGACCTGATGTGTTTTTTTAAACAGTGCATCCACCAGTGCAATTTTCATTCAATTAGTGTGACATCAGCTAAATTGGGCCCCTTTTTAGTAAATTGCTTGGAACAATAATACAATACCATATATAATTGTTCAATTATATATGGTATGCCTTCATCTACTTATGTATGGCATTAAAACAAACACATTTTGGGTGCAAACCCACATATTCAAATGTGCAATTAAAAAAGTCCATTGAAGAAAAGCATAGATCAGTGAACTGATGTCACTACTGTGTGTGTGTGTGTGTGTGTGTGTGTGTGTGTGTGTGTGTGTGTGTATGCGTGTGCACGTGTACGTGCTAACTATGAGAGTGTGTGTCGGTCGGTGTGTGGGTGTGTCTGTATGTCAGGGATGTCCAAACTTTTTCCTACAAGGACCAAAACCATCAAGTCGTAAGTGCACACTGGCCACAAAAATAAGATTTTATTTTTGGGTGAAAATATGTGGTTTTTTACCTGCTTAACAATAAATTAAACATGTAATATAATATTTATAATATAAAAGAGGCAATGTTTTCTAATCTAATTTTTTAAAGTTTACATAAAGTTGGGAATACTTCATAATAGTTTCACCGTGGGGCAAGAAGAAATAGCCAAAATGGGAATAGTGAAACCTCAAAATTATTGTATTTCTTTAAGGTTTTGTGGCCACAATAAACTTTATTTGACAGTGGATTGTACATGGAGGCACAAAAAGATACAGCAAGGAATAGTAGTTGAACTCAGAAAAGGAATAGAGCCTCTGTTTTATGAATACCTACACTAACTACTTTGCTACACAATAACTTACAATTCTTTTGGTCAAATAAGAGATCTGACTTTCTTTCTAGTGTTAACTAAAAATGATTATAATGATTTGAGTAACACAATTCCTTCACTTTTCACCCAGAGAATTGTGTAAATTCAGTATTGTTGATAATTGCTTAAATTGTATGTAATTAAATCATGGAAATAAAAGAAACATGTATAGATTGTGTAGCATTTACTATATTTGTTTTTGTAAATTCAAAGACCTGCCAATTCTCTTTTTTCAGTGTGGGAGAGCAGTGAGTTTGATATTCCTTGCATGTTTCTGCGTAGACCTACACAGTCCTAAAAGTGCGAGAACATTGAACCTAAGGGGTTCAGTCAACCAATATTTCTAATCAGTATTTGGTTTTTTGGCTTGCCTGACGTTACCTGACCTCACCAGGTTGGTTATTGTAAAGTCTGGTCAGATACTGTACTTGTGGATTCCAACTTTGCAAATGCCATAATTGCTATAAGTTACTTGATAAGGCTGTAAATGCAGTTAAAGGATTTTTTTTCTCACTGTCCGATGTTATTTCAGATAAAAAAATTCCAGATTTAGTTCAGTTAGAATTGCCAGTCATGTCCATTTGCTAAATGCAAGATTAGTAACTATAAAAGTATTTGCTTTTTCCCGTTGGAGTGTTATGTTGGGCTGAAGGGTACGACACTTAAATGGTCGATCTGACCTGCTTGACAGGTTGTTCTATGGGACTCTGGGTCCATTTAATTAAGAAAGTGCCCCACTCAAATGTGGTGTGCCCCAGGGTTCTATTCTAGGTCCAGTTTTGGTTGTCCTATACTTATTACCCCTTGAGTCTATCTTTTGGAAGTATAACATTTTGTTTTACTGTTTTGCAGATAAACTTCAAATCCACTTACCTTTTAAGGCAGGAGTAGATACGGTCAAATCTTTATTAAAATGCCTGGAGGATGTTAAATCCTGGTTGGCTCTAAATTTTCTTAAACTCATTGAAGATTTAACTGAGATTGTCCTTTTCGGGAATTCTACATCTAATGCCAGCCTCGGCTCCCTTCTAGGTACATTGTCTGCTTTCAATAAAACGATTAAAAAGAGTTTCCGGGTTTATATTGTTGGCTATTTAAAACTATCCAGGCGGGTAATTGCAATCATCCAATAGGGCTTTTATCATCTAAGGGTTTTGGTGAACCCTTAGATGGTGAAACCATACCTTCTAGCCAGTACATATCGAACATGTCATCCATCTGTTTGTTACCTGTAGTTGCAATGCCCTGTACATTGGACTGGAATTGTCATTGTTGGGTTGCCTTCAGTTGGTCAATAGCGCAGCTACTCATCTCTTGACAGCAACCAAAAGGAACTGAACACATCACCCCTTTGTTAAAGTCACTTCATTGGCTTCTTGTCGCCTTCAGGATTCAGTTCAAAGTCCTGTTATTTTCGTTTAAATGTCTTAACAGCTGTCGGAGCTTCTTTTAAATGACATACCAGCCAGAACTCTGAGGTCCAGCTCGCTGCTGTGTTTAATGATGCTGAGAACCCAATGCAAGACCCGTGGTGATCCTCCTTCTCTTTACTTTATTGAAAACATATTTTTACGATTTGGATTTTAATCACATTTAACTTTTGAAATGTTCCTTTAAATGTTTCTTTGGCTTTTTTGGCTTCTTATTTCTGTTCTTCTAATTTGTATTTCTTTTCTTTTTCGTCATATTGTGTCATTTTGTGAAGCACTTTGAGCAGTTTTACTGTCGGAAATGTCCCATATTAATAAACTCAACCTTGACTGCCACCAGTCAAGGTTAAGTGCCACCAGCTTTCCGTAATAGTTTGCAGGAATTTTGTCCCCGTTTTGTCATTTAGTCAGGTTTCAGCAGTCATACTGGAACACATATTTATGGGTACAAATTCTCATGGGATTGAGATCAGATCTTTCTGATGGCTCCTCCAAAGCATCGATTTTGTCATCCTCAAGCCACTCTCTATCTAATTTGGTGGTATGCTTAGGATACCTACCCATTTGGGCACTAAATTATCCCAAAGCTTTCACTCTTTCCTAATGTCTTGAGATTCTGATTTAATATTTACACATACCCTTTGTGATGCCATCTCTTTAAGAAGTGCACCAGTCTGAGCAAAGCACAGCCTAATCCATCATGTTGGACAATGTAGTTATATTCACTCCTGCGAACAATATATAAGAAGCTGGTAACATCCTCGCTGCTGAGATGGAAAAAAGTCCAAAAGTAGTTATTAAACTCCTGCATTCTTTTGAATGTGAACAAGACAGTTTGCATGATGTTGACAAAACAGAAAAATAAATATGTGAAGTCACATGTATTTTAGAAAGGAAGAGTTGCAATTAATGCATGAGTGGTTGGAGTGGTTCTTGATTCGAAACTCACTTTTAAAAGCCATTCAAAGCATATTTCCCCCAAAAATTAAATACAGCCTACATATGTTCAAATACATCCGACCATCAATGACGCTAAGAGCTGCAAGAGTGTTTATGCATGCAATGGTATTCTCTCATATAGAATATTGTTTCACAAATTGGTCCTTTACAAATGAAACAACTCTTATAAAAGTTAAGCCACTGTACAAAAGAGCACTCAAAATATTTGGTAAAATAACCTCACATATCATCTTTGTCATATATTGAATACATATTATCTTTTAAATAAAACCAAAAGTTTATGTTTTAAATCGGCTTGTATTACATAAAAAACACTTCATGGACTAGTACCACCACCAGTGAGGGAATTTATTAAATAAAAAGTTGTTACTGGCAGAGCAGCCAGGTCCAGGATTAAAGGAGACTATGAAGTCCCCTAAAGACGAACCACATTTGGACAGTCTACCATATCAGTCAAGGGTTCCACTTAACATAAGAGAAAGCTCTACGGTTAACACTTTTAAAACTGAGTTAAAATAGTGGTTAAAATCTAATCAATGCTGCCCTCATTAAATCATGTCATTGATACACTTGGTGAAGGCCATATCATCCAGCAAAGTTCGTCTGCAGGAAATTGTGATTGCCAGGAAGTATTGTTGTTTTAATTGCTGGATGACGTGTCTATGAATTTTTTTTAACTATGTATTCTTCTTTTGTTTTGTGATTTCTTGACTTTGTCATGTGGTTATGGTAACTAACTTCTCCTGTTGTACTTGTGGATTAAACATATTGCTTTTTCCTTTACTTCTTTATATTAATGTGTTCTCATAATTTCTTTAGTTTTTTTTTTTCTGGCGATATACATCTTTGCCTAAGGACTACAGTTGTAAGTTAGCTTGAAGCTAACACTGACACATTTACAGTGATGTCCATGAATGTATACTGTCCCAATCAAATAAATGAATAAATAAAAAATAAAGCATAAATTTTCAACTTTTTTTATCAGACCACATGTCAAGTCCTCAATTATAAATTTGCTGTCCCTGAGTGCAGTTGCACACTTTAATCAGACTGTTTTAAGTTCTTAATGACTTTTTCCTGTGGAATTTCCGCCCAAGTTGGTACAGGGCTTGTTTCATTGTAGATGAAGGCAGTCTTTTTTCACGTTGAGCTAATATGTTCACAAGGTCTTTTGTTGATGTTCTTTCTCATATTTTGCAACAAACACATTTTATTTCTACAGAACCCAGCCTGTCTCGGTCCTGAACAGTACAATGACTAGAAAGCCATGAATGCAGCACCATCAGGCATCTGGAAAGGATAAACCACACTTGTGAAAATCCACACTGCTTTTCCTGAATTATTTAAATATTTCTTTTGATTTTGACTCTGCAACTCAAAGGACACAGAGGAGACCAGTACTGGTATCATAATTGCATTCATTGGTTATGCAGAATGGTGTGTGTCTGATAAAACAAAACAGATATGCGAACTGGCAAAGGAAACTTTGGATTTATAGCAGCTTATCATTTAATTTCTTTCTTAGATGTTATTAAGGGGCTGTCAGTGTCATAAGAATTTTTGTTGCTATTATTATCTTGGACTTATTTGTACAAGAGGCTATCTCTGTTTTAAACATCTGATTTTAATTATGTGACAGCTACAAAACAAGTTTAATTTGGGTCACGTGTCAAAGCCCTGTCAGACATCGACAGCTAACCTGCATACACGACCCATTAGGCCGGTAAAGCACATTAAATTCTACCTAAATGGCTGACATCTAAATGAAGATTTTCTTTCCATTACAGCTATTAACCTAGAAATGAGGATGTCAGATTGAGCAGAAGGTTAGATTGAATGAGGCGGTAGACACTTAATTAGAACAATCCATGTGAGTGTTTGTATTACCGTGAAGATCAGTGAGTGTATGGATGTTCCTATAAACCCATTAAAAACATCAATACTTTAGTGATCACTTAAAACAGCCTCTTTATGCTAATCATTATCTCTTGCACGCCACGTGACGCTGTGTGATGTGACACAAACAGACACAGCTTAGACAGATCATCGAATATGTGAGAGGGGGAAACGCTTGCAGGACGCTCCTGATGCAAGTAAAGATCCAGACATAGCTTTGTGAGTTTAAGTGTGAGAGAGACACTAATTTTTCACATGGTAGTTTTGCTCCATGAAAGCACTTAGGCCTTGTTGATCCATCACAGTACTGTTGTTTTTCTTGCCTGATTAGGCATGTCGATGAGAAAGCTTCTGCATATTTTCATTGCATAATGAAGAAAATTACATCAGGAATGGGCTGTCAAGAAATCCATTTAGTTTTAATAGTCATTCTGTTTAAAAAATCCTGTTAATGTTGCTCTAAATCTGTTTCCTTTGATTTAGACTTCAATTAATTTAATTATTTCACTTATTGGGAATGATCAACAAGTTCAGGGAAGTGAATTTGTTTTGGAGAGAAATCTATAAAAAACATGTAAAAAAAGATGAACAGGTGTTGGACGGGAGGATCTAATTTTCATAGACAAAAAAAAGACATACAAAAACAAAAAGGCAATCCACCTTCTGGTCCTAAAAGTTAAAATTGATAAATAGATCACATTAGGCCCTGTCCTTGAACGCGAGTCAGGTTAGGGTTAGGTAACGGTTCTCTAATGTTAGGATTAGTAATAAATTAATCAGGCTAGCCAATCAGAGGTGAGAAAGGCAGGACCTTGCTGTCTAACTGGGTACATTTCCAATTTTTGCACCCTGGACAGGTCGGCAGTACATCACAGGGCAACACAGAGATGCAAAACCATTCATACACACACACACACACACACTGATAGCTAAAGGCAATGTTTGAAATACCAATTAACCAGTCATGTTTTTGAACTATTTGTTCTTAAATCAGATTAAAAGAAACACAAAATGCCTTGTTTTACATACTTAAAATTTTACTCTCGGATCAAAAATACAAAAAATTAAAAGAATTTGAATTTAATATTTTATGTCTCTGATATATATGAACAAGTTCTGCAACCACCTGATTCTGTGACTTTGAGTAGCGCTGTTTTGCCGGTTCCTCCAAAGGTTACCAATTGAGACACCAGATGCTCCTTTCCTATTATATGGCCCCTCCATCACTCATGAAGAAAATGTTAGAGGGTTAAAACTTTTTTAGGTGACAGTGTGCGCATAGATAAGTTTTAAAATTCCCAGTGTCTGATTGTAAAGTTGACAAAACGACATTGGCTCAAAGGTCACCAATTCTAGATGCTCCCAGGTTCATATGATGTGACCCTTCCACAGTCTTTCCAAATACAATGGTTAGCCCATACCAGATTTTATTTATTGCATCTTGTAGCAGCATTTTTAAAGAAGCAAAAACTTAATACCACCCACCCGGCTGAGGTCGGAATTCAAGGTAACATTCCTTCCAACATGGTTGGGACATTAGACTGTTATGTGATTACTTCATACATATTGTATCTTTACAAACAAATGAAAGTCCGCTAGAGAACTGGTATCAAAACTTTGTGTGGCCACACCTAAACAGAGTTAATTATCCTTCTGCCACTTTGGAACCACTCTGGCTGGTCCTTTGAGGGTCCCTTTGAGGGTCATTGTCCATGGATGGAAGACCCATTAGCATTCACTTTAACTTCTCGGCTGATGTCTTTAGATGTTGCTTCCATATTTCCACATAATTTTCTTTCCTCATGATACCATCAATTTTTGTGAAATACACTTTCTCCTCCTTAAGCAAAACAGCCCCACAGAATGATCCTCACGACCTGATATGTCATCTTTTTCCTTCACATGTAACAATGGTCATTATGGCCAAATGGTTCCTCTTTAGTTTCATCAGACCACAAGACACTTCACCAAAAGTTAAGGTCTTTGTCCCATTTGCAAACTGAAATCTGTTGTTTTGCTTTTTGTTTCTTTTGGAGCAACGGCATCCTCATTGATGATTGGTCTCTCTGCCCGTGTCAGTCACTTTAAACTGTGAATCAGGGCTCCGCCTTGCCGCTTCGGTGTCATCTTCACAATGTTTTTGGCTTTTTGTCCTGGGTTCAGTTTGCATATTTCGGACCAGAACCCACTCATTGCTGAGATACAGAACTTGTCTCCTTCCTGAGCTATATGGTTGGACGTTCCATCAGGTCTATACTTATGTATAAGATGCTCCCATCGATGAACAAGATTTGTGCAGCTCCACAACTCTCTTCCTGATATCTTGCCTTGGCTATTGTGACTTTCCCATCGTGTCAAACCAGAGAGCTATATGTTCAAAGTTTAGCATTAAAATATGTCCACAGAGAGCCTCCATTTAACTCAAATGTCATATTATCATAAGTATCCAAAGCCATGACATCATCATTTGTACTTTCCATAATTGGTTAGATAGATAGCAGTGTTGCCACAGTTACTTTGAAAAAGTAATATGATTACTGACTAGTGATTACTCCTTCCAAAAGTAACTTAGTTACTTTACTTATTACCTTATTTTAAAAGTAACTAAGTTAGATATCAAGTTACTTTGTTAGTTACTTTCTGCAGCTCCCAATAACACTCCCCACTGCCTCAACATAAACACAATAACCACTTTTACATATAATCACTTTATTGGAAGTGCATTTTAACAGTAAGAACGGAAATATACTTGTTTTTTAACCTCACATTGACACCAGCAACTATGAAGGAATAAGCTGTGTCTTGGGGACATACTTGCTCTCTCACTACATGTACTACTGGGGAGTTCCACTAGGGGGCAGAGGCCAATAAACCTGCAGAGTACAGAACTCAGATTCAGGCCAAAACAAACATGGCACCCGCAAAGGAGATGATCAGCTGTTTCGGCAGCAGTTGAAGGTAGGACCATATTTACAGCTATTGATACTTGTTTTCTTAATGCTTTTGCCGCCATGTACCAAATATATCTTTTTGCTGAAGAAAATGACAAAAATAGTAACTCACAGTGGCTTGAACAAGTAACTTTAATCTGATTACCTGTATGAAAAAACAAACGCGTTAGATTAGTCCTTACTAAAAAAGTGGTCATATTAGGAGTAACGCGCTACAAAGTAATGCGTTACCGGCATCACTGATAGATAGTAACATTCTTTCTGTAAACTTCTGATCATTAAATGCAGGGTATACGGGTATACGATTTCATTTTAAAACACTTTTTTTTAAACTGCAAAAAATGCTTTTCATATACCAGTAGCAATCTATAAGTCAGGAGTTCTTAAACTTGACCGAGCAATTTTCATTCTTTCTACAGCGAGAAACCTTGGGAAAACCTCAACCAATCAACTTCCATGGTCCGTCCAGGATAAGAGGCTTGTAAGCAAAGCTCCATCACGTCCCCCTCTGCGCGTCCCCTTCGTGTGCACGTAATGCTCCTTCTAGCCTGTAAACAGGAAGTGCACTCGCGCTACCTTCCCAACAGATAAATTGATTGTACTCTACCAGCTGCAGTAGCCATTAGCTTGTTTGGTGAAGCATTTAGTTAATTAGTTAGAAGTTAGTGCAGATTAGCTTCCCAAAATGAATCGAAAACGCATAGCTGTTGCGGAAATGGTAACGAGAAAGAAGAAAGCCGATGAAGAGCGTGCCAAAACCCGAATCTTCATCAGAGCTGCATTTACACGGTGGCATCAACTCCAAGAAGCTAAGGGCTTGCTAACCGATGTGTTGGATACTGATTTTCTCCTAGACAAGTAAAATGAAATTATATTTTGTGACTTTGGTTGAAATGGCTTGTGTCCTGCAAGTTGTTGACTCTGGCGAAGACCCAACGAGACCATGCTGGCTGCGCGTCCCTGTGTTATTCGGGCGTGGCTTAGGGGTAGAGCATGAAGCATGGGGTGGGACTTTTTATTTAGCAATAACACCCTCTTGTGTAGCGCTCACACAATTGTAAACCCTGCCTTTAAAACATTAGTAAATAATATATCTGACATGATGGAGCTTTTAGCAAATATAAATAATTAAGGTAATTCCAACTTTCCTAAGAACAAGAGATGCTTTATCCTATTTAAGCTCATGTAAGGAGAAAATGTGAAAAAGTGTACAGGTGCTGGCCAGTAAATTAGAATATCATCAAAAAGTTGAATTATTTCAGTAATTCTATTCAAAACGTGAAACTTGTATCCTGTATACTTTCCTTCCACACATAGTGATATATTTCAAGTGTTTATTAATTTTCATTTTTATTATTACAACTGACAGCTAATGAAAACACCAAATTCAGTATCTAAGAAAATTAGAATATTCTGAAAAGGCTCAATATAGAAGACACCTGGTGCCACTCTAATCAGCTGATTAACTCAAAACACCTGCAAAGGCCTTTAAAAGGTCCCTCAGTCTTGTTCTGAAGGCTCCACAATCATGGGGAAGACTTCTGACTTAACAGCTGTCCAAAAGACGACCATTGACACCTTGTACAAGGAGGGCAAGACACAAAAGGTGATTGCTAAAGAAGCTGGCTGTTCGCAGAGCTCTGTGTCCAAGCACATTAACAGACAGGCGAAGGGACGGAAAAAATGTGGTAGAAAAAAGTGTACAAGCTCTAGGGATAACCGCACCCTGCAGAGAATTGTGACGACAAACCCATTCAAAAATGTGGGGGAGATCCACAAAGAGTGGACTGCAGCTGGAGTCAGCGCTTCAAGAACCACCACGAAGAGACTCATGAAAGACATGGGATTCAGCTGTCGCATTCCGTGTGTCAAGCCACTCTTGAACAAGAAACAGCGTAAGAAGCGTCTCGCCTGGGCCAAGGACAAAAAGGACTGGACTGCTGCTGAGTGGTCCAAAGTTATGTTTTCTGATGAAAGCAATTTTTGCATTTCCTTTGGAAATCAAGGACCCAGAGTCTGGAGGAAGAGCGGAGAAGCACAGAATCCACGTTGCATGAGGTCCAGTGTAAAGTTTCCACCGTCAGTGATGGTGTGGGGTGCCATGTCATCTGCCGGTGTTGGCCCACTCTGTTTCCTGAGGTCCAAGGTCAATGCAGCCGTCTACCAGGAAGTTTTAGAGCACTTCATGCTTCCTGCTGCTGACCAACTTTATGGGGATGCAGACTTCACTTTTCAACAGGACTTGGCACCTGCACACAGTGCCAAAACCACCAGTACCTGGTTCAAGGACCATGGTATCCCTGTCCTTGATTGGCCAGCAAACTCGCCTGACCTTAACCCCATAGAAAATCTATGGGGTATTGTGAAGCGGAAGATGCAATACGCTAGACCCAACAATGCAGAGGAGCTGAAGACGACTATCAGAGCAACCTGGGCTCTCATAACACCTGAGCAGTGCCACAGACTGATCGAGTCCATGCCACGCCGCATTACTGCAGTGATTGAGGCAAAAGGAGCCCCGACTAAGTATTGAGTGCTATACATGCACATTCTTTTCATGTTCATTCTTTTCAGTTGGCCAACATTTAAAAAAAAAATTTTTTTTCACTGGCCTTTAAAATATTCTAATTTTTTGAGATACCAAATTTGGAGTTTTCATTAGTTGTCACTTATAAATATCAAAATTAAAAGAAATAAACATTGGAAATACATTGGTCTGTGTGTATTGCATGAATATAATGTACAAGTTTCACGTTTTGAATGGAATTACTGAAATAATTCAACTTTTTGATGATATTCTAATTTACTGGCCAGCACCTGTATGTGTCTATATATTTGGTGTATCTAAACATCT
Source organism: Apricaphanius iberus (assembly GCA_028564705.1). Lineage (NCBI taxonomy): Eukaryota > Metazoa > Chordata > Actinopteri > Cyprinodontiformes > Aphaniidae > Apricaphanius > Apricaphanius iberus. The sequence continues at coordinate 1,036,581 of JAPXFQ010000831.1, read as the reverse complement.
GGTTACAACCATAAAGTCTTATGTGTTTTTTCCACTGAGGCCATTTCAGGACTCAAGGTTGTCCAACTGAGCAGGTGAAAGTGTTCAAAACTTTGTCCAAAAAGGCTCTTGTCTTGCGATTTCCTTATTGTTTTCCATTTTTCTGAAATGACTTAGCCAGAAACAAGGAAACCATAAATTAACTCAGAATAAGCACCCCCCCCCCCCCCCCCCCCCCCCCAGACATGCTGGTTTGAGTGGAGGGGAGCCCCCTGAAGGAGTGCTGCACTATTCTTATCATCAGGTCATTAATAACACCAGCTGCAGCACTGCTGTCAGGGCCGCGTATTAAACACAGGCGTAGATGTACTGCTAATAAATCCCACTGAGTGCAGGGTGTTTTTGTTAGCAGAGCAGAGTGAGATCTTTTGTTTCCTCTCAGACCAAACACATCATCTTCCTCCCTGCATCTCTGGTCAAGAGTAATAGGTTCCCTGTACATCGTGCTGCATGTTCAGTTCTGTCAGATTCATCCGCTACTGCAGACAATTTGTCTGTTTGTTGTGATTGAATGTGTCCATGTAGGATGAAGAGAAATGTAAGGAGTTAACTGTAAGAAGGGCTATTTAACAGATTAAATAAAATGTAGTTGACTGAAATGTGAAGACAGATGGAGTGTCCTTTGTAGAAGATCTGTTATACTGGAATAAGCAATTTACTTCATATGACTAATAAGTTTCCTAATATTAAGCTCTGAAAAAAGAAGACACAGTTTACATCCAACTTTGAACCAGCCACTGATTTGAAAGCAATTTGCAGGAGCTTGATGGTTTCAGAGACAACCAGAGAGCCTTTGCATGTTTACGTTATCTTTCTGTGCATCTGCAACACCCTGTTTGAAAGAAACCAGTTCACAGGATTGCTCTATGGAGAAATCTAAAACAAATGCACTTAGATAGCTATGCTTTTTAAATATGTTGCAATTAATTAAGTATTTTATTTTGCAAAAGCTATATTTAAGCTGTATAAAGTGAAAGGTACAAGTGTTGGCAGCGCAAAGCTAAAGCTTTGATGCGGGCATCAAGCCCTTGACTACAGCTTCGGAGTTTTCCGTTTTGTAAAATAAATCCTGCTAGAGTTGACATCAAAAGCGGTAAGTGGTTGCATCGGGTGATTTACAACCTCATAGTGATGGTGACAGCAGGGTTTCTTACACCTGTTTCTTGTCGAAAAATGTATATTTTTCCAAACTCAAGTACAGTTAAGCCTTAAATTATTCATGCCTCTGCCAGATTTAGCTTTATAGTAGTCTTTTAATGTTCTGCATAAATTTATGCGGATGGAGCAAAAGATCAGGGTGATGGCAAGGAGGCCTTTCAACCTCAAATTCCTGAAGCTCATCAGCAAAACTAAATCATTTAAACGCTAGTGGAAATACGCAAAAAGGTCAGCAAATGTAAGGAGGAATCTGTTACTACTGGACTAATAAAGATTTATCTGTTGATTATTGAAGCAGTAATATACTAGTATTGTTTTCTACAATGTTTTCTCATTTTTCAGAATATGCCAGTCCAGGGCCGGCCCTGGAGTATTTTGCGCCCCAAGCCAGATTTCAGCACCCCCCCCCCCAAGCGACCAAGGGGCAAATGTACTCACGTGCTTCAAATTTTGAAGTTTTTTTTTACAAGTGGGTACTTGGGTGACCTTTAACATTTGTAGATTTTAAATTGTACTATCCAAGTTTGAATGTTTTAACTAAAACACATTATAACCATTATCATTTTCATTGTAGATAATTTTTTAGAAGAGACAAATAATTAAATAATTTATGGGTTTTATTTATTTATGTTGAAGCACATGTTTGTTTGACCCCATGTTGTAACTCTGGTGTTTGTCACTCAGTCTAGGCCCCGCCCCTTTTGTTTTTCAGAAGAAGAAACAAACCCATTTGATATAGTCCGAGGCCTCAAAAAAACCTTGAATTGTATTCTGCTTAAGACTGACTGATTTAAGGAAAAAAAAACATTTTATTATTAATCTGTTGCCATTCTCTATTCTCTTAGCCATTTTGAATATGAACTAGGCTGAATTAAACTAATTTCAACGATAAATACAGCAGGTCTGACTCACATTATTAAATACATGTATTAATTCAAACTCTGATCCAAGGGGAGACAGAGGCAGATGGAGTACCTCTTATTTAAGATTTTTTTAAATGGGACTTTATATTCTTTGCCGACAATTTCCTACTTTCATCGGTCATTTCCAACATGTTTTAATCATCCACTAGTCACCTCAATAAGTGAACAGAACCGCGCCTACCTGTGTTGATGCTGCGCCCTGTCCAGTTCCTCTGGAGGGAAGGAAACTTACTGTCCCATTTCCCCGATATATTTACATGTATTCTAATTGGTTTTTGAGTGACTCTGTCTTCACCAAGTTCATCTTATTGTTGCTCCCATTCTAGGAGCTGATTTTTCCAGACCTGCCACTGTAACCGCACTTCTCTAAATTGAGAGGCAGAGGATTTACCTATGATGATAAAATACAGGAAATTTACAAGTAAACTTTAATACGACAAGATGGCGGGAAAGAAAATGCAGAGGTTCCCATATACCCCCCCCACCCCCCAGCTTTGTCACAACACCCCCCCCCCGCCTGCTCCTGCTGAGGGAGAATTGCCTGATGACAGTGCACAGTAAAAGTGTACAGCGTATGCATTGATTAATTTATTTTCCTGGGAAATTTGGAGTCGCTATATATAGAGAGTGCATTTCAAAATACGATACATACATTTAATAAATTTTTTTCTCAATTTTGAGCCCTGTCAAGCCGGCCCTGTCTCATTTTCTATCGGAAACAGAGGTTTCTCCCATGTAAAACAGCAGATGATTCAAGACTTTTGCACATGGTGCTGTGAAAAGGTTGTTACTAATCTACAGGCTCTTACATCTTATAGCAGCATGCATGCATACCAGGCAATGTGCACACACACACACACACACGCACACACACATGTTGGGTTTCTATGTCTTGTGGGGACTTCTCATTGACATCATGTTTTCCGTAGCGCCTTACCCTAACCTTAACCATCAAAAATTAATGCCTAACCCTGACCCTTACCCCAACCTAACCATAACCTAAGTGTAACCCTGACACTAAAACCAAATTTTAAGCCTCAAAAATTGCTTCAAACTTGTGGGGACCGGGATTTTGGTCCCCACAAGGGAGGTCGGTCCCCACTTGGATAGTAAACTTCCAATTTTTGGTCCCCACAAAGATAGTAATACCAGATCCACACGCACACACACACACACACACACACACGTCTTCTGGACATCGTGTTGACTCAGGAGAACCAGCATCAGCTCCTTTGATCACTTAAAAGGTATTTCTTGCTGATTCTCCATTTTAAAGGCAAATCCTGGAAAGACGTGAGAGCTGCATGAGGTGAAGGAAAGACATCCCACATCCAGTCATTAATGTTCCCATTGAGTGGTTACTCCTGCAAACAGAAAAGTCCTTCATTTCCTATCCCTGTTGAGGCAAACAAGTCAAAGAAAATTAAAGATGTTATTTTTATGTTTGAAATAATAGATTTTTTTGTGTCATCATTCTGTGTCTGTATTCACATTTATTTGACAGTGGAAAGGTCAGAAATGTGGAGAGGAGATGGGGGCAGAGATTTCTGCAGAGCCAGAGAGCTCCACCACTACACCACCAGAGGTATTTGTAGTTATTGTAAAATTTCCTAAACAAACTAATGCATTTACGCCACATTTTTGGCTTTCATGAAATAAGTTAGTTAAATTAGTTTTTCTTTTTAGAATCTATTAACATCATTTTTATAATCGTCACAAAGATGTAATTCCTTTACAACCTTCACAAATTCCAACTTTCTGCATCTAAAATCTCATAAATTTGAACCCATCCATTAACTGGACCATCTAGAGGCAGCGTCCACCCTTGATCAATCCATCAAAAGGCAACACAGGACAAACACCCATGCACGCACACTCGTACCATGAGGCAATTTAGAGCGACTAAAGGCATCTCTCCACTAGTACCTTTTGCCGAGCTGTACGGTTTGGTACTATTGGTAACGGGACGCGACTCGACAAGGCTCAACTTCTTAATTATCCTGTTTTAGGGTTGTGGGAGGAAAATATATACCTCGGGGTAAGCCACACATGCACAGGTAGAACATGCAAACTCCATGCAGAATGACCTCAGGTCAGGATTCAAATCCATGACCTTCTTGTTGCACTAGGCAGCCTTAAATGCGAACCAATTTAGATGAAAAAAGAATAAAACTGGTCATGAGTTGAACACAGTAAGGGATGAATTTTGGTCTGTATTGTATTTTTTCTTTTGGGATGGTTTGCATTGAATTCAACCCAATTTAATTAAAATTATTAATACTTAATTAATCCCGGGGAATATTAATTGTTACAATAATTTCTTTAGAGATTTGCTGATAACCATGGGTAGCAAGAAACAAGTTACAGCGGCTCTGAAGAAGACACTGACTGAAGACGCTCATGAAAAGGACACACAAGATTGTTCATAATCTCCAGCGGTTCCACAGCATTCCCCAGAACAGAACGTATGGCAAACCATTTTTCTTTACATTTGATATCTTAAGATTCCAGATTCATACCATAAATAGGGATGCAACGGTACTGGTATTGGGTATAGCCGATACCGGGGTCACAACAATACCATTTTTTTCTAACAGTTACGATACCAATACTTCTGATTACTTGCTGATCCCAAGTACCAATGACGATATTTCTATCAAACAAAAAAATGCAATGAATTGGAAGGTATTGTTTTCTTGTCTGCGTGTTACAACAGCTTATTGTAAATTTGTTAGTTAACCAGTTAGTTAACCAATACCATTAACTGATACTTAAAATTAGGAAACAATAATTTCACAGAAAATGTTTATTTTTCACTTGAAATTTTTGTTTTGTGGTCATTTTTATAAATATTTTTTTTTATCTAATTCATCAAATTTGTATGTGTGGTAGAAGTATCAGCATTGGTACTCGCTATCAGCAAGTACACTTATCCAAAAAAAGTGGTATTGCTGCATCCCTAACCATCAATATTTTAAAGATATTTGCAAGTAATCAGTTTATTGCTAAAAGCATTAATTATTCCAAAATTATTCCTTTGGACCATCACCATGTCGATAATCAGTAGGGAATGATACAAATATAATCCCTTAGAGAAGTTAGCTGGACCTTTTTTGAAACACTACTTCTTCTCAACTGAAATAAAAATTTGAATTTGACTTATTTTTAATTTATTTTGAGTTTACCCTAGGTAAGGAAACTGATATAAACCTAAATAAATTTTATTGCACATAATTCTTCACATTTTACAGCCTGTTTCTCACTGCTGTGGTTAAATCTGCCTCTGTTAAGTGGCAGACTGCCTCCGTGCTGTCCCATTGATGGAGCTAATGGAGCTGTTTGTTGTAAAATGCAGGGGTTTTTAACAGGTCAGAGAGTGCGTTTGACCTGATCTTAATTACAGCAATTATGTCAGCAGCTGTGAGCAAACAGGAGTGGATCAGCTACCGACCATGAAGTGCAATCTGAGCTGTGGACCTGATAAACAGGGAGTCCACAGCCAACAGAACATAGGAAGATAAATAAATAACATTTGAAGAGAGACATTAGGGTAAACCTTTGTCCAGTTATGGTAAATGTGTGTACTGTAGATCTAAAATACATACTTCCAATAAAGCTGTGTCACTAATTCAGGTTGTATATTCATCTGGTACATCTCCAGAGTAAAGGCCGCACCCAGACATAAAACCTTCCCATTATGTCTCTAAAGCACACAGCTCTGTGAGCATCGATCTGCCTGATTTCCAGGCAAAACACAAACTCCACATTCAACTGCTTGAAAAAGGAACACCAGCACTGCCTTTAGTTAAGACATTTCTAGGAACATTTACCTGAATCTAATGTCCAAGCACACTTTGTTGCTGAGATGCAAGATAAAAAAATTATTGACAAATAAATGTCAGCACCATTTTAAGCACCAGAGTTCATGACCATCGTGTCTTTATGTTGAGCAAACTTCTTCCGACTGTTACAATACAAAACAACAGGGAACAAACATGAACTCCTCTGACAAAGTGTAAAAAAAACAAAATGAAAGTGTTCAATAAGCTTCTATGGTGTCACAAGATTTATTTCCACCCAGCATTGCATTAAGTTTTCACCAGGCTCTTTTACTGATAATGGGAGAGTCTGACCACTAGGCAAAGGCATCTCCAGCACACCTCCAAGGTTCTCAGCTGGTTAAAGTCCACACTCTGTGGTGGCCGAAGTATATGTGAACATAACGCCTCATCTTTCCTGAATCTTTCACTCAAAATCTGAGCTGGGTGAATCATTGTATTGTCATCTTGGAATCTGGCTGTCCCATCGGAGGTAAAATAAATTCTGGAACGGAAAAACCTGTTTCATTCAATATTTTCAGGTAGTCAGTTGACCTCATAAAGTTGCTCAATTTGGACCTGACAAACAACAGCAACCCCAGATCATAGCACTGTCCCCACAGGCTTGTACACAGGAACCAGGCATGATGGATCCATCAATTCATCTGCTTTTCTTACCCTGATTCACCTATTTGTCTGGAAGAGGATACTTTTGGACTCAGCAGCCTACATGGTCATCTTCTACTGCTCCAGTGACAAATCTTTATGCTCTGGTTGCGTTGACTGGTTGCGTTTTCCATCGTATTTGTTCTGGGGGATGGTAATCTCCTTAATCTGCATTCCTCTTCTCAACAGACGCACCCTTCTGACACATCTATCAATGAGGTCGTGCTTGTCATTATTTATTGTATGCTATGGATGGATGGCCTCTTTTTTTTTCCATACATTGAAGTCTAGATAGCTTACACCAGTGTTTCCCAGACTTTCCACCTTTTGACTCCTATAATAAAAATGTAAATGGGTCATGACCCCGACTTTTGGTTTATGATACAAATTTTTTTACTAAGTCAGGTAAAAAGTGTCATAATAACAACATAATCAGTATTAAGAGCCTATGTACTGGCCAATATTCAGCATTTGTTTATTTTTTAAACTTTCTTTTTTTACAGCATTATTACAATGCAAATCCTTTCTAATTATCTTTTTGGGTATTTAGGTTAACTTCTGAGGACAACCTTATGACCCCAGAGTTATATACTTGTGACCCCAAGTGAGGTCCCGACCCCATCTTTGGGAACTACTGCCGTACACTGCAAAAACTGTCCATCTAACAAAGTAAAAAATAAATAAATAAATCTTGTTTCCAGACTCATATACTAAGCAATTGAAAAATATTAGTTTGTGCGTCCTGTGTGACTCTGTTTTCCTGCGATGGGCAAAATAACACTGGAGATGGGCACCAGCACTCCCCCATGACTCTGCATGGATATTTGGGAATAGAAAATGAATGGTTGGAAAGAAAATAAAAACATGCAAACTTTTCTCTCTATTTCTGAATTATGCTCTATTTTTTTGGTACACATAATTTTGTTTGCAACATGCATTAATCTGGGAATATTAAAATGTTTTCCCTTAGGTGTTACTTAAAGTGTTAATCCTTCTGCAGGGTATTTTACGTTAATGTTAAATATTTTGAAATAAGAATTTATTTCACTGAAAAAGACAAAAGCATAATCATGGACTGTCTGTATATGCTCTCCGCCTCTAGAAACAAAAAAGTCAACCCACTCTCCTGTCACCCTCGTTTGATATTTGGCATCCCGTTTATAGCCTACCATGCCTGGGGTGTCTCCAACTGTCCAGACTGAATTATATAGCCACACAACAGAAAACTCCAACAACTGGTCACATCTGTTGAAGTGAAAACGTCCAACTATCTAGTAGGCGTTTAAGGGATGAGTGATTGCAGAGATCTTTTTTTCAACTCTGAGAAGGTAATTATGTCTCAGAGCTAAACAGGTAATGGGCAGGATGACTTACCATGTTTCAATGTTTATTACATTTTGTGAGTCACATCTGCAAACTCAGTGTTTTCTGCTGTTTTGGAATTGATAATCAAACCAGCAGAGACAGAGTCGATGTGTGCAGGTTTATTTTGGGAGATGGCGGATGCTATGACGTAGGGGAAACTCTCACAAGGCCCCTTTAGTGGGTATTAAGAGAAGCTTCAAGACACACAGGGATCATAGGTGTGCCTGCGTCATTGGTAAGTTTTATTGTTGAATGTTTATCCTAAAATGGCCACAGTTCAAAGAGGAACCTGATCTAAAATCTAACAAGCTGCAATTTTAAGACTGAGTGGCCTTGCCAACACGGTATGTCAAGGACTCATAAAATCTGTTTAATGTTGGAAAGCGTTATATCTTGTGAGGATTCTTGACGGCTTTACCACTTTGCATCTACAAACAAATATTAGCCTTTTTTACGTATAAACGTCTTATGTTTGCCAGCTTTTAACAAAAGTAGATGACAAAATTAGAAAATGATCATTATCTTTCATAAAAATAGCCAAATGTAAGCTTCTCCATTGCAACACAGAGAATCCCACGATTATCAATCAAGAACAAATAGGTGCCTGTAGAAGTTAAGGATTAGTAAAGACTCCACCTCTTTGTCTCAGTATAAATGCTGCTATTCTCAGAAAATCTCTGAAGCCCTCAAAGTTTTATTTGAGATCATTAGTGAATTGTGGAGAAGTTTAAAGCAAGCTTGGGTTACAAAATAATATCCCAGGCATTAAATATCTCAAAGAGCTTCAGTCAATCCATCACATGACCATGGACAGAGAACTGATTGATTGCAAACCTACTAAGACAAGTATTAATCAGAGGAGCAGCCAAGAGCCCAATGCTAACTCTGGAGGAGCTGTAAAGTTCCAAATCTGAGGAGGAGGAATCTATCCATTGGTCACAAATTTCATTTTTATGAAATATTCTTAATAATAAGAAAAAATCCTTGACACTTCTAGTCTTTCAGGGATTCTGTTGAGGTAAGAGCATCTTTTTGTCCAACACGCAAAACAATATGGTGCTTTGGGAATTGATTTACTTCAGAGGTACTTCAGGAGCTAAATCCTGGTAAAAAAGCTGTTAGAGATTGATCAACATAATGATCCGGTCAACTTCCAGATTTAAATCTAAGTAAGAATATCTGGAAATACTTGAAAATCTATGGTTACAGATGGTCTCCATTCAATCTGACTGAGCTGGCAACATTTTACAATGAGGAACACGCAAAGGTTTCAGTCTTTATATTTGCAAAGCTGGTCTCTATCTCCAGTGGTCAATGGGTAAGAGGTGAGGTCCTCGTTGGATGGGTAGTACAGAGCCACACAGGATAAACAACCATTTACACACAAACACAGTCACATTTAATGGTATTTAAACCAAACAATTGACCCAACGGTCATGGTTTTGGACGGAGGGAGAATGCCAGAGTTCCACAGCTAGAGAACTCACACATGCTCAGTGAGAACACTCAAACTCCATGCAGACAGACCTCGGGTCTGGATTCAAACCTAAGACCTTCTTGCTGCAAGGCGACAGTGCTGACAACTGCTCGAATGACAGTTCATTGAAAAATCAGAGCAGCTTTTCCACTTCCCCCTGCTTTCTGTGTGATGTTGTTTTGGCCCCAGATTAAGGGAGTAAGTCACCTCGAGATATGACCCTACAGATGTTCAGAACTCTGCAGACTTCAGAAATGGATAAAAAAAACATCTATGCAAATAAGATCATTTGTAGTTTTGAAGTAAAACCCAAGCTATTTTCAACGCAAAAAGTGCAATTTAACAGAAGCACTTCCATCCATCCATTTTTTTTCTGCTCAGCAATGTGTTAAAAATGCACTTATTCACTTCATCTTGCACAGTCGATTTCTGAGAGCTTGCTGCTTTTTGCCGCCTTCAGAAAATAAAGAGTCAGAATAAAGTGTATTTATATCTCTGTGTCCTTCTGTTTTGACATCACGCTGTAGGATTCATCAAGTTGAGTCGTCCTCACCTCCTCTGTGACCTTAACACACCCTGACTGATGTTATACTGCAGAGAGATAGCTGCCATTCTCCCACTCTTAAGTCTGCAGGGTGCAGAGATCAACAGGTGCTGCCATAGAAACCAGTCCTGCATCCCCCCCCCTGCTCTTCTTTTCAGGTTATGATGTCGATCGCCAACCTTTGAGCAAGCAGATCCAGCAACATTTGATGCTCTTTGAGTTTATTGCTGTCGTATAATAACTTTTTTACAATAACTAAAATCAGGAAATGGCCAGCAGCTGGGATTTTAAGAGCTCCTTTAAGAGCTCCTTGAGAAGCTGGGTCAAGTGTGTGATATAACAGCTGCAGTAAGCTGCAGGTTAGTCCAACCCGTTCCCGTTAAAGTGACTTGGCACATTTATTATTTACTGTAGGTGGATATTTCTAATGCATCATCAGTGATTCTTGTTTGGGACACAGAGTTTTAGCATATTCCTTATCACTGAGATCAATTACGACCTCTCATATGCTCCCACAACAATGCAAAATTAAAATTTGCACACATCAGCCTGTTTTTCACATGCTACCAAAGATCAACAAAAAACGATTTAACTGAAAAGAATTCCTATTTTTATTATTTGCAAGTCCTAATCTAATTTTCAGCAAACCTTTCTTTATCACTGGGGTTACATCCGACTGGAAACTTTGTTAGGTACGCTTATTCCTCCCCACATCCCAAAGGGGTCAAGTGGACCCTGCATGTGTTTTTGGAAGAGCTAATCAAATGGCAGCAAATTGATGCAGGTATTTACATGTTTATGCATTTGTCAAGTATTAAGAGATTTTTTGGTGCAGGGTTAGTATTTTGAGTATTTGAGCTTTTTAAATGTGACGTTGAAGTCACACAGAATTTTATCACCTTTTTTGTAACACAGAGAGGTGAATGAAATCAACTGGATGAAACTGCTGATGCAAGTCACAAAAAACGCTTTATAAGCCACACCTTTTTTCTGTTTCTTTTCCTTCATTTTTCAGACTCAGTGTGTTTACATGCAGAAAGAGAAAGACAACTGGACTAATGCAGTCACATAACACTGTTAGGAAATTCAATTCAATTCACTTTTATTTATATAGCGCCAATTCACAACAAATGTCATCTCAAGGTACTTTACAGCAAAAGTCATTGCAATACAATTATAAAAACATTCCAATAAGTTAAGTTTTCTATGTAAGGAATCCCAGCAGATTGCTTTGTCATCAAGGTGAGGTTGTGCCCGGATCATGCAGACTCCTTGCTCAGCAAACCCTCATACTGAGAAAGGATGTAGCGACAGTGGAGAGGAAAAACTCCCCTTTAACAGGAAGAAACCTCTGGCAGAACCCTGGCTCAGCTTCTATGGGGAGAAAAACACTGAGAGAAAACTGGGTTAACAATTGCATTAACATTAGGAAAAATATATCTGGAGAGTAGTAAAAAAGAAAAGTAGAAGGTGTGTTAGGGTCAGTTGAGTCTGAAAAAGGATAAATTCCCCCCCCCCTAATTCTTAAGTCCATTAGCAATGTACGGTGTGAGGGAGATGAAGTTGAGGAGGGCTGCCGGACCGGGCTGCATCCTCCCCTCGCCGGATCGGGCTGAACACTCCATCTCCCTCTACTCCCTGCCTGGAAATCCAGGAGGAAAGAAGGAGATAGAGATAATAGAGAGATAATATTATTGGTAAGTGATATAACTGGAGTAGATAAAGGCCCGCTCTTCCGAAGACTCTGGCATTATCTTTGTCCATCACTTTCTAGCCTTAAAACCTGGTGTAAATCTTTTTCTGTCCTGATTCATGATTCAACCTTTGTTCAATTCTCTAATCATTTTATTCTGGTAAATTAATATATTACTGTTAGAAATCGGAGAGGGATTACTGTGTATAGTCTAGTGTCTATATAAGTATCTATAAGCTTTATCAAAAAGGAAAGTTTTCAACCTATTCTTAAAAACAGACAGAGTATCTGCCTCACGAACTAAAACTGGGAGCTGGTTCCACAGGAGAGGAGCCTGATGACTAAAAGATCTGCCTCCTATTCTACTTTTTGAAATCCTAGGAACTACCAGTAGACCTGCATTCTGAGAACGAAGTGCTCTGTTAGGAACATATGGAACAGTCAGATCTCTGATGTACGATGGAGCTTGATTATTAAGGGCTTTATACGTAAGGAGGAGGATCTTAAACTCTATTCTCGATTTAACAGGGAGCCAATGGAGAGAAGCCAAAACAGGAGAAATGTGATCTCTCTTTTTAATATTCATCAGAACTCTTGCTGCAGCATTTTGGATCAACTGAAGGCTTTTAATTGCATTTTGTGGACTTCCTGATAATAAGGAATTACAGTAGTCCAGCCTCGAAGTCACAAATACATGGACTAGTTTCTCTGCATCACTCCTGGACAGGATGTTTCTAATTTTAGCAATATTCCGAAGGTGAAAGAAAGAAATCCTAGAAACCTGTTTAATATGAGATTTAAATGTCATGTCTTGGTCAAAAATTACACTGAGGTTCTTTACATTATTAGAGGCCAAATTAATGCCATCCAGATGAAGTGCTTGACCTAGCATTTTCCTTTTTAAGGTTCTGGTCCAAAGACAACAACCTCTGTCTTGTCTGAATTTAGGAGCAGAAAATTCAGTCATCCAAGTTTTTATGTCTTCCAGGCATGCTTGTAATCTACCTAACTGATTGGTTTCATCAGGTTTTATGGATACATATAATTGTGTATCATCAGCATCACTGTGGCAATTCATACCATGTTGTCTAATTATTTTACCAATTGGAAGCATATATATAGTAAAGATAATTTAATTTCTCCCCACATAACATTAACCCACCCTTAGCTGACCCTTTCATTGAAAGTGACGAGACCACGGAAACAGGAATAACAATACCAGTACACAACAATACTGCAGGAACAAAGAGTATAGCATAATAAAACAATAAAATACTTACAAAATGCACCTCGCTGAAGTATTGTTGTCCATTTCTTCGCTTACTGTGCATAACCTGCTTTTACTCCATCTGGAACACTGCTGCTGTGAAGGTATCAGATGTGCTATGTAGCCAGATGTGCTCGGAGGGCTTTGCGCTTGCCGATAATGTGAGATTAAAGCAACACCACTCACACCATCTACATAACTCTACATTTTTAACTCTGCCAAACATCATATATTCGAATTTAGAAGAGACGTTAATGTTGATAACAGTTCCTGTGGGGATCATTAATAAAACTGTGTGGTTTTTGTTAAAGGACCCAGCTGCAGAGAGGTGTTTAGCGCTGGATGAATGCATGTTTATTATTGGCCAAAAACTGATTTGGGAACTGGAACACGACAGCAAAAAGCGAGAATCTGACAAAGACAAGCAGGGAGGAGGACATGGAAGAGACGTAGATAAGACACCAACCTGACAAAGGGCTGGACAAGACACAGGGGCTTAAAATGGCTAGGACAACAATAAGAAGGCAATCAGTGAAACAAGACTGACGATAATTAACAGGCAAACACGGGGAGACGGGGAGAGACACAGACAGGTAGGAAGTAACACTATGACAAAAACCTAACTCATCTTTTCTGATACCGCCCTTTCATACATAGGCTTTGGAAAGAGTTTAACAGGCTGTTATCAACTATATTTAGACTAATTTTACCTCACAATGGCAAAAAAGTTTTTTTTTATTCAGATTACCAATAAAACATGATAAATATATAACTATACACACATAATCAACAAAAAGGCTTTCAAAGCAATTCATATATATGTACGTTTTTTGCATGTACTGTTTATGTCTGTTGAATTATTCAGTGTACTTCATTTGTTCTTATGTTCTATATTTGCTATTTGTTCAGTTAATTTCTTTCATCAATGTGCTAACATGCTATTACTAATAGTTTGGAACTAAATATTTGGTTTGCATACTAAACATTAAGTCATAAACATTGATATTTATAAAAGAATAAATAACATGATACAAATTCCTTTAAAAAAAAGATACTCCCATTTCTTTCTCTTGACAAACCAAGTAAATTAAATTTTTCAGTAAATTTTTTCTTGTGTAACTTTACAAACCACACCCCACATTGGAATTGGGAAGAACAACTTCCAATGTGACATGATTGTTTCGTGCCAGATGAGCTAATCTGATAGTATTTAGACATCTCTTAAGCTTACAGAAAATAGTCTGAAAAACATAAAAGAAAAGAAAAAACAGTCAGTGGCAACAGAAAACTGAAGTTAGAGAAAATAGTCAGACAGGTTCAAATGGGTAGAAGAGCAGCCACAGCTCAAATAATCTATCTTTAGAACCAAACTATGTAGAATAACATCAGAAAACACAAAACAAGTGGATACATACTATTCAGATGGAATTGCAGAATTATTGATATGTCATCATCTTAATGGTTCAGGCTAATGCTGGTGGTCTAATGGAATGGGGGGTCCTTGGAACCCTTAATGTCAATCAAATATTTAAGTATCACAACCTACCTGAGTATTGTTTCACCCTGTATTCATCCTCATCCACCTGCATCCATCAGGACATATAAGCTTTTCACAAAGCTAGAATCATCTTAAGCACGCCAATGAGCTCACTGTATCACTGATGGGATCTGCAGGCTCAAGATTTCCACCCAACAGAGCACCTCATCATGGATGAACAGCTCAACAGCCTGAAGCAATTATCACATCACATCATGGACATAAACCTCTGAAAAATGTGTTTGACTGCTTGCTGAATTTATGACATGAAAATCTAACAGTGGGCATGCAAACTGGTACTACCAAGGTCTATCTAAAAAAGTGGCTGTGGCTGTCAATTCCTCTGCTTTCTCAGAGGTTTTCTTACTCTTGTCATGTTCATTTAATCTCACTTCAGGTTATTAAAATTTTATTTGCATCTTTGATGTGTTTGGCTGTCTTTCTGCCTCTGTCTCTTTTTTTACCACAAAGTTAAGGAGGTGGGTACATAAGCTGAGATTTGGACTTAAAATAGAGAATCTTTAAAAAGAAACACCCCCCCCCCCCCCCAATTTCAACTTAACAATTAAAGAATCGGACTAGTTCCCATAGAGGAAATTCATCTTTTTTTCTCTTTAAACAAGTAAAATACCTCTTTACCACTGTTTGCTGTTGACATTGGGGAAACTGTTCTATGGATTAATGAGGACATTTTTTCTCTTTGTTGTATTTAAACTTGAATATGTTTTTCAACTCTCTGCCATTTAAGGCCATATATATCATGTAGACAATGTTAACAGTCTGTCTCCTCGATGTCTGCTTCAGCTTGATGGTATTTCTCTGCTTTTTTTCTCATAATCAGGAAGAGTTGAACAAATGGAAAACCAGATGTTAAGGTTTTCCTTTAATGACACCAATGTGATGTATGTTACAGTAACTATATCCTAAAATATTAAACAGCTGTATCAAAAAATACCAATTTCTGTTCCTTTTATTGAATTTAAAGAATAAGAAAGGGTGATTTCCCGAAGTCTGTGATTTCCCTCTGGGGGAACGTAACAAAAAGGACCAGTGTGCTGGTTGTCACATCTCTAATACCACTTACAGCTATCTACAAGTTGTCTCCAGGCTCCGGACAAAATCTTTCTTTGTTCCCCAGTCTCCTCTCATATTATTGCTTAATGTGTTCCCAGATGTCACTTCTTTGAGTTGGTCTAAGTCAGTGATCTCTGGTTTCCCCCTCATTTTTTCTTTATTCTTGTTGGTATTGATACAACAGTTTTTTTGCAAACTCATCTTATGAAGTTAGATATCATATATTGGTGTCTCTTAATAAAAGCCAAGTCGTATTCCATACATGAGTTTATCAGTCTGAGTCTATATCATCACTGCCCTGTGCCTTCATATCTCATTCGGCAAGGAAATAACATAAAATTTTAATGCAAAACAAATGCACGAAGATCACGGATTTCTTTTGATTCATACTCCGTTTACGACAGATTTCTGTTCTTTTTTTTTGATGGTAAGAAGTGTCACCATTCTGGGGGATCTCAAAGTAAAGCCTCTTTTCTTCCGCATCAAAAGGAGCTGAGGTGATCATAACATGGGATCAGGATACCCACTAGGCGCCTTTTGAGATTTTCCAGGCACGCTGAAGACTGGGAAAGATTCAGAACTTGCTGGAGGTAATATATATATTGTTTAGGCTGCTGAACAACTTTTTCAGAGGAAAACAACAGTAAAGAATAAGAAACAGCACAGATACAATAGGCCTCTGAAGCACTTCGCTGCTCGGGCCTAAAAAGAGCCTTTACAAAAGTTGTCCATGATTTTTTGGCTTGGTACTTTACAAATATGACAACTTTGCAGTAAAATACAGTCTTTTAAATCAAAGTAGGTCTTTCTGCTCTATGTGTGACTGTACACACTGACTACTACTACTACCTCCTCTCAAATGTCAAGGAAAGTGTAGTTTGCAGCCATTTCATGGTATCGTAGTTTTTCTTCACTGGAGTCTGTCATAATACTTCCAGCAGTTTCAGAAATCGGTTTCCCATAAGGAAGAAAACAGCCTTGTCTGAGGCCAAGACTTCCTGTACTGGAGAAGAATGTTGGAACATAACTTTATATGTCAAGTTTTCATTGACATTTCAACAGTTTTCTCCCCTACAATCTGTCCCCACAGCTACATTTGTATTTGTGAAGGAATTAAATAAAAAGTTTTCAAAAGAAAGAAATGGGATATATGTTTCTGTACATGAGGTTCCTTGGAAAACTTGCATGGACTTGTTATCTGATCTCCTATGTATTAACTGTTGAGTGGAGCAATGTACAGAGCTGAGACAATGAAGGAGGAAAGCCAGATTTCCTTTGTCCCAAATTCTCATGAAGTCATTTAATGTCATTAAACAACTGTGTAAAATCTCTGCGGATATATCTGTCTTTAAAGAACCTCTTTGGAAAAAGTTATGCAGTGCTTGAAAAATAGGTGATATTGGAGAACTCTTCTTGATCATATCTGATAAGATTCAGATACATGCATGATGGTGAAATTTGATCCTGAAAGGCCCGGACGTTTTTTACTCTTATTACAATAGACATCAAGAAAAGGCGATTTCCTGCTGACCTTGAGGTGGGCAACTGAACGACAACACCTGTCAAAACATCTGTCTACTAACCAGTAGTAGTCTTAAAGTGATGGATTTTTATTCATTCTTACTGTAAAGTTTGAAAGAGATCACACGCCACAAGAGAATCAAGAACATGTGGAGCTAAATTAACGACATTTACAATAAACAACATTTTTTCTTTCCATCCATCCATCTATCCAAGAAAAAGTCTGAGAACTAATAGACTCATTATATGGGGTGTCTGTTGTACCGTTGCACACCCGACCACACTAAAAAGCTGAACATTGTTGAAATAAATCCTCTTTATCGGTTTTAACCCCTTTTCCTGGTTGCTAGCTTCTACTCCACCTCCGCTATAGCAGATCTATGGGGATTCTGATCAAGATGTCGCTTTTTGAGGTTTTCTGTGCACATCTCACAAGAAGGAGAACCCAAGCCAGATCCAGAACCAGGTCCATAAATCCATATAGATCTGGGATGTTATGGTTTGCCTCCTTGAACTGGTTTTATAACGGCCTACTCCTCAATTAGCAAATGGAACAGAAATCAAAACATCAAGTAAATTTTTATTTTATTTAACTGACATATATAATGCTAAATATACATAATTAGTGATAGAAGACTGAATAAAGCAGAGACATAATTAATGTCAGCTGAAAGAAATCTCACTACTGTTTTATTCCAAAACTGTACTTAAAATTCAAGTCACGTAAAATTAACCAGTTGTACCACAGCACCGTTTTGCTTGGTCTGTCGCCCCTCTATCAGAAGACTACAGAGTTCAGTGAGCGGCTCAGGAAAGTGCTGAAAATCTTCAAGAAAGACATCCTGCACATTCTCTAAAAGAAGAGGTAATTGGCCAAGGTCTCAGACCTCCCGGCAGTGCAACCAGTGCAAAAAAGAAGCAAAATAAGCTAAATTTTGAGTGATAACAAAAAAATTGCCAAAACTATCCATTTCAGAAACCATTATTCTCTGTAGATGACAGCCTTCAGTGAATGGCTAGATCTTTTTCCAAGGACACATATCAAGTTTCAGTGTAATATCCCCAAAACATGCTAAATGGAATGACAAGAAATCCAAACATCATTGATCTTTTGGATAATCATATGTGGCTCTTTACAAAGTCTGAAACCACAAGACTTGAATAATGTAATGTTTGTCTTAGACGGACATGCAAGGACATACTGTCAGCAATCTTTCCAAAGATTATTTGGACATGACAGTATTTACTTGGTTAGTTGTATTTTCACCTCTAAAAAGGCTTTAATTCTATTTCCGCAGAATAATTTGCCAGGAGGAATAATTTCAAAACCTTGAAACTATTTTATGGAAAATTAGTACCACTCTCTGCAGAATCATGAGTGATTGTAGTTATTTTTGGAAACAATGCAGTTTTGTATATGCTGGCAAGGATTTGACAATAGAAAATGAGGCCTAAAAAAAACTGACAACTAAAAAACATTTTTTTTAAAGTTATGGATTTTAATAGGATCATTGACTTTATTTGATGTTTTTCTTTCGAGAAAATTGTTTATTAATGAATCAAAACGGTTAATTAGGAGAGCTGAGATGGCTAGAATTTAAATAATGATGCAGAAGAAGATGTCTCCTAAGTTCAACATACCAGATGTGTCTGCATTGAGTCAGGAAACGTCTGTTAATGCTCTTTGCTTGGTTCTGTTCAGCGAATCTAAAGAAAACGATAAATCACTGTTTTTGAATGAAGAGCAAAGACAAGCGTGGAGAATGAAAAACACCACAAAGCCAATATGTGATGGAAAAGATCCTGGCTGTTAGCATGAAGCTATGTGACCAGAGTGTAACCAATCACTTTTCTCTATACAGTACATACAACAAGATGCCTTAGAAAGTATTTTAATTAGCAAAACATGCAGCCTTATTTGGGCTTTCTGCATGCTGCCTGACCTTCTTTTTAGAATTAGAAATCACAATCCATCCATCCAGCTACCCATCTATCTATGCTTAATTTTCTTTTTCCAACAGTAGATAATGCCTGAAGACTGAAAGCCTTCTTAAAATGTAAATGACAATGAAAATAGCACAGCAGCTGAAGAAGAATTTTCAAAAAACCCTACAGCAGGAAAGCTTTTTTCTAGAGGTGCAGCTCATAAAGTGATCTAAAAATGCATGTAAACAAAAAGTGGTCTGTTCTTTTTTCTACACCGCCTGTTCAAAATCACCAAAAGATCATGTCAGATAAACTGGTCTTACAATATAAAGCATCTAATGCCCAAAATGTGCATTGACTACTGATCACATCAACCATACAGCACTGTTTTGGTGAAATGATGCAGGGATAATGTTGGACTGACCAATCACAGACGTGCACTCTTGTTTGCTTTGGACGTATAGTTAAAATATGGAGCTCTACTCAGTGCGTTCTAGTGTCAGTGAAAGAAAGCCCTGGCATAGCGTTGCGTGTTACGACGCCTATGCAGATGGAAAAGTATAAACTAGTAAACTAGGCTTCAGAAACAACTGACATGATAAATACAGAAAGCCGCAGAGATGAGGAAACAAACCACTAAACAGAGCATGACTAAACCCTAAAGTGAGCATAAGTAACAAGGAAACAAGGAACACAAGAAACCCCAAAACTTAACACAAGGAAGACAAGCAAACAAAAAGGTAACTCTTAGCATCTTTTCTCCTATAGAAAGTTTCTATTTGTTCCTTTGAACACCTCTTTCTTCTCTGTCTGTGCTCTCTTGGCTGTTGCCTACTTCTCTCTGATTAGCTCCTCTGGTTTCCCTGTCATTTGCCACACTTTCCTCAGTGTGTTGGTTATACAAAGCATTTTTGTTTCAGTGTTTTCCACTGACCCTTTCCGTGATTACCACTGTTACCTTCCCTGTCATCACTCCATTCCTATGTCCTTCAGTTATCAATGATGTAAGTCCCTTTTCGTTATACTTTAAATATTGTGTTTCTCTACAATTGGATCTTCCTTTAACACATATAATGACACTTACAGGTAGAGAAGTACACCCCAAAATAAATGCAGTATTAAGTGCAGAAACATTTACTAAAGTGGGTTAATGTAAAAGCATTCCACACTTTTCAGCTTTTTCCCCACTTTCCTTTACTATTATGTAGATTAGACCTGGTTTCTTGTCCGTCCCAATAAGAGCTGAAAGGAATTCTTCTTGGACAGAGGTTTTATTAAAATAAATGAGAGTAAAAATATAAAAACGCTGAAGAGGTGTGAATGCGGTTGCATTGTAGACCCTGTCTGGTGCAGGCACATAGAAGAAAGGAAGATGTTTATATAAAGATTATATGAGTGAGGAGATGATCAGTTGAGGACATTTAAGATAAAAGAGGATCAAAATAAAACATGTTGGTAATATTCACTACACAACTCTGGGTTGTGTGTGCATGCTGCACCTGAAAATTTTTTCCAACCCCATTGCCTGCGTTAGCCACAAAGAGGGAATTGACAGAAAAAAACAAGGGAGTCAGACAAAGCTAGCCCCTCCTACATCACACAGAAAATTATTATTCATGTTCTTACATACCTTGGCATGCCAGTGTCACATTTCTTTACCCAAGAGAGAGAGAGCTGAAAAAGAGATGGTTATTTTTTTGTCTTTGGAGCACCACTAGAAAATAAAATTAAGTTACTTTGTTGTTCGAAGGCTGCATAAGTATCACATTGCAGTTAGGCAATCAGGGACAAGGCGTTTGCATATCATGAATAATAATGAGTTAGACTCGTAATCCTGTAATTTCCCCCTATCTAATCCTCTGACAAATTTAAAGGGGAAGTTCTTTTTTTCTCCAACCTGGACCCTATTTATAGCATGCATTACGTGAATTTACTCGCCCAGACAAGTTTTGAGCCACTTGAACTCCTTCCAGTTGCGATCAGCATATATCCATATAATGCGAGTTGTGAGGGCACTCAAAATGCTAATTCTAAATAATGCTATAAATAAGGTCCAGTGTGAAGAAAAATCAAGTTTCCCCTTTAAGCCTCCCCAAACAAGGGTGCCACAGCATTTCCATATAAAACAATTTACAAGGCATTAATTCTTACTATAGACCACATTTAAAAACAAAAACAAGTGAATCAGACATTGAGGGCCTCACTAATGGGAGTAATCCAGTTGTAGATATTGGCAAACCAGCCACAGCCATATTTACCAGAATGGATTTTATTTTCATGAAAATCTAATTTTCAAGTAAACCTATACTTTACACTACAAAAGCACTCTAACCATTTTTTTAGCAGACCATAGTTGCAAGTTTTCAGATTTTTGCTTTTTTATTGAAGGTCACAAAAATATTTTCTTCCATTAACATCATGCACCTCATGCTTGCACATGTCTGCCAATTTTCTGAAGCATCCATTAAATAGTCTGACTTAAAAGCACCTCTACCTCTTCTTGGAGGACTTTGCCTCAGCAATTAATTATCAAGTAAATAAACAGCTATAATTCAAATAAAAAAACAGTGATTAATCTGGTTTGTAATGTAGGATTGGTGGCATTTTGAACATAACTGTGTCTTTTGTTTCTTCAGAACTTTTAGTTATCATAGAAAAGTAAAAACGCAAATCTTTTATAAACTTTGTGTGAAAGCCTGTTGTTGACCGTGTGTGACAAATAAGGGGTTTTGAGCAGGGTTGTGCAGAAACCTTTAGAGAGGGCCGGTGCTCAAAGTAAAAAAAAAGTAACACAGTTAAACTGTAAAGCACCTTACAACATAACTTATGACCACATACCATAGTGATTAACAACGATCAATATTCATCAAGAATGTACTAGGGAATCACTAGACAATATATCATCATAAACAGCAGGGCTGGACTGGGACCAAAAAATGGCCCTGGCTTCTTTTGGTTATGACGGCCCACCATAATCATTCACTAAACATGCAGAGCACATGGCATACAAGAGGATATTTAAGTACATATTGTTTCAAAAATCTAATTTTAAAAAGTGCAGCAGCCTACACTTTCACCAAGTTCCAAATTTTGGGAGAATGAGCACAGTGTCAATTCCCATCTTAAAGTTAGATTGGATGTCAAAGAAAAACTGATGTATTTTTGTAGTTTTCATGAAAAAAAATGTAAAATAGGCCACACAATTATGCCTTAAGTATGAGCATATATACATGTAGAATCAAAAGTGGCACTGAAGTAAACAGAAAGCAGAGTTGATGTCAGCTATACTAGATCAAGCTGAGAAATTAATATATATCCTAAAATATTGTCAATATAAATTGTATTAATTTAAATATAAGACTGTGACCTATGATGGAATAGGAGTTAATATTATAAAAAATTTTTCAAGTCAGAGCGACGTGTTAAAAGATCAAACTATTAGTACTTCATAAGCAGACAAACAACTCCACTGTATGTAGACAAATGTGTGTCCTAAAGAAGCGCTACAACATTTTTGATAACTTTCACAACAGTAAAAATGTAATGTAAGCATTTAATTGACTATGTCGCATAATTAAAAAATGTAAGTCATATTATCCATTAAAATAATCCTATCAAATATCATAAGTTATTTTTGTTGTCTAATTATCCGGTTAGTATGGTGTGACTGAGTTATGAAGTGAAAGTTGGTGATATTTTCGTCCTTTCTTTATTTTATTGACCACACTGCTCAACACTGAACAGAGAGCTGATCTAGCCACTGATGTCAGAAGTTGATAAAAAAGGTGTCTCTCACCCAGGAAGAATATGTGTCAACCTGAAGATAATGTGGAATAAATATAAATAGCAAAGAACCAACCAGGATTGTAACCTCAGGCTCCTGGGTAAAGCCTATTTTATGCTTCTCCGACCGTGAATTTGAACACCTATTGACGGAGACGTTTTTTGTTTATAGTAGTCCGTTTTCTCCTCTCCTCTCTCTACTGTTTTTTCAGCGTTGCTCGACCTCGACAGCAGGGGGTGCTAACTTTTCATGGCGTCTCTTCCTACTATCACAGCGTCGTTTCACTTTTTTTTTAGGCTTGTGAACACATTTCTTGCTCAAGGAGCAACAGACGACAGAAAATTAGTTTCGAATAGAAGTGCAGCTCATAGAATACTCTAAAAACACATGAAAACAAACACAACTTCCTTTTTTGTTTTTTTCCTACACCTCCTTGTGTTTAAAATCGCCAAACAGATTAGATAAATTATCCTTTCAATATAAAACATATAGTGGCGAAACGCTGCAATAATTACTGATTACAGCGAATATAGAGCCCCGTTCTGGTGAAGCGATTTCTGGCTGTTGCTGAAACTGACCAATCAGATGCATACACTATACATTGACGGAGATGGATAGTTAAAAATTGGTTCTCTACTCCTTGCGTTCCTGTGTAGGTGACGGAGAGCCCTTGCGATGATGGATAAGGGAGTTGCGTCAATCCGTTTCCATCAAAACGGAGAAGCGTAAACAAGGCTTAAGAGTCATGCACATTGACCACTCAGCCAAAGGAACATCTCAGTAATAATCTGCAATTCAATTGGTTATATAGTGACAAGACCCCGCACGGTCACTAATTTCAGCACCATTTTGTAAAACAAAAGTCATGCCTCTGTCATGTTACTGTTCTACCTGAACCCAGTACACAATCAACAAGGCAGAGGAAGGTTTAAACTTTTATTGATAAGGGAAAAACAATTGAGTCCTGTACGAGGAATCCCTCTGGTCTCAGGTTTCCGGTCTCTGCAACAGACAGTACGTAAGTGATGTGAAAGTTCCAGTTGGAAAAGTAGGGAAGGAAAAAGGTTCACCTGGCGAAGCAGCAACTCATTTCCTCAGGGATTTGGTTCAACCACAGGACAGGGGAGAGCCAGAGGGAAAGGTCTCTCAATAGAAAAGAAAATTAACTCAGTTACAGGGAGGTGAGGAATTCAACAAAGGAACCTGACACTCACAGGGAGGAGGAGAACTAAAAATCTCTAAATCCATAGAAGTGTGGTCAAAAACACAGTCCATGGTCATGCACATAGGCTCCATCCGGGGGAAGCAGCTGAGGAGGGCTGAAGTATTTCTAGTATCATTAGCCAACATCCTTCAAGAAAAGAGCCAATGGGATGCGGCTTTCGATATGTCAATTTATAATATGCTTCTGGTTAAACTATGACAGCTCTGGACCGGGCCAAAAAGGTTCTCCAGCCCAACAGGTATTGCCCGCTACGTCAGATGTTCAGTCCAGGCCTGGCTGGTAATTAGATGGAGACCACGCAAAGCAAAAGTTTTCTATTTTTTATCCTATAGGGTAAAATGTTGCTGTCGAGACGCTGCTGTTGTTCCCTGTTGCTCTGAGACTGTAGTTAAAATGATCAATGGAGAGCTGGTAGCTGATCAAACAAGTGTTATAAAGTACATTATGAAATAATTCAACTTGAAGCTATGTCTTAATTATTAAAGCCTAATGTCTGACTGGTCAACATCCACAGCATCTCATCTCCAGCTTTAAAGATTAAAACAACTCAGAGAACCTAGCTCTAATTTCTACAGTATTGTTAGCACAGCAAAGAGATTTAAAAATGGGAAGTGGTGAGATAAAATAAATGTAAAATATCTTCAGAACACAACCATGAGTTAGAATATTTATAAAATTTGAAATCATTTAAATGTATGAACATTATATATGTATTTGAAAAATGCATTTCAAGTTTTATTAAAATGTACACAGTACTGTGGAAAAGTTTTAGGCAGGTGTGGAGAAAATACTGTAAACAAAGAATGCTTTGAAAAATTTTAAGATTGTTGTTGGTTTTTTTATTTACATAATGCAAACAAGCGAACAAAATAATTAAATATCTAATCAATATTTGGTGTTACTACCCTTTGCCTTCAAAATAGAATAAATTCTTATAGATTCACTGACTAAATCAGGGATTAGGTAGAAATATGTTTAGGTGCATGATCAACCAATAATACCAAACTGATCATCAGTGTAACACATAGATAGAAACACAGTCTTTAGCTGAAACAGAAACATCTGTGGGTTAAAACTGGGTGAGGAACAGCCAAACTCTGCTACCAAGGTGAAGTCGTTGAAGATGGTTTCATGTCATGGCAAGATTGAGCACCGCAACAAAATGTTAAAAAAATAGAATCATAGAAACTGGGGTGCAGAAAAACAGCAACAAGTATTTTGGACTGATGAGCCAATTTTTTGACATTTTAGGATGCAGCAGGAAGCAAGAGATGTTCTTTGAGGGGAAGCATTTTTGCAAATGGAGTTGGAGATTTAATCAGGATTAATGCTGTTCGCAATGCTGAGAAATACAGGCAGATACTGGTGTGCTGAAAGAATCGGAGAGCGAACCGAAGGTAGGCTGTACCTTCACACTTTAAGGTGTGTTCCTCATGGAGGTAGGCTACCAACTGAGGCTGCTGTTTTTTTCCCCTCCAAGCCTGTAGCAGAAAGATTAGTCTGTATGCACTGGCACAGGCTAATAAACTGAAAGTAAGAAGGTGAGCAAGGGGGGATCTGAAACCACTACTGAAAGGACAATGACAAATTTTATTTTCCTTCAAAAACATGTCTATTAATAAAAAGTCTCAGCCATGAATGCTGGAGGGTAGTTCTGAGCCCACAAGAGGTTATTTTCCCTCAATAGCCACAAGACAACGTAACATGCTTATAATAATCTACTCCTATAATTATGTACAACCTACTTACCAAAGGCCTCACTTGCAAAGCAAAGCAGCTGAGGCGGAAGAGGCAGGTCAAAGATGGGCATTGGTAAATGGTCATCATGTTACTGATGACAGCAAGATTTTTATTCATCTATGTTGTTATTAATAGTTACATGATTGTCCTGATGGTGTTAAACGTTCTTACCCACATGCAGAACATCACTAGGGAGACCAGTTGGTAAAGTTTTTTGAAGCAATGATAACGTGAAGATGATGAAGATCACAGGAGCTGGAGACACTCCACAGGGAAATGGACAAAAGATGAAACTGCGGAAGGTGAAGCCCAGAGGTGAGACCAGATCTTGGACTCCATTTTAATTTTTAAATGCACAATGTAAATTCAAAAAAGTTTACTTGAAAATATTAAGGAAACCAATCACCTTTGGAAAAGTGAGTAAACAAACTTAATTGTGGAAAGCATTGTGAAATCATTATATTTAAATGAGCTGTACTTTTTTTGAAGTTGAGACTACTTAATATATCTCAGTAAAGTTAAATTCAAATGAAGTTGTAACAAATTAAACACTTCAAGTCGCAAGAACTTAACATGTCCTGCCAAAATGAGTGAGCATTACTTGAAATTTGGTACACACTACACTTCAGGAATCTTTGTGTCATGCACTTTGTAAAAATTGAAAATAATTCAAAGATAGGTTACAGTGAATTACTGTCATGTTTATGCTTTTTTATGTACAACAAAAGTTAACACATTAAATAAAACAAGCATAATTGTAATCACTGTGGTTGTGGAAACAAGATTGACACCAATTTTTTAATAGTAAATTAAGTTAATATTGGAAATACACAGGGTAGCTTAATACAACAGACTTCCAAGTCACTCATAGTGTCAAAAACATGCCTCTGTGAACCCTGGAAAACATGATCCTGTAATTAAGGCACTCCCAGCTATTACTATAGAAGTGGAGAAAGATCCCCAATACAGATTATACACATAAGACAATACATGTAAAATAATTTTGCTCTGATGTCTTAATTTATGTCTTGTTATTAGTTGTGAGTTTATATTATTTGCTCCTGGTGTCATTATTTATGCCTGTAGATTTGTTGGTTTTCTATATAAAATTATGATTGAATGCTAATTATTAAGCACTTTGAGAGTTGTGAATTTTTAGCATGCAATATCTAAATAAGATTTCATGTTAAATGTCTATTTTTATGTAATAAACTATCATCAATGAAATACTCTTCTGCCCACTTGGCAGCTTTTTTAAATCAGATTTCCTCAAATCTACAAAAATTCTTCATCACTTGTCTTTCCTATATATAGATTAAGTGAAAAACCATTATATACTAGCTTTCTCATCACTTTAGGTGGTATAACAGAAAATACAGCAATGTTGAAACGATAGAATAAATGAAATTAAATATTTAAATCACATTAGAATTACTCATTCCTGTTAAATTGGTCTTTATAAAGGTATAAAAGTTATGCTTAGTTAACAAAAGTTCAGATCAATCAAATGTTTGAGTAACATATGCTCAAAACAATGATATCTAGCACTAACTCAGCACATAAAAGGAGTTAGAGGAATTTTTTTCTGAATCTTGAGTTTCAGCTACTCAGTTCAATCTCAACAACTGGGGTAGTGTACGTGGGTATAGCTTACTTGAATGATAGTGGATGAATCAACAGGAAGGGGAAGTTAGGAATCCAGGATGTTTGTTTCCTGCTGAATTTTTTGAAAATGTGGAAATGGTGAACTGCTCAAGCATGGATTTTGCATGGAGGGTAAGCAGCCAGAGCACTGAGATGGAGCATGGATCAGAAGAACTTGACACTTGAGGGCAGTCAGACTTGAGGAAAATTCACCAAAACTTGCTGAGAAGCTGGAGAACAGATCTCAAGGAGTTTGTGGCGAGCAAAACCTTGAAGGAGCACAGATAATTGTAAATCAGGTTAGTCAAAAATCACAGCTTGAAAACTCTGGAGATCACAGATCTGGAGGATCTGACAGCCTGTGATTAGCTTCAGCAAGCCGGACCTAGCAGGTGCAGCAGGCAGCCTCTGCCCTTAGCTTGATAGACAGTTCCTCAGCTCAACAGGACCTCTGATGGAATTCTCCAGAATGGTGGAGAACAGCAGGAAGCAAATAGACAAGAACACAACACAAATACGCTAGTCTCCTAACAATGTTTCTGCTGAGGGGTGCAGGCAGGCCCCCAAAAGGCGCAAAGGGGCATCATGAGTCTGGTTTTGAGAAAGAGCGGCTGTGCCAGGGCGCCATTACGCAAGAACCGCCACTGGCTGCCAGCGTTTGAAAGTTCAGCTTTATAATGGATTCCTGTGGATCACGACTCTAATTAATAAACCCCGGCGTTAAAACTTGAAGTCTGATTAAAGAGTGGCATTAGTTTCAGATCTTAGTCCCATGAGTACATTGCTGGTTTTATAGGCTTCATTAAACGTCTAAATAAGCAAACACTTTCATTATCAGTCCTCCGGATTGTTCTTATTTTGTTTACGATTTTCTGTTTAGAAATAAACATTAGTTTTATGATCTCAGCGGTAGGCGCGGTCTCTGTAGAGACCAAAAGAACTCACATCCTGTCAGCGGGCAGCGATCAAACCTTTAAAAGACAAACCAGAATAACTCCGGTACCGGAGAGCCCCTCAGGAGCGGCGACTAACGTAGACAGAGGCAGAGGTGGGTGGGGGTTGGCTCTGTCGTCACTGGAAGCTGCAGCAGCAGCAGCATCATCTGCATCACTGGAGTGAGTAAAGGCAACAGTGCGCAACTTGGAGAAATAACTCCACTGTCTGTCCTGAGGAGCGCGTTTCCGTCTGCTGAGCCGCGTCCAGCCGGTCTGATCCACGCTTTGATGAGGGCGTAAAGGAACCAGAAGCCCCGCTCGCTGTCACTGTGCAGGCGAAACCATTAAAGTCATGGATTTTAGGAGGAAAAATCTCCCTATCGTCATTTTAATAAGTAAGTAGTCATACATCTCTACCTTTCAGATATTTACTGAAAGGCATAAAAGTTTTTGATTTCTTATTTGTGCTTACTTTTTTTTTAACCCTCGAAGTTTATGATATTTATTATTGCCGCTGGGTTTTATTTTTACTCTATGCTCTTACGTTCCCGTGTTTTATGACTGAGCCTGTTGCAGCGTGATTTCATCCCGTCCAAAGCCACGGACCAGTACAATTCTCACCCCAGCTTCTACGCAAACACTGTGGAGGGAAAATAGCTGGCGTCTGTGTAGCTGTCATTTTTCTCAGGAGGAATACTTGAAATAATTTGATTTACATTCATTTACACTGCAGCAGGGAGACAAGACTTGGCATGAACACTGCTTTCCTGACTGTCAGCTGAATGACTTCCATAAAACATTGCGCTGATGGGTTTGTTTGGACTAAATGGAGAAAAACTGACTTATAAACTAAAATGTATTTTAGTTTTTTATATAAGCACCTAATTTTTTACCCGTATGTGATTATTTTACATGTGCTTTACCACGTCTGGTCATGATGTCATATGAGCGGTTAATTACCAGGAGAAACTGTGTCATGCAAGCATATTTCCAATGAAAACAGTCCCTGTTTTCAGAGCTTGTGCCTTCTTTCATCACGCTGATTTATATTTTGATGTTATCACATATAATATAATACATAACATATCCCCCGTTTTTTTCTTAGATATCTTTGTTGGGAAATTCCTGTTACACTTTTAGTCAATCGAGTTGATTCTTTGGAGGGTCGGTGGTATTACAGAGTAAACTTGTTTTCTTCTATATGTTCTTTAACAAGGCCCCAGTTTTTCTTTAACAAGCAGGGCACACATTTAGGAACCCCTCCCATCTCTGCCTCTGAAGTTACAGTCACTGGATCATTGGAGTTGGCTCATACCGCAGTCAGTCACTTAAAAGTCTCCAGGGTGAGCTCTGCCAAATTTCACAGCATTAAGTCAGTTCTCCCTCTCTGTCCACGTCCTGTGGCAAATGCAGCATGCAGCACAAACTGGGAGATTGGTTTTACAGTCCCAATAAGCACTTAAGGAATCCTTGTCTCCGGTGTTTATGTTTTAAAGTAACAAAATGTTCCCTCAGTAATTTTCTGTGAGATCAGCTGTTTTCCACCAGTCTACTACACTTACTGGTAGCAGCTTGACATCTTTTGTGCAGATGTCCATGCAAGTGTGTTTTGTTTTAGCTGTATGACTGCACGTTTGTCAAGAATACTGAAGGAGTTAATGCTGGCTCTAAATAATCCATCCTTCTGCTTACCTACAGAAGTCCGAACATGGATTTGGGAATGACGTCACAGTTGGAAATTTGGGATTTGTGGGATTGACAGTGGGATTTGTCTACTGTTGTTGTTCATCAACAATTTCTGTCACAGTGCATCTTTTGGAATAAAATGGTCCATGTTCACAAATATATCTTTTTCCATCGGGCATTATCAGACATTAAGTTGGGTTTAAAATACAAATATTTAGACAATATTTCCCTTGAGACACAAACAAATTGAAAATGAATTATTTTCTACGCTCATCGGTCTACAGAATATTTTTCAAGGGTCTTGAAGTTCACGAGATGTTTTTTTACCGCAAATATGAGTTGAGCCTTTGTGTTCTTTTGGATCAGCCGTTGCTTTTGCTTTGGACTCTCCCATTCATCCCATTTTTTGCCCAGTATTTATTTTTATTGTTGAATCATGAATTCTGAATTAAAAATAAGGCCTGCAGTATCTTTAGATGTTATGTGTTCTTTTGTGACGTCCTTGATGAGTTTGTGAACTCTTGGATTTGGAGTCGAACGTTTTAAGGTGGATTTTTAGGCACTTGTTGAATTGACTCAACCTTTAACAATAGATTCAATTAAATTGAATTTTGTCTTATAGCATCAATTCTTAACAGATATCATCTCAGGCCACTATGCAAGAAAAGTAATTTCAATTCAATTGTACAAACATTTCAGTCAGTTCAAAAGTTTCTATTTAAGGAATGTCATCAGAATGTATTGAGTTATTGACTTGCAGTTGTGCCCCGTTGATGCAGGTTCCAACCGGTGCAATCCCTCAAACTGAGGAAGCATGTAGCGACAGTGGAAAGGAAAAACTCCCCTTTAACAGAAAGAAACCATCAGAACTAGAACCTGGCTCAGTATGAGCAGCCATCTGCCATGAGCGTCTGGGGGTTCCAGAAGACAGAGCAGAGACACAGAAAGAACAAAAAGAACTGATGTAGGAGTACTTTTACATCAAAGAAAGTGAAAAGTTGATAACAGAACATGAAAGATGTTCAGTTAGTTGTTGTTGAGCAGGATGCCAGACCAGGTGTGGCAGGTATTGAGAGAAAAACACTGAGAGAAAAACAAAATTAACAGTCTAAATAACAGCAAATAATGCAACTGGAGAGTAGTAGAAGAGAAAAGTAGCAGGGTGAAGAAGAGTATTCAGTCTGTCCTCCAACAATCTAAGCCTATAGCAGTGCTTTATCAAAAAAGAAGGTTTTAAGCCTGGTCCTAAAAGTAGACAGAGTGTCTGCCTGACTAAAACTGGGAGCTGGTTCCACAGGAGAGGAGCCTGAGAACTAAAACATCTGCCTTCCATTCTACTTTAGGAAATCCCATGAACTACCTGTAAACCAGCAGTCTGATAGCAAAGGGCTCTGTTGGGAATATATGGAAATATCAGATCTCTGATGTATGATGGAGCTTGATTATGTAAGGAGGAGGATCTTATACTCTATTCTGCGTTTAACATGGAGCAAATGGAGATAAGTTAAACAGGAGAAATATGATCTCCCTTTTTGATATTCATCAGAACTCTTGCTGCAGCAGTTTAGACCAGTTGAAATCTTTTAATTTCATTTTGTGGACTTTGTTATAGTAAATATCTACAGTAGTCCAGGCTTGAAGAAACAAATTTTCTCAGCATATTTCAGGATATTTCTAATTTTAGCAGTATTCTAGAAGTGAGTGAAGGAAATCCTAGAAACCTGTTTAATATGGAATTTGAATGTTATTTTTGGCCAAAAATAAAGCCAAGGTTCTTTATGTTAACACCAGAGACAGGCAAATGTAATGCCATCCAGATGAAGTGATTGACAACCACTTTCTTTTTTAAAGCTCCTGGTCCAAAGATGACAAGAAAATTTAGAGCCAATTTGATCAGGAAAAAAATTACCTGGGCACAGGAGAGTTGTCTTAAGGCTCATGTCCCATTAAGAGGGGTCTTGCCAAGCTCTTTGTCAATATAATGACAAAAAAGAAAAAAGGTTTCTATGGTTTAAGCTTCAGCAGGTGTTTTGTTTTTTTTACTAGATATGATGAAATGCACAACAGCTGACAATACACTGTTCATCTGCTGCTTATTGACTGGATGATTGTCTGCTGTGGCATAAACTTCTGTTTTATACCACCTTAACAAGCATTCTACACAAAGGACTATCCACCAATCATCAAACTCACCAGTAATCCCACTGTGAGAATGAATGAATTTATATAAACAACAAACAATCAATGAATAATCACCATTCATTCAATGTAGTTTAGTGTTTCATGGGAAATTAAAACATATTTAGTTAAGAATAAAAACCTTTAGGCTGTCAGAAAAAGACCAAAAACATAAAAAATATTGTTATGATCTATAGGTATTTATGTTTTGGTTCTCTTTTGTTCTCTATTTGGGTCTGTTTGTTGTCACTACTGTCTCTCCATATTATTTCCTCTGTGTGTATAAATTTCTTAGCTTTTTCTTATGTGGATTTGGATTTACTTTGCTCAGATCAGAGTTTTCTTGTGGTTTAGAGTTTTGGATCAAAAGCCATTGAAGTGGCATTGTTGTGAAATCTGGAAAACATTATAATATATTTAAGGCATTGTCCAAACGTGGCACAAAGCCAAGATTTTCTTTTACAGGATTTTGACTGTCATGCAAATGCAAAACAATTTTTTTTGCATCAAAAGCAATTCTTTCTAAAATGTCGGACCATAGTGAAAAATTCAAAATTCTTTTTTTTTTCTCCTTCTGATTTCTAGGTTTTTCAACGTCACTAGCTGTAACAAAAATGCTTCCACATTTGTGTTCACTCGCAGAAACAGTATTTTTACTCCTAGAACTGTGTTGGCATTATCGATTGTCAACACACTTTTTGCTTGCTTCTTTTTATAAGCTCAATTAATGCTCTATGATAGAATTTAGAAAGTTATTCTGAGTGGATAGCATTAGAAGAACTCCTGCTGTCTTAAAGTTTGGCATGTCTATGAAACAACGTATTTATGCAGTAAGGTGCAGATGTTTCTATTTAAAAAAAAATAATCTACCTGTGTACAAGTTTCGATAGCATTCTTAATTTATGTATCATAAAAGAGACTTTTAAATGTTTCCTAAACATTTTAATAACCTTCTTCCAGAGATGAGTAGTAATAAAATTTAATAACAAAGAAAATGCTTTGGTTACCGTTAAGACATTTATTTCTTGTAGTGCTTGATACACTCTGACCCTGATGTGGTTTATTCTGATATGTTTCTAATTTATAAGTCGCTTTGGATAAAAGCATCTGCTAAATGACTAAGTGTGAAAATGTAATGCAATGATTAAAAAGTCGCTCACAGCAGGAGCGAGAACAAAGAGAGCAATGAAAAGAGAATGCAACTCACTAGGATGCAAAAAAAATCATTTGGATAATCCTTTCTCATTTAAAAGACCTGATCTGGAACATTTTCCCACCAGTAAGGAAACTGTTAACTAGCCTTAAAACATCCACATTTTATGTTAAAAAACTAAATCAAAGACAAATATGTGAACAACAAAAACGTGTACAGTTTACACTGGGCTGTACCTTTTATGCAATGTATTTTTCTCCCTTATTTTTTTTAAAAGTCTTATTTTACTTTGCTTTATAACATTTTTCAAAATAATAGTTTCATAGGTTAACCTCTTGATTGTATTGAAGTCTTTTGCTATTGTTAATTTTAGCTCTTTCTTTGTATCATCAGTTTTAAAAGTTGACTTCTACAAAACTAAACATGGGTTTGGTCTGCAAATTAGCCTTTGGCTAGAGGACCTATAGAAGATTGTTTTCTTCTTAGTTTTGTCTGATTTTATGTGTTTTATATTTATTTTTCACTCTGTTGAGATGTGATTACTAAGGAGTTTACTGACTGTTAACGGGTTATTCAAGCAACCAGCCCACTAAGTTAGGAAGACCTAACTTAGACCTCCCTTGTAAATTAACACATTTTAATTATCATCTCATCTGCTGGATACGGTGCCTTTCTTCATTTTTAGGTCCACTTGCTTTTTACATCTGAAAAGTTGTTTACTGAAAGCAGAAAATGTGACCTGGAGAGTTGAAAGAGTTTTGTACCCTGCCAGCAGCAGTTGGTTAATTCAACTAATGATAGAACTTGAAGTGAGAAAAGTTATGATTTAAAAACATAAACGGCATATAAACAGTGAGTAAAGAGCTGTCAGATGGGGACAATATGAATACAGTTATGAAAATGTGAACATCTACATGATGAAGTGCATAACTATTGAACCTATATATGAAAAACACAGCAGCCAAGTATTGCACAGTGAAGATGATGATGCACAGGTATGCTTTTTTTTGCAGAAGCACACAGTGAACATTCCACTCTTTTGCTCATATTGTATCTTTAGAAGTTCAGTATCTCTTCAAGTTATTGTGGTTGCTGTGATTTATTTCTCATTTCCTCAACATCCGTTCATTCCTCTCAATATTATGAACAAAGAATATCCTGAACTCCAGGAGGGAATTTCCTTTTATTTGACACAGGGATTTATTGGGACTCCTAGAAGACCTAAAGTGATCAAAGGCTGTGGTAACTTCATAGAGATCTTTTTACTCCGGGTCAAGGTTTCGTAAATTTACCTAAATATATTAAAAGACTATAAAGTTCCATGTATAAAGTTTGTCACATCCACTGTGAAAACCATAGTTCACAAAGAGCAGAGGGATCCCTGAAGGGCTGGAAGTGTACAAAATCGTTTAAAAAGTGTTTCATTTATCTCAGAAAATAGTGAAGACAGTCCTTTTCAAGTGGAGAAAATAGTGACATAACCAATGAAACGGCTGCCAAGAGGCCTACAGCAACATCAGAAATGAGCTTCATGAGTTTTTGGCAGGTAAGAGCTTTGTAGTACATGTGGGAAAAATCTACTGTCTCTCAAAAGCAAGTTGGAAAGGTTATATAATGTGAGGAACTCAATGTTAGAAACATTATTAAAAGAGCACCTTACACGCAGTGAAACGCAGTGAAGCATCTTGGTTGGTTGGTTATTGAGAAGTCATTCATTTCATTGGTATTGAGGACAAAAGATTCATATTTGAAATTTTATTCAGCAGTGATGCAAGATTATAAGGTTTGTTCAGAAAATATTTGAAACAACACACTTTTTGCTTGCTTCTTTATATAAGCTCGATTAATGCTCTATGATAGAATTTAGAAAGTTAAAAGTTATTCTGAGCTGATAATATTAGAAGAACTCCTGCTGCCTACAAGTTTGGCATGTCTGAAACAATGTACTTATGCAGTAAGGTGCAGATGTTTCTATTTATTTATTTATTTATTTTGTAAATGAGGTGGGGGGACTGTTTAAAAAAAACCCATCTACGTGTGTAAAAGTTTTGATAGCACACAGCAAAGTATCTTGGTTGGTTGGTTATTGAGATTATTATTTGTCCTCCATGCCAATGAAATTCATTTCATTGGCATGGAGGACAAACGGTTCATATTTGAAATCTTATTCAGCAGTGATGCAAGATTATAAAGTGTTTTGTTCAGAAAATATTTGAAACAACACACTTTTTTCTTGCTTCTTTTTAGAAGCTCAGTTAATGCTCTGTTCAGAAAATATTTGAAACAACCAGGATTTGGGGTGAAAAACTTGAGACCTGTGTTGGTTAGAATTAGCATCATCCACTATCAGTTATTATTGCCCCGTGGTGAAATTTGCCTCACAACTAATTGGAAAACATAGAAGAATACATTCAGTCTACAACAGCTGCCAGAGCCATAAAGAAAGCTCAAGGGAAAATATTGATAGAAATGTAAATTAATTGCAAATTGATCCCATTTTAAATTTATCTGAATCATGGCCCGAGCAATACATTTGTTTTTTCAATCTGTTGATCCTTGCTTTAGGCTCTCTGAACCTCTTTCCAGATGGTAGGAGCTTAAATTCCCCATGAAGTGGGTAATCTGGGGAGTTGAGGTGGAGAAAACCTTTCGTTGTTTGTGTGAGACTTTAAACATTTTTTTGCTTTAGATTACGTAATTATGGGACCAATAATTTTGCCATCAAATTTTTGTTTCATCCTGTTTGTGTCTCCAACTGATAGATTACTGAAACATATGATACAGTCTTAAACATACCCCTCAATGACTTGAAAATTTACTTTGACCGGCCTCTCAAACGATCAAACTTGACTTTCACCTACCTTTCAGAGACTTGAGACTTATTTTGGACTTTCCCTTCAAAGATTTGAGACTTGACTGGTTTTCATCTCAAATACTTTGGACTTAAAATAGAATGACTTTCCAAAAACTGGAGATTTGATTTAGACGTGCTTCTCAAAGACATGGAACCAAAATTGGACTGTTGGAAAAAAAACTGCAAACATTATCAATCACATTTTTACGTGAACCTAAAGGTACAAGAAAGCAAGTCAGAAATTTGTACATTTCTCTCACTGATAAAATAAATCTTCTTTTACGTGAGCTGATTTATGCTCAGGCAGTGAAAGTGTTAGGTCTAACATCTGAAGGCTTCAAGACTCTGTTTGTCCTTCTGGTTTCCCTGGAGCCTTCACATACTGATTGCTTTCTGACCTTCTGAACCACACAAAGAGAGAAGTGACAGAGAGCTGGGTCCTCTGTCCGTGTTGTGAAGCTGCTGAGTAGGAGGGGTGTAGTTAGCGTGTAATGACGCTGACACAGGCATCACAAAAATACGAGAATGGAAGATCAAAGAGATGCCTGACGGCCATCCCTCTACTGGATCGAGAGCAGACAGATGATCACCCAGCTGTGCTGCCTTCCCAGTGGGTGACTGTGGGTTTAGTTTCAAGATGTTTCCTGCCTTTTAGTTACTGCAAACAACTGTGAAAAGCACATAATTGAGGATAACAAGGGAAGGATATGCACAGGAAGTAAACAACACCACAAAAACTCCTGGCATGAAATTCAAAAGGAGAGACGCGTATGATTTGCATTTAATTTCTTTTTCTGTGACCAAGCAGCCTTGAAAAAACTAAAATAAAAAAAGATATAACAGACAGTGCTGTAAAAAGTATTTGTGACCCACTTTTTACATGTCTTAAATTATTAACCATATTTATAACTGTACAATAATAACCTGAGTAAGCAAAAAAAAAAAAGCTGTACTAATAGGATGATTATGATGATAAATTATTCTCTTGCGTAATTGCGGACGAATTTGGACCAACTCTTCTTTGCAGAATAGTTTCAGTTGAGCCAAACGATAAAGTTTTCACACTGAATGGCCTGTCTAAAGTCATACCAGAGCATTCCAAATAAATTCATGAATCCTAGTGTGCCTGAGGATTTCCCTGCCTGAATAGGCTATTTAAAACTCTGCCACCACATTTTAAGCAGATTTAAATCTGGACTTTAACTAGGCCCCTCCAAATCTCAAACATTCATTCTCTTACCCGTTAAGAGCTGGACTTGCTGGTGTGTTTA
Source organism: Apricaphanius iberus (assembly GCA_028564705.1). Taxonomy (NCBI): domain Eukaryota; kingdom Metazoa; phylum Chordata; class Actinopteri; order Cyprinodontiformes; family Aphaniidae; genus Apricaphanius; species Apricaphanius iberus. The sequence goes on along the minus strand of JAPXFQ010000831.1, from coordinate 999,103 downwards.
GGATCATAATCCTGTTGAATAAACCACATGTGCTTGGTCTTCTCTAGTGATTGTTGGACTTTCTCCTTCACGATTTTTAAGTTGAGAACATAAATGTTGGTTCAGTCAGTTAGGGGGAGTCGTCCAAGATCTAAAGCAGCTAAGCACCATATTTGATTGCAGGTGCAATATTTTCTTTCTGTTTATGACAGCTTCGAAAAAGTTTCACTTTTGTCTCTTTAGTCCACAGAATATTTTCCCAAAAGTCTTGGAAATCAACAAGACATTTTTTCTGTCAAATATAAACCTTTGTGTTTGATTTGGCCAGCCGCGATTTAGGGTTTAAGCCTATTTTTAAATTATAACTCTGACCTTAACTGTGGCCTCAAATGCCTAATATGTTGTTCTGAACTCCTGGATATTTCCGTGATGCCCTCTAAAAATAGTTTTTGTTGGCCAGCCAATCCTGCAAACATCTACCACTGTTGCAGGAGTTCCGAAAGCTTGAGGAATGGATCTTTACCCTTTCTACACTGATAATCTTTATTTTTTGTTTTATATGAGATTTTATATTATATTCCACTCCTGGTGTAATTTAACTCAATAATCTAATAAATAGGCCTGGATTTTGCCATTTGAAGTTTTCCAAAACTTGCAAATTCAGGAATTCACAATGGGGACAAATGCATTTCGTTTTAAGGCCAGGTTAGCTTTAGTAGTTTTCTTCTTCTAATAAATTTATTCATATATTCTACAAAACTACTTTTGTATTTGCTCAGGTGAACTCCTTCTGAAATGTAATTAGTTTAAAACACTTGAATGTGTCAAAAAAAGAAATAACAAGCAGATTTGTGAGGGAGAATGTAAATAAATCACCCAGACAGTTCAAATATTGCAGATGTTTTAAACTGATTGTTGCTGTGGGGCTTCTTAATTAAATGTCTGGCACTGTCTAATGCTATACATGCATAACAAGCTGAAGCCCCCAGTGGGTTATAATTATGTAGATAAACACTGAACTCTAAGACTGACCATAAATGATGAAACTGTGAATTGATAGCTCCCTTTGGAAAAAGATGATTAGAGCGCAAAACTTTGTTCCAGCATGTCAGTCCTCAGAACTGGATATCATCATATCATTCCAGCTTTTTGGTAAACTTTTAAAAGTAAAACAGATGGTATCTATCTATCTATCTATCTATCTATCTATCTATCTATCTATCTATCTATCTATCTATCTATCTATCTATCTATCTATCTATCTATCTATCTCTCTTCTCTCTCTCTCTCTCTCTCTCTCTCTCTCTCTCTCTCTCTCTCTCTCTCTCTCTCTCTCACTGAGGACATTGTGTGAGGACACTGTATGGTTTCTTTAAAGATAACAGCTGAATCATGTGTCTGTGCATGCATACAGAAGTCACAACCATTGCAGGATGTGCTTGTTTCTGATATGCAAGGAGCGTGTGGATTATTGCCTTTTTTATGTCAAAGTTTGTCTTTTTGTCAGTGAAAATGCAGAAAATCATTACGACTAAGTGGCAAAGAACTTGGTTGGGAGTGGATAAAAGTATTTTTTAATCTGAACAAAATATAGTGTGTATATAGTGTGACTCTTTCTGTTGAAAATTAAAAAAATGAAAATGTATTTGTTTATGTCAAAGTGTAACCAAGCAGCTAGTGAAGGCATAACTGTCCTTTAAAAAATTTATTTACTTGCTTTATAATGTTCATTATTGAAGATAAGCAGCGGAGAGATCGTTTTATCTACTGTCTGGTTAGCCTATTTTCGTATTCATAATTGCTCTCTAATGAGTCAAGCTACCACTGATTATAGGCTATGAATTGAGATTGTCAAGATCATAGAAACATTCATATGGTAGATATGGAAGATTGAACATTAAAGTTACCTTGATTAGTCAATTTAAAAGCCAATTCCACCCAAAAATGGAAATTTTTGAAAACGCTCCTGTTGTCTGTTTTGTTTCTGTTGTATGTTCTTATTCTGCAAAGTTTTTTTTACTTTTTATTAACTTATCTTGTCAGGACCAACACTTTAGAAATGTGTTCAGGCTACTTCCAGTTACAGTAAATAAAAAAATGCCGTCTACACAAAAAAAATAAAAATAGCTAAATCTCAGACACGAATGTTACGGTTTATGAGAAAAGTATTTTGCCAGTTTCCCTCACAGAAGTGTGAACAGCAGTTGCAACCATATCACAACTTTGAATATATGAAAACTATGACATGGAACTGACATAGAAAACACAGCTTACCTGTATCTCAGTTCTCATAGGGTGAAATACATTTGCATATGCTTATTATTGGAAAACAATGGTTTCAAATATGGTTTCATTATACATTTATTTTCTATCCCAACAATGTTAAGTAACAACATGGCGGTTGCCAAATACCAGAGTTTCAAATATGGAACATGTCTCTGCTGTCTGCACAGAGTTCTGTTCAAATAGGACAGGGTGGAGATCCAGTCAGACCAAAAATATGAATAACATGTCAGAATAGTTCTGATGTAGTAGAAGAGGACAAACACCACTGAAGGCAAGACTTTTTTTTAATCAACTCATCCTTGTGCTTCTAATTTTCTCCATATTGCAGGAAGTATTATATTAGCACACTGTCATCTAATATTTTTCTGTGAAGTCACTGGACAGCCGATTCAAACTAACTGCAAGTGTGTGAGTCATAGTGAGGATAGACTGTATTTCCGCTGTTAAGAAAATTCACCAAGTTTATGATTCAGCACATTTTCCAGAGATTCTGATGTTTGTGCAACAAAATAATCAATGCACAGTTCAGAAGGGCTGTTGAACTTGATTATAATTTATGCTTTAGATGTGGTTTTAGTACATGCATTGAGTTTAGGGATTTTCTTTGACAAGAGGATTTGAATTAGATAAATGCATATAAAAAAATGAAGTTGTCAGTTTCTCCTTACCCTACAGTAGAGATAATCAATAATGATACAATTTGCTGTTATTATGAATTTGTTTGTTGTTGATGATGATGACTGTTACAAACTCCTGAAACGTAAATTGTTAGATTTGTTATTTTTCTCATTTTTATCTGTATTGGTTCTTATGACAGCAGTAATACCTGTAAACATCAGAGCTCCATAGTTATTTTTGCAAAGGATTTGACTGCACTCAAAACCATACATGTCCAGAAATACCCAAAATATATTTTTGAATTGGTTTTAGAGTGGCTTTCATTTTTGTTGTTATGAATACCACAAATTAGCATTATAAACTTGTAACTGGCCCGTTTAATGATTTAAAGATAAACGCAGAGGAGTTTTACAAGGTCCTGTTGCAATGTTAGTCCTTCAATCCCATAATGTTCTTTAAATGATAGAAGGCTGACCTTGTTATTGCCTTAATGTGACCTGGAGATTTTCTGTCTGATCCGTAGTTTCTAGCTGTATTAACTGAAGCTATGTGCTGGCTCTTGATTGTTCCTCTTTTGGTCCCAAAAGATTGACCTAAGTTTTGTTTCTGTTCAGCTGGAGATAATTATGGGACATCCAGCTATTGATTTGCTCAATGCTTTCACTTACGGATGAGTTTAAAGTCACCTGGGAACATTGTAATGTAAAGCTGAGTATCATCTGCATAGTTATGGTAACTAATTCCTATTGGTTGTTATAATTTGGGTTAGTGGTGGCATCTATATTTTTAATAGAAGCGGCCCCAGGATTGAGCCCTGGGGGATCCCACATATAATTTCTGATTAAAAATGTCCTGTTGATACAAATCATTTCTGGTTCTTGTGGTAAGACTCAAACCAGCCCAGTACTGTAACAGAGAGAATGACCAAGCCCTCTACTTGTTCCAGTATTATTTTATAATCAACAGTGTCAGAAGCCATACTGAGGTCTAACAGAACCAGCACTGTGGTTCTGCCATAGTCTGTATTTATGTGGATGTCATTGAAAACTTTGACAAGAGTAGTGATGAGGAAACCCGACTGAAAAATATCAAAGCAGTAAATCATTGTTAGGAAGCTATTTAACTGTTGAAACAGTTTTTTAAATAATCTCGCTGATGAATTGGAGATTAGAGATTGCAGGGCCCACCTTGGACAGTTCACCACTCTATCACAGGGTAACACAGACACCTAAGGGCTATTTAAAGAAATCAATCAGTGTTATTGTCATCCTTTGGAGTGTGAGAAAAAGCTGGAGTACCCAAAGAGAACCCATGCATGTACAAGCAGAACATGCAAACTCCATGCTCAAAGACCCTTGGGCGGGGTTCAAATCCAGTACATTTTTCCTGTGCTACCATCTGTGCCCCGCTAATTACCCATAATATTATAATCAAAGAGCACATCTTATCAGAATGCAAGGTTACCATTTTCGCCCATGAAAACACAATTATTTAAATATTAAACGATTTTTGAGGATGACAATCAAACGTCACAGGCGTGAATATTGTTATCTTAATGTCTGTTAGAAAAATGCAGTTAAACGCAAGTCAATTCAGAAGAGTAGTAAAAAATATATATATCTTAAGTATATTTTCAGAACATCGTCTTTTTTTATTCTTTTTTTTTTTACGTGTCCTGTCTAGCAGTTTATCTACTCAGAATTGGTGTCTGAGTACCAAGTACAAGCCCAACAGATTTACTTTCCCAAGCAGAGTATTACAGCTTCGCTTCACTTGATGTACAGTATATGGATGAAAAAATCTTTATTAGTGATTACTGAGGGTTCAATTTCCTGAAGTCATGGACACGAAACCGAGACCAAAAGGAAGAAAGGAAGAAGGTGAAGAAAAGAAAAAGGACCGGCAGAGGCGCGAACCGACGACACAAGACCGGGAGGCAAACAAAGAACACAAGAAAACATCCCAGTCCTCCGCCTCTGCCGGACGGCAGAGAAGCATTAAAAAAACCCCAAAGAAACAAAAACAACAAACTGAACAGAACCACACCGATAGTTCAGATCCAGTAATATAAACTAAGAATTACACATTCACTACACACAAGCATGGATTAATGACCACAATACTAATGTTTTTGGTAAACTCCTGGTAACAACTAACTAATGACGATAACCTCAGCTCAAGATATGTCCGTCCACACCAATGTCCCCACACCTATGTGTGTGCGAGCATGCAGGTGTGAATAAGGTTTCTGCATGCAAGTGATTGATAGCTGGTGTAAGGAACCGTCAATCCGTCCTACAGGAATCGACACAGACATGAAGGAGGCAGGAGACGCATGCGTCCAGAGTCCCACAGAGCGCAGGAGCTGCAGGCGGACCAGTGCAGGGCCGATCCCCCACCAAGAAAGGAACAAATGGAAGCCCCAGGGGACCACCCACCAGCCGCAATGCTGGAGCCCGAGAGATCGCAGGGACGAGCCCACGGCTCCGTTGGAAACCGGCTACGCCAGGGCGGGCCCGGAACAGGACCCGGAGGCTACAGGGATCAGGGGCACCCCGCCCCCCAGCAGGGCCCCGACCAGGGACCCGCCGAGAGGGGTCCCCCGCCGCCGCCAGGCAGGAGGCGCCCGCAGCGCCAACACACGCCGCCGCCACCCCGGACCAATACCCACTGCCAACAACCCCCCTAGCCTAGCCAGCACCTGGACATCCAGATCTACCAGCTCCCGGGTCCAGATCCCGCCCCACGCAGAGCGCCAAGATCTGGGGTCCAGCCAATACCGGACAGTCCCCCCAGATGAACCGACGAGAACATTGTCTTTAAAAAATAATAGCAAAAAATATTCTTTTTTTAGGGTGACCATATGTTGATGTTTAAAGGACATTTGGCTTTTTCAGTGGACACTTTGCCCAGTCCTGAAACACTTTCGTGAAACAGTTTCAGGACTGGGCCTAGACTTTTGATTTTTTTATTTTAAAGCACGCATTCTCTGTGGTTAGAAAAATTGTTTAAGAAACTTCCAAAAGGCTTTCATAAAGTACAAAAGTACAAAAAATTACTTTAAAATAGAAATAATTACTCTCATATATTAGAAATTTTATCAGTACCAGTGATAGTTTACGTTTTAATATTACAAAACTGAAACAAAAAAACGAAAATAATATTCACTATATTAAAAGTAAAAGGCAGGAGTCTAAAAAAGATGATAAAAACTGTGTAAAGTCAGTGTTTCATTTTCAAAATCCTCTTCCTCATAGCAACCCTATAGATCAACTCTCACTTTGCACAGCACTGTTAAAGTTTCTGTGTCCATGTGACCTGCGGGTTCTTTGCAGCTTTCTGTCACACACAGAAACACATGGGCCAGATATATTAATGATGCTCTCTGCTCGTTTGTGGCAACTAGATGGTTTATCTTATGTGATTTGTACGTAAAGCTTGTGCTTGAATGTAAACAGCCCAACAAAGCGAGGGGAACTCATATCGACCTAACAGGGGCACTACCGGTCTGTTCAGTCTTTGGAAGAATCAGAACCAGGCATTAAGTGGCCGCTTGTGGAGGATATCAGATGAGAAAAATGATGTCGCCCTGCATACATCGCACCAGTCAGTTTAACTACTGTCCCCTGATCAACGAGGAAAACCCCTTGCCACCCGAGATGCTTGAAAAGTGGTTATATTCACAGCCTTACGTAATAGCCTCACACGTGCATCACTATAATTCGTGTCCCAGGAATCATGCACAGACAAATGTTCTGCATTGATTGGAATTAAATGCATCAATTTAACTAGTTTTCAAGTGTATTCATCCACAGGAAGTTAGCCTGTTAATCAGTAACCATGAGAGTGCCAAAACTGGTGACTGAGGCTGGGGAAGCGAAATGAGGAAAGGGAAGAGTTAAGAAATGGTCTGCTGTGCTTTGCATTTGGAAAGGCTTCTTTGGACCAGTCAGAACCATTTTGGGCTTGTTCAGTTTCAGATTATTGCTCATCCCTGATGTCCAGTTTTTTATGTTTATTTCAGTTGTTTTAGAGTAATACATTTTTAATAACTCAACAATCTAATACATTTCAAATCTACAATCTACAGAATCTCCTGGTAATTTGAAAACATCGTTCAATTTAAAATGATTCCTTCAATCAGATGTTGCTTTTAGCTGTACTCATATTTGGTAAGATAAAGAAAAAATTATAAATGTTCTCTCTTGGATCGTTTCCCAATCTGTTGCAAAAGACTAGACAACAGCGACCTGAAGCAAATATAGGTGCAGATCATTCCCATGACAGGACAAGATGGATGTGTTTGCACCTAAATATATTTATTGCAATTTGGTTTGAGAATGAGATGTAAATAAGTAAATGGGCAGCAAAGCAGTTGCATAAAATATATTAGATTGTACGGCTTTGTGAATTAACTCATTGCCTTCTCTTTACAACTCTGTTTTCTTAACCTGAAACTCTGCACCAAAGCTAGAAGAGGGTGACTTCTGAAAGACATGCAGCATTTGGTTGTAGATAGCTGACAGTAATAGTATGGTTTGGAATTCTTCCTTTTATTGAATATAATACAAGGTGCTCTGCTATTTTATATTTCTAGTGCGGGGAAAAAAAACATATGTCTAAACACAGTCTGGTGAACATTGTAACACATGTAACACAAAAGGATAAAGACTTCCATCAACTTTCTGCATTGAAAGCTTTTCAGAATCACCAGCCATTCAGTCAGAACAATGATTATCAAAATCATGTGGTCTTTTTCATGTCAGCTGGCATGTTGTAAGTAACCTTGCTATGCTTCGTGAATCACATGGACGTTGCTTTTAAAGTCTTGTTGTCAGATAAAAGAAGAGAAAAAAGAAATAGCTTGTTTTGTACGTTTTTTTTTTTGTGATAGAGTGACACGTTAGATGAATTTCTTACAGTAAACCAGTTAAATGAGGCCAAGCTGCAACCAATTAAACAATAAAATGAATTATGGAGGCTAATTGTCAAATGCCAGAAGCCTGATTCGCAGCACATGAACAGGTCTTTAGATGTACATCTGGCTGTCAACAGAAGTAAGGATGTTTTTATGTGAAAACAAATCTGATATCTTAGAATTTTCATAAAAAATCACTTCTATAGTTGAATAGAAATTTTAATAAAAACCTCAATAAGAACCTCTCACATCAGTAATTGGGTGAAATTAGTTTTTACCCCCAAAAAATATATATATATTTTTGAACAGCCCAAATCAATTAATGGACAGGACAAATGCATCCTACCTTTCATGAATCAATGTAACTTAAATGTTAAATCTTTAAAATATGAATATTTACATGATCATATCAACCTCAATTCATTGCCTATAACCAATGGTAGCTTTACTTGTATTAATTAGCGTGAAACTTTGAATAGGAAAATAGGCTAATCATATTGTACAATTTTGGTTCCAGTGATAGCTTGACCTCTCTCTAACCTATCCCTCTAGTCCAAATAATCTTATGAATAAGATTATGTTCTCTTTTGTCCACTTACAAATCTTAAGAAGTGCAAATAAATAATTTTATATACAGTTAAATATAGCTATACATACTATATAACTATACAGCCGTATTGGATTTTGAAGTAAAAGTTAGTGAGAAACCCTGACCTTCTTGTTAAAGTCTCAAATTAAAAAATTGAAATTTTGAAGTTTTTGTAAAAGTGAACCACATAAAAAATAATTTAAAACACAATTAAAATTGCTTCACAGTAGAAAACAGAGATTTGACTTTCACAAAACTCTGTCATCAAAAAACATTTAAAAATACATACACAAATAACTTAAATTTAACAACATTTGTACAATGTTTGTAAAGAAATATATATTGTAAAGTCAAAGTTCTCTGTACTGCTGTTTAACAAAGTCTTATAAACAAAGTGGTACTTTCCTTTATTGTTCTAAAAAGTTTAATCGGTGCAAGATTTCAGTTTTGTTTTCAACAACACTTGTGTGTTTTAATGTCACCTGGTTTTAATCTTCAATACATAGAGAAGAACCTTAACCGTGATTCAGCCTCAGATCTGCAGCCTTGCTCAGACCTCAAACCTCAGAGCCAAAACTGAGAAGAAAATCTTTTCAAAGACTCCCTAGAGACCATTAGACTCTAAATAAATCTTAGATTTTAATAATTGTATTTAATACCATGAGTGTTCAGAGGAATTTCTCTATGGATCAAGGGTAGTACTTTAAATGAGTAATTGTTTTTAATACTTCTAATCAGATGATGAGGACTAGCTGTTAGTCTGAATTGAAATAAAATGAGAGAAAAAAATAAAAAAATAACCTAATTCTAAATAAATGAATGCAAAAGAAAAATCATTTTTGCTTTAATTGATGTTATTTCTTAATTAATAATGACAGTGATTTATTTTTGATTGGTTCAACAGTCTTTACTTAACATAGTCGTTTACGTCTGAATCTGCTGGTCGCTCCTGTACGAACGGAATTTTTTAAATGGAAATGTTAAAAATGAATTTTGCTCTCTATTCTTTGGCAGAAATCTTAAAAATGTGAGATCCAACAGAGTTAAGGTGGCCTTAATGTGGATTTCAAAATTGTCATGGGAAACAATCAGATCTTCAAATGTTTAGATAACCCTCTGTGTTTTATGGGATATATATATATATATATATATATATATATATATATATATTTTTATATATATGGATATATATTTATATGACCATTATTTAGTTATTTCTGTTATACTTATGGAATTGTTGGATTTTTCTCAAGTTTTGGGGAATTCTTGAAGTTTCATTCTGTTAATGTGAGCTAAATACATTTATATTTCCTTAGGCAGTGTCTGAGAAGTCTTTGTCATCTAAAAATTTACAATTTTGAAGTGTGAAGGATAGAATTTTCTCTAAAAACCATTTCAAACATTTTATGACACATTTAATTATTTTATGGAAGGAATCCATTCATAGTTTGTTTCATTCATATTTTTTAGCTTTGAAAAGTGAACAGTTCAATATTTTGTCATTGACATGATCAAAAATGAAAAAACATACAGAATAATGTCGCTAAATGAGTTGTAAAAATTGACATCAGGACTGCAAGGTCAAAAGTTATTTTCTACAGTGTGTTACATTTAGCTAAAGCAATCCCTGGGAGTGTGTGGGCTTTAAATGAAAAGAGATGTATTCGAGGAGCACTTAAGGATCTGAAATATATAAAAGTTTCAAAATTTTGATTAATGCTTTTATTTGTCTTACTTTTAGTAGTTAATTAAAAGTCTTTCATAGTTTTTTTAACTCAGATGTTTTGCTCACTGTTATTGCTCTACTATTCTTTCAACACGCAATTGGTCATAAGTACACTGAATACTTGACTACTGTAACTATACTGAGATCGTAAATAGAGATTCTCACAGTCTTAAAAGCATTGTGTAGGATAAACCATTTGCTTTCCAGGGAATTTTCTTTTTTGCTTTGTTATATTGTCAATAAAATGCTTCTTTTAGTCATTTTCCCATCTCTGATGTTGATCAGAGGATTTTTTTTTCTATTCTTCGCTTTCAGCTGTGAGATGTTTAGGGAATCTGCCTAGTGAATATTATGCATAGACGTCCGGCTGACATGGGAAGTTTCACAGCTAACAAGGGCAACCGAGAGGCTGAGAAATCAAGACTGAAATGGGTTTGTTTATCGGTGAAATTGAGGCACATAAACCAATCAATCAATCAATCAATGGCTATCTATATGGAGCTTCACTTAGCCAGAACACTGAAAAATGAAAAGGCAGCTCTAACTTAAATAAATTGAATAAACGGTCACAAGTCATTCAATTAAATTAATCAATTTTAATTTATTATTTTTTTCTGGAAAACTCAATAAAGTTATATAAACTTAATTAAATTATGTGTGTGTAAGTAAAGAAATTTATTTAAGTTGGAGCTGCATTTTCCTTTTTTAGTGAAGGTGACCAACAGCAAAAAAAAAATAAAAAATACTTAGCAATAAGATTATAAGTAACAAGACAACAAGAAGAGATAAAAAAATGCTAATAAAATAAATGAAAACAAAATTCCAGCAGAACAAAATGATTTTCAGCATTTCTAGGTATTAAAAGACCCACAGAACAGGTGTGTTTTAAGTCTATGTTTAAAAAGTATTATTAGCTCATAAGTTTATTTGGGGATCATAAACTGCAGAGATGCAACTGACAGGCTTTACAAAACATAAAAGAGGGTGGAAGCAAATAGGAAGATGGCATGCCACCGCCAGACTGTGCTGCTGTAGCATCCAAATAAAAGATTGCAGTGGATCTAACGTTGGGCCCAGTTCAGCAAATAGATCTTCCCTATAGGGAATCTAAGGCTGATCAGCTGGTCATCAGGGCCAGGAAATCTCTAAAAGCTTCCCCTCATCCAGATGCTGGCGGCGAGCTGATCTTCAGTGAGCACCAGCACATTTATTGTGCACCATTATGCAGGAGTGTCACTGTAGTATTTATATTTCTACTCATCACAATTATTGCACCAACAAATGCAACTGCTATCTCCAATTCAATTCAAAAATACATTATTGATCCCAGAGGAAAATTAGAATAATATAATCTGAGAATGGACATATGAACATACACGGATATAAGCATTCTTAAATGCAACACATTTTTATTTAGATTCTCTTTTTTATTCTCAGCTCAGATATTGGGTGTTGCAGTGTTGGTTGTGTGTTTGTGTGTATGCAAGGATCTACAATTCTGGAACTGTTGGCTTAATCCTACAATTTGCCATCTAGCCGGCTGCGTTCAAAGTGTCCTCTGTGTTTAAAATGTGCAAAAGCAAGTCTCGTACTGTGCTTAAAGTTGCACACATTATTCTATTTTTTTTAAATCGCAAACTTTTCATAGAAAGTAGTTTTTAGACCATATTCTATGTGTGAGCAAGCTTTATAAATAAGACCCGGCGCTTTGCCTTGGCCTTTCTCTATTCTCAGCAACTTCTTGATTTATTTACTTGTACATTTTCCATCTTCTGTCATGTTGCAGGGTCCAATACTCCCATCAGCTGTAATTTTTCTGCAGACTGTTTAAAATTTCCTCAAGTACCATTTGATACATGATAAAAGTTTGGATTTTATGATAGTTAACAGATAACATCCAAAGCTTCCCACCCTATTATGATTCCACCGATAGCTGGAGTGGCCATAGGGCAAAGGGGGCTTTTGCCCGGTGGGCTGATGATGATTTTTTTGTTTTTGGTGGGGCGTTTTTGTTTTGTTTTCTGTAACCGTGTAAACAACGAAGAGTAGCTGATTGATACTTGAAGTGACAGTGTATAGTTTTTGCAGTACATCTTTGAAAATAGCCATTAAAATATTATGTAATCATAATTACGTAAAGCACATTAATTGCAAAATATTGGCGTTTTTGTAAAATATGACTTTAAAAATCAGTTTTAAAATAGATAGGCATGGGTCCCTTTTTCAGGGGAAAACCATATTAGATGACGTCTTTACTTCTACAAGAGCCCGGACGGACAAAGCGCACAGAACACGGCTGCTATTAAAACATTGATTCCCCCTCAAAATGCAAAAAAAATGCACTTTTACCTCTTCGCTAGTTCCAAGCAATTAAAGAGAGAGACTGATGTGCTCTTCATGTTGCTGCAAATAGATAATTCTCAGGGAATTGATCTTTTGAAAACAGCACTAGTTGGACCTCCGTTGTTGAGTTTCTTACTCGAAGACACAGATACCGCATGCTTGTGATAATTTAGGTATGCACTGCCCCCTACTGGACAAAAATTACACACTGTGCCTTTAAGCTTGAATAAAAAAGACAAAAATTTTGAGGTATTCTTTTTCTCTTCTCGAATTCTCTCCCCCTTCATAGCCCTTTTCTCCTTCAATCATTAACGGATCATTAATCAGCTGATCAGCTTTTCTGTCCTGTCTCTTTTCTTTATCACCCACCATGTGCTAGAAATTGGTACTTTTACCTTAAATGCATTTGTCCATGTTCTCTCTGGCAAACTTAAAAGGTAATTAAGTTTTTTTTCAACCTGGAACTTATTTTTAGCACATTTTATGTTTTCTTGCTTACCCTGAAAATTTTGAAGCCAGACTGAGCCATTCAGCAGTATTTATATTCACTTCCTCCATCAGCGGACATCCGTAGACAGGAGTGTTTGGGGCAGGACAAATTCCGCTTGTAATAAGGTTTAATCTGCTCAAAATGCAGAAATTTTACCATGTTTATATTCCCCTTGGAATTACGAACGCCTACTGCAGACAGTTTAGATATGTCTTGTTCAGGCAAAAGCTTGTGAAAATCCTTTCCAGAAAACTGAAAGCCGGTGTAGTTGCAAAAATCTGTTTTCATATACATGGATTAAAAATGTTCGTCCAGCCAGTTCGTATGTGGGTGTCGGTTAAAGGTTCAATCTGATGTTCTTATGTGCTACGATATTCAGTAGCTGTGTGTAACAAACCACACCATTCGAAAAGTGCAAAACAAGAGCTAAAGGCTAGCGTGTTAAACTGAGCTGAAATGTGAATGTTCCTTTGAGCAGAAGCCAAGAACTTTGTGTAACTCCAGGGCAAACAAAAGCTGTCAGAAATTGTTCTCCCTTTTTGTGAAAACCCTCATTAGGAAGGATTTAGGGGCATTTTGGCACTCCTCAGTTTGCCTGTTGGTGTTCTACACTGTTATTTACTAACAAGTCTGCAGCTGACTGACCGACATTGGGATGTAAGGTATATTTTTGGTTTGTGTTCGTGCTGGTATGTACATTTGCTTTCCAGTTGTGTTCATATGTGTGGACCGGTATGGAAAAACATCATTTCAATTGAGAGTTCAAATTTGTGAGGCTTGCAGAATTCATATCACTCATGGGTGTGGAAATGCTGAAAAAAATAACCTGGGAGTATTGCAATTTCTTATGCTGTTAATTATCTGATAAACCCTCAGCAAAAACATAATGTTCTTCTCTTTTTAACAGGCTAAGATTGATAACAGAGCTGTTTTAGTTTTTCTCCTTAAATTCTTCAATAAAAAAAAACTGAAAAATGGAGGGCTTATTGCAAGTAAGGAGTGCAAATGATATATTTTATTGCAAGGCAACTGTCAGAAAATCCTCAAGCAAAAATGTTAAGAGAAGAGCCTTTGCTGGACAGAGGACAAATAAATATACTAGAATCAGAGACACAAAAGACTCAGTCTTGTTAGTGCATCAGTAATCATTACATAATGAAAAATGAATTCCTGGAGTTCTTCTCTCAGTACCTTGTATTCTATGTGTTTTAGAATGCAGGCTCGTTTGTATTGAATATTAAATTTAACTGTAGTTTGAGCTCAGAAAGGCTCAATTTTTCCACTGTCTTTTTGGGAGCTATTAGTTTTCTTGTCTTGGTGAACCAGAGATGAGTGAGGAAGACATTTAGGGTGTGGATGAAGATGGCAGCACCAATCATCCTTCATCTCAGGGACATAATTACTGATATTGACCTTTCTGTTTAATGTCATCAGCATTTTGGAGCCCATTTGAGTTTTAGGTCTCTTTCACAGAAACTGCAAAATATAAGTTTTGACCTTTCATTTGTTAACAATATCAATCCATCTGTTGGCTATACTGGCTTATCTTTGCAGGGTCGTATGACAAGTGGAGCCTATGTTTAGTCGTCATTTGGTGAGATATCCTACTAAATTTCCAGACCATATTTTCTTCTTCACACAATTTCACAAAAAATGTACATTAAAAGAGAAGCATTCTCTTCAATTCATCTTTATTTACTTAATCAAAAAGGTATTTATTTGCATTCATCTAAACATTAAAACACTTTTACAGAAAAAAATGAGTTAGAAATTAGGTGTGTCTTTCATTTTACTTTTGGGCTTCACATTTTTTGTAAGTTGACATTTTGTTGAATGTCTTGTAGCAACATTTGTAAAAAAAATGTTTTGCTACCAAAAATTCTGACAGAATTTTGACTACTCTTCTTGGCAGAACTTGGCTGGTCTCCTGCCATGGACCTGGAATTTAAACAGTCCATGGAGGTTTGAATAGGTGCCATTACAAAGCCAACTTTGTCCAAGTTTCAGCTACAAATAAATGTTTATTTTGGGGGAAGCTGAATTATTTGGAGGTGGTTGTTACTCTTGATTACCCAGTTAAAAAAAGTAAATTAATCAGAGCTACTCCAACAGGCTTTCAGGTTGTTGCTTTCTTTTGTGACTATAAATATTATCTTACAGTTATTACCGGCAATCAAACATGATGGGAGTACAATGGTCTCAGGCTGTTTTTCTGCTTCAGGACAGCTTGTTGAAATTGATGGAATCTGAGGGAGAATATCTTGCTGTCAGTTTGTGATGCTGAAGTACATTTAAGATAATAACTTTGGCCATCACATTTTTCCCCAGAAGGTTTTTTTTTGGCTGGTCAATATGGACAGCTGCAGATTTCATTCCATCTCGAAAGTGTAAATTTTAGAGAAAGCTTTTCAATCCATTCATCTATCCATCCATCCATTAGATCTTCATGATGGCAGCAGCTTAAGCTAGGAGACCCAAACTTTCCTCTCCCTGGTTGCTTGGGCCAGCTCCTCCAGGGCCAGTGGAGAAACATAGTTCCCCTACTTTGTCCTGGATCTTCGCCTGGTTCTTCCCCAGAATACCTCAGCAGGGAGGTGTCCAGGAGGCACTTTAACCAAGTGTCCGAGCCACCTCAATTTGCTCATCTCAATGTGGAGGAGGACCGGCTGTAATCAGAGCCCCTCTTGGATGACCGTGCTTCACATCTGGCAGCATGAGCCGGATGAGAAGTTCACCAGACCTCCACTTGTAGCAGAGAAGGCGTTGTACCCTTTTTTTTGGCTGAAAACCATGGCCTCAGATTATGAGGAGCTGGTTCTTGTCCCAGCTGCTTCACACTCGGATTTGAACGGCTCCAACAAAAGATGTAGATCACATCCAGATGAAGCCAACAGGACCACATAATCTGCAAAAAGCAGAGACCACCATGGCTGCGTCTAGAAATCCTGTCCATAAAAATTATGAACAGAATCGGTGTCAAAGGGCAACCTTGGTGGGGTCACACTCTCACTGGAAGTGAGCCCAACTTTCTGTAAGCAATCTGGACCAAGCTCTGACACCGGTCATACAGGGACCTAACAGCCCTATAAAAAGGGCCTGGTACCTCATACTCCCAGAGTACCTCAACAGGACTTCTTGAGGGATACGGTCGAACACCTTGTCCAAGTCCACAAAACACATGTAGACCAGTTGGGAGAACGCCCACGCACGCTCTATGACCCTGCTGAGAATGTAGAGCTGGTCCAGTGTTCCATAACATTTATTTCTACAATTATTAGTATGAATGTACTGAGTAATAATTCTGACCCTGTGTGATGAAGAGAAACTCTACAATAAATTACATTGACAATTTTCTTTCTTTTGATTAAGTTCCTAAATAGATAAATCTGTGAGGCTAATTCACTGCCATTTGGCTGACATCCTTCCAAAATTAATAGTTTTTGTGTTTTACACAGGGTGCAGGTATGTTTTTATGCTTATGAAGAGAGATCTTAGTTGCTAAAACTGACTTTTTAAGGAATTTGAGAATCCAGAAAAGATAAATATCTGTTGTTTAAAATGAGAATTTAAGTTAAGGTAAAAAAAAAGTTTTGAAAAAATGTTGCTGCTTAAGAATATTATGGGGAACTTAAATGATCATTTGTGTGTCTAAGAGACACAAGTGCATCACAGAACAAAGGAACTCCCAAGGGTTAACATGGCCCAAAACTTTAAAACCAACATCTAATCACAGGAAGAGCGTTGCCACTGTGTTTCTAAATCAATAGGCCATACAAAATACAACTGAATAATGCCACAATTTTTTACAAAAATCTAATAACTTTTTTCAGTATGTCAAAGCAAAAGGCAAACACTTTTTTTAATAAAAAAACATGATCTACATGTTTGCTTTTTCCTGACTATTTGTATCAATCTTTTCCCATCCCGAATAGCTTCACAACACCCTCAGCACAACATTTGAGAGGGCAGGGATGTCACTAGGATTGAGAGATAGTGGGGGCTTAGCCCCAGGCGCTTTACAATTAAAGTTTTTGGCAAATCCAGCAAAACTGTCCTCAATTTAGCGAGCCCGGTAGAAGTTAGCTAAAGAAATAATTTTGAGGGGTAAAAATCCATACCCTCGGTTTAATAAACCATGCGCATGCGATTATTAAACTGTGCATAATCTGTTCTCTCAGATTATAAAATGATGTGCACGGATTCATAAACCCTGTGTGATAGTGTGGGGGATCCTGACCAATTAATATTGTGCCAATAATATTTGGCAACTAAGATGGTCCTTAGGTAGACTGGTGAGCATGCTCAATTTTCCCCACGGAAGATGGTGGATTGAATCCAATCCTCGGAATGTACTTTATGTAAATTGTTTTGGGTTCTTGCAGGAAAGAAGGCCGTAAACATAGATGTCATATTTATAAATGACAGTTTTATAGCCACCTATGGAGCCTGGGACGGTCCATGCACAATAAAGGTAATATTTGAAGACAAACCAGTCGCAAAATGTGTCACATGGCTGAAAAATATCCTAGAAATGGGCCAAAATTGTATGCCAACCCAAAAATGGATGTGACAAGGTGCAAAATGAGGGCCTAACTGGTATTGAAACCGCTGCAACCCGGGTTGTAATCATGCGTGTTTATCAGTCTTCCAAAGTAGCGGCTTGTTTTTCCAAAACAGCCAGGGTGCATCTATCCCATGGATAGATGCGACCCGACCCCGTATAAGTGGAAGAGGATGGATGGACGGATATATATATATATATATATATATATATATATATATATATATACACACAGACACCTATATGCACATACATGCTGCCTTTATGGGATATATTTATATATGCATATAACATGGAAAGAATCTTTATTTGTATGTGGTTTTTACTACTATTATCTATTTATTTGTAATGGCTATGATATTATATATGTGTATATATATGCAACATGTAGGTCAAATTGAAGTGCATATATAGGCCATATATGTCTCCAGTATTGCTTCTCTAATCCACATATAAACTCTATATATTCTATATCTATCCAATAGTTCATGGCAGTATCTGGTCGTTTATGTTGGATAGTGTCATACCTAGTTCATATGTTTTATTAACAAGGTAATAAATTTGTCTGAAGTCTATTACAGGAAGAAAAAAATTATGCAACCGAGCACCTCATCACACACAGAAACAACCACTTTAATTGTATATATTTTGACATAGGCTTTGAATATATGTGACATATCTAAAATTAGCTGTTCTACATTATTTGTACATATAGCTACATACTGTATGTACTATCGCTGGCCTATATGTGGGATATATACGCATATGTGGGATTTATATCATATTGGATTTATATCATATATTTATATCATATATGATATTATTTATATCATATATGCTGTATATAGGCAGCAAATATGTGGATATAAACTGCTATCTTCTTATTATTCTTTTTACCCTCCCTGCTCTTAGATTTTTTCACCTTTCTGTTTTATTTGGTTTTGTTTTATTTATGTTTCCCTAGTTTATCAGTCTTTGTTAGTTCTTTTTCACCTGATAAGAGATTTCCTCTTAAATTTCTGTTGTTAGTTTCTAGTTTTTTATTTAATATTGTTTTCTGTTCATCACCTGTTTCCTCCCTGTCATCCTACTCCCTGACCCAGCTCATTGTCTTCACCTGTTATCTCCTGCACACCTGCAACTGCCTAAATTTTACTTCTGTCATTCCACAAACTATTTGTATTTTGAATAAAAAGAACCAACCAAGATTTTCAGAAACCATCAAGAACATTTGAAAAAAGTATATATTTGCAGAACTATCAAACAGATCTGTCTAGAAGACTGGATCAGTTCCCTGACTGATTTCTTTGGTAAGAACAGAAGTGCAACATATCAGCCTTCTCCTGCCTTTTTTCCAGTGCAACGTGGGGTATGCAAACAGGTGTGGTTGAAAAAACTAAGGAGTTATAGCTTCTGGTTACATAAATCACATTAATTAAATGAGTTTTCCTTCAAAAAATGAATGATGTGGACAAACTACATCGGCACAGACTGATGCTTTTTGCTTGGGAGAGTGATGTTTGGGAATCATTTGGAACCCTTAGATGATGATTCTTTGAGACATCTTACAAATAACCAAAAGGGAGCATGATTTGTTTAAGTATGTTAGTTGAGCTTAAGTTAAATATTAGGAGCAAAACTCCAGCCAATGGTTCTAATTTCAGCTGAGTTATATGCTAACCTTATGCATCTGTTTCTATACTTATCTTCTGTTTACCTAGGGTGATCATATTTGATTTCCGAAAACAAAGGACACTTTTGATTTTAAAATATTTAAAGCTTGCATTCTCAACGTGTTAGAATGAATAGTTAAACTTTCACAAATAGGAAAAAAATAAATTTAAAATCTCTGAAAATAAATAGTCTCAGAAGTAGTTAGTCTTCTGAATTAGAAAATGTACCAACGGTTCACTATTTAAGTCATACAGGCATAGTGGACAAAACTTAAACACTAGTCAGAAGTAATATTCTGAGTAATCAAGTATTATTTTCTTTTTAATGTAATAATAAAAGCAAAAGGAACACACTCAAAAAGACAATGATAGTGCCTACTCCAGTCTCTAGTTTCGATAGTCCTCCACCTCATTCTGTTTATATATAATTCTTCGCTTTGCAAAGCATTATTATAATTTTTGTGTCTATGTGACCTGCAGGATCTTTGCCACTTTTGTCTAACACAGAAACTCAAATGCCAGCTTTGTTTGTCCATATACTGTAGTTACACTTGCGCCTCGACATTTTGTGAATAGCTGTTGCGCATCACGGAGATCCTCATCAATCTACCGAATCCCTGCTGATGCCCTGGACAGCAAATAAAAAAGTGGTCATGTCTGGGGAAAAGAGGACATTGGTCACCCTAGATTACCCCCACCATGCGGAGGCACCATGCAAAGTATCACGATAACTTAAGGCTACGTCCACACTAAGCCGGATAAGGTTATACGGGGAGTTAGACGCCTAATGTTATCCACTCAACACGAGCATTTACGCCCCGTTTACGGTCCGTTTAAGCTCCCATGATTGCGCAATCCAATTCCTACCTATGCATGTACTGGGCATGCGCGGGGAAAAACAAAAAGAACACAGATTGACGCGTATAATCTATGTCGCTGTCTGCGCCTCCTGGATCGCCTCCTGTGTCGCCTTCTCATCCGCAAGTAGGTTAGGGTTAACGTTGCAAACGTCTGAATTTGCAAAAGAAGAAGTATCACAGCGAGACTCGTCTCCATCTTTGCTGTTGTCATTATATGCTGTCGCGTTGTTCTCGTCATCAATTTAGGACGCAGCATTTGATTGACGTTGCTGCTCTGATTTAGCCGGGGACTGGATAAGTTGCGTCCAGGTGTGCTCATTTAGCCTTTGAGATAACAGGTAGATGGTTCTCTTACCTGGCTAATACTCTGGGGGTGTAGACTAAATACTTGCATACTATGTTTAAGGCATTATCCGGCTTAGTGTGGACGTGGCCTAAGACTCAAGAGTTTTCTGAAGTTCTTTCAGCTAAATCTAAGGTAATATTCTGAGGGAGGGATAAAAGACAAATGAGAGCAAAAAAAACAGACATGACAGATTATTCTACCAAAGAAGTTTTCTCACTGAGAAATTGCTTTCTGCACCTCCCCCCTCAGTTTCACTTTTCTTCCTGCTGTGCTAATAGCCCCGCGCCTTGTTTAGGACTCACCAGCAACACGTTAATGCTGAATGGACGCATCCACAGTTTCTCTGTTACGGGTTTGCTATGGAAATAGACACTGCGTTCATTCCTCAGGTCTAAAGTGAGTGTTTGATCATAAAGAATGAAAGCTGAGCTTTTCAGTGTCATAGTTGCAATGAATAGAAGGGAGCTTAAATTTGCTTGTAACTGCACGGTTGCAATCACTTCCAAAGGCTTAGTTTCACATGGATGCAAAAACTACAGGGTGTAGATACTGCAGGCTTTCTAGAGTTCTTTTTAGCAGTGTTTCACCTCTTTATATTGTGGATACTGTTCACCTCAAAGTTCAAACAGGAACTAGATCTCTTGCTTAATCAAAAGATGAGTTGTTGGCTCGGAAGACAGCTTGTTCACTATCTCTGAACGACTAATCAACCTCATATTGGATACTACTATGAAGTTGCATGGAGTCTCTGCTTTGAAAGCAGACAGGGGCATGCAAAATTGGAGGGGCTCATCATGGATAACAGCACCTTTTACTATTAGCCAGGTGACGTCTGAACCCATAACTCTACAGCCGTAGTATCTCCCAGAGACGTTCAGCAACATGATATCCTTCTGTGTTTACATATTGATGCAGCTACTGCCTGTGAGAAAATCTACACAGGCACGCAAGACAAGCGAGTTGAAAACCTGCAGCTTTTTTTAATCATTCCTGGCAAATTCAATTAGGTTACTTTGGACTCCAGTCTGGCAGCATTTCATCCGGTTGCCTCATCAAAAAGAAAGAGACTTGTGGTATGATAGTATGGGCAATGCATGCAAAGTCACCCCACCTCTCTTCTCCGGGAAAGTCTGATCACAGACTGGTCTGCATACAACCTTAGCTATCCACCACATGCTCCATCAGGGAAACCACAGACTGGAATAAACTGTTTGACATTATTCCTGTTTCTCTTGAAATCTACAACAATCTGTTTCGTTTTGTTCAAATTTGAAATATTGTTTCAACACCATGCCACAAAGCAGTCGACCAGCTATCTGTATTCAGCTTCTTGCCCATCTCCAATCCACCATACGACTACAGAGTGTAAATGTAAAATACACAAAAGAAGCATAGTGAAAGTAAAGTCTCTAGCTTTAATTTGGGTTCATAAGTGAGGAGAAGGAAATTAAACAAAAGATAGTTAGGAGAACTGATAAAATGGCACCCTGTGCATATCTCCAAAGCAGTCTGTGTTGAGCCATGTCTATCCTAAAGGAATATTGGGCAGGATTTGTAAAAAGAAATAAACATTCATGTCCAGTTTTTTTATGCTATTGGGTGATGAAGCATTATAAACCAAAAAGATTGAGCCCACCCACATATTGTTCCATTGGTTTGAACAGGCTATGTGCTGCAAAATGCTCTGCAGTTTGGAACCACATTTCCCGTGCTTTCTACTGATGTGAGGGCAATCCACACTGTTTGTGTGTTCTCGACAGCCTTAAAACCGTAATAAGATGGATGTGGTTTATTCAACTGTGGGAATGGATTCTCCCGCAACCGACAAACGACCCAAGCACCACTCAAAACCCACTAAAAGTGGCACGAAGTAGATGAAGGTTGTATCAGCTGCATCTTGTGAGTAAAAGGCAAAATATTGTAAAAGTCGGGAAGGCACCTGAATATAAACTCAACAAAAATAAAAACGCAACAATTTTGTTTTTGCTCCCATTTTTATGAGATGAACTCAAAGATCTGAAACATTTTCCACATACACAAAATAGCAATTTCTCTCAAATATTGTTCACAAATCATCTAAATCTCTAATAGTGAGCGGTTCTCCTTTGCTGAGATAATCCATCCCACCTCACAGGTGTGCCATATCAAGATGCTGATGAAACAGATGATTATTGCACAGGTGTGACTTAGACTGGCAACAATAAAATGCCACTCTTAAATGTTCAGTTTTTTATCACAAAGCACAATGTCACAGATGTCGCAAGTCTTGAGGGAGCGTGCAGTTGGCATGCTGACAACAGGAAGCTGTTGCTCGTGAATTGAATGTTAATTTCTCTACCATAAGCCATCCCCAAAGGCGTTCCTGAGAATTTGGCAGTACATCCAACCAGCCTCACAACCGTAGACCACGTGCAACCACACCAGCCCAGAACTTCCACATCCATCCATGTTCACCTCCAAGATCATCTGAGACCTGCCACTCGGACAGCTGCTGAAACAATTGGTTTGCATAATCAAATAATTTCTGCACAAACTGTCTGAAACCGTGTCAGGGAAGCACATCTGCATGCTGATCGTCCTCGTCTGGGTCTTGATCTCACTCCAGTTCGTTGTCGTAACCGACCTGAGTGGGGAAATGCTCACATGCGATTGCCGTCTGGCACGTTTGAGAGGTATTCTCTTCACCAATGAATCCCGATTTACACTGTTCAGGGCAGATGGCAGACAGCGTGTGTAGCGTCATGTGGGTGAGCGGTGGGGGCTCTGGTATGGGCAGTCGTACGTTATGGACAAAGAACTCAGGTGCATTTCATTGATGGAATTTTGAATGCACAGAGATACCGTGACGTGTTGCAGCATGATAATGCTCAGCCCCATGCTGAAAGGATCTGTACACAATTCTTGGGAGCTGAAAACATATCAGTTCTTGCATGTCCAGCATTGAACATGTCACCCATTGAGCATGTTTGGGATACTCTGCTTGTGATAAAAACTATACTTAAAAATTCTGCTCCAGTTCTGACCAGTATTTTTACATTACATGTGCATACGTATGTTACTGTGTCAACCAGAATGGCACACTACAATCAACTCAGAAATTGTATTATCACCGCCTTAATTATTAAATTCTATTTTTAGCATATAATTAATTAATAATAAATCATTTAGCAAGTAGTAAATGCAAAACGGGTTTACAGCCACAACAACTTCACAAATCAGTGCGACCTCTCATTTTCTTTATTTCTCTACTGAATTCATAAAACAGATTGAAAGAAAAATCATGCCCGTAACATCAATTTACTCTTATTTTTGCCAGGTTTGAGTTTTGTGTTCTGCAACTACAAACACAATAGGAACAGTGAAGTTTCCCCCCCGCAAAAAAAAAATAAAATATATAAATATATATATATATATACATATCAGAAACCAGATTTACTTTTTCTAAATTATTTCCTTTACCAGAAAGCTTCATGCCCTGACCTGAAGACATATGCCTGAGAATGGTGTTTTTAAATAAATGTTATGGTGCATAAATGGCAGATTTAGATTTTTTTTTTATTCATGGTGCTGTATCAGTGGCCAAAAATAGGTATTTTCTCTGGCTGGGCCATCAAACATTTGGAGTAAAAAAAAAAAAAACTGTCTCAGGAATTTAGGTTTGTTTCTACAGCTGGGAAAACATGCAAAACCAGCACTAAGCAAGCACTGGCAACATCCAAGACTGGAGTAGATTTTCGTGTGTGGGGGGGTATACTTTGAAAATGTTGGTCATACATTTTCTAAACGTTACTGATGCCTCATGAAATATATTTTATGTGTAATATAAGAGTAATTTGGGCATCTTTAAATTAAATAAATAAAATAAAAATTTTTAAATAAAAAACCAGAATTTGCAAGCATATTTTGTTTTTTTGTGTATTCCTTTGCAGTCCTCTTTTGAGAGTGATCTGGTATAGGCTTTGCTGAAATCACCCTGAACCCTGAGTTCAGCAGGGGCAACTCAGACAAATTGAAGTACCCAAGAAAACTGAGACTGATACCAAGCGAACATCTAAAGGTCACACATAAGGTGGAGCTAAAACTCACTCCTACAAACTTTTTGTTGTATCAACCAACAAAGTGGCTCAATACCTCTCAAAATGTTAGAACTTCCTTCATTACATTTATTTCACTGGTTTGAGTTACTTTTTTAAAGTGCACTAAAACAGAAAGATTTACTGAACTGACTTATGTAAATTCAATAATTCAGGAAAAGAGAAAAATATCATATTTCTTCTTTTTGGTGTAAGGTGTTGTTTTTCTATCTCTAGTTGTGATGTTTGAGACGTCTGGACCACTGGCAGAAAATGAAGAACCATCCTTTGAAACATAGACCTGCGTAAAGCATTTATGGTTTCCTTCACAATGCCGAAAGTCTTTGAGCTGCAAAGGGTAGCCCTGCTGTGGCAGTTAAATGTCAGCAGAAAGTATGAGCATTAAGAACAGATTTTAAGATGTTATATGGTGGAAAAATGAATCCTTACCTTCACCAGGCACAGGGGGGGTTCCGAGTTGAGGGTGACGAAGCCTGGATGAGAGTAGGAGGCCATTGTTTGCTCTCTGTGGGGTCATTTTCTGCCCCAAGCAGAGGAGTTCAATAATTTTCATGTCTTGGTCCTGAGTTATGGTAGGACAGGTTACATTTTAAAAAACAAAACCCATCAAAGAGACAGTGAATTATTAGAAACTTGGATATAATTAGAAGCAGCTCTCAGACTCTGTTATAGAAGGTATTTGGTCTTAGAAAGTAATCAAGGGCGTTCATTATTATCTTCAATGTAGTAATCTGTAATGTAGTAAAAAAAAGAAATAAAATTCTTGATTTACTGGCCTTTCTATGTTTAAAGACCCATAGTATCGTAATGCAACAAAGAATTAGGACCGTTTTATAATAATATATATGTTTCTGTAAATTCCTAGATTAACATATTTACAAGAAAAAATCTTCGGTATTCTCTGAGGTCTAAAAGCCATAATCTAACAAGAAAAATGAATAATTTTCTCTGTTAAGATAATTTTTTTATAAATTAATACATTTACAATACTGAAACTAGGATATTCTCTGACATTATAAAGTCCAACTCAATGCAGACATTTTGCAGTTGCTACATTACTGACTAGTGTTGATTCTGGATCTCGTTTTAGAGGTTCATGTCTGCACACTGGAGATCCTCTTAGAGAGGAAAAGAGCCCAGATCTACCAGACGCACATCTCCTAAAATTAGCCCTTATACCTTGGACTTCTGGGATTTTTTTGTCTCAAATGTTCACCTAAAGTAATATATTGTCAGATGTATTATATTGTCAGAGAAGATCGTAGTTTGAATATAGTAAAATTTATGTCTTTAATTATGGAAAATTTGACATTTTACAAATCAGGGAATCATTTTATTTTTCTTGTAAATTTGTGAAATAATGTTTACGATTTTTGGCAGAAATATACTCCTCTATGACCAAAAATAATATTTCCTTTCTTCTACAATGGCTTTAATCCTTCACTGAACATCACAGATGGACCATAACTGAAAGAGCAAGATACAAGTGGATGAAACAAGTTCCCTCTGTCGGGGGTGCTGGATGCTGCTGCTTCTCCACTTAAGTAGGAGTCAGTGGAGATGCATTTTATAAGAAACTGGGAACATGAGCAGTGCTAGACAATATTTTATGCTCTTTCTGCATCTTCTGAAAGCTCATCTGTGTTTGGATCTCACTTACCCTGACATGTGCAAAGGAGCGGATATGATAAACTAGGGGCTACGTGATAGAAATAGAGGTTGTGAATCTGTTTCTTCATGGTTGAATGACATGCTAAGCTGCTGTTTACTCAATTGTTTAGAAGCTATTCAAACAGTTTACCTTCTAAACTAAAAAATGTAGACTGTGAAAATTAAGAAAGTTGAATATTATTAGAAGCTGCTTAGCTTTAATTAATTACTTACTTCTAAACTACAACTAATTACAAACTTCAGACTCTTTTGTCGAAAGTTTTTTTCTCGTCTGGACTAACCAAGAGCAGTCTTTTATGTATGTTTGTTCACTTTTTGATAAGCCTTTAGTGCTCGTTGCATTTTTTAAAATAAGGAAAATTGTGTAATAAAAAAAAAGAATAATGTTTTTTTGTTTTATCTCTACTTGTTTTTTAAGTTCAGTCTGGAGGCTTTGAAGAAAAAAAAGATTGTACAAAAGCGTTAATGCTGAGATTTGCTTGTCAATGTCTCTCCTATAAGTAGAATCTTCCCTCTGTTTTTAGATCTTTGAAATTTTCCGGTTACTATATTCAGCCATGAATCCATGGCAACTCTTAGGCTGTATTTGTTAATGAATAGCTCAGCCGCCTTTCAGCTAAATGACACCACACCTCTTTATTATTAACGTTACTAACCGATTAGGATAAAAAACACTATTTTTGAAAACCTCAGTTTGTTCTGCTTGACCTATTTGACCTTCGCCTTTCACACAGAAGAGAACAGTCATGCTACTATTCAGAGTTCAGCACCAGACTGCAGGCGCAGCGGGCCACTGAGATGTAATCCTCTCTGTCCTCTTTGGTCTATTTGTCATGCTGGTTAGCATGATGAAGTCACGTCACGTGTCCAGAGCCCAGACCCCGTCCCCCATCACCCCACTATATTCAGGATATCAGTAAGCGGCACACAACTTTCACTTAGATTTTGCTGGAGTAAGAACAACATTCATATGCAGTTAAAAACGAAACATTATAACACACTGCAGATAATGAGCCAATTTTTCCTTACTATTTAATTTATCTTTTTTGTTATAATTGAAAATTCTCCTTGTAAATTTTAGCAAAGTAATATGCAGGTACTGTATTTTACTTTTAGAAAGAAATTGATAAGCTATTTGTAATTCATAACAATAGATACTATGCATTTAATTTAAATGTAGGCATACTACAGAAAAAGTTGGGCTTTCTCTTTACTAACAAGGAAATCTGATTTCCTGCAGCTGTTTAAGATTACAGATTAGTATTTCACTATTCTAAGCAGCTTTTAACAGTTATTACTGTAATAATTTGGCTAGGAAAATCTTTTTTGCCATGAGTTGTGTGTTTTTTTTTGTTACTGCAAAGATGTTGGATTCAAGGGCAACAGCAGGAGGTCCTGCAGTGATAAAAAAAAAAACTTGAATTGTGTAATAAGGCAACAAAGCCTATCAGTGTTTGGACACATGACATTTTTAATTGTCTTAACACCAGATCAAAATGAGGCTAAAGAAAAGTCATGGATTATAATCACTGATACATTAAACAAGCATGAGCATCGGCTTTTTCTACAGAATCCCCCCAAAGAGTAATTGACTTTTAAATAGCATTATAAACACAATTAATAGTGATAAATAAACTTTGCAGAAATAAAAATCTTGCTGTCCAATCTTTCATGTACGAGTTGGTTTAGGCCAAACTGGCCTCGTCTCTGCACAATGGGAAGGAGAGGTAAATGAATCTGACTGCATGTTATAACAGCTCTTCATCTTTGTCAGTGTACATAAAGCAGGAGCAGAAAATCAGCAGCTTACAGATGTGGGCCACCATGCTGCAGCAACATATGTGACTTGACTTTTTCTACTTAAACATGGGTCTATCTGTTCCCATCACTGGAACATTTCAAAACATGTTTACAACCCTCAAAATGTTAAAACAATTTTCCATATTCTACCCCTAATCTACTGTAGAGAAATGTGGTCATAATAGTGCAATAAATGATACATAAACAGGAGCTCTTTTGCTAAAACAAATGGGAGCTGAAACAGACAATCACTAAATTATACAGGAAATCAGAGCTTTTCATGACTATTTATTGCTATAATTAATCAAAAAAGGTAACTAAAGATAAAGCTCAAGGGCACCAAGGTTTTGTTTAGAACCGGAAAATGGAAGTAATAAAGGAGGAAAAGCTAGTGTAGATTGACCCCTCAGCCTGTTTGTGCATGTATTTACCTAATAAAGGATGTTTTTCAATTTGGGTCCGGAAGCTGAAAGCGGACCACCTCCAGCCCGGTACGGTCATGTTCCGTGGGCGGCTTTGACGGTGGGAATGGCAAAAAAATGAGAACTGGACCGTGCCGGTCTGGAACGGAACGCTCTGTGGAAACGGTGCATTAGGTCCATCTGATGAGTATTTTCTCCTCCAAACAGACAGAATCTTGTCCATTTTCTTTCAACCAAAGCAAAAACAGTGAAATAATAATAAAAAGCGGGTCTTCTCTTCTCTCTGTGCCCCTTTTCACAGTAAGCAACGCCTGGCAGACCTTTTCTGAAATGTATGATGAGAATTTCACAGATTTCCTGCCTCACCTGGAAGACGACAGCCAACGTAAGAATGATGTGTACACACTTTTACACAGGATATATTATTATTATTATTATTATTATTATTATTAGTTGAAATCAGTTAATGAGTGTGAAACTGAAGAAATGGGGTCTTCTGGGTTCCTGGACATTTTTGGTATTTTCATGTTGCTGTTTTATAACTTTAGTTCTGGTATCAGTAGCTTTAAATCTTATACAATCTTATTTTTAAAGTATATAGATCAACTTGTTTATTTTTGAGTTATTGACACAAATGTTGGTCCTTGATTTCTTTTTTTAAAGGAAATGTCAATTTTATATGTTATTGTGTTTCCATTATAAATCTATCAACATGTATCTATATCTTCTGGATAGTGTTGAAACTAGATTCTTCAACACACTGTCTAACAAAACAAGCCAAACAGTCAAAGACCAAAAAAAAAAACAAGTAAAAAACAAAATATATTTCTCACTTTCTGATATGAAAGCTGACAAAAAATTTTAGGTCAGCTGGGATGAGGAAAATAATTTACGTGTGGAAAATGGAAGAATAATAATGAGTTATTTTTGGTGTCTGTCTTTCTACTTAAGCTCTGCCCGCACTTTTTCAATGTTCTCAGGAGGCGTTTTATCATTTTCTTCAAATATAACAGTTGGTATGACAAATGACTACAGATTTGTTTGCATCCAACCACCGGACGTTATTTAAAATTTTAAGATCTTTGTCCCTGTTTAAGGACACAGTGAATTTTTCAGCCCATCAGACCAGCTTCAGCCAGGATCTTCAAAAGGTCTTTTAATTTTGTTCAGGAGTTGATTCACATGTTTCTCTCCAGAAAATGCTCATATGCGGGACAAGGAACCCATCTGAATATATCTGTGCTGTTAATGATTACATTTTTTGGACCAGATGCACACGGCACCGTCAAGGACTTGAAAGTTGTAGCCAAGAATGAATCAGACCTGTAGAGATTCATAATTCTCTTCCCAGTACATGAGTCAAACAAGGAAACAGGAAGCAAGGTCTAAAGTATTGCTTTAAAACATATGTACATCATAATTTGGGCATGATTAACCTGGAGTATTTTAAACTTCTACATTTTAAGAGAGTTGAAAAGAAAAATTATTTGAAGAGAGGGGCGGGGGAGGGGGACTTCTATAACTTGTGTATTGGAAAAATTTAGAAAATGACTAAGTCAATTCAGTTTCAATTCAATTCAGTTTATTTTTATTGGACCAATTCACAACATACATCATCTCAAGGCTCTTTAAAATAAGTCATTTTAATACAATTATACAAACATTCTAATTAGTGTACATGTGTTTTTATTTAAAGAATCCTAGCAGATTGAATAGATTCATTGACTTGAGGTTGTGCCCCGTTCATGCAGACTCCAAACACAGCAAATTATCAAACTGAGTAAGCATGTAGCGACAGTGGCGAGGAAAAACTCCCCTTTAACAGGAAGAAACCTCCAGCAGAGCCAGACTCAATGCGAACAGCCATCTATCACAAACAGAGCAGAGACACAAAAAGAACAAAACTAACTGATGTAACAGCACTTTCTGGTAAAAGGCCTGTACTCTTGTAGCCCTGAAGAACTTCATGCTACATTCACTCATTCACCCAACGCACACATTCAGATACTGGTGATGGCAAGCTACGTTATAGCGACAGCTGCCCTGGGGCAGACTGATAGAAGTAAGACTGCTGAATTCTTGTGCCACTGGGCCCTCTGATCACCACCAGTAGGCAGGGTAGGTGAAGTGTCTTGCCCAAGGACACAGCGGCATGTAGCAGGCAGAAGCTGTAATCAAACCCAACAGAGGAAGTTCAGTTACTGGGATGTTCAGCCCAGTCGATGCCTCCCTCCAACAGGGCATTGCAGTTAAGAAGGATTCCAAATCAGGTGTACCTTCTATGGAGTGAAACACACTGAGCAATAACAAGGTTAATCTATAGCAGCATAAATACAGAGCGGGATTCAAAATCTGCATTTTGACACGTGTCAAGCTGACCGGACCGCTCCATAGCAGTGCCCTGGCCGTCTCCTCCATTCCCTCCTTTTCCCAACCTTCCCGCTGTTCAAAGCCCACTTCTCGGCAGAGGGAGCAGTGTCTTTGGAGCCACAACGGCTCTTTTAGGAGCCACTCTCAAACCTAAGAGCTATATATTTTTGTATTCCTGTCTCTCTAGAAAACAACTTGTTTAATTTACTTTAACTCAGGGTGATAAGCAAAAGCATTTATCAGTATTTACTTCATGTCATGCTGATGTTGTGACTCCATGTCAGTCACAGCTTCACTAGCACCCCATCACTAGGCTCCTGATTGGTTGACGCAGCATGAATTGACGCCAATGTTCAGATTTTAAACTTCAGTGGAAGCCGTGAAAATGCTCATGATGCACAAACGCAAAAAATGCACCACATAAAATGTCAACCATATTTTCTGATGTGCAACAAAGGCTCATTAGCATTTTCGCGATGCAAATCTGCTTCTGACGTGATGTGGGACCTCTTGACGCATGTCAGCGCGCTTCTACATTGACTTTACTTTACTGACGCCCATGACGCTTCAAACGTGTTTGGTGTGATTTCACTGTAAGCCATTCTAAATCAAAGCTTTATCATTAAGGAAGGTTTTAAGCCTGGTCCTAAAACTAGGCAGGGTTTTATGCCTCACGGACTAAAACTGAGAGCTGGTTCTACAGGATAGGAGCCTGATAACTAAGATCTGCCTACGATTCTACTTTTAAAAGTTTTTAGAACCACCAGCAAACCTGCAGTTTGAGAGCGAAATGCTCCGTTAAGAACACATGAAACAATCAGATCTCTAATGATCAGATCTCTATATTAGAAGGACTCAAATTATATTCTAGATTTAACAGGGAGCCAATGAAGGGAAACTAAAACAGGAGAAATACAATGTATGTTTGTAATTTTAAAAATAATCTAGAGGTAAATGTAGGAATTGATTGGAAAATTGTATGTTTTACCGTTCTTTTATTTTCCCACTGATCACTCAAAGCACATTGAATTGTGTTGTTGCTGTTAGTGTACCATACAGATAGACAAAATACATACTGCAATATAACACCAGTAAAGAGCATTTTTGTACCCAAGGCACTCAGTTATTGCCTAAAAATAAGGGAAATGTTTATAGGGATCATCAAATAAAATAGACAGAAAAAACTCAGAATAAAATGATAAATGCACAATTGAGAATTAAACAAAAATAAAATCAAATGAAAAAAATTTTAATGTAAAAAAAAAATGTAAAGGTTAGAATAGACTCTAGATGTTTCACTACTACTTTGTTAAGTGAAAACTCAAAGCCGTGCTGACAGCAAAGAAGCTGCTCAGCAGAACACCACTATCAATCAAAGGACAATTCTTTTTAAGAGGTTTAAAGAGACGTAGGCATCTGTGAAGTAACAGTTTAATAATATGCCTCATATTTTAGTTTATTTTTAAGATCAGAGGGATTTCACCCTTTTAGCTTTATGGAGGCTGTTTCCTCTTCATTAATCACATGACATCTTGAATGCATTCTTCACTCTGATCCTGTTCATCAACCCCCCCCAGCACCTCCCCATGGGCTCACAATCATTCAAGCTTTAAAAAAAACCTGTCTGTTTGGCTGCTTTAAACTGGGCTAAGTTTGGTGAAAGTCTAAAAGTGATCAACTTTATCAAAAACATTTATTAATAATTAGATTTCTGACATGTTTTGTTGTTTTTTTCATGTTATAAAATATGGAATTGAACAGGGTTGTTTCTGGTGCTGAATTTAAACATTTTCAAGTGTTGCTTTTGGAAACAATTTATCTAGACTCTTAGTGATATTTTGAACTTTTCTATTGTTGTGGGCAGAGGGTTTTGTCTTTTTATCACTGACCTGAATGTCTGAATAGACTGCAGTTTCCAAATGATTTAAATCTTATTTTCCACGGGACAAAATTAATGAAGAGAGATTTTAAAACAGAACCTATGTGTCTCGGTTTGAAATTTATTGTGAATTTTCTCTAAACCGAACAGGGTCAAATTTATACATCCACGCTTAAATACAAACATTTATCTAAATCTGAGGGTGTTGAGTTTGTAGAATGTCTTTTAACTGAAAGAGGTCAAGACTGTCAGAACCTACTCACTCTGTCCTGTTCACTACTTATCCTAGTCATTGTCTTCACCTGTGTCTAATCCCAGCCACCATCTGATCCTCATTTCCCTACACCCCCCTAGGGAAGCCATCCTTTCACTTGCCCTTACTCCCTGTTGGATCCTACTGTTGCTCTCAGGCTTGTTTAATGTCAGTCCAATGTCCTGGCATGTCCTAACCCTCTCCCTGATATGGCCCTTCAATGAGATAACATCTTACCTGGGTCTTTGTGTGGATCCATTCAACTGCAGAGATCCGACCCCAAAGATAGATCCAGCTGGCCAATTTTAAACTGATCTCCTCAAAGCTGTCTGGTATTAGCTGCCTGGTATTTCCATCCTTACTCCTCCTTGGGCTTTTCCTGCTGTGGAGAATCAGATATTTGGGAGCTCCTACCCTCACCTGAGACCCATTCTTGCTCCATGACACTATGCAGGTCTGGAAGAGGAGGCAGAGAGGGCTCACTAGGTGGCCAGAGCTACTCAAGGTTGCTCACCACCATTAACTAAGATGCTTGGTCACCACTCCTCTTCTCCGCTGCGGTGCTCCACACTCCATCAGTCCCTGTGGCCTCCGTTGTTCCCCCAGCATCCAGCATAGCAGTCCACCCTGCTGAGTCAGCCAAATTCAGCTGTTTTGGGCACAAACCTGATGATCTGTTCTCCTGATTTTGGGCCATGGACAAACAACCCTTGTCCACCGCCTGGAGTGACAGTGCCGTCGAGGCATGCCTGCTTCCGGAGTGGAGGAGCATGTTGATGGCTCACCACCAGCTGCTCTCATTCCAGTCTGCTTGCCACCACCTCTTCCCACTGCAATCTCTGAGTCACCCTATCGTGCCTCAATATTTTCCAGCAGCAGCTCCCACTTCCACCTGCCCATCAGCCTGCACCACTCAGACCTGTCAGTCAGCCTGTTCATTCAACTGCAGCTCTGGCCTTCAGAGCAGTAGCCGTGGAATCTCAGTCTACCAGGTTAGCTGCTAGACTAGCAGCCTGCCCCAGAGCCAGAGCTCCTGGAGGTGGTTGAGGACAACCTGCCTCTGTCTTTAAAGCTCCAGGGATGGAACAAGGACGAGTTCCCCTCCGTCTCGAGCTCCAGGTTCACTCTTTGCCAGCTATTGACACAGCAGCTGTTCCCTTGCCTTCTCCTGGTCCTGTAGTACTGTACTCCTAGTGGTCACAGTAGCAGCTCTGCAGCCTTTATAGCCTCTCCGTGGGTCCCCAGATTCTCATTGTGGGGTTCTCTGCCAGTACGCATCTCCACAAGCCAACTCCTCTACCCATTTCTAGGGACTTCCCAGATTTGTTGCTAGTCTTCAGCCAGTTTCCTTCGCTGCCGAGTCCCTGTACCGCTGGTCTCTGGCCGAGTTCCTTTGCTGGCACTAGCCACAGGTTCTCAAGGTTGCTCACCACCATTAACTAGGATGCTTGATTGTAAGGGGAGGACCACCAGGCCATCTCCTGAACCACCAGATTGTCAGGGGAATACCTCCCAACTGTCCACTGGAACACCAGGGGTGCTCCTTAGAAATTCAGGCCCTCCTTCCATGGAACCCCTCCACCAACCCTTGGAAAGGTGCTACACCCCCCCCCCCCCCGTTTCTTTTCTCCAGGTCATCCACCCTCAGAGGGAGGAGTCTTGTCAGGATCTACTCTGTCCTCTTCACTCCTTTTCCTAGTCATTAGCTGTACCTGTGTCTAATCCCAGTTACCACCTGATCTACATTTCCCCCTCGGTATTTAGGCCCTTCACTTCCCTTCACCGACTGTCGGATCCTATTGTTTCTTTCCAGCTTGTTTCATGTTAGTCTGGTGTCCTGCGTCCCGTCTCCCTGCCTACCATGAATGTTCCATAAAATAACTAAAAAAGATCTTAC
Source organism: Apricaphanius iberus (assembly GCA_028564705.1). Lineage (NCBI taxonomy): Eukaryota > Metazoa > Chordata > Actinopteri > Cyprinodontiformes > Aphaniidae > Apricaphanius > Apricaphanius iberus. Next base: position 964,328 of record JAPXFQ010000831.1, on the reverse strand, counting down.
CTGGGTCTACTCAGGATCTACTCTGTCCTCTTCACTCCTTTTCCTAGTCATTAGCTGTACCTGTGTCTAATCCCAGTCACTCCTTTTCCTAGTCATTAGCTGTACCTGTGTCTAATCCCAGTTACCACCTGATCTACATTTCCCCCTCGGTATTTAGGCCCTTCACTTCCCTTCACCGACTGTCGGATCCTATTGTTTCTTTCCAGCTTGTTTCATGTTAGTCTGGTGTCCTGCGTCCCTTCTCCCTGCCTACCATGAATGTTCCATAAAATAACTAAAAAAGATCTTACCTGGGTCTGTGTGTGGGTCAATACAACCTCAAGAACACTTAATTTCCCTCTGGGATCAAGAAAGTATTTTGAATTGAATTGAATTGAATTCGATGACAACTAATCAATTGTGATGATTGGCTGAAGCTTTGTAGTTTTTCTTTGCAATATACAGGGGGAAAAAATTGCTGGACAGACTCTTCCATCCGCACAAGCATTGTCTTCCTCTTCAAATAAGTTCAGGCGATCTGGGTCTTCAGTTCAGAAGGGAGATATAATCTGTAGAGAGGGTTCTGGGTCCACATAAAGGGCTCCTCCTTATGACAATGCCCAGAAAAGCCCCAAAGGGGGCCACTAAGAATTTCTAATGGAACTACTCTGAGCTCACCCTAGATGATGGAGCTCCTCATGCTCTGTTGCTTTTAATAAGAAGTGTCATTTTTATGGTCATGGTCCATATCTCCTGACAATAGTTGAGGGCTGGTCATAGACAGGCTGGTTAATTAGGAGTTTCACTTTTTTCAACATAGCAAACCAAAGCGGCATCTGCATTACGACATACAAGGCCCCAATTCTTCTATTTGTCTCCTGCTATTTTATACCATCACTCATTAACAACACCCAAATATACTTAAACTCCTCTGTCTAAGGCAACGGATACAAAGACGAAAACGGATCATAAAGTTCTCTGCGATTGCAGACGGCCACGATCAGCTTGTCTTCCATTGTTGAAAATGTTTTTTCTTATCCCGCTTCATTCAAGATACGTATATAGTGACATCACTACAGTGAGACACTCTGATTGGTTGCCGCACTGCATTAACTGCAATGGGTCCGTCAAAAGCTCTGCTTGCTGAACTTCTGCGTTTCTTGCGTTGCTACGTTGCCGTATGAAATGCAAGTGAAGTTGACGGAGCCAACGTACACAACGCACCGCAGAGACTTTGACGGACCTCTGACGTACTCGACCGTAGACTTTATATGTAATCTTGCCACAACTGATGCTGGCGTTTGGGGCGGTGTGAACGCAGCATTAAAACAAGGTTCAAACACATTGAAACTACAATTACATTGATACAAAGAGATTAATGCTTATGATGACAAACTTGTGATCATGTTTTACAGTTACCTCCTGCGATTTTGAGTCCTTGTGCTACTGGACTTTTAAACACAACAATACTCACAGTGACTGGTCAGTAGTATCACCTCAGCAGTTCAAAGGCACGAAGGCCAGGACAATGCCTGCAATGGATTATTCAGAGGGACAACCTGATGGTAAGAGTTAGTAATACATTTTTAGTTTAAAATGGTTGCTTCACAGTTATTTCATTTTATAAAATGGTAGAGCGAAGATGATTAGTCAAGCTAAAACATTTGTTTGCTTCAAAACTTTAAACATATTGTTTCTCCTTTGTTTTATCACCTCAGGACACTTTCTTCTTCTGACTCCATCTGATGATGAAAAATGTGAACACCAAATAATAAGTCCGGCCTTACCTAGAAGCAACAGACAGTGTGTTCTGCAGGTAGCTCTCTATGAGTCCAGGCCAAATGTGGGCAACCTGACGGTCTTGATCAAACCACTTCTATCAGATTTGGTTGTTCACTCTGAGGTTCTCAACCAGAGGAGATCAGACCTCTACAGGTAACCATGAACTAGTGTGTCTTTTTCTTGATAATGCTGTTCTAGGTTCATTAGCTTGATTTGTGTTTTTCCTGTAAGACAGGAGTGAAGGAAGCCCAAAAAACAATAAACAGTGACATGCTTTCAGAGAGAGCAAAGTAAAAAAGATGCTAGCAAAGCTAAAAAGAAAAAAAAGGAAGATTTAATGTGAGTCAGTATGGGCAAAACTGTGTCTGTTGTGGCAAAACAGTCCCCTGAGTATTGCTTGGGAACTGTGGGCAGGTATTTACTATGGATGCAATGCTGAAGTGCAGCCATTTTTAGAACAGCTAAAAGCATTCTTGTCTCTGTATGTGGACCGGAGATTAATTTAGATGTAATTGGTGAGGACAGAAGAGGGATGGATGGGCATGTGCAGCAAGTCTGTACGCTGGCTTTGTTAGCATCTCTGCAGTAATGGACCTCGCAATTTCATTATGAGGTACACAGAACGTTTCCATTTATTCAGCTCGTCATTCATGTCAAACAGTACAAGCCAACAGACGTAGCCTCCTGAAGAATTGTAAGCCAATGTTAATTCACAAAATTTGAGGTAAATTGAAACACACTAAGGAGAAATGTAAAGATATCGGGAAAAGAACTATGGTCCTCTGGAAATCTTGTTCATTATTGGCAACAATTGCCAGATGCCACATTCATTTTTTTTAAGTAAATACACATTTAAATAGCATCATGCTATTCATGAATGAAATGGAGTCAATGTTAAAGACATGGCCATAAGCATAAGTCAACATCTGAACAATATCAAAAGACTTTGTCAAGATGCTGACATGAGCTTAAATGCCACTTAAATAGGAAGAAGCCACCACTCAAAGAGCAGCATGAGAAGCCAGTTTATAATGTGCAAATGCAACCGGGGTCCAAGATTAAAATTTTTGAACAAAGGTTCTGTGGTTGAATTGTTTGCCCATAGTGACTAATGTTATAATTGGAGGAAAAAGAGGATAAACTTGGTTGGATGAGAACCTCAATCTAACTGCAAAGTACTGCAGTGGCAGGATCATGTTATGGGTGGATTTTGATGCAAGAGTGACTGGAGTACTTCATGAAATAGAAGGCACCTTCAGGATAGATTGTTAAAATAAGACATTAGCTAGGAGGTAATGTCTGTGACCCTAAGCATAGTACCAAATTGCTTATAAAGTATTTTAAGGACATTAAAGTTGTTTTTTTCAGAGTGACAATCTCAAAACGCTGATTATAATCTAAAAGAAAATCTGTGCACAATCAAGCCGTTTTACAAAACTCCTTTACTTACACCTGCCTCCCGGAGGAATGCCCCATGATTCCAGCAAAGTTTTGAAAAAGATTATTATTCTGGTATTTGCAAATATGAATCATTTTGGTCATCCTAAATAATTTGAAACATGATAGGTTAGTCTGAGAAAAAAAAAATCTTTTTTGTATTTTTATTCAGTGAAATTAAATATCTGGTCTAAACTGCATCTCTTTATATACAAGTTTAACGTTAGAGGTTACCATTAAGGAATTACTAAAAACCTTTTGCTGTCATGCGTCAATCCAGGGATGATTGGCAGGTTTACAAGGCTGTGATTGGTCAGATGGATGAACCATTCCAAGCGACCCTGCTCTACACTTCTTGTGTGGGTCAAGGCGGAAGCACGGTGGCTCTGGACTCTCTTAATTTTATACACTGTAACTCAGGTAAGTTTTTTTTTTCTAATGCAACCTTATTAAAAAAGTTTAATATTTTCATTTTAATTTCCCTTTTTCCACTTTATTTAGATGTTAAAGAGTAATTGTCCAAACAGTTCCTTTAAAACATCTGCTTCAGATTACTGATGTAATGGTGCACTAAAATACTGTGTTTCAGATTACCTTAATATTGGACTAGATCTGAACTGACGCGTGAGTTTAGGATGCTTTAAATCAACTGTGCACACATTAAGATCATGAGCAAAACATTATCTGACCTCCAGAGTTCAGTCTTTAAATCATCTGCAGTGTGTTATTCTGTGAAGACAAGAGGCAGGGTTCACCTGCAGAGTGACTATGTTTCGATCAATATTTGGAAATACAGATGTTGAAATCTAGTGAAGCTCCTTAAGCTTTCGTAAAACATTTTATTTATTAGTCAAATTGGAGATGATTTTAGTTATTTATCTAGCGTAAGTTGCTCTCTTATCATGCAGTCCCTCTTCAGGACCAACAATGCTTTCTCAAATTAAAGTTTCAAAGAATGTGGTCAGATTTGATTTCAGTGGTGAATTGGCCTCAACGCATCGTTTAAAAGTCAGTGAGGGTGAAATCTGTGGTTGGATTTTAGTTCATATTTACCTCATCGAGTTACTAAATGTTGATCATATTAATCTGGAAAATGGTGTGATCCTAGAGTTGTCGTGTGTTGTGATTGCAGGTGATGAGGCATTGGACCCGATTGTTGAATGTGGAAATTTTTTTCACTGTGTAAACTCAAACGTATGCATCGATCAGAGCCAAGTGTGTAATTTCCATACGGACTGTCCTTTGGGAGAGGATGAGGGTCTGATCTGTGGTGAGTTTCAGTTGCTGATTCTCTACTCCTTCACACTGATCACTCGACTCATCCTGAAAGTGTGACTAAATGAAGCAAAGATTTTCTTGTTTGACTGTGACCAAGGTCTAAAGCTAAGATCAGTGTTTCCATTTAAACTGATGCTGAAGCGTTAAAAGCCTGTCATACTCTATGTTTCCCTCACAAAACTATTGTTTTGAGTCACTGTTGCTTTTATTTTCTCTTTCCTATATTTTTATATTTTAAATTCACAAACTTGGACAGATAAAGCTTATTCTGATTAGCTCAGCATGCCCTAATATTAAATACATAATACTGAACATCTCAGAATACATTTTATTCATGTTTTTAAACAAAAATTGCAAAATAATTCAGAAGATTAACTATTTTTTACCTCCTGCCAAAAAATACATCCCTTCAGTCTGAGAACATCAATCATGCTTTGTAAAGAAACCTCTATACCCATCAAAAGGCTGCTCTTCAGGCAGTAATGAAATCAATGCACTCAGAGCTACTTGGAGTCCTTGAGTTGTTTTTCCCAAGGGACAGAAGCTGGGCCACAGTGGTTGGAGAATTCTTTCAGAGGTCTCACAAACTAGTTTTTTGTTTGTTTGTTTGTTTTTTCATATGAATGCTTAAAATAAACTCAGTGTCTGGCATCGCATAATTTACTTTTTGGAATCTTATCCAGGATAGATACTAGAGAACATGAACTAAAAGACTGTTTTGTTTATTTAAAAAGATCTACTCATTTCTAGGAAACCCAAACACATGATTAAGACATTCCAGAGTATCTTTCTTTTTCTTAAAACTTAAGACAAGAACAGGAAATAAGAAGTTAGAAAAACTAATAGAGTAAGAACTAATTTATAGTAAAGTATCATCCAGTAAGTTTTTGTAGTTTTTTGTAATATCTATATGCTTTACCATTAAAATATTACATATTTAGTTTAATTCCTGAATAAAATAGAATAGAATAGAATAGAAATACAGTAATTTTTGGACTATTTGGCGCAATTGAAACATAAGATTTTTTTGTTTGTATTACTTATCTTGTTTCATGTTGTCTTGAAATGTCTTGTAATGTTTTCATGCTCATCTGTTTGTTTGTCTTATTGCTAGCATATTAATTCAAAAAAATGGTGGACGGATTTTGAAGAGATTTTCAGGAAATGTCCGCAATTGGACCAGGAACAACTGATTGAATTTCTGGATTTATTGGATATGAAACGCATATCCACCCACCAACAAATGATGCTAACCTCTATTCCTCTACCGTGTCTGAAAGCTCTAAAGTGGCTGCCCTCATCCAGCAGCCCCAAATCTCTGCTCTCCCTTGAAAGAGCCCAGTGACAGCCCGAACACAGCCATGCGTCTCATTAAGAGATATTTTATTTTTAAAAGTGCAGAATTAGTAACTTGGGGATGGGGATGGATAAGTGGTCCTTGCAGAGGTTTGCACTCTTTGAGGGCTTTTCAGAATAAGACATGTTTTATTCAAACTCTTCCTGAAAATTGGCAGTACAACACAAACATGGTACCAACACCAGCATCACAGTAACATGCCTGGTTAGACAAACAAATATACTTTAGCCCACCAAAAAACTCTTGGTCGATATCGTCATCTTCCTCTTGCACACTAAAGCCAACATCTCACCATTGATTTGTTAACACCAAGCCTACATGCAGTAGCTCCATTTCCTTCTTTGACTGCCAGCATGATTATCTTTACCATTGAAACTACATAACATTCTTTTATTTGTGTGTTTTTATGATTAATATGTGTCCATGATGCACAAAATAACTAGAAATCGAAACTAGTTTCCTCTTCAGCGCATAATCCTCTGTTTCAGTTTGTTATAGTGGCCATTAGCCAATGAAAACCAGTCTACAAATTAGTTCCATCCTTGTATAGGATGCGGTAGTGTGTAAAAATTGTGGTACCCATTATTTACAAACTTTGGGCTCGATAAAAACAAACAACAACCAAAAACAAGTTTCTTCTTAGCAAATATGACAGGGTCTGCGGTAACTCCTACTCCTACTTACAGAGTTTTGCCAAGTTTAAATAAGTTAACAAAAGCATATGAGGGGGGACTAAATCAGTTGTATTCTTGGATTACAAAATAAATACAGTGTGCAACTCCCTGGGCCACACTTTGGGCATCTATGTTCTAGTTAAAGACGGTTGATAGTATTAAAATTTTATTCATTCATTCATTTATTTATTTTGCTTCCACTTAAAAATTACAATAACTATGATCACAATAATCCAATAGCTTTTAGTCTATAGCAGACTTGGGTGGACCCTTGTATTAAAAAAGGCATTTGGGAGAGTGACTCATATTCTGTTTTTGTTGCTGACAGAGAATTTAAAGACCTCCCCACTAAAAGAAGCAAACAAACAAAAGTTATCCAAAAAAATGTAGGATATATATATTTTTTTGACTCTATAGGAAAAGGTTTTAAACGAAGGGAGTAAAATAAAGAGCGACAAGATGAAAACCATATACAAACCTGCACTTAATTGATTTATTATAACAGTATCTGTGTTCACCATCTTTGTAAAATATAATAAACTGCTTCCCTGCAGATGCTCTTCCCTTTGGCTCGTACTGCTCATTTGAGTCAGATTCATGCGGTTGGTCCGGCTCCAGACAGCACTCTGGATGGAGGAGAGTCGCTGGGGATGAGCTTCTGGAAAAACAAGACATTCAGGGCGTCACTCTTCAACGCACACCAGGTGTGTGTGTGTGTGTTTGGGTCATGTGATTTACAACCTGATATTATTTGTACTCCACTGATTTGCCTCCATATATTAGAATGAATTACGGCATGGAGGAAATTTGTGAAAAATGTCCTAATTTCCTTTTCAAAAATCACTCCTCTTGGTGTCAGAACGGAATAAATTTATTAGACAAATGTTTCTACTATTTTTAAGGATTTATTCAGCCTTTTACTCTGATTCCAAAGATCAGGTTTAGCAAAGGTTAACACATTTTCCCCTATGGTTATTTACATTTCAGATTTGGTTCATGTATATCTAAAAACTCTAAAATGTAGGTTTTTAAATAATGAAAACAACAAACAACATAAATAAATACAGCAGTCATGCAAGCTGTTAACAATTCCGCAGTGTGACTTATTGGTGTACGTCTGCAGGGCACTTCCTGTACTTGCAGGTTAAAGAGAGTAATTCCTTTCAAGAAGCATCCATTCAGAGCTCCTTTTTCCCACCTCCGATCTCTACCACTGCATGCCAGGTTGGTAGCTTTAAAAATTCATAAACTTAGCCTTTTAAATAAAGCTGTTTTGCTTTTGTTGTCCTTGTAGTTTTAGGCCAGTAATTTCTCTGCTCAAGTGTTCATAAACACCTTCTGTGGCTATGCAGATGCGTTTCTCTCTCTACTTGTACGGAACATTCAATGGGTCGTTGCAAGTTGCAATCGAGGAGAATGGGACCACTGAAGTGCCTTTTGTCTGGGAGAGAACAGGCCAGTCGACAGATGATTGGGAAGCGGTTGCACTGGAGCTGACTGGCCTACATCATGGGTATGTAGAAGAATAATAAATATGCCCCATAGTGCAGGCAGTATTCAGCCACTCATCCTAATAATTAAATTCAGGTGTTCAGGGTGGATGAAATCTAGTACTGAGGCATGGAGACTGCTTCTGCAGACATCTATGAAAGAATGTGTTGCTCTTAGGAGCTCAGGGATATCAAGTTTGAGGCAAGGCAATTTTATTTGTATAGCACACTTTCAACACAAGGCAATTCAAGGTGCTTTACATATGATTAGAATACAAATGAGCAGTTACAATAAGAAAATAATCAAGAAAATACAACAGCGTAGGGACAAGTGAGCAAAAAATTCACTGATCTTTCTGAACAAAGCTCTCAGTTTTTAACACAAGAACGCATTTACAGTAACAAGAAAGTAAAAAAAGTTACTCATAAGTGAGTCTACATAGGTAAGTTTTAATTTTAGATTTAAAAGAGAGTGTCTCTGCAGCTTTGTATTCTCCAGGTAGTTTGTTCCAGATATGAGGAGCATAGAAACTGAAAGCTGCTTCCCCATGTTTGGTTCTGGTTCTAGGGACGATCAGTAAACTAGAGCTGGAGGATATACAGTAAGTGATCTGGATGGTTTGTAACGTTATAACAGATCTCTAATGTACTCTGGTGCTAACCCATTCAATGATTTATAAACTAATAAAAGCACTTTGAGGTCTATTCTCTGAGCAACAGGAAGCCAGTGTAAGGACTTTAGAAATGGGGTGATGTGTTCTACTTTCTTGGTTCTAGTGAGAACACAAGCAGCAGCGTTCTGGATCAGCTGCAGCTGTCTAATTGATTTTTTTAGGTAGACCTGTGAAGCTACTGTTACAGTAATCAAGGTGGCTAGAGATAAACACATGGATGAGTTTTTCTAGGTCTACATTGTATCATCATTCCTTTAATCCTACAAATGTTCCTCAGGTGATAGAAGGCTGACCTTGTTATTGCCTTTATGTGACCCTGGAGGTTCAGGTCTGAGTCCATTATTACACCTAGTTTGAAAGCAACTATAAGTAACCTTCCTTCTACGCAATTCAAAGTTAACAGTTAGTGGTTTATAACAGTGGCAGTGACTCAGCCACACCTTCGTAGGCCAAGTAAAATCTCATTGGGTTCAGAGAATGCTGAGGCACAGAATTCACCATCTATTCTTATTGAGTGATTGTGTCTATCTGTTAAACCTATATGCTTCTGTTTTTCTCTAATCATGCTTCTTTTATCATTTATTTGGTATCATTATCACTGAATCATGTAAAGCACATTGAATTGCCTTGTGTTGAAAGTGTGCTATATAAATAAAATTGCCTTGCCTACCAACTTTCTCCAGACAAGGTAAATTAAACCTCCAAACTGTATGTAGGACTGCAGATGAAGAGTGAGCAGAGAGCTTGTCTGAATGCATCAGACGCAGTGGTGTAAAGCACTGCCACTAGAGCAGTGGAGACATGATTTCTGGCACGGAAACAGCTTTCTCTGCCTGGAAATCCAATTGATTTCTGTGGTAGTTTCGGGGAGAACAAAAATTTAATGAACAGGACATGTGTGGAGCTGTTTTTTAAAGTTTAGTTTGACTCCTTGGTTCCAGTTAAATTACCTCTAAATACCTGCGATGACAGTGAGATTTTTGGAAAATTTACCATAACCAACTTTGTGGGAAACGTTTATGGGGATGGTCCCTTGCTGTTCCAACATGACTACAGTACTACACCAAAACAACGGGGTCCAAAAAGACAGAAAAGGGTGCTGGCTTCAACCCCTAAGGACACAGCTCAACAGTCTCTGACCCCACAAATGGACTTCTAGAAGTATGGTGAAAAACAGCAGCTAAGCCTAGTTCACACAACAGGATATTTATGCCTATTTTACCCCGATTTTCCCCTCCGACAACCCCCAATAATCGGGATGGCTCTAAAGATAATCTTAACAGATATTCCTGCCATATGTGGTGTTTTAAGAGCGATCGGGTACTCTCGCAAGGACGTTGGGATTGCTCAGATTGCAGATTGGGGATATCCAGCATGTTGGATTTTCTTGGCCCAATATTACAGCATGTGTGGCGTGTTCTGAACACAATCCAGAATGCAGTCTGTTGAATGTGACGTGTTGCCAATCAGAAAGCGAGCTGACAGGCAGAGATGCGGTGATTCGCCTTTAAAGCCTCTGTTATTATTATTCAAAGTGTTGGATCACTTGACTGCAGTCCACAAATGCATTGAAATACAGTCTGGGCAAAGCACATGATGTAGTGAAAAAATATATAAAAAATTCACCTCCATACCTTAGTAAGTAGAACCCCTGCAACTTCTGTGTCCAAAAAAAGCTGTACACATATTAACGTGTCTCATTTATAAATATATTCTGCATGTTGAGCTGACAAAATTATAAACAAGTTATAAAAAGTTTGAAGAAATAAGAAGGAAAATATTCAGTAGATCCTGCTCAAGCCACTCAGTTGGATGAAATGGGACATGCACTTTCAGACTGCAGACGTTTCTGAATTAGTACAAAAAATATGAATAAATTGGAATGCCATTCAGACTGTCGGAAAAAATCTCTTATGGGCAGTAAGCCAGATTTGATGCACATTTGGCTCCAGTGTGAATATCTGTAAAATAGGATGTCTCACATTTTAACACAAACCAAAAGCCAGCAGGAAGAGCATGGCAGCTATATAGTTATTACTGTGTTGTTTTTCAGAATGCAGGTCTTGGTCGCAATGATATGAAAATAACCTCAAGGGGTAGAGGAGAGTGTGGTTTTCAAATTGGAGCAGAGTAGCAGGACTGCTGGAACTGCATATTGAAGAATATGCTCATTGACTCACTGCAAAGAAGAACATGACAAATTATTTGTTTATTTTAATTTCAGATTAGTTAGAATTTTTCCGTGTTTGTGTGTGTGTGTGTGTGTGTGTGTGCGCTGCACAGATTTTCTGTGGGCAAAGCCCGTTTCAACAGTGCGCAATTGCGCAGGGGCACAGCTCAGGGGGAACGTTGTGTGTGAGTAAAATCCGTTCCTGTGCTTTGTCTCTTTGCAGACACAAAGCACAACATGAGGATCCATTTTTTTTTATTATGCAGTCTGAAGAACAGCCCGGACAACACGTTAATGCAGAACTACCGATGAAATACAAGATTATTAAAAAACGCTGTATTACAATAGTTAAATATCTTATAAATTGGTAAGTCTTCATCAAAACAGACAGGAATCACATATGGGGGTCCCCCAGGACTCCATCCTGGGGCCCAGACTACTTAATATCTACATGCTCCCGCTTACCCAGATTATAACAACCAATAAGATTAGTTACCAAGGTCAAATAAAAATTATAACGAGGTCATCCTTCTATCACCTGAAGAACATTTCAAGGATTAAAAGACTAACGTTGCAACAGGAAAACCTCGAAAACTCATCCATGCATTTATCTTTAGTCAGATAAATTACTGCAACAGCATCTTCACAGGTCTACCTAAAATGTCACACAGTCTCCAGCTGATCCAGAATGCTACTGCTCGCATCCTCTCTAGAACAAGGTACACATCACCCCAGTTCCTGTAGCTCAAAGAATAGACTTCAAAATAATTTTACTAGTTCATAAATCACTGAAGGCTTGGCAACAAAATATGTTGAGGATCTGTTGTCACTATACCAACTACTCAGGACCTCTAATTCCAGTCTACTTAGCAGTTCTAGAATTAGAACTAAACATGGAGAAGGAGCTTTCAGTTTCTATCCTCCCCTTATCTGAAACAAAGCTACAAATCAATGTAAAGCTGCTGAAACACTGGGTTCCTTTAAATCAAGGCTAAAACCCATCTGTTTATAACTGTTGAGTAACTGACTGGTAATAGCTGGAATGTCATAACGGTATGTTTTAATATTCCTTATGTTTTCAGTTTTTATTATTTTTTGCTGCTTTTATTTTTCTCCTTAATCTTTGAATTCCCTTGTTGCTGAAAGTGTGCTATACAAATACATTTGCGTTGCCTTGCTTTGCCCTATTCCTCTAAAGAATGTAATATTTCTTTACCCAGATCAGACCTGCTTTGGCTTCACAGTTTGGAGTAAAATTGTGACGTTCTGAGATTTCTACTTTTCTTCAGGTTCCGTGTCCATATGAAAGCTGTGTGGGGACAAGGCTCCAGTGCTGATCTCGCCCTCGATCATATCGCCATTGGAGCAGCCTGCTTCAACCCAGGTAGGCGTGAACCTGCACATCACCATTATCCTTAAAGAATTGTGCAAAGCAAACACAAAGCATAAACTTTAAAAATGATAAATGTGCTTCATAAAATCAATCTCTGCTGTGTTCAGAGCTGAGGCAGTCTTCAATCTTCTGTTTGATGCCTTGTTTTAATGATTGGCTGTGACATGCGGCTAACCAGCACTAAAATGATTTGTAACTAATTTTTTACCGCAGCATAACAACAGTGTGTGCCAGCATTCCTCTCTCTGTGGGCTTTTGCACTCTGGGTTTGAATTCCCACAATATGGGAGTACTTCTACCAACCCTCCTCCATGCTGCTTGAACAGATGTGAATGAACAAGTTCTGCTTGAGCATGTTTCAAGAGAGTTGCAGATATAAACCTATAAGAAGGAACACCAGTACATATGATCGTGGAATATAATTCAAGACGTCAGTCCTGAATTATACACAGTCCTTTTTATAACTTAGTAAGCATAACTAGATATATATTAAATTGAACATTTTACCTGCTCTGTTGTGGACAACATTCTGCTCTGGGATCTTGTCCCCATGTTGATGGCTGAAAGGTTTGTACAAACGAAGCTCTCCTTGTACATGATTTAATTTAAAAACACAAAATTTGCTTGAAAGAAGAGCTTGGCAGAGTCCGTCTCTGATGTGTTCCTGCCACTAAGTGGACAGATTTCTAAGCTGGCATTCAAAAGCAGACAGGAGACCAAAGAAAGAACCTTAAATGTTGCTTTCCTGTTCAGAAAAGACCATCAGAAAATGTTTGTAGTTCATATTTTCATATTATTATTTTTTTATTTTAATAAGGTTGCAATTTTTTGTACAAACTTTCAGACAGATATACATGTGTTTTTAATCCTTACTTTCTGTCTGTTCACAGATCTCAACTCCCTGCTGCAAATGGACGACTTTGATTTCTTGAGCCCCCTTCCTGAGCCTTCAGTCACAGGTTTGTAAAGTAAATTCACTATTGAATTCATAAAGTGTAATATTTTGGCTTGGATACTCAATCATGCATGCAGAACTTAGATTTCAATTAGTACCACTTCATATTAGTCTTGATTAAAACAAAAAAACGTCTTTGGCCAACTCTATCTGACAAACCTTAAGTTTTTCTATTTCCAGTGTGTAATTTGGTATAGAGGTCGTTTTTTTTTTTTTTCATCTGGTCTGACAGAGTAATGTTTCCCTTTATATGAATTCCGTGAAAGAGGTACTTTTACTGAAGGATTTAGACAGGATAAGCATCAAGACACATAGACAAACTCCTTCAAAAATTGATGGCGGTAGTTTACACGATCTAAGTCTCCATGATTGAGTCTCAAGTGATTGAGCAAATGAAAGCAATATTGTCAGACATGAGGAATAGAATGATGATAAGGGAACTTAGCAATCTTTTCTTCATGTCTATTAATCGTCCAGATGTGGACGTTTTTCCTTTAGAAAATATGCAGTTGTGAGTCAGAGAGGGGCCACTTGCCACTTGGAAATTTTTAAAAAGAACACCGATCCCTCCCCAAAACAGATTTTTCTACTATAATTGGATAAGCCAAATTAATTATTACCTTAAATTTCAATCATCTTAATATGTTTGATCTTATCATAATATTTTTTACTTAATATTTTCTTAATAGTGAAAAACAATAAAGGCTCATATGTTAATAATATTAATTTGGCAAACGTCCACACTCTCCCTTTAAATTTTTTATTTTTATTTTCCATCAGTTTCAAAAGGGGAAACTAGCTAGCATACATAAGCCTGCGGCTTTTCCTAAATTAAAAGTAAAAAGAAAACATCTCTTCGTCTGACATTTTTTTTCTCAAAATTGCAAACTGATTATTTCTTAAATATCTTGCTGATCTCCTCTTCTTGTCGTCTGTATTTACAGAAGTCTCTCTAATGACATGGTGGTTTAACTCATGTGGTGCCAGCGGCCCCCATGGCCCGACTCAAGCCCAGTGTGACAGCACCTACAGGAACAAAAATGTTAGCGTCACCGTGGGGAAGAAAGGCCCCTTGAAAGGAGTCCAAATGTGGAAGGTCCCTACCACCAACCGATATCTGTGAGTGAGAGTGGGGGAAGTTTACATATCTATTTATTTAGTTATCAGGAACAAAAACTTATTTGAAACATGTCACATACCCTTCTTTTTAGATTTTCATCCTAATTGCCAACACATGCATCCGTACTTTGTGGTATAATATTGTACACAGTGAAGTTTTTCTGGTTTTAAGTTCATTGTTAATTCGATACCAAGATCGAGTTGCTTTGGATTTAACAATTACAAGCAATTTTGTTCTTGTTCAAATCAGGCTGCAAAAATATTTTATCTTGTTGAATTGATCTTTATATCACTGTTACACTGTTGTTTAAACAACTCTCTGGTATGATTTCACAACGAATCTCCAAATATTGCATCGGTTTTATATTACCATCATTTGATCTTATGCAATCCTCTGCAAATGCTATGTCTATGCTGACAAAGATTCACTCACCTCAGGATGCCAGGTGCTGAAACTGACAGCATGACTGATTATCTGACACCTTGTGGGCATTGACAGGGCATTGAAAATTTGTTCCTAGCTGGTTAAGTGATCTTCAATTAGAAAGAAAAAAAAAGTTTATAAAGAGATGTGATCCTACAGAAAAAGTTTCGTAAGCAGTCCGGACGCAGCAGAACCCAATTAATTCCTCACCTTTTATCCCAATGTACATGAACTATACGAGACAGGAGCAGACAGAAAATGTAACACATACACAACCCCCAATTTAGATCGGGCATTTTACAGCAGTAGTGCAGTCATCAAGGCAAATAGAAACCAATATTGTCTATGGAGTTGGTTACACTGGGTTTGTCGCGGTGCTTTTCAGGTGCATCCCAGAAGTGGATTGCTGAGTCGTGCCTCTAAAGAAATGATTGGGTCCTATTTTTGATGCAACAAACTTCCAAAATGCGTCAAGCTCCAACTGTTAACAGGGCTAAACAGAAAAACACCCATGGTAAGCATACGGTTAATATAAAAACCCCAGACATGTTCACATTTGCGACACATTAACTAAGTATACATTACTTCCTTTCGTTTCGTTTTCGTTTAGGTTTTAAAAGTGGTGCAGGCAAAACTGTCAATCGTAAATATTGCTGAGAACACGTCCCTCTGCCCGGCCTAAATGAGTGAATGGTGAGCTTAAAAAAACTTGTCACATTAAAAAAAAATCTACATTTTACAATTTCATGTCAGGTTTCAGGAAAGAGCTTTGTGTTGATAAATATTACAATAATTTGTTTAACATTAATATTAATCCTTTAAAATAGCTTTATTTAAATTATGCATGAACTTACATACAGAAAACAATTTATTTAATGTCATTATTTCACAAAAATGTTTTACATTTTGTTTACGGAATTACCCATTTCTGGTCAGTATCTGGTATTTTAACAATGTGGTCATAAATGTGTAATTTTACTGCTCTGGAGATTAATTATATATGAAAATTTAAAACATTAAACACAATATTACATTGTAGCTTTCTAGTTCCCTTTGGTCAAGGTACTGTGGGGTGGGGGCGGGTCTGCGCTGATTTCGAAATGCTCTCGGTGGGGATTGATGCTCTGTGGAGGTTGCAAATAAAGCCAACGCCCGGTGTAAACTGGGAGTAACGTGAAAGGACAAGATCTTCTTCACTTCATTACAATTATACATGTATAACATATATTTTATGGCACCATTACGTAAATAGCAAGATAGCAGCTGCTTTAGCATACCGAATCCAAAGTTGTTTATTTCCTCTGATTTTGGGACATGAAAGAACATACAGTTTTTACAGATTGTCAGCCCTAATAACAATCAACTGGCCTTGGTTGTTTTATTTTATTTCTAATGGATTTTGATTGACTAGAGTGACGTTTTTGGATGAATGGCTGTGTAAGAGTCATTAACAATGAGCTTCTGAATTTCAGTGTGTGGGTAGTAGTGGCTCCTCAATTCTGAGAAGAGAATATTGAGCGTTAGCATAATCTCACAGTGTAATGGCTTTGATAAAAACCCACTCAAGCAACTATACATGGCACCATTCTAAATTTCTATTAAATACATGTAAAGGAAGCATTTGTATAACCTGTTCTTTTAATCAATTCAAGTATCTTTTATTTGATTTTTACCAAAAACAGAAGACCAATGAAGATTACATCAGGTGCATGTTCACAGCATGAAACAGATGAAATGAGCATTTGCAAAAAACTCAACATAAAGTGCAATGCTAACCAAAAAAGTTCTACAAATAAATTGGATTTAACTAATAATTTAAAAGGTAAATCATATAAAATACAGATCTAGTTCACTTTGTAAAAAGTTCAACACAATCTTAAACCACAATGGTAGCTCAACATTTGATCCCTAATTACGAAAGTGGTGCACTGGGAAGACATAGTATGCAGACCATTTTTTATGCTGCATAAGCTGTAAGTAGAAACAAATAATTTAGATGTGCATCTCTTTATAATTAAAATTACCAATTATCTTCTTTTCAATTTTACATGCTTTACATAAAAACGTATTAGTACTTATAGATAAATGTATATTCTCACCGCTTAATAATACCTTGATACGCCAGGCTCAATCAAACCCCCAGATTAACTGTTATCTGCCTCAAGGGTTCCCAAACTTTTCTTCCTTATGGTAGATTGGTTTGTTGCTATCAGTAAAAGTATATATTTTTTATTTGTATAATCTCCTTTTACTCTATGGTGACAATCTGTGCTCTTTTAACAAGCTAAAGTTCAAATGCAGTAATTGTTTTGGCTTTACTCATTGCTTTTAGTTGTTTTTCCACTAAATCCAATTTTTAAGATGTCAGTCAAGATTTATGAGGTAAGGCAACAAAATCTAAGGAATAACAGAGGGTTTGTAGGTTCAGTTACACAAACCATGCTCCATACTGACACTGTGTATTCAGCACTGAATGAGTATTTGTAGGTAAAAAGGTTGAGAAGATCCTCGGGGTAAAGTCTTCTTTGTTTTGTGTCTGTGATAGAAATCTTTTGCACAGCTGTTTGCTCATGTGTCTATCCGAGATGAGGCCCATGCCAAAGCGTAATTTCTTTCAGTCACAGAGTTTAATCCCTTTGTGTTGCTGTGATCTCCCTCAGTATCTCAGCGTACGGGGCTGCTGGAGGAAAAGGTGCCAAAAACCACAACAAACGCAACCACGGAGTGTTTATCTCTGCCATATTTCCGCTGGAAAAAGGAGAAATACTTCACATCTTGGTGGGACACCAGGGAGAAGACGCCTGCCCTGGGGTGAGTGGAAAAGCTGACATGAGTGTTGAACGCAGAGAGGACTGACAACAGAATGACCTACATGCAGAGCTTATTTTCCTGCTTGACTAAAGTCTGATTCTTATCATCCGGTGCCAGAGAAATTCACGTACACAAAAAATATGTCTGGGAGAGTCGTCTGTGATTGAAGACAGCCGCAGGTCTGAGAGCGTTGCAGAACGAGCAGGTGGAGGCGGCGGCGGCGGGGGAGGAGCCACTTACATTTTTAAGGTGGCAGGTCTTTACTCCATTTATGATAACCTTTCTCAGATTGCTTCTATATAAAAAATTTAATACAAACTTCTGTGTCATAATTGGATTAAAATGTGTAATTAAAAACTGTTTTACACACAACGATTCAAGTTCCCATATTAAAAATTCCACAAAGAGTGATACATTTTAAGTCTTTAGATTATATAATTATGGCATTTAGCAAATAAAAATCAAAACATATTTTTTTTCTGATCATTTTACAGGCCAATTTCATAAATTAACATAAACAAACATTTGAAACTGCTGAAATATGAGGGTCACTTTATGAAGTGAGTTAATTTAAAGTGATATTTTACTCTTTTTAGATGCCAAAAAGAAAAGAAAAATGTATTTAGAGCTAATTTGCTGATAACTTTGACTTTTTTCCTTATGTTGAAGTTTTTTGGCTTTTCCATCCATCTATCCATCCATCCATCCATCCATCCATCCATCCATCCATTCTCTATTCAACTTATCCTAAAAGGTTGCTGTGGGGCTGGTGCCCATCTCGAGCCGTCATCTACATATACAGTGTATTTGTTCATTCCTAGTTCTTGGATTAGTCCCTGGCTTGGTGTGTAAAGTTTTTTTGGACAGTAAAACGAAAGTGAAAGATAAAAGAAAAAATCACTATCAGACATTAAATCTTTTTGGAGCAGATGAAAATATCGGAAAGCCACGACTTCAGGAAACAGAAAACAGCACAGGAAACACTGAAACTAAAAAACCTTCAGTTGATCAAAGATCTACAAACTTTCAGGAAAAAATTAATAAAAACTGCTAAAAGACTGAACGAACAGTTTATATGGATAATTGACAGGTTAAAAGCAAAAAATGTAATATTGAAGATTTAATACTTTTGCACCTTATTGTTAAAGCAGCTGATTATGCAAGTACAAAAATCTTCTTGGTTATTGTGTTTTGTTTTTCTTAGAATTAGAATAGTTGTACACTTACTGGTTTGTTGTTCCAGATGGAGGATGGTGAGCTGGTTCCTTTGCTGATTGCAGCTGGCGGGGGAGGGAATGCCTACCTGGAGGACCCAGAGTCCAGTCTGGACCAGATGCCTCTGGAGCAATTTGAAAACAGCACTGTGGCCCGTGCTACCAACGGTCAAACCGGTGCAGCAGGTACTTTGACGGCTGTGCTGCTTGATTGAAACTTGTTTGATTACCTAGAATTTAGAAACTTAAAAAAGAAAAAAGTACATTCTGAAAATGTGTTAAAATAAAACCGAAAAAAGGGAGAAACCTGCATTCATGTGGAATTTTTCATACCAGTCATTTGACTGAATTGCAATTGATAGATTGAAATAAAATCTTTATTGTTTGGTTGCTGATAAACCTCTTTTACCGGGTTGATTCAAAACCAACCTTAACCTTTGATAAATGTGACAATTTACACATGAACTGTGCATATTTATTTCTGTCCAGAGGTGCAGACATGTTTATACCAAGATCTCATATTGAAAACAGAAGAGAAGAACCAGTTGCTACATTTTTTTATTTTTTTTTTAGCAATCCTACATATTTAGATTGGACTACCTTCTAAATCTCTTTGAACTGTAGCAATATTCAATTTATTAATGAATCTTTCAGATGAATTCGCTCTTACTGGAGACTGAAATTAAGTGCCAGATTTTTTTAAATAAGGAAACGTTTATATAATTGAAGTAATCAAAAGTTAGAAAAATACAGGAATTGATTTGATAAAAACAACATAAATATTGTTCAGAATATTGGCTTTTGATGTTGGTTATGTTGCCATTGTACCACTTTTTAAGTGACTCAAAAATAATGCTTGTATGCTCCATCAAGAGTTAGGGTCGAGGGCCGCTAACATTTTTATTTTCTGGGTCAGAGACTGGAAAGTTTGGGAACCACTGATCTATTGAGTGTGGTGTTTTGGTGAGATGATGCTCAGATTCTTACATTGGTGGTCAAAGGTGTGAATACTAATCTGTCAAATTGACGGATGGCCTTAAGATTTTTCCATCACCATTTAAAAAATTTCAAATATGAAAATATTTTTATATTTTTTCCACACGACCCCTGCTGACGACATCTTATGGTTCACTTGAGGTCCCACATGAACAAAAATAAAGACGAAATGAAGGTAAAAAGTTATTGGTCGATATTTTACGCTCACACGTCTTTGCTCCCTTCCCACATTCAAAAAATACTGTTCGTTCAGTCGTAGAATATATTTCCTTAAATAACACATGTTTTCATCCTACAAAGGACAAAGAAGTTGATTCCAGGTTTAACAGAGAAAGTGGAAGAAAGCTCTCACTCTCTGATTGCGGGATTGTGTAATCATTCTCTAACCATGGGAGTGGAAATGGAGAGACGGATTAGATTTATGGAGCTTTGGCTGATTATTGCAAGCCTCCCCCCGACCCAATGTAACAATGAGGGTTTTCTTTTTTTTTTTTTAAGGTGGAGGTGGTGGATGGAAGGACAGCCCCAATCCTCATCTTAGCGCCGGCAGGAGTCTGGTGGAAGGTGCTGTGGGGGGTTCTTCATGCCCCCTGGCTCTGTCCAAGCTCGGCTGGTCAACGTTTGGGGGGTTTGGGGGTGGAGGTGGAGCTTGCACAGCAGGAGGTGGTGGAGGAGGATACAGAGGTAAGCGGTCTATACAAGAAACTCATTATAAGTTTTTTTTTTTTTAACCTTGAGTGTTTTTGTATTTCAGTAGTCGCACGGTTTTACGGAGAGGAAAATCTTTTTTGCCTTTTTTAACAGAGACATACAATTTCATTAAACGTAATGCTTTGTAGAAGAGCAAAATTACTGAGTCCTGGCAGGTTAGTTAAAGATGAAGTGCCTTGCTTTGTGTGACAGAATACTTTCCTCTTTAGAAATAGAACTTTGAAGAGTGTTGTTTTTACTTGTATGCAGCCTTCCGATGCACATTGAAGAACCATATTTTGCTGCAATTAGAGCTCCAGATATTTAGGGGTTTATCTCTACCAGCTTTTTAAATTGTTGCACATTGTTCTCTATAACATAACTAAACTTTAATCGGATTAGATTGGAAGTACCTGCTAGCATAAATTTTCGAGTGTTGCAATAGATTCTCAACTGTAGCCTATTTCAGCTCTTATTTGTTATAAGCTTTTGATAAAATATCAACACATAAGTTAGGGGTTGTTTGAAGGTGCAAGGCAGTGTAAATATCTCTACAAAGCACAGTAGTAGACTGGAATAAAACATACCTGTGAACATTTGTTTTTCAAAATCCGGGAGATTTTTGTGGGGACCATTTGGTGCAACGAGGAAGGGCTGGGTTGGTGTGTTCGGGAGATTTTTGTGGGGACATGTAAATTACAGGAATTTTCCAGCAGAAATTACAAACCAGGAGGGGTCCAGGAGATAGCCCTAAAAACGAGAAAAACCCTAACCCGTCAAAAACGAGAGTGTTGACAGGTATGGAATAAAACTGATGGACGAGGAAAAAGTCTCTGAGTCTCTGAACAACTAATGTATAAAGAGATGACAATGTTTATGTGGTTGGAAGAGAATGAGAAAACCAAAATGATACATTATAAATTAAAAGAGCAAGAGCCAGGAGAAAGAGTGGCAACCACTGATTGTGCATTTTGTCCCACTTAAAAAGATGCGAGACGTCTGCAATTTTCAACATAGGTACAATTCAACTATGAGAGACAGCATGTATAATTAAAAATCGAGGAAATCACATTGTATGATTTTAAAAGAATTCATGTGTATAATGGTGCAGGAATAAGTATAGAGCACCTTCGAACAAGCAAAAATTCTTACCTTCACGGACCTGTTAATTCTTCTTTAAGAAGCTCTTCTATCTTCCATCCTTTACTTGTAATATTCACACCTCTTTGAACTTGTTATCTTTAAACACCTGTCAAGATTGGGATGAGCTAATATACAAAAGGAAAGCAGCTGGTCTAACCTTTGTCTTTGCCAACCAAGGTTACATTACAAAGTATAAGATGAACTTTTGTTATTGACCAAGCACATATTTTCTGCACTATTAAATAAATACAGTGTTTAAAAGTAATACATTGTGATTTCCTGGATTTTATTTACATTCTGTATCTCACAGTTGAAGAGTACCCATGATTGAAATTACAGACCTCTCATCTTTTTAAGTGGGACAAGTCAGTGGCTACCAAATATATTTTTTGTCTTACTGTAATTTTTCTGAGAGGTTTGCGCAGAGTGTTGAACCTCTGTTGTTCTAAAGCTTAAATTTGAAATCTTATTGTCACATACCAGCAAAACTTATTTTTCTCTCAGGAGGTGATGCTGCACTGACAGATGACATCACAGCTGACGGACAGAATGGTGTTTCATTTATTCATCCGATGGGGGAGATTTTTTTACAACCTCTGGCAGGTAAAACTCAGCCTGAAATCCTGCATTTTTTTAATGATAAGGATAATTTGCATTGTGTTTTTTATTTGGTTATTTATCTGTCTTAAACTACAACTGTAGTGCCTGAAGAACCAAAAGTTATTAAGTCCATTCACATTCAAGATGATTATTGAAGCCCTTTATCGATAAGTTGATCCTGAGTACCTGTATTACTGGAAAATGTTATGAAATACTTGAATCGCAAAAATGAATAAACGCCAATAATTAAAAACAGAAAGCAGCAAATCTGGAACAAAAGGCAGGATACTGCACAAAGTACCTCAGAGAAAACAATGACAAGCAGGGAAATTAAATAAAAACTGTGTGGCGCTGCAGGCGCCCTGATGTCCTCAAGTTCTCTAATTATAGCAGTCATCATGCCAACTTTGCTTGAGAAGTGGAAGATAACAGATCAGTTCTGTCCCAAATGCTTGGAGATGGAAATAAAGTTTTATCATAGTCAGATACTTAATGTAGGCCTATGGTCAAATGCACAAGTTGACTTTGGAGAAAAAACTTAAAGTGACAGGTTAACATCTAGTGATCATCAGCAGGAGCGTGATATTAATTTTGGTCTTTCCATTATTTATTTTAACTGCTCTATTTCAATTTCAGTTAATTTCACATAGTGCCAATTCAAACATGTCATCTCAAGGCCCATTACAGGTCATTTCCCTTCAATCATGCATACATTCCAATCAGTTTAGAAGTTTTCTTTCTAAGGAAACCCAGGAGATGTTATTGATTTGCAGTATTCACTCCTCCTTGACGAACATGTAGCCAAGAGTAGACAGTCGATGACTTCACAGCAATAACTCATACTAAACAAGCATACAGCGACGGAGGAGAGGAAAAACTCCTCTTTAACAGAACCAAACTGTCTCCCAACCCTGTCTCAGTGTGAGTGGACATCTGATATTGCCGACTGGGGGAAGACAGAGTAGAGACAATAGCTACGTTTACATGTGCAAAATATATTTAAACCGATCATAGTTCAGAACTATCTGATTATGATAATCGTTTACATCCAGTACATGTCTGAATGGAATAAATCATTTTGACATGCACAGAACTATCTAAAACACCGGAAACAGCCGTAGAAAAAGAAATGGACTTCCCTTGTAAACAAACATGGCTGTGCCCATTTGAAATGGAGGACTACGATGTTCTTCAGAGGGTACTTTTATTTCTTTTTTTTCTGGTTTCGGTTTTACATCCACAAGCCTTCATTCTTATGTATCGATCAATCGCATTACCAACCAGATCCCTTTATTTAATTAAGTCGACATATTAGACGTCTATGCATGACTTAACAGACATGCGCAGGACCTACATTGGGAATAGGAGTTTACATGCATCACAGTCAGAATTAAATTTTGATCTGAATGAGTTTGATCGGGTCAGAGTAATCTGAATCGTTTTTATTCAGATCAGGCTTTTAATATGATGTCTTGTGTCCATGTAAACGTAGCCACTGATTACAGTAGATTAAGAATGTTCAGTTACTGGGAGCATTTCCAGGGTAGAATAATTTTAAAACAACTGACATGTTTCGCTTATAAAAAAATAAAAATAAATAAGAACTGGGTGCTAAGGGTGAAAATTACACAGATATGGTTCAAATATTTACATTCAATCAAACTAATGGTTGGTTCACTGTCCTTTCTGGCACATGTCTGTCTGGATGTGTAACCACTTGCCTAGCTCAGCTGGTAGAGTTTGTCATACAAAGCTAGACATATTTCAGTAAGCTTGTGGTTTAGCCTTAGTTTGTGTGCGTGGGATAATTTTCCAGTTTGAAAATTCAGCTTGGTCCAATTTTCAACCATAAGACCAAAATGCCCCCAAGATGTTTGATAGGCAAGAAAAATATTGAGTTGTTTGGCCACAGTTACAAAAATCAAGGTGAGGTTTTCAGATGTAAGTACACTAAACCAGTTTTCAAGCATGGTGGTGGCTCTGTCATGCTGTTGAGCTGTTTCATAAAGAGGGCTGAATAATATAAATAGGACTACCTTCAAATTATGGAATGTAAACTGTTGTCTGTTGGAACAGTGGCTTATCTACAGCTGAGAGGAAGCAGATCAACACATCAGGAAGGCCGGCTCTGTCCTAGAATGCCTCCTCCACCCAGCGCAGGTGGTGGAAGACCGAAGAACTCTGGCCAAAATAAAATGACTGCTGAACAGTGTCTCCTAACCCCGTACACTTAAATGGAGAGCTCTTTCAGCGACAGGCTGCTGCAGCTTAGATGTACAAAGGAGCGTTATCGGAGATCCTTCCTCTCAGCAGCTGTTAGGCTTTATCACAATCACTTCTCTAAATAAACACAAACTAAATCTCAGCTGTGATTTGCACAGTATTTGACATTTCATTTCTTGGAAATAATCTCTTGCTGCCTGTACACCTGAAGTTCCTCACGATGGAGTAATAAAGGATTTTTTATTCGACATAGACTCAAACAGCTAGATGGATGACAGCTTTGACATATTTTGGTGCTCCAACAGGACGATGATCCCAAATATATCTTGATGGATTTTAAAAATGGTGAATAATAATGATACTTTACAATGGTTCTAACTTCATCCATCCATCCATCCATCCATTTTCTTTACCGCTTAATCCTTAATGGGTCACGGGGGTGCTGGTGCCTATCTCCAGCTGTCAACGGGCGAGAGGCAGGGTACACCCTGGACAGGTCGCCAGTCCAACACAGGGTTCTAACTTCAACCCCTATTAAAAATATATGGACTATGATTAAAAATTTATTTTTTGCATCACCTTCCAGAAAAAAGCCAGAAGCTTTGAAATAAATCAGAAAGTGAATAATTACAACAATGAAAAAAAACTGCTATGGAATATTTAACAAAATATTTTTTGAGTGTTTTGCTTTTTTTCCCCCCTCATTTTAATCAAACTCTAGCTTTTAAAACAGTAATTGCAAAACAGTTTGACAAGTATGGGGAGGTTATTCCAGCTCGTAATTACGAAGAATATTCTGATTCACCAGCTAAAATTAAGATTAAAAACGAGTTCAGTGGACCATTTGGGATTCTACTGTGTTCTGAAATGTGAAAATAAACTATAGTATTTGCAGGACATTAGAATTTGTGTATTTGGGAGCTGTTGCTGTGAGCCTTTAACATAAAGGTTTATAGTTATTTTAAAATTTTCTAACAGAAAACCAACATTTCCCTTTTCACATTATACAGTCCAACAAAGTAGCAAAACTAGTTCATACTTTTAAAAGATTTCTTTCAAAAGTAAACTCTTTGTATCTGAGTAAAATCTCCAGCATACAGCATGGATGTCTGGAGTATTCTGTTGTTTATGTTAGTGAGAACAGCAGCCATCTGATTCTGATTAAACCAGATTGTGGGACAGGAAAGCGGTTGGCTAATTCGTGGCCTCGTGAAGCTTGTTGCCCCCCGGCGCCGGCAGACAGACGTCCTTTCCCTCCCTTGAAAGACGCTGTTGTTCTGCTGAGTGCTGCTCAGTCATCGTTCTCAAACACAACTGGATCAGCAACATAAAAATGCATTCAGAGCCTAACATGGAAAAATTGCTTGTTATCATGATAATTCAATTTGAAAGCCAATATGTTTATCTGTCATGTGGTTAATTTGCCTTCTTGTCTTTTAATTTAGGGTGAAGTTTATTATATGACACAAGAGGCGAGCTTATTTCCACCCCTGTCAGTAAAAATGTTGGTCGAGAAACAATGAAGCTCTGTTTTGGTTGTAATTTCAGATTTAAATAGTCTCAGAATGTCAGCCCCCAACACCAAACACCATGATGGTAAAGCAAAAAGGCATTAATTGACAATTTAAACCTGCATATAAAAAAGCGATTAGTAGGTTAACTTTTAGGGGACACCATGTGACTAGCAACGGTTAAGCTAAAGTCATGTGAAATATATCTAAATACGCTAAGAAGCCCTGCTTAATGAAATAAAATACTTTGACGTATTGGTATTTAGTATAACTTTTTAACAATTCAAAACATACATTTAGAAAATATTCAGTAAATTGCAGTTAAAATCCAAATGTTGGTAAGGAATGTTATGGGAAAATGTTAAAAAAATTACCCAGTGACATTTAGTTCAATGTGCTCCTGACCGTAGAAGTGATGGTGAACGTCATTGGGAGATGAAAAGAACTGACTGAAGCCTTCAGAAAGGAGAATGCAGCAGCTTTTAGTCTGAACAGAAAATAGTGTAGAAATGTAGGACATTCAGAAAGAAGACAATCCTGCCCAGGTCTGGACGTGAAGGCAAATTTACCACAAGAGAAGAGATGACCGCTTGAGATGCTAAAAGAAGTTTTCAAACAGCCTAAGGTTAAAAGGGTCATGTATAAATGTGATAAGTTCAAAACAAGTTATTTCCTTTAAAAAAGCAACAGCATCCAGATTGTCCTGTATTTACATTGAAAATGTTAGTTTTTGACATATTAATGAATCGTAATTAATCATGATTAATTGTGATTAATTCGATTAAAAATTTTAATTGTTTGACACTGCTTATTAAAATCCTTTCCCATTAAACAAATTTCATCCCTCATTAAAAGAGCCAGTGAGATTCCATTATATTCCTTTGTTTAAGATTAGATTAGTCAAATGTAATTCTTATAATCAAAATTCTAAGAAAAGTCACGTAAACTAGCAAATAATGATCAAGAGATCCAATTCTTGTATATGCGCTTTATAAATAAAGTTTGGTTTGATTTGGTATTATTCCCAAGAAGGTGGATTTGTAGATCAAAACCACATGAATAAAAATAAGATATAAATGCTAACAATGCCACAGTCAACATATTAAAAAGGTAAAAATGGCATTTTTTATGATTGGTTAAACTAAATCTTAATAAACTAATTTTATCTAAGCTGATTAACATCCACATAGACTCCAGCATTCCGTCATTATAAACATAGTAAAGTTAATCAGGATGTTTTTAGCATGTTGAAATACTCTGCTGCATAAGCGCCCCTGCTGCCACACACCATGTGACCGGCACATTTTCTTTCTTCCTTTTTTAGTTTTTTCTTTGAGCCAACTCTTGAAGCGCTTTGGTGGCAATGCCTCATATAAAAACTCCAGACAGAGACTCCAGACCACTGGACCACAGAATATCTGACATCAGGTTGAGAAAGGTTTGGAGAACAAGCGGAGAGATAAACAGTCTGTGATACAAGCATATAAAACCAAAAGAGAATTTGTTTTCTACGAAAATAAATACAGCATTTACAGCCGAAACCACTTATTTAAACACTTGAAAAAAGGAGCTATAACCCTTTTTTTCCTCACTATGTGACATTGAATCATATTTCCTTTTTGTAAGACAAAGTTACCAAAAATTATTTTTAACTTTCTCTTCACCTCATCCAAACTCATCCAGTACAATGCCTTACTCCCTTCACATAGTTTGTCAATACTAAGACACAGGGAAGGTTCTCCAAATTCAGCTTGTTTTGGCATGGGACAATAGAAAAAGGGTTCTTCTAATTTTAGGGCAGTGTTCCACACATCAGGTATTTATTTTTAAAGCTTTAGTCTCTGCTGCTTTTGCTTTTTCCAGCCATGGAGGGTCATGGTGAGTGTGAGATCAAGGTGCAGCTGAACTGCAGCCACTGTCGAACGCAGAGCTGCAAGCGAGATGAAGAAACCCACCTCATCCTCTGCCTCTGCGACGATGACGAATTCCTTGCCAGCGACAATGTGACGTGCGTCAGTGCTGTAGGTGAGTTGTCGCTGCCCCCGCCGAAGCCCAATGATTTATTGTCACTCCACATGATACACACATGAAAGCTTTGTATTTTTACTTCTCCACCCGTCTGCAGCCACACCGAGACCCATCCCTGAGGGCCAGCTGTCAACGTCCCTGATTCTGGCTGTGGTGGTGTCCATCGTCGTGAGTGGCGTCGCTTTGGTCTGCGCCGGCGTCATCCTCAGTAAGAGACTCCTGCAGTTCTGTGCTCAGTCTGTGCCCTCCACCTTCCACCGGCTGTGAGCGCATGTGCTTTCAAACGTTACTAACTACTGGAAGGGCTGAGAAACTTTGAAAATCACCCTTTCATTGGCTGAGGGCCACAGGATTAAAGGAGCAGAAAGCTCTGAGTAAAAGGTTGCCAACAGACTGAGCACTTCAATTACAGCGAATCAGTCTGATGATACTCTCTTTTATGTTAACTCCTTGTAAATAGAGTCTATTCCAAAGACGATTAAGAAAAGAAGTAAACTGCAGATAAAAAGGTGACATAATGGAGGTGAGTTTTAAAAACCAAAGTCTCATTTACTGCCTGTAGCTTAGTGATTGCTCTGATGAAAGCATGACTTGCGTTAAGCATCTTTTATGTAAAAACCATGAAAAGCAGCAAGCTTTGACATTTAACTACAACGTGTTTCCTGGATTTGTACAACCTGAAAATAAACAGGGCTGTGCAGCGATAAATGTCATTCCCTATGAGTCAGTGGCCTAAATGGGGAAAAAAATGTATTATGACTATGAAGACATGAGAATTAACACAAAAAGGGTCCCGGTGGACCACTATTGTTTCTGGACAAGGAAAGTGACCCGATACCTGCTTTATAAAAATGTTTCTGAAATTTGTACTAATTGCACACTGTCATACAGAGTTTAGGAGAGGAAGCCCCAGAATATTTGTTTAAAATATTATTTTTTTGGTCTGTTGGCTGAGGTTTTCTCTGGTCAGTGAAGTATAGTCAAATATATATTTTTTTAAACTGCTTGAAATGGAGTTTAATTGTAACATATTGACTTTTTAAATCCCTGTGGTGATAACATAAAAGAAATCAGACCGTAAGCATATAATGCTCTGCATACATTTTCTTACCGTTTGGATTTTTCTCCTTACAAGCACATTTCGTTTTTTACATTTTTGGGTTGATTTTGTGTTATTGACCAACACAGGGTGGTGCGTAAATTTTGGCAAATGTGACATGCATTTTTTTCTATAATCATGTCTTCAAAAGTCACCTAACTGCTAAATAAAGTTCACCTGTGTGTGATTTTTAAGCTATTATAAATCTATTATAATCTCATCAGTACTTCCAAGTGTCCCCAGAGCTCCTATTTCACTTTATGGAAGAGCAGCAAGGTGAAAGCTTTAGTTAAATTTTTTTTGCAAGCTTGAAACAACTCATGTAAAGGACGTACAAAAATATGGGGGAAAAAGGTGCTCTAAGTGTAAGAATAAACATTTTGGCCTGCTTGCAAAAATCTATGTGAGGAAGAAAAACTAGTGCTGTATATCACCCTGAACATACTGTACCATCCCCACAGTGACACATAGTGATGGCAGCATCATGCTGCAGGGATGCTTTATGTCAGCAAGGAGACAGAAGCTCGTCAGAGTTTAAATCATGGAAGAAAACCAACCTGTTAGAGGCTGCAGAAGACTTAAGACTCGGGTGAACATTTAGGTTCTGGTAGGGCAACAACTCTGATCAAGGCACATTCATTTTTCAGAATGTCCTAGTCAAAGGCCATACTTAAATCCATTCAAAAATTTATGGCAAAACTTGTAAGATGATATTGACATGCAATTTGTACCCCATCTGAGTTTTAGTTGTTTTTGCAAAGACAAATAGAAGAATCAGATGTAGATGTGCAAAACTGTTAAATACACATCTCCAAAGATCAGCGACTTCAACTGCAGCAAAAGGTGGTTCCTAACAGTATTGACTCATGGAGTTTAATAGAAATACACAGCACACTTTCCAGATTTTTACTTAAAAACAAATATTGTTCTTTTTCCTTTTACCATACAGTTTTACATTGCTTTGTGTTGGTCACATAAAATCTCAGTAGAATATACTTATATTTATAGCTGTATTAATGCAAAATATGCAAAAGATCGAGGGATATGAGTACTTTTTAGTGTACTGTAAATAGTTATCATAACATGAACCTATAAGGTTGAACAAGAACTGGTCTCAGGAGCTTTTATGCAGTAAAAAACTTTATTAACTGCAGATTCAGCCGTGGGTAGAATTCCCATGTGTTGTCTTTATGTAGTAAAGTAGGACAGGGAGGGATTATGCAGATAATAAAACTTTACTAACTTACTTACAGCTGAATGAAACATTAAACTGAGAAGGGAAAACCAGATGTTTGATTTACCTGATTCTCAGATGGGTGATATTTTTTATGCTGCATGAAACCAGATTATCTACAGTATCTTGTTGTTTCACTAATTAGATCGGCGAATACTAAACAGGCTCAGCAGGGGAAACGTCTCTCTGTCTGTTTTAACCGATTCCCAGTGAATCCAAACTCTGTTCAGGCCTTCACAGAACATTTTGTAAGGAAAGTTACATTTAAATGGAATATGTGACAGATGCTGCAGTGAATGAGAACCTAGATTTAGTCACGATTGTTCTAGTTCTGGCAGCTTTAGGTAATTGTAATGTCAAATGTCGCGTATATTGTCTATATTTCAGATTGGACATAAAAATACTTTTACACTATGTTGCTACTTGTTTTTTACTTGTTTTTTCATGTCTGATTTGTGTACCTTAACTTCAAATATGCAAACTGATATTTGTAGATGAACATTTGTTTTTCACGTTAAAGCTCACCTTTTAAGCGATAGCTCAGAGGAAACTCATGCCGTTCAAACAGAGGAGGTTAAAAGGAGTCAGCTGGGCTTTTTTCGTCTTTTTTCTGAGAAAATTGGTCTTTCAACTTGATATCAGGACTAAATTATCTTCTTTATGAAACTTTGAAAACCTTGATGTTAACTTTAAATATCTCCTGGATTAAAGATCCAGGTACATTTATGATCTCTGATTTCACCCTCCATTGCTCCTTCCACTTAAAGCACATGTTCAAATAACCCCTCCCCCGAACACTGTGCTTAACCACCACCTCTAAACTTGGCTTATCCTTTTAAAGAAGCTTTTGCAGTGCAGAAACTGTAGGAAATCAGAGTTACACTTAATGAGCACATTTAAGGAATTCGTAGAGACACAAGAGCTTGATTCTGGATTATTTATTCCATATTGATTTAAACAGCATGCAGCATTCATCAAAATGTACTATTTTTATTTGTTAACGAGAACTTGAGTGCTTGTAGGATTTAAAACGGCTTCATGAGATGATCATGACTCGAATAAAATCTAAAATATTATCCCTAAGCAATATAGTGAATTGATGAAGTATGTGCAGCTTGAGAACATTTCCAAAGTTTGATCTGTTACTATAAGAAACCTCTGTGTATTTAGTTGTATTGTATGTATATCTGCAGTGCACAAAGTACGGCATAAGTGGAAAAACAATAAAAATTGGATATGGTGTGTCCAGAAAAGTTGTGGAGAAGTTTAATACTAACAATACCCAGCAAGACATGGCAGTCAGCCTAAACCTGCTGACTGAACAAGGAGACCAATTTTCAGAGGCCAAGAGTAACTCTGGAGGAGCTGCAGAGATGCACAGCTCATGTAGAAGATTCTGTTGACAGGTAACTCTCTATATATGGCCGTTATGGAAGAGTGGCAGGGGGAAAAAAATCAAACCAAAAAGTTGTTTAGGTCAAAAGAAACCACAGTTAATGAGAAACTAAAACTGCCCTTACACAGAAAGTACCATCCCCACAACGGAATATGGTGGTGGCAGTAGCATTCTATGGGAATACTTTAGTAGGGAGAGTGAAGGTTTGAGTGGAAGACGCATGGAGGTTTGTCTGTCTACGAGCTTGATTGAAATGTATTTTATGTATAAAAATCAAAACACACAACATAAATCCTTCTTGATGAAAAGAATGGAACAAGAGTAAAAACTAGATGAGGTAATAGTTACGAAAAGAAATGGTTTAGTGAAAACCGACAATCATTTTTGATTAACTGCGTTGTATGTACATCTGTGCTCCTGTAAGTAAATGAAGCAGAGAAAAAATGACAGACATTTCTTGAACAAGTTTTGAGGCGTGCTGTGAATCAGTGACTGTTAAAAACAGCACAAAACCCTCACATTCCCTTCAGCTTAATGGTGTCTCTCCACCTGAGCTCTCCCCCATGCAGGGAGGTAGTCTGTGCCCTGGGTGCCAACCATCTCCTCCATCTCCGCCTCTGCCTCCACCTCTCCTCCGTCTTCCCACCCTTCCTTTTCCTCCTCATTTCGCCTCAACCCACCCTTACCCCCATCCCTCCTCCCGAGTCCCCAGCATCTGCACCGGGCGAAGGCTCAACGGCACCTTCTTCCCTGCACACCACTCCCCCTCCCTGGCAGACTACCAACCTGCATCGGGGACGTGGGCTGGCCCTCCACGGCGGGTGAGTCCAACCTCACAGGGAGGTCTAGGAGCCCTAACCAAGGAGAGACCATCACACATGAACAATTCTCATGTTTTCTACAATTACACAACATGTTTGAAGCTAAAATGGTGGAACGTCGTTCTACATCTCTACCATGTGGCTTGATCTCTCCTTGCATTACCGCTCCTAACCAGGGCAGTTCGGAGGCTGCGTCGGCACCTTGCATGCACCTCTGGGCTCCCAGTTAAAGTCAGGGTTCTGACTTTTCTAAATTAAACCCCGTTTACTGTCTGGCTCCGTCTGTGTTTGCAGTGTGGTACCGCAGGAAGAACGACCTGCACGCAGTAAGGCGCCGTCTGCAGAGCCCAGAGTACACGCTGAGCAAGATCCGCTCCTCCACCATCATGACGGACTACAACCCCAACTACTGCTTTGCGGGCAAGGCTGTCTTGCTCAGCGATCTAAAGGAAGTTCCACGGAAGAACATCACCCTCCTCAGGTTCTGTATCACACACTTGTGTCTAGATTTGCATGAGTTTTTGCTTCAGTTTCTTATGAAAAGCTTTTATTCCCATTGTTTTGTCAGGGCTCTCGGTCATGGTGCGTTCGGTGAAGTCTATGAGGGACAAATCCTGGGGATGAGTGCTGATGGCACTCCCATGCAGGTGGCCATAAAGGTCAGCTCAAACTGAATGACAGGTTGCACCTAAATGTTTGATAATATCTCATGGAAATATTCCTACTACATAAATCTGTGGTGTTTTAGGATGAGTTGTTTACAAAATCACAGTTCTACATGAGCTTAGTGAATATTTGTCAAGCTGACCCCTCAGTTCTAAACATATTTCAGTGAAAGGAGGGAGGTCACTAGATGTTGCCAGCCTCTTTATGCTCTGCTTTTTTTTCTTTTTTTTCTTTTTTTTTGCTCTGCTGATTAGGTCTTGTTATATGGATCCCTTTAACAATGGCAGTAATGCTGCTCTGATTCTGTGTGCTCCACAGACCCTTCCAGAAATCTGCTCCGAGCAGGATGAAATGGATTTCCTGATGGAGGCTCTGATTATGAGGTGAACCTGACAGATCATTTACTCTCATTGAGGTGGCTCAGTTCATCCTCTGCCTCTGTATTCATAGAAACAGTTATAAAGAGTTCACCGGATGTACATCCCAGCTAATTACGGTTCATATAGAGAGGGGGCTAATTACTGTTAAAATAACAGATTTGTGTGACGTATGATCTAGACAATGTTATATCATTGATTTATTCTGATGTACAAGCTGTACAATTTAAGTGAACAACAAGTTGGATTTAAAGTGACCGTGTGTAGTTTCCACGTAGAGGACAGTACATACCTAAATCGTTCAAAGCAAGTGGCTATTTTTGTGTTCTTGCAACAACCTTACCAGCGGATGGCCATACAGGGACAAAAATCGCAGTTGCGCAACTTCTATAAGGCAGATATTTCAACCTCCAGCGAAGCAACTACATTTATGAATGGCAAAAGTTTTCAGCATTTTGTAGGTTAATGATAATATTCAGTGATATGTAATGTTAGAAGGAATAACCTAAATGCATAAAAATTACTAATTTCAGGGTAGTTTCACCTTGACTGGCGTAAGTAAAACAATAAAATAAAATTACGGTGAATGTTATTACTTGTACAGCAAAAAGCATGCAACCTCGGCGTGCTTCCTTAGACTTTTCTGCTCCTTCAGTTATTTCCATTGAGAAAATGCGATGCCGATGTTTACTCTAGTTTTCTGCCGGTGTTTATAATCTCCATGGGCTTCTGCCTCTGATGTGGAGCCATGGGCCAGGTCCCTGTCGCTCGAAGGCTCGGACACAACAACTAATTGCGCACCTCCCTCTGAGTGGGGTTCCGGTGTTATGCCCCAGTGACCTGACCTGAGTTTGGTGCGTCTCGGATCAGGTTGGTCGGTCGGTCTCGGTTGAAGAACGTTTTTTTTTCTTTTTAAGCCTGTTCACAGAGCTCTTTATTTATAGAGGTCGTTGAGAGAGTGAAGTAACCGTGTATTCAAAAATCAATAAAGCTGTTTTGTGCACATCCGCTGACATAGAAGGAAACACAGTGTCCAATATGTCAGCCCCCATACACTGGGACGCACACCCATGTATTTAAGACCCGCTTTTTATAGTTATATGTTATGAAGTCACCAATACTTTTCAATGTTTGGGCATCATTTTAGTCATTTTGAACAATATTTTGATGGACAGAGATTAATGTTAAAACTACACACTGTCACTTTAACTGTTGGAGAAAAATGAAAATAAAAAACAATACGGTCCTTACTGTAAGAATGCAAACCTTTTCATATCTAATGGAAGCACATTTGTATTCTATTAAGCTAACCTGTCTGACTCCACCAATGTTGTATATCTTGATTTGGCAATATTTACTAGAAATCCATCATATTATCTTCTAACATCACTTGTGCACAACCCTCATTAGATCACTTCAAAGACTTGACCAAATTTTCTCTGCTACCATTGATGTCCTAATGATAAATTACAAAATTTAATACATAAATTTGCAAGGTTTCATAAAATTTCAAAGAGATGAGTTTAAGGTTCTGACAGCCTGAGGATAGAAACTGTTCTTTTACTCTGTTTGTATTGCTCCTCAAAGACCTACAACGTCTTCCTGATGGTAACAGTTCCCAAAGTGAGTGACGTGGATGGAAAGTGTAGGTTGTAATCCGCTGTGCTCGGCCTGAGCAGCGCAAGCTGGCAATGGCAATTTCAGCCAGTTTAACTCCAAACTCCAACTGGGCCATTTTAAAACTTTTGGTAAAGCCGGCTTGAGTTGGTTTAGGTTGACGCCATGCTAAAAGATTAGGTTTCTGTTAGTTTTTAACTTAAGTCAATTTCCAGGTAAAGAAAAACAGCACCAGTCATGATGCTGCCACCACTATATTTTATCTATGAGGATGTTGGTAAAACCTTAATGGAAGCACTTTACCCTGTTCTACGTAAATGTACATTACCCCCCAAAAATATTTTTTTTTTATTGAAATTATTTAATTGCATGTTTCTCATACTTGAATGTGTATTTTGTAAACATGGTATTTGTATAATTTTGTCTTTGAAATACAAGAATTTGCACATAATGTTTTTGTCAACCTATCGACATACTTTTTAAATATATATATCAAATGTTATGATTAAGCAGTTATTCAGTACTTAAGTAGCGTTTAGCTCAAATATTCATTAATTCATCTCAACTGCATCGCTGATTAACCAATTACCTTTTTGTTCACTTTTTGTCCTCACAGTAAGTTCAGCCACCTTAACATCGTCCGCTGTGTTGGCGTCAGTCTAAACATCTTGCCTCGCTTCATCTTGCTCGAGCTGATGACCGGAGGAGACATGAAAAGCTTTCTGAGGCAGAACAGGCCACGAGCGGTACAACAGCGTTCCATACTTACTTATCCACATGTGCACTTCAGGTTTTATTTGCCCCCTGCTGACTGGAGCTGTGCCGTTTCCAGGGCCAGACCTCTTTTCTCACCATGCGGGACCTGCTTCAGATGGCCAGAGACATCGCTTGCGGCTGTCGATACCTGGAGGAGAACCAGTTCATCCACAGGTTCAGACTCATGTCCAGTTGTTAGAGTGAGACGTTGAAACTCAAAGTAAAAACAGCAAAACATAAACGAAACATATATTTTTTAAACCTAACAGAGTACAGGCTACAGAAAGAGGTGTGAATTTACATAAGGGGGAAATACAATCACACACCTTCACAGAAAACACTTGAAACTGTCTATTTTCTACCACATTTAAATAAAACAACAGTCTTTAAAAGTACTACTTCACAAAGGCAAGAAAACCTTCATACAGTTCTGCTAAGAACATTCTACCCACTCTCCATGGGAATGAATAAAATTAATTTGAATTATTACATTTTATTGATTCATCTGAATTTTTCTCTTTTGGATTTGAAGTATGTTAAAAAAGGATTCACTGAGTATGTTCTCTAATTTACACTGGGTCAGAAATATACATACAGGCTCAAATACTATATAGAGTGGGGAGATACGCTGCTGATTTTTGAAGTTTTCCCAACTACATAGCATCTGTGCCACATTTCCACAAGGGCCAGAGTGGTACAGAATGGAACGGGTCAGTACGGTACAGAATGGAACAGGTCAGTACGGTACAGAATGGAACGGGTCAGTACGGTACAGAATGGAACGGGTCACTACGGTACAGAATGGAACAGGTCAGTACGGTCTGGAACGGGTAGGTTATGTGGCGATTACCATCTCTAAAGAACTGTAGTGGGCGAGGCCGAGGGCGGGCTTATCTAAACAAAAGCTCCAGCAAAAAGCATGTCTCTTCTGTTGTTGAAGATTTAATTTTTGGAAAACCGAGATTTTTTTTTTAAACCAATGTACTCCTTAGCCTTCCATAGCTCAGAGTGATGTCGATATAGCCATCCTGTTTTACAAGGATACTTTTGCAGCTTGTTTTTAGTTGGACACTAAATTCAAGTCAGCTCCAGGTCAGGTTTTTGAAAAGTATTCTTTTCACTTGCAATTTTTTCTATTGAAAAAAATCAGGTTTGACACAAAAATAAATAGAAGAAATACTGCATTGAAAAGTTTCAAATTAAAAGTACTGTTCTGCCATTAAAATTGTGTTTCTGTATTCATTTATTGAAATTCAAAACCTAAAACAACTTAAAAATCAAATATAAATACTCTTTTTTTTTAAAGTCTAGAAAATGGCTTTTTTTCTGAAACCAGGAAAAATGTCTGTGAACCTGAACCTACTGCTTACGACTTTAAGCACTGCAGTAGAATGACAGGAACCCAGACCTACTGAACAGGAGTCACCAATACTAACCACTCAGCCAACAAGACAACATGATGAAATGTGTGGATTCAATGATATATATACTAATAAAATCCCCACGCTGTGTAAGACATATAGTTTGCACTGACACTGATTTCTTTTTAATTTTAGGCTGCTTACAGTTACCTGCTGTCTGTTGCATTTATTAAACTTTAAACTATAGCTTACTCTGAGACAAACAAACAACTCCAGACCAAACTTCGTGGGAGTGAGAGGGATATCATATTACCGGACCAATCAGTACATAGTGTGCGTTTCGGGTCGCTTTGGCACACTTGGAACCAAGACAGAGGTAGTCCTAAAAAAGGGGTCGGCTGGGGTCGGCTCAGAACAGACGCAGGTAATGGAAACACGCTAAAGCGTCCCGTTACGTACTGTACTGACACCAGTGGAAATGGGGCATAAAGGTCTATAATTTGTATCAAAGGTACTCTTCAACTGTGAGGGACAGAATCTAAAACAAAAATGCAGAAAATCACACTAGATTATTTTTAAATTATATCATTTTCATTGCATGACATAACTATTTGATGCATCAGACAAACATAACTCAATATTTGGCACAGAAACCTTTTTTTGCAATTACAGAGATCAGACATCTTCTGTAGTTCTTCGCCAGGTTTGCACACACTTTAGCAGGGATTTTAGCCCACTCCTCCCCACAGATCTTCTCCAGAGCGTTCATGTTTCGGGGTTGTCGCTGGACAACACAGACTTTCAACTCTCTCCAAAGATTTTCTATTGGATTCAGTTCTGGAGATTGGCTAGGCCACTCCAGGACCTTGAGATGCTTCCTAGAGAGCAACTACTTAGTTGCCCTTGCTGTGTGTTTCGGGATGTTGTCATGCTGGAAAACCCAACCTCGACCCATCTTCACTGCTCTTACTGAAGGAAGGATATTGTTGGCAAAGATCTCACCATACACACACGATAAATTACACATCTTCCCATGCTTTGTACGCAGAAAAACTTCAAAACTCAGCAGTATATCTGCCCACTATACATCTAAAATCCACTAATATTTGACTAAAAGTCATCTTAAAGGGACAGATTGTTTTCTGTTTTGTTGCTGTTGTTTTTTTTTTGCAACCAGGACCACTTTTATAGCCTTCATTACATTTATTTACACACCCAGACAAGTTTGGTGCCACTTGAAGTCCTTTGGGAGAAGCTTAGACCCATTCTCGATCCGCTTCTATCCATATGAAGGGAGTTGTTGAGGCAACCAACGTGCAACCTGTAAATAAGGCATTATCTGCCACAAAACTCCTTCATTTCACCAACCCACAATCCACTGATGTCACTGCCATACTCCAACCCAGTTGTATTCTAAACAGGACTTTCCCTCTGTCCTCTGGTTAGAACTGGGGCCTTTTGGCTAAATCACATGTAATATAACATCCAAATCTGAATTATTGCCGTTATTGAACCCTAAGGAGTTTAAACACATTTTGTTAAGGTTAAGCCCTCTAGTTTCACCCATAGCAGTCAGAATCACTGTTGATCCATCCATCGATTTTCTTAACTGCTTAATCCTTAATGGGTCACCGGGGGGCTGGTGCCTATCTCCAGCTGTCAATGGGCAAGAGGCAGGGTACACCCTGGACAGGTCGCCAGTCCATCACAGGGCCACATAGAGAGAGACAGGACAAACAACCATGCACACACTGACACCAGAGGACAATTTACAGTGATCAATTAACCTGACAGTCAGGTTTTTTTTTGGAATGTGGGAGGAAGCTGGAGTACCCGGAGGGAACCCATGCATGCACGGGGAGAACATGCAAACTCCATGCAGAAAGACCCTGGGCTGGGATATGAACCCACAACCTTCTTGCTGCAAGGCAACAGTGCTAACCACTGCACCACCGTGCAGCCCATCACTGTTGATATGACTGAAAAAAATGTATCTCTTTAGAACTTTTTTTGTCCTTGCCTAGATTTTCCTTGTTAAAATGAAGGTGCCTATAGCAACAATAGGTAGTTGGGGGACTGAAACACACCTTGTGTTTTACTCCAGTTTTTATGTGGGTATATCCAGGTGCTATTTTTTATTTTTTTCATTTGATGTGAATATTGTCAGATTGCATGATAGAGGGACATGCACCTGTTTGTAATGTTTTCAAAAAGTTGTTATTTCCCACTACTGGTACGTCTGCAGTGGTTACTAAGGGGTACATAGAGCTTGCTACAGCAGACATCAACATGTTTCATGTTTGCGATTTTCCATATTGCACAAACAAAATTACCAAGAGGACTACGTTCAGCTACCACAGGCTCCCTTTCCACAACCTGCTCAGTCCTGCTCAGACTTCAACTGTCATCACAGATGGCAGTTTGTTGTAAATTGGAGTTAGTTATGATAAAAGCCTGTAAAACACCCAGGAAAACAACAACACAGCACTTCCGTGATGCTTCGAACTCACAGGGGATTAATGCTAGTGATTTATAACAAAATATTGATGAATTAAGGACTTTTGTGGCAGATAACTTATTCTTTGCGTAACCCAAAACTCCCATTATATGGAATTACGCTGATGGCGAATGGATCTAAATATCTCCTGAAGGACTTCAAGTGGCACTGAACTTGTCCGGGTGAATAAATTAGCATAATAAATGCTAAAAATAAATAAGGTCCAGGTCGCATAAAATAATCTTCCCCTTTAAGTTGAAAGAAACTAAAGGTTTTAATGTAAAGTTTTTAACAAGCTTTTGACAGCACTCTAGATCATTGTTTGTTTACTCTTCTTTGTAAAATTGGCAAATTTCACTCAAATTGTTAATATGGACATGGCTTTTAAACAGAAGCTTAGTTTTAGCCTGCTTTAATTCATTCCAAAAAACAGTGTGGCCAGTTAAACATCCCCATTGACTGAAAAGATGCTGAAATGCACAATGCTAAATGCACAGAATTAATCTGGATTTCATGTTCATGAAGAGTAGTTGAAAACTTCTGGATGCAGCTGTGTTTACTCACTGATTTGCTGTTTTTCAGGGACATTGCTGCCAGAAATTGCCTGCTTACCTGCCCCGGACCCAACAGAGTGGCCAAGATTGGGGATTTCGGCATGGCCCGAGACATTTACAGGTTTGTGCGCTGAATCTGTAGAGGCTACACTGAGCTTGCAGCAAAGCATGATCATGTGTCTCCTGGGAGCAAAAACTGGTTTGACGTGGTCCTTGTTGAAATCTAATTTTCCCACAACTGGGTCAAGCTCTCAGTGAATTTACAGAGTTCATGGTCTGATGCTTCAAATTAAAGGTAAGTAAAAGAATCAAAACGTGACTCTGTTTTTCTCAGGGCCAGTTACTACAGGAAAGGTGGTCGAGCCATGCTACCAGTCAAATGGATGCCGCCAGAGGCCTTTATGGAGGGAATCTTCACCTGCAAGACCGATACCTGGTATACAGAAATCATTAATTCACAGCTTTAAGTCAA
The DNA here is from genome assembly GCA_028564705.1 of Apricaphanius iberus. Lineage (NCBI taxonomy): Eukaryota > Metazoa > Chordata > Actinopteri > Cyprinodontiformes > Aphaniidae > Apricaphanius > Apricaphanius iberus. The sequence continues at coordinate 923,530 of JAPXFQ010000831.1, read as the reverse complement.
GATAATTTGCTAAAGAATGAACTTTAAAGGTGATACAAAGTTGGTTTGGATACTGGTTTTGCTACTAGCAATGCAAACGTGAGTGATTTTAAGAAGCACTCATGAACACACATATGTCTAAGATTTTAAAGTGAGATCCAGTTGCAGCACTTTTATGATTCTTATGAAATCCCCTGGTTTAAACCTTCCTCTGAATATGTTTTTTTAATGTTTAAATGAGCAGTGAAGCTGGAAAAATCAATAAAACCAAAGAAATCCTCCCGCTTGAAGATCTTTGTCTCTCTCTGCAGGTCATTTGGAGTACTGCTCTGGGAAATCCTCTCTCTGGGCTACATGCCTTATCCTTGTAAAACCAACCAGGAGGTTCTGGAGTTTGTCACCAGCGGAGGCAGAATGGATCCACCAAAGGGCTGCCCAGGACCTGTGTGAGTACCAACACAGACATGAGATCAGCGCAGCAGAATGGAAATACTTTAAAAAGTAAACAACTTGAAATGGTGGAGTATTCCGTTCATCATTAGGACCAATTTACAAATGCGTTCTAAATTACTCGTTTACGGTCTTTGCTCAATCTTCTTGTGCAAAAGCTCAAAGACGTTTGATGGCTTCCACGTTGCAATTCTTTAGATCACAAAGATGTTCAGTATCATCTAAATCTAGTGAGTTGGAGGACACTAGTAAATTCCAGAATCCAGGATCTTGTGTTGTGAGTGTGTGTGTGTGTGTGTGTGTGTGTGTGTGTGTGCGTGTGTGTGTGTAAAACAGAATATTCAGTTTTAAGATTATTATAAAATTATTACAGTCTGATCTGCACAATCCAGAAATCATCTAAACAGAATCTGTCTAAAAACAAAGTGGGCTAAAAATCTCTAAGAACAACATATCATGCCTTCAAAGAAATTACAAATCGAGAACCTGTGAAATAATGGGAAACCTTTCTAGGAGTGATTGGCAAACCAAATTTACTTCAGTTGGCCGTCAACAATTCTTCTAGAAGGTCAAAAAAGAAGCTGGAACAACATGTAAAGCTAATCGGGACTTTATTGCCTCAGGCTAGACTTCATGGTTCAACAATAAGGAGAATGTCACTAAGTGCACAGTTTCAAGGGAAAAAACACTTGTGGAACTGTGCTTTCCATTACTTCTGGTGTGAAATGAACAAAGCATTTTAAACAGAAAATGTCTTACCTACAATCAAGCATGGTGGTAATATTATGATTGTCTTTGGCTGCTTTGTTGCTTCAGAACATGAATAACTTGACATTATTGAAGACCCATGAAGTCTGCATCTACCAGAACATTACAAGGAATACCCATTTGGTGGAGGTGGGGGCATTGTGTCGAGCTTTGGTCTTCAGAAATAGATGCTGTAGCATACCCTGAAACAGGTTGTTAATCCTCCAAAAAGAAGAGTGGTACAAAATTCTATTGGCACAACGTTATGTTTACATCTACCAGCCAGTAGCGGCTGCCGGTTGTGGGTTGACAGATTCGGTCTCTATGATCCAACGATGTGTTTGGCACAGTTCGGCTTACACTGGGAAAAATTGTACAGTCAGCAAGTCAAACATCTGCTTCGGAGGCCCACATATATTGTTATCCATATCAGGAGAGGAGTGACCACAGAAGAAAAGATACTACATTAGTTTTAGGTGAAGCCTACATTACATGGACCCACATAAAATATGTCCATGTTATCAAACACACGCGAAAACTGCGACTTTCCCCCTGGATCGGTAAGCTAGCTGACTTCCTGTCAGTTAAACTCTTATATAGTATATTCATTACTGGACACAGTCCAGGCTGGTCAGTGGGTGTATCGGCAGTGAACGAGGCAACCGAATGGCTGGAATGATGTTTTTGTTGTAACTACAACTCATGGTCATGTTGCATATACAACCTTTAAGCGGAAGGTTTCAGAAGCAGGTCTTTTCTCGAAGTGAAACAGAAAGTTTAATCTCACAGATAAGATCAGAGTAAAGCAGGAGGCATATAGTTGATCATTTGCTGTCTGTTGTTGTTTAGCTATCGACTCATGACCCAGTGTTGGCAGCACTGTCCTGATCACCGGCCCAATTTCGCCACTGTCCTGGAGAGAATAAACTATTGCACCCAGGTACACTTCTCCTTTAAATCATATCAAACTTTACAGCAAATTATACCTAGTTAGATTAAATAAGTAGATCTGTGTTATTTTCGTTAACAGGACCCGGATGTGATAAACACCCCTCTGCCTGTTGAATATGGCCCCAACACAGAGGATGATGGAGGCATGGTAATGCGCTCCGCTGCCCCCACCTCATCCAGTCTCACTCCTTTACTGGTGTCACGACCTGTTTGCAAGGATTCACCCACCCAGCTCAGTTTCTCCCCCAAAGGCTTCAGTCCCACCGCCCAACCCCCACAGCCCACCAAACCTCACCTCTTGCTACAGAGAATCCAACCTGTCCATCAAGAAGTGACTTCATGCTGCGAAGTACTGGAGCCGTCCTGGGCAGAGACCGTTCCTGCCCCAGGTTTGTCAGCGGGTGTAAACTCTCAGCATCCTGAGCCTCATCCTCATCACCGGCCTTGCTCTAGAAATAGCTCCTCCTCAGGAAGCCAGAGGCTGAAAAACAAAACCAAGAACCTTTGGAACCCAACATATGGTTCCTGGGTGCTTGAAAGCTTCAGGCCAAAGAAAACGCTTGCTCACACTCAGTCAATGCCGCTATCAAGTTCCACATCCAACCTTCAGTCCTGCAACTCATCTGCAGATACCAACAAAGCTGTTTGTGACGGAACCAGCAGCACCTACCTCAGTCCAGCCTGCCAAGTTCAAGCTGCCCCAACCGCATCCTCCCACAAGGCCCCAACAGGTGGCACCGCTAAAGCTGCGATGGACCTGGCTAAACTCCAAAGTTTCCCCTGTGGAAATGTCAACTATGCCTATGATGAGCGGAGCTACGAGGCAGAGAGCTTGCCACTGGTGAAGCCCAAAGTCTCAGAATCCATCACAAGCACCATGGGATCGCCGAGCGTTTTACCGGGGACCGGCTTGGGTCTGGCGCTGGGGTTCAGCACTGCCTCCGCCTGTATGCCTAAACTTCTGCTGAAACGTCACGCCAGCTATGGACACGAGGACATCAGGAGACACGTTAAAACAGAGAAGCTCAGTCGCGACCGTGATTCTGGCTTTTCTCTGTCCGAGGACCTGAGTGTCGCCCACATCTAGAACTCAGCAAGTGGTCACAGAGACGTTGATTCTGATCCAATCTGTCAGATGGATGACGAGCTCTGCGAATATAGAATGACTGCAGCTCCTGATATGCTGGAAAACTCTATAAGATGCTGACGTTCACTTACACAATCCTCTGTTCTTTAATACAGAGTCAGTGCTGCACTGAGCGCCCTCTCCTGGGCTTCTGATACAGAGGTAGCTAAACACTGATGCTGAAATATTTGACTACTACCTAGTTATCGTTTCATCCTGCTTTTGTTTCACGAAAGCTTTGGCAGCAGTGTGTTCACGTTAATATCTGTTGTTAACCTCAAGAGGTGAAGAAGTTTTTAAAGAAGCAATGTGTAGAAAATACGGACATCTAGTGGTCAGAAATAAGATGGCAACAATCTAGCGGCAACTTTGAATTTATTGGTTTTATTCCGAACCCAAATATAGTTCACATCATAATGAAAAAAGTCAATAAATAAATACATGTCATTTAACAGTTATAATTTAAAATTCTTTAACACACCAGATTCTACTCATTATTTTATGAAGATGAAGCTGGAATGAAAAACCTAAATTGCAGCTTTTGAATTCAGAGCCTTTGCTTTCTTTTTACCATTGTTGTATTTTTGTACTCTAAATGAGTTATTGTGAAGAAAATAATTAGTTATTTGTATTTAACTTTCTTCTACATGAAGTCAAGCTCATTTTCTTCATATTTGTACTTCATTATGTTGTTTATTTTTATATTATATATGTGTATGATCCCACTCTCATGCATCCTGCCCATCTCTTTACTTAATGTGAACCTTTGCCCTCCCAGATGACTGCAATAATATATATTTCCTAGGATTTAAAATATTAGTTTTTTACACAGAAAGATGCTGTTGGTTGCATCTTCCCAGGTTATTTAAATGTTTCTCCGTTTTCAGAGGGAACCAAAGGTGGGTGGAAGCACATTAGTTTCGATGTTAAAGAATCGGCTATGAATTGGCAACTGCTGAAGCACCAGTGTCGCTGTCCACAATGAAGCCAGCTGAACACCACCATGGAATGAGAGTGTTTCATGCTTCAAAAGTGACCCCTTGAAGCTCACCTGGACAGGCCAAAAACCTTCTGTTCAGAAGTTTGTTGGTCAGAGAAAATTAATATTGGCCCTGTGGACAAGAAGGTGGAAGCATTATCCTGTGGGACTGTGTCACTGACAGCTGTAAGCTATAAGTGCTTCGCACAAATAGGGTCAAACACTGGAGGGCTGAGATCAGTTTGCTTTGTTCTTGTTTTCAAAAATACATTTTATAATCTTTTAAACTTAAAAAAGAAAGTTTAAAAACTGTTGTTGAGCTCCAAGTTAGTATGATATTCCTTCTAATTACTTCTGTGTGTAAACATCTGACCTCTACTGTGTTTGCTTAGCTTCAGGAATGTTGCCTTTGACTGGAAATTTTTAATTTATTCAGCCATTGTTTGAATTACTCTGAATGAATGCTTCTACTTCTTCATGATCCACTGTTTACTAATTCTTCATATGAAGGATATGTAAATGCTTGAATATGATTTGACTAGGACCTTTCAGCTGTGAACACATGTATATTTCTTTTTAATCATTAATTTAAGGTTTTTTTCCACTTAATCTCCAATTTGGAAATGTGGTGTGTGTAATACCTGCGTTCACCCAGCAGGAGGATAAGGTTGTTTGAATGTATTTAGATATTTAGGTTTGAGTATCCGATCAAGCTGCAGCATGATCACCCAGCTTCAATTGATATAAGATAAAAGGAGTTTGTACTATTATTTTGATTTCAATGCTAGTTTTATTCAGTAGGTTTATTGTTTTGTTTCAAATTTTAAATGTAAGTTACTCTATTCTGCATGTTTTATGTCCAAACCTGCTGAACTTGGTGACACTGTTTTCAATTCAACCTAGAAATATTTAATGTAGTAAAGTAGTAATTGTTTTTGTTCATTCTCACCTATTTTTCTGAGCTGCTTTTTTACACCAGCTACAGATGCCTCAAGCAGAAATGCAAAGCTGCGTTATGCTGTGCTGGTCTTGGAAAAAAAAAAGTCCTCAGTAATCATCCCGAGTTTTTAAATTATCAACAGAAACACTCAAAGCAAAGAAATGCTGAACTTGTGCAGAGATTAATTTAGTTATTTTAAAAACATTTTAAGTTATGATTGTTGTTGTTTTTTTTTTATAACCTGGTATTTACTCGGCCAGTAGGCGTCTCTTGTTTGCTAATTTAGTGCAGCTGTGAAAATCTTTATTTTTATACTTATGTCTGTACACTGGACTAACCCTTAACATTTTATATGTTGTTTTACTGTTAATGTTGACTCTGTAGTTGATCACTGCCATTAGACACTGTTCGTGCACTGCGGGTTTACCAGTATTTACATTTTGACTTTATTATGGGGCAATTTAATTAGTTTTATCATTTATAACTGCAACTGTTTCGATTGTATTATTATTTTCTGAATTTTGAAGTTTTAATTGATCTTCTGTATAACTTGTGCTCAGGCTTGCTAATATTGGTGTCTTAACTTCCAGCTGTTGACTCATTAATAAAATCTTTGAGAATCTGCTGGTAATTGTCGATCGTTTTTAATACAATTTTCAATTCAATTCACTTTTATTTATATAGCGCCAGTTCACAACAAATGTCATCTCAAGGCACTTTACAACAAAAGTCATCTCAATACAATTATACAAACATTCCAATCAGTTTAGTTTTCTATGTAAGGAATCCCAGCAGATTGCGTTGAGTCATCGGCGTGAGGTTGTGCCCGGATCATGCAGACTCCAACACAGCAATTCCTCAGCAAACCCTCATACTGAGCAAGCACGTAGCGACAGTGGAGAGGAAAAAGTCCCCTTTAACAGGAACAACCTCTGGCAGAACCCTGGCTCAGTACAAGCGGTCATCTGCCATTACCGTCTGGGGGACAACTGAGAAGACAGAGAAGAGACAGCACGGAGGATGCTCGGTGACTTTGAGCATCATCTGGACCAACGCTCCCCATCCAGCAGGGGGCATTATAGCTGAGCAGGGTACCAGACCGTGTGGAGCTTCTATGGGGAGAAAAACACTGAGAGAAAACTGGCTTAACAATTGCATTAACATTAGGAAAAATATATCTGGAGAAACCAACTGTTTCTACACAGTCTTTATTATTCTAATGTAATTTTCGTTTTAGCTTCCTGTTGCATTTTTAGGTCAATTAGATACACAGTAAACACAATTAGTTTAACTTTATAGTATAGTATAGTATAATTAGTATAACTTTATATTTTTGTTTCTCTAATGACATCAACATAAAACAAATTAATCAGATGTTACTCAGTACTCAAGTAGACTTTTTACCATTATACCTTTTGACAATTACTTGAATTTTTTTTATTTTACTTTTCCTTGAGTAAAGATATTTTAAAGTAGTGCTACTCTTACTTGAGTACAATTTTTGGGTACTCTACCCACCACTGCCTAACTCCTTAAATAAATCAGTATTTTCCCTGCCCTTCTTGAATTTGAGCTTAACCCAAATTTAAATGGTTTTCTGCATGCCACTTTAAAATGCCAAATCAAAAAGTTATTTTCAAAGAATGTATGTCCACAATACTAGAAGTAAATGACCGTGCTAACCATCTATCACATCAGTTTAGAACAAAAAATATGTTTTTTGTTAGAAAATAAAAATAATAAACATTGCATATGCTTAAAAAACACTCTCCTCCAGAGGTTCTATATCAACACCAATAAATCTGAACTGTTACCAGGAGATCACCATATCATTTTTCATTGATTTTCCCCAGATCAGATTTTTCCTTATGTATAAACTATTAATGTGTATAAGCCTGCATTACTGCTAAATGACACAAACAAAACGAATCAAAACTTTGGATGGAAAAAATTCTGTATATTGTGTTTTTATTACTTTATTTGGAGCAAAAGGACAAAGCTGTTTCCTTTCAAGAAGAAGTCCTAAAGGAAGCTTACTGAAGGTCACACGATGAACTGAAAAACTACAGAATGAGTTCCTCATTGCCTTAAAATAGACTAAATACAAAAAAGAAGAGATCATGAAAGTTAACCATGAAGGTTAATCACTTGTCTTCCTATATAAGAATCCATTCTTTGTTTTTATTTATCATGCTGTGAAATGTTAAATGTCAAAATGTCATATGTTGCATTCACACTCACCCAAATGTCACTGTCAAGAGCAGAAAGATTACATGTAAAGTTTATGGTTGAGGCAGTCAGAGGGGCATCATCTGAGGCAGTTTGTGTGCTTTGATCACGTACATTTTTGAAACATTTCCTGCGTTTCAAGGGCCAAAGCGGCAAAAAACGGCAACGCAAAAATTCAGCTAGCTCAACTTTTGACGCTCTTGAAGTGGCACATCAACCAATCAAAGTTTCTCACGTCTGATCTTTTTTTTTTTTACAGTGAACTTCTGTTTAGTTATTATGGGTTCCTTTAGTGTTGTGGTACTCCATATAGCCCACACTTTAAAGTTGAGGTCTTGTATTTCTCAATTACATTTCATCTTTCTCTAAAGAACACATTTGCAATATTCTTTTACTGTAATGTCCTGTGAAATTCTGGCTGAATGCAAACAAAACCCAGTTTTTGACTTTGTGAATTTTGCAGAAAAATACATGTTATTGCAGCACAAACTCAAGTTTAGCAGTAGCTGCAAATAGTGACACGTTTGTTAGCACCTAGAAACCCGGTACATGTCATGGTTACAGGGTGGTGAGTTTCTTCATAGGCATGCAGTTCAGTGAACTCAAACAATGCAGCACTACACTTTAGTTTCAATATCATTCACACCCATATTAAAACGGACACACCTGTGTTATTCATTCCACCTGTTATTAGATAATTAAGTTGCAACAAAGACAAGAGAACAAGCATAACCACAAGAAATGCATGCTGGGAACATTTGTTAAACACCCAACATGCTGCATTAAGATGATTACAACAAGCTGAAAATTTTAATATCATTGGAAAATAACCAGACCACCCCGACCACCCGGCTAGTTTATACCTCTACGTCAATAGGTTGAACCCAGATGCAGACGTTGCGATGGAGACGTTTTTCATTAATAGTCCTCCATTGATTTTTTTGTCTTGCAAAGCAATTCCCGACCAGGACAACATCGAGTATTGACTTCTCATGGCAGGTCTGCCTACCGTTTCTGGTTTACTAGAGTTTGGGGTTTTTTCAGCACAGTTCTGGTGAAACAATCTCTGGCTGTTGTTGAGCTGGCCAATCACAGGCATAGGATAGTTCGAAAATTAGGCTCTACTCCGTCAATTCTTGCGTAAGTGATGAAAGAGGCCTTGCGTCGACGGATAATGGCACCTATCCGTTTCGACGTAGAAGGAGAACTATAAACTAGGCTTTAGGCTCCCCATAATGGTTTTGGTGGAAACATGTTTATTTTACAAGATAGACTTTTAAGAACGCATCTAAAATCAATGTTACATGTAGAGTCCGCAACTCTAAACTTAAAAAAAATAAAAGTGGTCTTGGGTTGTGGAAAGTACAGCCTGTAACAATGTATATAAGTGGTGCTGCCAACAATGGCGACCTTGGCTACGTTATGAGCAGCAACAACAACCAATTTCCATCTGAGTGCAATAAAGTATTTTTGAATTATATGAATTTCTAAGCCTGAAAAATCTACAAAACTGTCTATTATTTAAATGACCAATAGATATTGGTACAATCACAATATTCAGAGATTCTGACACTCATTGTTTAATGTAACCATTTTATCCCCTCTACTGGTTTTATTTTTAAGCAAATAAACCCAAAGTCAAATTTCATTTCTAAGAATAATGATTTATTATAATCTGCACAGGTATTAAGTGCTGATTGTTTCTTTAAAATAACTATGTGCTTTAACATATGATCTGAACATCTGATTACAAAATTAAAGTCAATAAAATGCAAAACAGTTTCAAAAGACAACTTTAAGTGATCCAAAAGCTACTGCTTCTTGGGGGATGCGCTGTAATGCTGTAGTAACTGAGGTCTGTCAGTAGAACACTTTGACATTACACATAAGGCTTCTATGGTGGATTGGGGGAAACTTTTCCGTTCTGGTTCTCGTCTTGATTTTCCTCACTTTCATCCTGTTAATCTCAAGGCAGGAACCCCGCGCTTTCACTTCTGCTCACTTTACAGGAAGATGAATTAGTGTCAGTGCATTGAAGCAATAATTAACTTACTTGTATGAAACTTTCTGCTTCCCTCTGTTCAGCGTCCATTTTGCCCTTTCTGTCAGTGTCAGTACTAAACAAATTTGGCTGTGTGGTAGGCAACTGATTACCTATAAGGGAATCCCCACAGTTCTGTGCTTATATTTCAATCAAAGCAAATTAATGTATGCAACACCACCCTATGGTTCTTTTTGTGTAGTTCATTTGAAATATCTTAAGTTCCCTCCACCTTCAGAGTTCACCGTCTGTAATTAGACTGTTGTCTTTGGGGTCTTCCCTATTCCCGTCATTGTCTGCAGCCTCCAGCATGAGGATGAGGTTATCCAAGCCCCACAGGTATCCGTCCTCTCGGTTGCCCTCCTCCCAGGGAATGTCATGGCTTAAAGTCTGACCCTCAGGCAAAGCTGTGGTCTTCCCAAAGTCAATAATCCAGATCTGTGCTTGGCCCGTTTGGTCGTGGATAAAGAGGAGAGAGCTGCCAATAACCTGATGGACAAAAAAACAACAGCGATTAAACATTTTTCTCTTCTATCCTTCATCAATTCACCAACCAACCTTCAGTTTTATTTAGCTCTGATTTAAGGAGCAACTGATCCATATGGTCACACTCAAATAAAAGATTAGATTCAATCCCCAAGAAAAGAAGCCCCTGCTCCAAGATCAGCACCTTCAGACCGGCAAGCCAAATATCTTCTGGAGGAAGGTTTTATGGTCTGATGAGACAGAGAAGGTGGGACTATTCGACCAAGAACACTGCAGCAGCTGTTCAGCAAGGTGGTGGTTAGGGCTGGGTATCAATTTAAAATTCAAGAATCGATTCATTTTGATTCCATTTCACAAGTCTTAGAATCGATCATCACGATCCGATCAGAATTCATCTGATCCAGTTCAATCTAGATATATATCAGTGCTATTAAAAAGCTGTAATCTTAATTATATGCCTGACTTACCAATGGGTGAGTAACAGTTTACCAGGAAAAAACTGTATTAGGACTTTCAGAACCTAGACTTAAAACAGCTGTCTGGATTTTTAATTCATATTTTAGCTGTAAAAAAAGGGCAAACTATATCAAACAATTAATTTGAACTTGTGAATTGATTCAATTCAGTTCTTAGAATTTGTATAAGAATCAATTCAGTCCATCAATGACCTTCTAGTAGTAAAAGAAGTAGGTAAAGAACTAGAATGACGAGAAGCTTGTTGATACCTATAATAGTCTCTGTTTTCTCTTTAACTTGCTAAATGACGGGTAGTTAAACATTAGTGGGGGTGTATGTATATATTTGAGCCTTTTTGTAAAATGTTCACCATTTGTAAATTGAAGAAGAGTCTTTAACTAGACAACTCCAGAAGTCTTCCAGTAGCACACTTAAAATTCTCATGTCCTTAATGACTAAGAATCTAGAGTAGTCTGAAGCCAATGATAAGTGGATGCACCCTTCAGCCTGTCACAGGACAAAGCTGATTCCTCAGAATGACTGTTATTGGTATCTATTGATTTTTTATTTTTTTGTAAATTAACCCAAACAAAAAGCTTTGCAGGGCTAGCCATATCTAAATTGCTGGGTTTTTTTTTTAACTGAATGGCAAATAAATAAACTTTAGAATGATATTGTAAATTGTTTGCTGCACCTGCAAGTTGACTGACTTGTTTTAATGTGTTTATGTGCTACAATCAAGCTTATAGCCTTTAAATTACAAACGTCTTGGACAGGTCTCCTATAGATAAGAGACGTTAATCTCAAATGAAGTTGAAATAAATGAAATATTAATTTAAAGTTGACACTATTTGTATTATACATCTTTACATCCATTTTAGTATGTTGTTTTTGTTGGTGTTGACTATTTTGTGTAACCATCCCATTACCGAAAAAAAAATGAAAATAGACTTTGCCCTAAATTGTAAGAGCACGACTTTTCCTGTTCGCATGACAATGCCACTCTTCTTTAAAACAAAAATCAGTCATCACCTCATGTCGTTTGAAGAACTCTGATGTTTGCAGGGCTTGCCGGATCTCCGTCAGTCTGAGCAGGTAAGACTTCTGCATTTTAAGGAAAGAAAAAAACAAGGAAAAAGGTTTGAATGGACTTTGAATCCATTACTTAAATCGGTACTGCACACTGAGGTGGGGCAGGAACTGTGTCTGTGGACCAAAACGTAAACAACTTTGCAATGTGAATATTTACTTTCTGTCAAGCAACTGGGATTATTTTCTTCTTGCAATTGAAACACTTTCGACACATTTTTTTGTTGTTTTAAGTTTTAAGTTTTCAAATGTGAGTGCAGAGATAACAAAGTAATTTTTTTAGCCATGTTTAAATACTGAAGACGGATGTCAAAGCTTGCACAGCTTGTGTGCTCTGCGAGGGTGAAGACGGACTTTAAGGTAACGCCTACAGAATTTGCCGTTTTATTTGGATATGCACAGTGGTGTAAATAAGGTTTGTGTGTGTCTGTGCTTGACTGAATTCACGGCAAACGTGGAGGAGGAAATCAAACGAATGACAGACACGTACAATGATGTTGACATCCCCTTCGACGAAGTCCTGGAACACTTGAATGATATCCTGCCTCGACCTGGTTTTCTTGAAGTTGGTTCGACATGTACCATCATGTTTCTGAACAGGACAGAGGAGCAGAAGGAAGATATTACCATACAGTCAAATTACATCAAGCCGCCTGCTTCCTTGTGCTCTGTTTAATGTCTCAACAAAAAAAAAGTTAGAAGACTATTTCACATATACATATCTGGTTCTCATTAATATCTATAAAGTCCTTTTGAGTCAAAGGTTTGCTACTCCAGTCCTGCAATTTTTTGATGCACTCCTGCTCCAACACACCTGAATTAAACAATGGCTTCTAAAAAACTTGCTGACATGCCACTGTCCTGCATCCAAGTGTTGTCGGACAGTGGCAGTGGATTTGGGCATCCCTGGACTACTGTATGCTGTTTGTCCAACATCATATTTGGTCTTTATGTCAACTGAACGCAGTTACGTCCAGGGTTACATCAAAACCATGAGTTGCACTAGAACTCTGATGGCTCTCCCATGAAAACAGATTTGACAACAAACAGTGGATATGGGGCGACTGTGGCTCAGTGGTAGAGTAGTTGGCTTGCAATCGGAGGGTTGTAGGTTTGATTCTGGCTTCCTCCAGTCATATGTCGATGTGCCCCTGGGCAAGGCACTTAACCCTAAAAATTCTACCGAGCAGTGTTGGCTATGAGTGTGAATGGGTGAATGGGGCTTTAATGTAAAGCGCTTTGAGTGGTCAGTATGACTAGAAAAGCGCTACATAAGTTGAGTCCATTTACCATTTATTAGGACTGTACACCCCCTTGTTTAAATTTTCCCCACCTTTTTAATGTGACAATCATTTAAAAGACATATGAAACAAAAACTAATACATCAAACTCATACTTTGTCTATTCAATTTTCTGCTTCTGCATTCTTGCATTATTGCACATTAAGGCAGGAAGAAAAATGTTTACATACATCAACATTAACAAACAGAAATCACAAACTGAGTCAAGAAGAGAGCAAAAGATTAAATTAAAACATGATTCAAAGGATAGAAATTGATACAGATATTCCGATCAAAACAAGTGAAATAAAGTTCATGTGTTCTTGCAAAATTGTCCTTACTTTTAATAATTGCATGTTTGGCTGAGAGAGTCCTACTGTTAAAAAAAGTATCAGTCAGTGGAAGAGAACACTTTTCCACAACCAGGTTGGACCCAATTTTTGAGTTCAGAACTGCCTTAATTAGATCCGACAAGTTCTCAGAAATACGAGGTCTGGTGACTCTGGGACCATTGTACCAACAGGTTTGGGTTCAAGACATGTTTGTCGAGGACCAAACATTTAAATGCTGCAGTTGAAAATGAGACTCATCAGACCAGGCAATGTTTTCACAATCTGTTCTTGTCTGATTAAGATCATAAGATTAAGATTCTGTATGGATTGTAGCCAAAATACAAAACAAAATGGGGTTATAATGATCAGATGAAAGCAAGGATTAAATTTAAATCCTAAAGATGTGCTTGATACAGAATTAGCACAGCACGACATGAATACAACACAATAATGATAGTGAAACTGTCACGGTGTGACTTTCTACTTGTCAACGTCACTTATTGTCTCCCTGTGTTTTTGTGTCTTCAATTGTCTCCTGCTGTTTTGTTTTTCCCTGACTGTCTCATATATGTTCCCATGTGTCCTCATGTCAGTGCTGGTTCGTAGTCAAATGTTCATGGTCATAGACCTAACATCTTTTTCATCTTTTCCTCGTCCAGTCCAGTCCATTTCTCGTTTTTCCTCTGTGTTTGGACCATAATCTCTATCAAAATAAGTTATCGTTGCTTAAAACGTCTCTCTTCACCTGGGTCCTTTAACCTAAACCAGAATGAATCACGGTGGTGGCTGTAACTTGCTATGTTTTTTCAGTTAAAGCTGCCATTTTTGTGAAGGCTGATTAAATCATAACCCTCCCTCAAAACAGATATTATTCAATAGAAAAAGTTGAAGGTGGAGCTAAGGAGTAATTTAGGAGCCCATGCAAACATCTAAAGGGTTTTGCCTGAAGAACCAGAACTAAACCTTATAGAAAAGCTCTAAGTTACCTGAAGATGACCATGAGCAACAGTGATCATAAAAACTTGTGTTGCTGTATTAGTTTAGAGTTTGCACACCAAGTTATGGTCTCTATTTTTTCTTCCCACAAATGATTTATTGTTGCTTCAAATGTTTGTTAATCAAGAGGTTGTTAATCAAGCTACACTTAACTTTATGACATGAGAAGGACATTTTTATTTTTTCTCCACTCCGCCTACTGCTAATCCTGTTTAATTAACCTTTTCTACTACAGTAAGAATGAAAATTACGCGTCACCTTGATGCCCTCTATCCTGAAGCCCAGCGTGTTGGTGGAGCTCATGCTCTCCCTCCACTGCATGTAGCGAGGTTTGGTGACACCCCGCTGGAAATGCTCCTGCGGAGTCGGGCCTTCGTTGTCCACCTCCACCATCTTCTTGTACAGGTCCTCCCGAGGCTTGGGCCGCTCCCTCGCTCGGACAAGCTCCTCCTCCAGGTACGTCCTTCAACACATGACAAAAACCTTTTTCAAGAAGTACTTTCTTCTGGGGTTTTTTTGCCCACATTTAAAGTCTTCAAATCATTAAATACATTTTAAGTATAGAGAAAGATAGCCAAAGTTAATTTTCAAATGATAATTTGGGATAATAAAGGGAAAAACTATGCAAACTAGCCTGGTTGTTGAAAAAATGTAACCACCCGTTAAACCTAATAACTGGTTATGCATGGAGGCAAAAACAGCCTTCGAACCTTTGTCGTAATTGGTAAAGAGTAGTGTTTATTCAGCTTTATTGGAGGGGTTTTGACCTTGAATAACTTGTGTAAAATCAAGCCGCTGTATATCAGCTAGATTTAAGCCCAGACTTTGATGAGGACACTCTGAAACGTTCAATTTGTCTTATTTTTTTAAATGATTCAGAAATGCAATCAATCTCCTGCTGCATAACCCAAGAATGCTTAAGCTTAAAATGACAAACTGACATTTTGTTCAAAAGCTGATTTTATGGCTCAATTCAAGATGTAAAAACCTCCTCTAAAACAGCTTAGCATCACAATACCATCACCATTAGCAGGATGGTTGTTTTTTTTGTTTTGTTTTTTTGCTTGAAAGCTACGCAACAATTCTAAGAGGGTTTTTTTGGATCATAAGGATATTTACAAATATGGAATATTTATGTTATTATAGCTTATTAGTGGTTTTTATCGTCAAACCATCTCATGGATCCCACTTTTGCCTCTTTTTTATAGTTAAATCATAAAAACTAATCCTAACTGAGGCTAGTGAGATCTGCAGGGCTGTAGATGATGCTTTGGATTCTTTTGTGACTTCATGGACGATTCGTTGGTGGATTTTTGGAGAAATACAGGCAGACCAGTCAACTCCTGGAGAGGTTCCCTGAAGTTTCTTTTGTTTTTCTCTATTTGTGGATAATGGTTCTCGCTACGGTTCTCCCAAAGACTTAGAAATGGCTTCATGGCCCTTTCCAGACAGCTAGATTTCAGACACTTTGTTTCCTATGAATTCTTGAATTTCTATCAATAGAGGCATATTTTTACCAGCTTCATGTTGTCAAACAGGTATCTAAGTTTAATTCTAAAACCAGGGACAAAACTGCTTGTTAACTGACTGAGTTCAGCTTTTTTTAGATTTTAAAATATGTCTGACGGTCTGAAACATTTGAGTGCACAAAAATTCTAGAGGTCAAACAGTACTGCACTTCCCTTATTTCTACAGAGAATTTTAATGAATCCATTTCGACACATTTGCTGGACTAAAGTCAAAAGGTTTTCACATTTGATCTTTCCTTATACAGGGACGAGATATCAGTACAGAAAAATACGGCATAAAACGTAATCTGCAGTATTAGGAGCAACAATGATGAATACAAGTTTTGCTTTATATTCACAGCAAACAGTTCTGTACAAACAGATGTGAATTTCAGTTTCAGTTTGCAAACTCCACTTCCTCTGTGCCGGAGAGGGAAGCTACGAGGAGACTCCTGTGTGCAGCACTTTGCAATGTGAAAGCCTGAGTGTGTGCTTGTGCAGGCTGGTGGTTTTGCAACTTTGTGGTTGAGAGCATTTTTGACAAAGGGGAGTCTCCAGGGACACCCTGAGCGTACACTTGTGTGCTTGTGTGTATAAACAGCCTCAGCTATACAGCCATACTCTTGCACAGGTAGATAAGAATAACAAATAGTTCATGCATTCGATAATGTGCATCTGCATATACTTGTGCGCTTAGCTGCTTCTGGTGATGTTGCAGGTTTGTGCATGACCTGTCGAACCAAACGGTGCTTGTCTACATCTGCATGCCCGTGCATGCGAAATGACTTGTATATATAAATTCATGAGAGTATTCATGCGTACATTGATGTGTAGAGCTGTGCACATTAACAGTGAGGCCCTCCACCCGCTTTGGCAGGAAGCCAAGCCTTCAGCCTGCAGTTACAACAGGTGTTCCCTTAAACAAGGCAGGCAGCTTATAGTGTCGCCTATTTCACTTTCCTTGCAATCTTATCTATGCTTTAAAACAAATTATGAACAATCAATAGTTAAAACAGAACAGAGAAAAAAAGAACAGAAAAAAGAACTCTGTTTTAAGTAGAGTTTTATTGTTGCTCATTTTTTTAAATTGAGGATTAGCAAAGCGGCTTGCTTACCTCACTCCCATTTTGCAGTCCATAACATTTGGATGATCGAGGTTAGCCAGCAGGTCGGTCATCTGGAGAAAAAGCTCTCCCTCATTTTCCACAACTCCATGGAAACCCGGCACGAAAGGGAGCAGCGCGTCATCCCGCAACTTCTCAAAACACTGCCTCTCGTTATCTGATAGCTTTTTCAGAATGGTGCCCTCGTCTGCAGCTTTGAAGTTGCCTGAGTTTGAGATAAATACAGTTTTTCATTCATACATGAAGGTCTGGCCAGTCTAAGAACATATAAGTGTGGCTTTGGAGATATTGTGGAATCACTGCTTGCTTCTTTAAAATGGAACTGAATGTGAATTCCTTAAACATGTTGCACGTTGCTGAGACAGGTGGACCATGAAGGAAAACAAAAAACAAGCCTTCTTTCAGTCATCCATAACAGGAGACCCAATTTTCACTTGAGCAAATTCATAAAGAGAAATTTAAACAAAATGTAACCTGCATTGTACAGTTGAAACTAGAATTTGACATACATAGAATTAAAAACAAAAACTTTTTTTCCCCTCACTCTCTGAAGTTAAAAATCAGAAGTTTATATACAGAATGATTGCTATCTATTTAAACAGTGAGGGAAACCCCAGATAATGATGTCATGGTTTTGGAAACTTCTGATTGGCCAATGGAGATGTTTCAGTTAATTGGACGCACATCTGTGGGTGCAGAGAATTATAACGCCTCATCTGGAACCAGGTGTCTCGTTAACTGAATAGTTTCCATATCTGACCGATCACACCTCTGTCCACTTGATGCAAATGCGCAGCTATTTTTTAATTTACATACAGAGTCCAGGTAAATAAATCAATTAAAGAATAGATTCCCAGACAATATGTCGAATACATCTTGCTGACCAGGAGCTGACAGCATGTTGAAAAGTTACTGAGGCTTTGGAGTGTGACTTTGGTTGGTTAGACGCTTCAAAGAGCCCGATTCGTGCCAAACAACGGCGCCTGTTGCTGCTTTCCCCCAGCTGGCTTTCCTACCTCTGATAAGTAGTTAATGGGTGAGGAAACGCTTAGTTCAGAGTCCTTTTCAATTTTGATCGCTTCAGTTAGAGAAATTTTTTCTCACTTTAAAACTTTAGCTGAAGAGGCGCTCAAGTCCAGTCTCCAGTGTGGTAGCTGAGCGCAGACGCAGCCTCCTGAACAACATCTAAAGCCTCGTTTACATGGAAGGATATGAATCCCAATTTTGCCCCAATTTTGCCCCTTTCTAACAACCCCTGGAAATCAGGATGGCTCTTGAAATAATCCTAACAGATATTCCTGTTATGCGTGGTGTTTTAAGAGCGCTCGGGTCCGCTCGCAAGGATCGCTCCGATTGCAAATCGGCAATATGCGGGCAGATGTGAAATACCGAGTGTGAGCCAACCTGATCCAGGAAACAGACAGAATTATAAGGAGCTTGTTAAAGGAAAAACAAAACCTTTTACGCAAATCAGTTCAAAGGCAACACTTACAATCACTGAGGAAATATATGTAAACCTTTGATTCTGAAAACATTAATAAATACATCTAGCATATTCTTTTTCTCTTTATTGTGACTTAATAAATATAAATAATTCTCATCATTCTAACTGACTTAAACAAGAGAAGCTTAATCTGATTTAGCTTCCAACAGAGAAAAAAAAAGCAGTATTTGTCTTTTCGTTTTACTTTAAGGTGTTCTGACTTGTCTGATGAATATCAAAGAGAAATGCTTGGTTAATGTTGCTTCTATTCGCAAAGGCAGGTTGCAACTAGTCACATTCACTCTGTTACATTTCCTTCAGTAACTTTGTTAGGGGGGGGATTAGTTTTAGGATTAGTTTTACTTGACCATAGTGCATACTTTTACTTGAGTACGATTATCATGAAGTATCGCTACTCTTACTTAAGTAATATTTCTGGACACTCTACCGAACATGCGAAACTTCAGTGAATAAACAACAAACGTATCCTAATCAAAACAACTTGGGTCACTTAAACACACCTACAGTTTATATTAAAGTGAGATCTCTTGTATCTATAAGTTTGGAAGTTCAGTCGTTCTAATGTTTGATTGCATCTACTGAGCCTACTGTGCCATTTGGAGAAAGTTAATATACAGTAAACATCAAACATTGTTAATGGAGGTACTTTACCCTGTTCTTATATACAGTATATATGTACATTACCTATTGTATACTTGTGTAATTATTAGCGTCATATGTTTTTTTTTTGTTGAATATTCAATTATATGTTTTTCATGTTTAAATTTGTATTTTGTAAATGTGTTATTTATTTTTATTAATTTAGTCTTTAGTATAGCAGAATTTGCATAGAGCAATAATTTTGTCCCTCTGAGGAAATTGTGTTTGAATATTATATCAGATGGTATGATTAAATAGTTCCTAAGTTCTTAAGTAGCTTTTTACACAAATGCGACTCATACTTCTTCGATAGCTACTTTGTATTTTAACTGACTAAAAATATGTTGAACCTCTGCTACTCTTACCTGAGTATAATTTTTGGTTAATCTATCCACTTTTGGCTGTTCATGGAAGATTGTAAATAAAAGGTGGAACCCAGAATTTCCATTATAAATGCATTGAATCGATATTTTCCTCTCTTTTTCCCCTTTTTTTCATCTTTTCTGTCCTCTATTTTCCTCTGAAGAAAGATTTAAATGAAAAACATGCTAATCCTGTAGAGGGTGTGGAACATATTTAAAACAATAGAATAAATAGAGCCTAAATCTTACATAAAAGATGAATATAAAAGCAAAATAAAGAGATTTGTAATAAGTCAGATGAAAGAAATAATGCTGTTGTTTGGGTATTTTTCATTTTCCACCAAGATGCCATTTACTGCAGGTAAATTTGAGTCTGTAAAATAATGATTTGAAAGGAATGTACCTTTATGTCCAGCTAATTGGACCCAGTTGAGTTTCTTCTTTTGGGAAGCTTTGAAGGGCCAGCGGATGTACGTCTTCAGCTTCCACCAAGGTTTACTCTGTTGAAAACACACAAAGCACAATTCAAAATGTTCTGAAGGTGGGTTTCTAGCTGATGATCGTCAAGGAACATATGGTCGGCTAGAAAACAGCTTCAGGCGCTTTTTATAACATCTGAATGAAAATCTAAATCTGCTAATCTGATGCCAGGTTTTATGTTTTCCCCTGTGTGTGATGCCTCCAAACCGGGTCAGTTAAATGCCATTTCTGTGGAAACTGCTATCTGGGTTCAGCATCTGTAGTTCGGCCTGCTGCCAGGCTTGTCACACAAACACAAAGTCCTCCACTCTTAACAAGGTAGCATGACTTTGAACAACTAAAGATATTTTCAAAAACAGACAGGAATTCTGACAGCCTTTGATAAATCCTAATAAAATACAGACACGTTTAAAATAGCCAAGGTGAAAGTTCAAAAAGGTTAACCTGTACAGTGTATGAATTTAATAAACACCGATTGGTATAAAAACTTGATTAAAAAATGTTAGCTATACATTCTACATAAGATTGTTAAAAATTGGCTTTCGCAAATACTTGGTTCAATTTTGGTTGAATTAATTAATTCAATACAAATAGTATAGATGGACACTGTGGCTTATACACAATGACACTTGCCCTCAGTCTGACCTACAATGAGTTTACTAGCCCCTAAACTATAATCTACTCATCTCCACCAAACTCTTTAATTAGTTGTGATTCATAACCCTCTGCAAGCTGTGGGTTATCATTGCCAATCTTTTTCTAACACTCTTTCCTTTTACTAAAATGTTGATTTTAACTCAAGGACACATCGCTCTGTGAATAGGAATATAACAACCGCCACTAAAAGAAGTTTGTAAAGAAGTAGAATGTATGTAAACCCACAATTAAACTCACAGTTCTTCATACCCCTGTTAGATTTCAGTTTAAAATGATTTCAGTCAATATTTTCATTCGACCAAGATGTTTCTGTCTAAGAGGATATCAGATAAGCATATCATAAAATAAGAAAACAATTTAAAATAATTATCTATTATGGAAAAAGGATATGTTTTTATTTTCTTCAAAAATGGCATGTAACTTATTATTATTATTATTATTATTATTATTATTATTATTATTATTATTATTAAATAAAATAAAAAACAGGCCTAACAGCAGTCAAACCTTTCTTATAATTGCCGAGTAGCATCTTGCATGTTTCCACCAGTGTTTTGACTTTTTATCTTTGATAGTTATTTTTGAGGTTAACATGCCTCCTGTCCATCACCATAATATTTAACTCCCACCACAGTTTCTCTATTAGATTCAAGTCTGAAGAAAAAAACATGTAAGTAAAATTAAAATATTTTTTCAAACTCTAAATGAGCCAGGAGTATGAATAATTCGGGGCTTATTTGTATATTACATTGGTGCAGTGTTATTATAAATTAATAAGAATCAAAATAAGAACATTACATCAGACAGAAAAGTGTCTTACAGCATATGCACTCAATACTCAATTAGTTGATGCCATACTGTGGTTATCGTTATTACTTATGCAGCAGCTTTTTCTTCCACTAAACTTTCTCCTAAAATGTGTATATGCAAATTAATCAAAACTTCAAAATTACAGTATGCAACATTAACAAAACGAACGGCTCATGCTTAAAAAAAATATAAGCTAATCAGTATTATGTATTAACACTCTGTATCAGTAACTGTAATATGAATGTTTTTAAAATACCTAAATAGACGACTTGAGTTTTTAACCTGTAATTTCAAAGTGAGCTGGTTTGTGATGAGGTATGCTTCCAACTCAGTTCAGTTTCTACTTCCTCCTGTTCAAGTTAGTACTGTATTAAATCAAAAGTCCCATTATCATTCATTATTCCCAGTGATCATCAGCATAATAGGCAAAGCAAGTTTATTTGTAGAGCACAATTCATACACAAGGCAATTCAAAGTGCTTGACAGTTGCATAAATTAAGAAAACAGATAAACAGAAAAAACCCATCTACATAAAAATAATTAATTACAATAAAAAGCAAGAGTGCAGATAAAATACTTTCAATTGTCATAAGCACGGGTAAAAAGAACTGTTTTCAGCCTGGATTTAAAAATTGTTAGAGTTGAGGCTTGTCTCACATCCTCATGAAGACTGTTCCAGATTTTAGCTGCCTGAAACTGAAATTCAGCCTCACCGTGTTTATTGTTGACTCTGGGAACCACCAGGAGACCCCTCCCTGAAGTTCTCAGGGCCCGAGATGGTTCATATGTCTCTAACATGTCAGATATGTACTTTGGTGCCAAACCATGAAAAGACTTGTACACAAGCAGAGCTGTTTTAAATATTTTCTCTGATAATATTTGCACCAAACAAAAATTAACACCTCAGCTGCCAGCTCAATAAAAAAAATTTGAAAGTCTGTTGCCTTTCACAATGCAACACTATCAGTAAACAAGTAAGTGAAGCGTATCATCTGACATTTAAGAGAGCCCAGGCTGTCTGCTGCATGAGCTCTGCTATTAGTGATGGTGAAGAACATGAACTGTTGCCTCACCGTGATCAGGGTCCCTGTTTCATTTCCTGTTTTAGTAACAACAAAATGCAGAAAATTGGCCCTGTAAAGGACAGAAGGGGACAGAAGGAACACGTTTCGTATCCCACGATAGAGAATGATGTTTAGTTTTCAGATCATCGTGTAGTGTTTGCTAAAAGACATTCACAGGTTTCTTTTTTCACGTGAATGAAACTGTTTCTGTTCTGCGTTTGTGTCTAAATCTATGGTTTATCGGTTCATCAGAAACTCATACATTATAAATTTCATCAACACCAACTATTATATTGGAATTAAGATTCAAATCTACAAAATAGTAATACAAATATTTTCGAACACTAAATTCACATGTTTTGACCGTTTTACTGCAATGCAAAGCCCTGCACATCAATGACGAGGACTGCTGACTGACAAACAGTCATTTATACCCTCCACAGAGCGAGCGAGCCACAAAAGGTATTGCCTAAATAAGCTCACTGTTAACAGAATGTTGTGACGATGACATAACTTGTGAAAAACAAATGAATACTTAACTAAACTGCAGTGGATTCATTGCAAGTCAGATTTGAGGGAGAATGAAAGTGGACATGAATCTTCGAGCCATGCTCCAGATTCTTAGTTAGCTCTGTACTTTGACTAGGCCATTTGGCACAAGAATATTCTTGTATTTCATTGTAGCTCTGGATACGTCTTAAGTGTCGCTGTCGTGCTGGAAGGGGAACCTTCACCGAGGGATCCAGTCTTCTGCAATATATAAGAGGTTTTCTTCCAGGATTGTCCAGATTTAGCTCCATTCAGCTACCTATCAACTATCTATGAGAACATCTTCTGTCTCTGCTAAGGAGAAGTATCCCCACACCATGATGCTGCCTCTGGGATTAGCCTATTTAGGATGATCAATGTTTGTTTTGTTTTTTTGCCGTTTTGGAAATTCAACAAAAAAAGAACATTTTTGGCCTCATCAGATCAGAGCAGTGTCTTCCTTGAGTTTGATGTCACCTCTACATGACTTGTGAAGGGACTCTGTATGGATTTCTTTCAGCTGTGGCTTTCTTCTCGTCTCTCTTCTATAAAGGCCAGGTTTGTCATTCAACAGACTTACAAATCTCCCACCTGAGCTATGGATGTCGGCAGCTCCTCCAGAGCTAATAGGGGTCTCTCAGCTGGTGCTCTTAAGAGAATGTTTTAGGCATTCTTGGAACAGATATCTACTAAGATTAAAGTGTAACTACACCCTAAAACAACTTTTGTTCTTTTTTCTTTTTTGCTTATAAACTGCTTAAATGGCTCTTTGCCAACACAATCTTTCAATTTCAGGGCATTTTTGACATTTTTGTGTAAACTTGCTAAATTCTACATCTTTTTTGGTCTGAAAACATCTTTGTGGTGCCCCGTGCCGAGTTGAAACTGCATATCTTGTGTGCTACATGCGCACACAGAAGCAAACTGAGAGAAACAGAGGAAGCTGAAATCCGTATAAAGCACTTTGGAGGACCCCAACGTCAAAGTGGTTAAAAGCCATAACTTATAACCTATATGTTTTAAGCACACCGTAAATAAAGAAACAAAAGCTGAGGTAGTTCCCTCCAAAGCTACTTAGCATCGATGTAAGTGCTAGCCTCTCTGTGCTTGTTTGCTACCATACGAGCTGTTGGCTTCAGGCAGCGATGACTCCGCGCCCTGAGCCAACAGCTCAAACTGATAGGCCGTTTGCCTGCTGCACTCCATAAAGCCTCTCTTTACCTATGCTGGATGGCAGAAAATAGACCTAATTTCTCCCTTTACCGTAGGTGCATTGGGGCTTTACGGATCTCCATGGCCGCATGCCACAGTTCAGCCGTGACTGTCTTCCAGACCACACCCCTGCGTCCCCCCCTCGCCCTCATCCTCCACACTTGGCCATGCCCCTCCGTGTCTCCTGGTCCTGCCCACTTTGATAGAGTTTTTCAAATGTTGCCAGGGGGCGGGATGATGCTTTTACATAGGGTTCAGTTACACTTTAAATTGCTGAGAGCAAGGGGAGGTATTTACAAATTAGGTGATATCTGCAGGCAGTTGGTTGTACTGGGTTGTACTTAGGGGAATAAGAGTAAAATGAGGTGAATACGAATATACTTTTCATAATATTGTGTTTGTAACCTTGCTCTGCAAGCTAGATTCTCAGGAGATTTGGAGTTTTCCAAACCCACGAAAATCTATTTTGTACTACTCCAACTAAAAATCAACTCCACCGGTGGTGCGGACCAATCGTTTGTTAGCATAGTGCAACTCAAAATATTATACCAGATGGCACTGCCTTTTTCAGACGCTTTCTGTTGGAGCAGTTCCAGATCGATGTGTAGACTTGACGTGGTGCGAGGCTACACATCGATCTGGCTTTTGCTAGGTTATTGTGTTTGTCTATCACAAAATATCCCAATAAGATACACTGAAAGTTTGTGGATGTAACAAGGAAAATTAGAAAAAGTTTGAGGGGTGTGAATACTTTTACAAGCATTGTAATTCTGGGTAGAGAATTTGAAACTAATAAGCACTTAACAAAAGACATTCTGTCCTCGTGTAGATAATAGACCTTGATGACTTGGCTGTCTGGACAAACATTGCTTCAAGGAAATAAAATGCATCTTTGTCTCATTCAGACTTTGGATGGACTGACTGGTTACAGCTTGTCCTTGTCAAAAATCCCTCTGTGACAAACAAAGCTCACAACAAAGCAGAAAATAGCCTAGAAACCAAATCAGCTGTGGAGTAAAATGAATAGAATGTTATCGCCCAAATCTCCCCGATCAGCGCAGTTAAAGGCAGCTTGTATGAACCTTGACTTTATCAGATAGTTTATTTTGATGCATTAGTCTCCACCACTGATTTGTGGATTTTTCCTTCGTTTTAAAGCACGAGACGTACAGAACAAGCAACACATCAACATGCTGGTCTGAGCAGTTACCCACAGCAAACATGCAGAAACACAAGCAGCTAGAAGCAAAACTTTCAGGTTCTGCAGGGTGATCACAAATACGTCAGAGTCTTACAAACCTAAAGACACATCAGAACACAGAAGCAGCACCTCCTTTCTGAATAAATCACCCTACGGCCGACTAAGAGCCTGTTTTTAAGCATACTTCTCAATATCTTCCCTTCTTTGAAAATAATCCTTGATCGGGATACTGTTTGACACAGCTAAAGTGTCAACGTCAAAAGGCTAAAGCGGAGTCTCTTGAGTGTCTGACTTCCTGAAGCAGTTCTTTGTTAAATGTCAAAGGCCAAGACTAAAACTGGAAACCAACCGCAAAAGAAAACATGATTACACAAGAACATGTGAGGATGTGCTGTGCTCTGTGTGGGTTTTTTGTTTTTCCATTGGAGTGTCAAAGTGCATATTTAGACATGATCATCACAATTCCTTTCCAACTTGGAATTGCTTTTATCATTCATAAAGAACTGAAGGGAGAAAAACTGCTGAATGTGAGTCTTGAAGGCCTGGGTAGTGTCAGTTTTAACGCCGCCTGTTAGAAACCGGTGCCTGTATTCAGCCTGTTTAATGAGTTTAAACAGTGACAGCACCAGCCTGTGTGAGGAGAGGGCAAGGGAGAAGTAGTGAGCCTTGTGACAACCTCAGTCTGACGGCTTGATAGTGCAGACAGATGCAGAAACCTGCAGGTGACTCACTGTGATTACGCTTAACTTCCCTACCACTTACCCAGAAAGAGACGAGCTCAACAGCAGCAGAAACACACATTTGATACAATTTGCATCCTTGTACATTTTCTTCTGCTTTTGCTTCCTTGTCACACATAAATGGCTCAGATCTTCATTACACACAAAAAATAATCTGAGTAAAGAAAAAGAAGCTTTTTGGTTTCATTTGTAATTATTCACCCTGTGTGCCCTTTAAACAAACTGACTGGCACACCAACAACAGTCAGAACTTTCAAAGGGTCTTTCTCACAGTCACTGTGGAGGAGTTTTGACCCACTCTCCGTTGCAGAGTGGATTCAAATCACCCCCACAGGAGGGATTTAGAGAATGAACAACCTGCATAAGGTCACGGCATGGCATTTAAGGTGGGATTAAGTTTGTACTTTGATTAGGCCACTTCAAACTATCACTTAGTTGATTTTAAGTCATTCTGAGATGGATTTGCTGGTGTTATTATGATCATTTTCCTGCAGTATAACCCAAGCGTGTTTTAAGCCTATATTGTCACAGTCTGATGGCTGGACATCCTGCTAGAGAATGATGAGTGTCCAGGATCTGAAGCGGAACAGCAACCCTACACCGTCACACCACAACGACCAGGCGTGACTGTTGACATATGCTGTCCATTTTCTGAAATGCCGGAAAACTTTCCCATCTGACGTAGTGGGAAGCATGCCTTCAAAAAGGTTCACATTTGTTTTCTGAGTTTTCAGGTCTTATTTAGGTGTTATTGAATCAAAAACTAGGTTAGTGTATTGGCATGAATATGGTGATACAATATGTATCACGATACGGGGGGTGATACAATACTTTGCAATATATTGCAACACTATGATTGAGACGTATTGTGATTTTTTTTAAACCGAATTCAGCTGTAGAAAAACTGTTAAATTCTAAACACTCGAACCATTTCAAACCATTTCGAACCGTTTCATACTGAAAATATCCAGTTTTGTTACTATATCAAGTTTATCCACTGGAAAGACGAAGGTAAAAAAAACAGCCACCAACTACCAATCATACTTTTAATTTCACTCCAAAAATTTCCGCAATCATTAATGGTTCCATTCAAATTCTAAAAAATATAAGAAAAAGAAAAATCGATACAGCGCTTTTGAATGTTGATACAATATCATGACGGAAATATTGTGATATATCAGCGTATTGATATTATTAATGATATTAACGATAGCAGCTTTTGTAGAAACATGCCTATTTTACAAGACACACACTAAAATGTGTCTAAAATCAATCTTACATGTAGGGCCTTAAACTCTAAACTTAACTAAATAAAGGAGGTGTTTGCATATGGAAAGTACAACTTAAAACAATGTGTAAGCGATAATACAACTATGGTTACCTGGGCCTCGCCTAATTGGAATCCTAACTTATCCAACTATGTTCATGGAACGCTGTATACTCTGGCATGACAACAAGCCCCACTCTGAGTTCCGACTTCCAAAGTAAATGGAATGCAATATGCCTTGGTATTTGTTCTTAAATTTATTTAAAGTACTTAGTGTTACAAGAAAAGACAAAGAAAGAATACAGGGATAAATAGTTTTTCACAGCACTGTAGCAGAAGGTGCCACACCTTAAGGCCAGTCCTACAGGTTTGAGCCTCAGTACATCATAAGTTATCAGCAACAAAGACAAAAAGCAAACACATTTCCACCCTGAGAGTCCATTCATCATGAAACAGAGCCTTTGAGCTCAGGTCTGTGAGTTGAGGTTGGGAAAGGTAAAACTCAACAGTTTAATGAACAACTCATCCCACATTTGGAGACATGAAGTCAGAAAAAGGACCACAAAATGTCATCAACATGCCTTGGCAAATTAGATGAAAAAGCAAGATGACACATGACAACATGACCCATTATTTTCCATTCACGCAGGTTTCAGTTCATACAGACATGTGTCATGGTGTTAAAAAAGTGGTGAATCTTTATAACCTCAGTTCAGGGCTGTCAATTAAACACCAAGGTTATTATTTTGTATTTAGCTCCATTACATCAACTCTCACCAGCTTCCCTATTCCTCCTGAGGAAAAGCATCCCCACAGCATGATGCTGCCACCACCTTAGCTTTCAAGGTAATGGGCAGTGCTACTTTCCATTTTGTGAGCTCCTTTTGGATAATCCATTGCAAAAAATTCCAATAAAAAAAAAAAATTGGGGGTTAAAACATGATGTAAAAAAATCAAGATGTATTAATACTTTTGTAGGACAATTAAGTTTCAGACATAAAACTTACACTAAAACAAAACATTTAAAATATAATGTAAAAAAACAACAACTTTCTCCCAAGGCAGAGAGTCAGATGTCCTGGTTATCATCTTGTGCTCTCTGACAGGCTTTCCAAGCTTTATAAAACTTTTTTTTTTCTGAGCATTAGCTTTGAAAGTGAGAGAAAAACCCAACACTACTGTGACGGGAACATAATCTAATGTGAAATCCTACAGTGCCCGTCTCCTTCTAAAACTCCAAAAATAACTCCCTAACTGACAAAATGACTCATCTCCGTGAGAAGTGGTTGCTGGAACACGCACTTATCAGTTAATTTCACTGGAAGATGGACGAAACAGTTTAAATCTGTTATCACTCTGTGATTGCTTCTTTTCTGCAGTAATTCTCCTGATTCCCACAGGTCCTCTGTCAGGAAACGCTTTCCTGGCTGCTGTTAATGAGCTGTTTCTGCTCTAGTGATCAGCTGCTTCCTGACAGATAGACAGCCCCAACTATCAGCTGCTTTAGAAGGCTTTTATTGTCTATCAACCCACAGTTCTCACTGGATATCAGTTACATTTATTTAATCTGAGGCATGGATTTACACATTTCCAGTAAGTTCCTAACAGTTGCATGACAAAAGATGTTTCTTTTAATTTTTACCAATATTATTTAGCAAATTAATGAATGTGGAAAGAATAACAGTTTGTTGCAGGATAACAAAAAAGAATGAAAGAACTCCTAAGGATAACTCCCAAATGTGTTAAAGAATTCTGATCGGCTTCTATTTCTCAGCTGCACGCATAAAGATCAACAATATCTTCTTAAGGAAATTAAGTTGATTACTAAGTAAGTAAGTAAAACTTTATTTACACGGGAAGTTACAGAAGGCTGAAAATAGACAAGTTAATGTCTCTTCAATCCTGGTTGACTCGTTTGGGTTTGTTTTCTTTCTTGGAAATAAGCTTTCCCCAAGTTCATATTTGATAACCGTATCATAAACCATAAGCCTGTGTCTTATTATACAGCCAGTGATTTAAAATGAGTCTCAGATGATATAAATAACAGAGTTCTTCCTGATATTTCTGAGATTGATCTATGTGACATTTTATACCACAAAATTTCATCATGAAAAATCTAGATAGAAAACTATTCCCCATTCAGAATTGTAACATTAATAATATTCACAATATCAGATCTTTATGGGTTTTTTGTGTGTGTGTCATATGAAAAAGTCCAGTGCCGCTAAAGGTGGGTTACAATCAATAATACGACAGCTTTCAGAGTCAGAAAATCTTTGGTTTTTACTTTTTATTTTAGGAGACTCGCTCATTGTTTTAAGAAATATATTTTGGATTTTGAGTAAAACCAATTCTTAATTTTGTATCAATACAGTTATTCCAGTAGACAGGAGAGTAATGAGTATTAAAATAATAATCTCAAGATTTCTTTATATTGCATTTTAACTTTTTGCATCACTTTCTGGTCTGTTATAAAATGTTTTTTATTGTACTATTGGATTTTACGATGTTTTTTATTGACTGGCTACAGCACAAGATCAGCATATTACAGATCTTTTAACGAATCTCAATTTTATCTGTCTTGAAAGTTATCAAACCAGCTATGTCTTCAGGTTTCAAAATCCAAACTAAAGAGATTTTTAACGCCTCAAAAAAGTATTTCTCTCCTCTGGAGCATGATGAGGTGCAGGCTTCTTTTTTTATTCTGTCTCCCACTTATCTGAAGGGTTGTATAGCCTAATATTTCCTTCTATTAGATCTGTTATAAATCTTCGGTCATTTGTAATGTGCTCTGAACAGAATGCTGAAAAATAAGTAAAAGTTCAATGAAGTCCAATGTAAGCTCTTTTTTGTTGATGTAAGACAACTCATCGAGTGCATGGAAACTGCACAGGGAAGGGTAAAAAGCAGGCTTTGCTCGCTCACCTCTCCTGAGCACATCAGTGGCTCCAAAGTGACGAGGCCTTTGCTCATGCTCTCGGTGTCGCTCACATCATCCTCAGACTCCACCGCCGAGGAGCCCGTGGAGGAGATTGAGGAGCTGGACAGCTTTCTGCACAGCGTTCCGTCCATGGTACCATCCATGTCTTCCTGTCCGATCTCCCTGGGAGAGCCGCCTCCCTCCGGGGTTATGGTGACCTGCGGCACCATGGGCGCATTCATGAGCGCCGGTGCTGCGGGCGGCGCGGCGACGAGAGCGGCTTTCTGGATGAGCTCCGCGCACATCTGGGGAGGCCTCCCTGCCACCCTTCTCTCTACACGGCTTCCGTCTCTTAGTCCAGTCCCAGAGAGCCCAAAGTCCTTGGAGGACTTTCTCCTGCACTCTTTTGGCATCTGAGATCTGGCCGTATAGAGGCGCACGACGAGAAGCGAATCTCCGCTTCAGCTCAGCCTTCAAATCTGGTCATTTCACTGTGAAAAACTTCCCACACAGTCAGCCTGGAGTCTGGAAGTCCTACCGATCCTTTATGCGTCCTCTGTTGTCTGCTCTGAGCTGGGAAACGCCTCAGGCAGCCTGTGCGCTCTCTGCACACTGTCGGTAAGGGGAACCCCTCCTCAGTTGCGCGGCTCGCCCTTCTGCGCGGTTTTACACTCTCACAGACGCACACACGATCTCACACACTGCTGCTGTTTGTTATCTTCCGCATTGCCCCTCTCGCTTCCTGACTGAACAGCTTAAACCTGCTGACATAGTTTCCAGCTTTCTGCTGCCTCGGTTCAGCAGAAACCCGCGTCCTTCTAATAAACGCTACTTCGGCTGCCTGTCTCCCACATTTACAACGGACCTCAGACGTCTAAAAGTTTTCAGTACTTTAAAATCATTTCCCAGCATTAATTGGGCTCATATCCGACACAAACCAACTAAAAAATAGTAGCAATAGTCTGCATTAACAATGAACCAGAAGGATATCCGTAAAATGTCCTTATATGCATCGTTTAGTTAAAGCCATAGTAGATATATGGATCAGAAATATTACCAACTGTATCAGAACGGTTTTTAAGAAAAGCAGCCATATTAAACAATCTGGATGTTGCTTAAAAACTTGTGAAAAAAAGAGAAACTAGTCAGAAAAATATAAAGCGGTCAACTGCACAAAGATACATTCAACACTGAGGATCAACAGCAGTACAACACAGTGGTGGCAGCATCATGCCCTGCAGCTGCTTCTCCTCATCTTATCGATGTGAGTTCTTAGTCTAACCCAGTTTTGACAAGCACTTACAGGTTTCTGTCAGAAAGCAGAAGATGAAAAGGGGGTTCTATTCTTCAGCATCGCGGTGGGTCGTTTTCTCATGTTGGTAAAACTTGGAGTTAAAAAGGGAAACAGTTTTTTTTTATTTATGTTTTATTTTATTAGTAACCTTAAAAAGATAACAATCACTTAGGAAACAAATAGGAGGTAATGATGAATTGAAGTTTTATTTGATAATATAAAGCTTTTTAAAACATTAAGGCTCATTGATCAGTTTTAAGTAAATACACAGACCTCATTAAATGCTTCAAAGGTCACATTTTCTCCATGAGGTGCAGCAGGAGCAAAGGGTATCTTTATTTGGTGGCTTGTTTGAGTGAACATTAAATGCTGGCAGTGCAATGTGTAATTAAAATTGTAATGTAAAGCTATGTAATGTTTAAAATACAAAAGTCAAATTACAGCGACTATACAAGCAGCATTTAATCTGGAGACCTTTTTCTAGTTCTTCTAGACCTTCCTTTCATGTAGTTAATTTTTGATCTGTTGATGTATTTTTATTCACTAGACCAAGAAACTAAACTAAAATCTTAAACTTTATGAAAAAACCTTGTTAAGGCGAAGGTTACCTGTGATCAATCTTCTGAAAAAAAAGCTATTATTTTACCAGCTATGGTGTGAATAAAAAATTTTCCTGGTTCCAACAGAATGAGAAATATTACATAAATTTCATTTAAATCATGATTAACTTAATATAACTTCCAAGCTATGAATGTTTCCTTTACATAGGAAATTTAGTAAATTTGAATATCATGGAGCATTCAATGTATTTCTGTAATTTAAGTCCAAGTTAAACTCATATTTATAGTAGATTCATATCTAATAGTAACAGCTAATTAAATGCAAAATTCAGTTTATCAGAAACTTTGAATGTTAAATAAGACTAATGCAAAATGTTCAATAATAACATTGGACAGAACATGGTTTGTTAACACTGTACCAATGCACAAGTAACTACAACCTTATAATTGGTGTTGTTTGCTTTTCAGTAAAACTGATTGTTGGGTTTTTATTACCTACAATCACTCATCAATATATGTTTATAATAAAAATAAACTTTTAAAATATAACCCATCATATTAACCCAGTTCACCAAGTGGGAACACATAATAGTGTAAATTTTAATACACACTGATATTTTAAAGCCTTTATTTATTTTAATTATCATGATTTTCTCCTTATAGCTATAAAAAAAACGTTATATAAGATCAAAATATTACATTTATAAGACATTTTTAAAGCTTCGTCATTATATGAGACTAAGATAAAGCAAGCTATTGTATGTGAATGGATAGGCGAAGGTTTTATTGCGTATTTATGGTGGTAGAAGTGTCTGAGTTAATTGAATCATTCAGGTAAAAAATATGAGTCACCAAGACTGCAAGAAAATGTGTAGCACCAAAATAAAGGATTTTTTTATTTTTTTATTGCACAGTATAGTTTCATTTTACTTATGCTATAAACTAGAGTTTACAGATTAGTCACTCGAGGATTGATAATTTACTCAGAATAAACATTAAATTTGCGGAACAAAATGCTAATTAAATGTTGACCGTTGAATAATCTTTCTCTTGCAATGCGTTGATTTCCCAGCACTCTCCAACAGATGGTGCTAACCCCAACAACCATTTTACCAAAGAAGAAGAGGCGCTTGATGACGCATACAGAAGTTAAACATCGGCGCCATATTGGTGGTGGCATTTTAGATTTTTTTTTTTTTAATATAATTATTTTAATTCAACTAAAAAGTTTGTTTCTAAATCTGAAAAGATTACATAAAGATAAAAAATAGCATTTAGAGTTCACAAATAATTATTATATTTATATTTTATTTAAAATGGCACATCAACAATTATTTACAGTGTCAATGATAACATTATTATTGTCTTAACTGCATACTAGCATCTTCTGCATCTTAGTTAGCATTATAGGCTACCAAAACATTTAGGCCTATGTATTTATCAGCGTCCTGATGCTAAACTATACCTACTTACAATGTGAACAAAATATCAAAACAAAAAGGGATTAAATATTTTTTTTAATCTCCTTATCGCCTGTATTTTTTGCTTTCTTTTAATTTGTTACACATCCAAAACATTTTGGATTTTGGAAACGTAAATGAAAATATATTATTCTTTATAGCGAGTTTTAAATATTAGTTGAACGTAGACAAGTTTTCTGTTGGTTTCTTTGCGTAGCTTGCCACACAATATGGCGGATGAGCTGACGTATCGTTTCTGAAGGCGTCTACCAGAGTGAGACCTCTTCTTCCTTGCCCAGGAATAAAAAGGACATCAACACATCTGAAGCTCAGCTTTATCTCCATGTTTTCACCCGCCAGCAACGTCATGTTTGCGGTCAGAAACGCCCTCCGGCTCAGCTCCAGGTTATCGGTCCCCGCCGTGGCGAGGAGGGGATGTTCTGGAGCCGCAATCCAGGTGGACGACATGGTGAACGGACTCACAGAGGAGCAGATACAGGTTAGCTAGCTGCTGCTAGCATCAACGGTTAACTTGTTGGAGCAGACGGGAATATTGCCTAATAAAACACTAAACAACACGTAAAACAAATCTGTTTTGTGCACCGAACTTTAGAGACTTTCCCCCCCACACACAGACAATATCAGTGTAAGGACGCAGCTGATGTGACGTGATGACATAACAGCCAACTGGCAGAAAAGTAGCTGATATTGCGATAAACTAAAACAAAACCCAAATATTGTTTATTAGTTATGAGTAATGCTTTCTAATTACTTCGGTGAACATACATTAATACATCTTATTCCAATAAACCGTCGTTGCTTTTGCTACAATTGCAACCTAAAGCTAATTTACAGCAGTAGTACCCCTTTTTTAGGCAATCAGATTCATGAATTGATATTTAATGGGAAGCTTTCTCCAGGGTTTTAATCAAGATATTGTATGCAATAACAGGCCGATGGAATGGAAGACAGGGGGTGGGGCTCATATGAGCTATTTGATTGGACGAATGGCCCTGCCCCATGATGTTCTCTCTTAATTCCAGCATAACATTATGACCAATTGCTTACTTGTGGGTTGGTTTCTTCATTGACACTTTATGTCCTGTCGGTGCATGCTGAGATATTTATGCACCTCCACTTCGTCCTCCATCATAATGAAAATAGAGTTTGACATATCAGAGTTTCTCCTGAAATCTATAATAATCTCCTTTTGTTTTGTTCTCATTCAAAATAAGATTGCTGTTTCCACACTTTGTCACTAAGCAATCCACCAGCTCCCTGGACTCAGCTCCATATGACAGAAGACAATGTTTCCATGCACATCCTTGGCCAAGCCATTACACTTCCTCTGCCAGCTTGCCTTGTCCCCATATTGCATCAAGGGGTCATGTGTTCCCCTTACCAATCCGTCTTTGTCTGTTGCCCTTTGGTCCAGTTCTGAAACTCACATACCTGAGGTGTGAGATGTGTCAGCAGGGCAACATGACTGGTTTGCAGGCATGCAGCCTAAACACAGAAGCACTCATTGTTATCGCACTTTTCTATCAGAAAAAAGTTACCTGCTTACGTGGTTTGAGGTACAGTACCTCATCCGTTGCACTTGACAATATCCACCGCTTCTTCCTTTGGGTCCACTACAGCCTGGAAATGCGTAAATGTCGTAAATATCTATCTTTAACTCGTTGTTATTCAGGACGCTAAATAGTCTTTGAACTCATGACCTCTGCAGTGAGGTCACCTGTAAATCTGTCATTTTTCATTCATATAGATGGATATCTAAAGCATTTAAAATAATATGCACTATAGGAAACTAAAATACGTAGGCTGGCATTGCAAAGCTTCCAATCAAGGAGTGCCATTTATTTTCCTTGACGCTGACTGGCTATACCTCCAAGAGCAAAGATAACACAACACATTCTGTTGCCGATTGTGATTTGAGATACGTTTTTCTGTGTGTTTTCTTTTCACAGCTAAGACATACAGTTCGTAAATTCTTTACAGAGAAGCTTGCCCCTTATGCCGATGAGATTGACAAGAAAAATGAGTTCCCAGGAATGCGGGTGAGTTGAAGCAAACTGCAAATGATTATCTAAAGCTTCTCATGCAATGATATCATTCAGACATTAGTTCGGTGGGTTGAAAAAAAGTATTTAGCAGCCACCCTTTGTGCAAGTTGTCCCACTTAAACAGATGAGAGAGGTCTGTTATTTTCATCAGTTCCACTCCAACTGTGTGAGAGAAAAAACTCCTAGAAAATTACATTGTATGTTTTTTTTAAAAAACTATTATTTGTATAATGGTGCAGAAAA
The DNA here is from genome assembly GCA_028564705.1 of Apricaphanius iberus. Taxonomy (NCBI): domain Eukaryota; kingdom Metazoa; phylum Chordata; class Actinopteri; order Cyprinodontiformes; family Aphaniidae; genus Apricaphanius; species Apricaphanius iberus. The sequence goes on along the minus strand of JAPXFQ010000831.1, from coordinate 887,810 downwards.
TAATAATTAGCATAAAAACAAAAGTTAACCTCAATACTTTATAATGTAACTTAAGGTTTCCTGTAGGTTTTCACCATGTTTGAACACACTGTTGCTGGTGTTTTGGCCCATTCCTCCAAGCAGATCTTCTCTAGAACTGTGATATTTTGGGCCATTCGCTGGGCTAGACGGAGTTTCATCTCCCTCCACAGATTCTCTTTTGGATTGAGGCCTGGAGACTGGCTAGGCCACTCCAGAACTTGCTTTCTTTAACAAGAATCAGTCGTTCAGTTCCCTTTGCACAAAAAGCACCTCCATAGCATAATGTTTCCACCATCATGCTTCACAGTGGGTACGGTGTTCTTGGGATGCAACTCAGTATCCTACACTATTCATTGACCAGTTCCCCTTCGTCTAGTTCTGGACTGTTTCCTCACCATTCTCAAGCTCATGTGTCCCCATATCTTGCACGCAGCCCCCGGGTTGGGGGACATTCTTAACTGAGATTGTTGTTCTATTAATTATAGAAAGAAAAATTATTATTAATTGTTATATTAATTATTGTAGATTGGCTCATCCAAGTCTAGTGCAGGTGTAAATTCTTGTTCCTTTTGTCCTTGGCTGACGTTCTGCTCTTGGTCGTGGTGAAGGTTACCGTCCTGTAGAAATCATGATGTCTCTTCTCCACCATCCACCAGAGGTAAAGGGAGGCTTTATGGAGCTCAGCAGCCAAACACAATATCAGATTGAGCCGTTGGCTCGTGCTGCTAGAGCCAGAGCTGCTGCAGAGGGAGACAGGATCGGTCCAGCCTCTGAGTGGTAACGCTAACAGAGGCTAACGTTCAAAACGCCCCCCATAGCTCTCCAGCCATAGGCAGCTGTAAGTCCAGTCTGTTTGCGCTAACTCGTTCAACATTTTTTGGTTTAAACCATCTCACCGTTGTGGTCCTCCATAGTGCGATATACGGATTTCAGTTTCTCTGTTGCTCTTATCGGTGTGTGCTTTACACATAAGATACACATTCCAGCTCGCCACAAGGCGGGGCAAGTGTGTCTGAGAGAGGGAGGGCGTCTCTGTGAGACCATGACTTTGACATACACAATTGAAAAGATGTACCACTCTTAGCCGATCACAAAATTCAAATGCAGTACCACACAATGACCCTGAGCCGCAGCACTAAGACATTTTTAGACCAAAAAATTTAGATTTAACAAGTTTACAAGAAAATGTCAAAAAATCCCCTGAAACTGAAAGATTGTGTTGGTAAAGAGCCATTTATGCAGTTTATCAAGTATTCTAATGCGTCTAGAACTCCTTCTAGTGGTTAGTTTGATGGCTGGAGACCTAATATATGGTATAAAGCTATAATTTAAACAAAAGCTTGATTAATATGTTTATACAAGTTTAAAAATAATACAATGTGTAAATTGGAAAGAACGGTTTTGCCTACAAGTTCACAGTTAATTTGGTTATATCATTACTTTTTAAATTGTTTACTAATAATAATTAATTCGGACAAAAACACTACATGGCAATAATGGAATTTGTGAATAAAAATGGCAAAAATAGATTACACAACAGTTATATAAATATTGCAAAAATGAATAAACAATGTAAAATAAATGCTAGTATTACAAATATGCCAAAAATGTAGTTGTACAGTAATAATGAACACATAAAAAATACATCGACCAATTCAAGATAACCACAAGAGAAGCCGTGGAGCACAAATCTGAATCGAAATCTTGAAAAGAAGTTTCCCTGTTGTTTGCTGGGTGACTGATTGTCCACCGAGCTGCTGTCAGAATCAGAGCTTGCTGACCAGTTATTATCAGTTTCCCCTCTCCAACTGAATCAGCACAATCAGGTAATTGAACCATTTCTAACTGCTGTTTCACCAATAACTTTCTTCAAACAGCCATTTTAGCAACTGTTTTAAATGGATTGTTACCAGAGAGTAGATGTGCGGGCTAGAATGTTGGTTGCTTGGCAACGGTGGCGATGCCTATTGCTAGTCTGCGGGAAAATTTACAATGTAAGTAACTGAACCATCAAAATGACGGTTGTGGGAGATAAGGGTAAAAATAACCCCAGTCTCTTTTTAATTTTTAATTTGACTGAAATAATAACTTGGAAATAAAGGACATGCATAAATAGGAAAAGTAGGGAAGCAAAACCATATAAAATCATTTGACTTTTGTTGTTATCAAACTTTAAAAGGCTAGAATTCTTTCTTGTTTGTACGTGCTGAATTCTTATTTTTTGCACTGTTATACAGATAAAGCATACTTAAGCAATGTCACACTCGAGGTCATGCTGTTGTGCCAGATATCTGCATTGGTGTGATTCGGTTTTAGGCACTGCGTATGACCGAATCACACCAGTGCTGATATTCGGCACAACAGCACGACCTTGAGTGTGATATTGCTTTTATATAACAGTTCTACAAGCACATTTTATTACTTAAAATGGCAACAGCATATTATGATTTGATTGTTTAATCATCAATTTAGCTCCGCCAACACAAATAGTTCCAACTGGAAGGGATAAAAGGCTGTTAATAGGCAACACAAACATTTCCTACACAAATATTAGAACTCTCATATGGCGGAGTGATACTATTTGTAAAAAGTTCCAGTGCTGTTGTACTCCAATATCAGCACTCTTGGAAAGTCTCTTGTCCAATCAAATTACTTGGTCGGAACTAACTTTAAAATGTGATTTCCTGAGAATATTTTTTAAAATTCTATCTTTTACAGTTGAAGTGTAACTATGATCAAAATTACAGACCTCATCTTTTTAAGTGAGACATCTTGCACAATCAGTGGTTTCCAAATTTGTATTTAATGAAAAAACGGTAAATGGAAAACTCCTGGCTTGTTTACAGAAGATTAATCCAGCATAAATTTACATGTACTTGTTAATATGAGAAATGTTTGTTTCACTTTTTTTTTTTCACCAGGACTATTGGAAAGCGATGGGGGAGATGGGACTCCTTGGCATCACTGCTCCAGGTATAACTGTGATATTATTCAATTTTTCTTGCTCTAAACCTACAGAGCTGTGAAGTATTTTCACCCTGTACATATTTCTTCTGTTTTTCCCTTGTTTAAATGTTTCTGATTGTCAAGCAAATTATCATTGGCCCACAAAGTAGTGTTTTCAGCTGATTTTATTAATTAGTGGGCAAAAGAGCTATCCTAACCATCCTGGCCCTGTGTGAATAGATAATTGCATGAACTAGCTTCTGTGTGTAAACCAGACCTGATAACTGACAAAAGGATCAAGAAATTAGTAAAAATATTGACATCTTGAAGGTTAAAATATATCCAGAACCAGCACTCTTATCTCAATTGGTGTAGGAAAATATGAGAAACAAAGTCACTACAGTGAGAGCCACTATGTGCTAATAAAGATGATATGGAATGGTAAGTAGCTTTCTAAAACGAGGCCGATCTACGAAAACCACTCCAAGAGCTCATCAATGACTCATCCAGGAGGTCACTAAAGAATCCAGACCAACATCTAAAGGTATGAAGGCCTCGTTATTCTAAATTACCCCTCAGCCTATTATGCATTTATTTTGCATCACCGTTTCCACGTACATATACATGTTTCGCACCATTGGAAAGCTGAGATTCCAATAATTTATGCCACTTGAGGATACAATCATAACTACTACACAGTAAACACTTTTGTAAAACTACTTGGACATACAAAACAATGTCAACCGTTTATAGCCTCACGTCATTTACAGAATAGAACCATCTTGAACAAAAACATACTTTTTACATTTACAAGGGTCAATTCAATATAATATGTTGAAAAACTCTAATAAATATTCCACAACAAGTGTTGCATCTACAATCCTCAGACTTTAAAATCACTCACCTTTCGGCGAAATTCGCCATTTTGAAACCAAAATAAGTTACCTACGTGAATCGTATAGGAAAAAGTTTACGGGGGGCAGATATGACCGCTAATTTAATTACTACTTTACATCAGGACGTGGCGGACATCTGTAACTTTAATTTAAGCCACATTTGTGGGTGTGTTACCATGGAAACCTTTGGAGTAAATCAGCTTTTTGTGCAGCTCTGCCAGTGGGGGAGGCAGCGTGCAGCTGCTGCTGTCACAGCATAGAGAGAGCGAGTTTTAGAAAGATAGAACTTATGATCCTGAGATGTCTGACTTCCCCCCCATGAAGTAATGGCTGATTCAGATTCTGAAGAGCAATATTTACCCTCTGATCAAGATGTTCAGTTGTTCAGGGAGAAATAAATTGAAACTCTAATAGTTCACAGCAGCAGCCGGCCATTCCCGTTCGCCATGATGCTCCACAAGCAGCAACAGGTGCGATGCTGTTTGTCACGTTCGAAACGTATGTGATCGTTAAATAAGGGTGGTCATAATGATGCTAATCATGACAGAAGACGCAGAAATGTAAAAATATGAGGATGACGATGATGATGGCGAGGTTTGAGGAAGAGTTTGATGAAGAGTATCAATAATGGATCAGACAATTTGATGAGCCTGTTGGTTATTTTGGGGACTGATCTGTACAATTCTGAGTCCAATAATTTCCTTTCTGTTGTTTTATGCAGTGAATAGACTAATGGGGCCTCATGACAAAGGAAATAAACAGATATGTCCACCTGTTCTTGAAAGAAAATGCCAAAAAATACATATTTAAAAAATATATATATAGAAAAATAAAAAAATTCAAAATAAAGTAAGTTTTAAACAATGTTAAAAAGATAAACATCTGTAAAAGTATTCCAATCCAATATTGGCAATGCCTGATGATGTCATAATATGTAAATTAGATGCAGAAATTTGCTCCCTTCACAAACTTTTTATCATACTAAAATTTTTCTCAGATACAGTACACCGTTTTTCTATAACCTTATTAAAGCTACAATATTTTGAACAAGTGATATCGAATTTTTTTTTTTTTTAAACGTGGCACCTAAATAGTTAAAATATGAAATATTCCAAATTTTCTTCCGGGGTAGTGTGCCCCCGACCCGCCTAGATGGGTAATATCCTCACCTTTTTCAACCTTGACCTGTTTTCATGTCTGCAATTTAATCTGCAGCTGAAAACCTTGGAACCTTCCTTCACAGGTGTCTTTCTTACAACGTTTTATTTGTAGCTTTTATTTGCATGCTCCCTTTTTTTTTGGTAAGGGTTATGGGTAAAAATTAGGGCTGTCAAAATTAATACGATAACGCAGGTCGATTCATTATATAGCACACTTTGAACAACAAGGTAAATTAAGGTGCTTTGCATGAATTGTTGAATAAAAAAAATAAAAAAATATGATAAAAGCATGAAAAGTTAAACAACAATTAAAATTAAAATTGAAAAGCATAAAACATAGAAGGAGTAATTTGAAGTCTATTCTGTTAGCTACAGGTAGTCAATGTAAGGACTTTAGAACTGGGGTGATGTGTTCTACTTTCCTTGTTCTATTTGAGGATGTGAGCAGCAGAGTTCCAGATCAGCTGCAGCTGTCTGACTTTTTAGATAGACCTGTGAGGACGCTGTTGCAGTTATTGAGCTGACTAAAAATAACGCTTGGATGAGTTTTTCTAGGTCCCGTTCTGACATTAGTCATTTAATCCTAGAAATTTATGGAGAAGGTTATGGGACATCCAGCTTTTGAATTGCTGAAAGCAGTCATGCAGTCAAGAGTATGTAACTCTGGGGTCATGAGGTGTCTTCAGAAATTGACTTAAATACCAAAAAAGATGATGCAAAATGTTGTAAAAAAAAAAAAATAATAAAAAAGTTAAACAATCTAAATATTGGCCAATACATTGGTTCTTAATGCTGATTAGATTGTCATTGTACGACTTTGTATCATAAACCAAAAGTCGGGGTTATGACGCATTTACATTTTTATTATTGGGGTCACACGATGGAAAGTTTGGGAACCACAGATTTAGAGTATGGATGGGTTCAAAGTCACATAGTGACATATTATTATAAAGCTGTTTGTCATCTGCTTAGTTATGTTAACTAATCTTATTGGTTTTTATAATTTGGGTTAGTGGGAGCATGCAGATATTGAACAGAAGATGCCCCAGGAATCGAGCCCTGAGGGACCCCACATGACATTTCTTTGTTGTTTAGAAGTAACTCAAATAATTTTTAAAAATAATAATTTTTAATTCCATAATTTGTTCATCCCACTGTTCAGTGTTTATCACATAAACCGCATGGCAAACCGGAACTGCATCCACGGTTCCATGTGAACGTCTCTTCTCAGTCGCAGGCGTCATAGTGGGATTATCCGTCTTAATTTCATTGTAGCTCTGGTTGATGACAGCTGATTCTGATTCTACTTCTGCCGAAAGAGACTTGATAATGTCTGGTTGTGTAATTGGTTGCGTTCATTGCTTTGATACAAACAAGACATGTAAGTTTGATTAAATAGCAGTGGCTCCCACCCCTTTCAAGGCAAACAATGAACGTCTTTGGTTCCGAGCAATCAGAAGAAATAACAAAAGTGATTATTAAAAATGCAACAATGTACAGCAATAAATTCATATCAGATAAGCCTCCTTGGCTAACAAACAAGCTAACACAGCTAACCAACACTGCAATGCAAGAGCACTGCAAATAATAATGTGAACCGCGGTGATGTAAAGGGTCATTGTCACTCTATTTGAGGATGCATCACATTGATAAACAATCCCTCTTTTGTTCAGAAGAAATGGTCAGCTTTACATTCAGAAAATGGTAACCAGTTCGTTTGCATTAGCAGCCGGCTATAACATGAATAGGTCTAAAGAGCCCGGTGTTAATGTGATTGTTGAATTGCTGTAACAGAAGAAAGAGACAATCCTAAGGAGTTTGGAACCTCAAAGTTTTTCTGCTACCTGTTTGATTTTGACAAAAAAATAAGCAAAGGTAAAAAAAAAAGGGTCAAGTCGTAGATTTTCAAGAGTTTAGACAGAGTGAAGGAAATATCTAATATAATAACATTTTGAGACCACAATTATCCCTAATATGCATGGTCCTCTAGCAGTTTATGACTGTTGAGCTGTACCACCCTTAACTATACTGCCCCCTGTTGGTGACAATAGATAATTGTTTTTTTTCCCAGTTATTTCCCAGTGGTGTTGCTGTTTTTCCTCTTTTTTTTTCAGATCACTCCATTGACTGCTTGCTTAACAAGTGTCAACATGTTTGTCTAAATACAGAAAACATTTAAAGGAGGTGCAAAGTGGTGAAATTAGGTGTTAAAGCTAAAGCACAATGCAGAAAGACAACAATCTAATGGAGGACCTGGAGTTCGGAAACCGCTGCTCTAAATCCTTTTCCTCCCCGTTGACTGCTGAGCTGTCCTCCCTTGAATGCCATGCTGAGTAGGGAATGTAGCCATTTGAGTGAGGTGTTTTGGAGTGTTTGAGCTACCTAGCCAAAACCCTGATGGAAATCTGATTGAGGTGCTGTTGGATGAAACTGAACAGGCCGTTTTATCTAGAAAACTGTCCAACGTGGCTGATTTAAAACAAAAATGCAAAGGAGAGTTGGCCAAATGAGCCAATATTTCCCTGACACTTGGTGGCTTAATCAGTTATTACATTTAGAGAGCAGTTGCCTTTTCAGAAAGGGACAGGTTGATTTGAATATGTTTTTTCTTTCTCTTTACGATGAGATTATGTGAGAACCCCAATTTAGTTTTTTTGTCTGTTAATAAAATCTATTTCATCTGAAGCTATAGCAGAACAAATGTTTGGTTTTTCACAGCACTGTATGGACTTTCTTAAATTAGAGTTTTCCTTTCTGTATTTCAAGGCAGGCAGCAAAGCCTGCTCTCTTAACTTCACTCTGCATTTGTTCCTGTCAGTGGAAGACGGGGGCACAGGTTTGGGCTACTTGGAGCATGTCATCGTGATGGAGGAAATGTCACGGGTGTCGGCAGCGATCGCTCTCAGTTACGGCGCCCACTCCAATCTCTGTGTCAACCAGTTGGTGCGTCACGGCAACCCAAAGCAGAAGGAGAAGTACATGCCGAAGGTCAGGGCTGCACTGTGGGAAACAGGAAAATGCTTATTTTAATGCAGAAAAGTAGATCGTTGTTTTGGAGATGAAGAAAGAATTTTAACCGTAAGGTTTTTTTTTTCTTTGAAAGTTACTGACAGGTGAACACGTTGGAGCCCTGGCCATGAGTGAGCCTAACGCTGGATCTGACGTCGTCTCTATGAGACTCAAAGCTGTCAAGAAAGGTAGGGGTGCCACCCATGTGGAGCGCTCATCCAAAGTAGTAACAAATGCAAAGTTTTGACATAAAATTTATTGGAAAGTTTAAAAAAAAAAACGTATTAATTATTAACAGTTTGACCTGTTTTTGGCATGTAGTGAGAACACCTTTCTTAGATGGTTTTGTCTTTTCTTTCCAAAAAACTTTCAGAAACAACTTTTAGAAAACTCTTGAAGAGCTTTTATAAGTCCTTTAAAGTCAGTTTGCTTTTTAAACAAAAAGAAATCCTATTTGTTTTCACCTGTCTTAATTGACCATTTGTCCAAGGATCACTCTAATAACCAATCATTATCACATTTTGTACAAGCTCCGTTGGCCTAGTTTATACCTTTCCGTCAGCAAGTTTGCACCCACAGTACAGATATGAACGGAGACATTTTCCCTTTATACTTCTCCGTTGGTGTGTCAATGCCTCCGCCAGGACAGCAGGGGGCGCATGCCCTTTCTGGCGGCTCAGCCTACCATTGTAGTCACATCTCTGGTTTAGTGCTGTGCGATATGATGAAATATATTGTCAGGGCGATAGAAAACATCTATAATTTTATTTGAATCTCTATCGTTCAAGCCACGATAGGGTTTTACGGAAGTAAATTACGTCAAGATGCACCTTATGGCATACCTGTGCATGCTGCAATACATGAACAAGCAGGGAGGAAGATGGTAGCCAACACGTTTCAGACCAGGGATCTAACAAGATTATCAGACAACCCAAAGTTGGTCTCCCTGCGCGGCTCGCCTTCCCTCCCGACGCGCACTTTGAACAGATAAAAAGGCTCGGGCTCTGAGAGACAGCAGCTCTAAAAGTCGTTTCGTTTAAAACCATTCATTTTGTTTCATTGGTAATTAATTTGGACAATTTTCTTCTTAAAGACAGGGGTTTTTTTTAAAGGTGAAAAAAATTGAAGCTCCTGAGGATGACTGCAGGCTTGGCAGTCAAAACATGTCAAAATAAAGAAAATAATATTTTTTTCACCTTTAAAAAAACCTTTGTCTTTAAGAAGACAATCGTCCATTTTACTGTTGACTCTTAATTCCATATAAACTCTAGTTCTGCTGTCCACTTTTAGTTTTATAAACGCTGCCTGTATCTCTCCTTCTTTTGGCACATAATTCCTCCTTTCTCCGCGTGTTTCTCCTCATATCTCCACTTGTTTTGTCTCCTCCTCTGTCTCAAATACGAGGATCTTTTTTTATCCCTTTTGTCTAAAGCACCAGATTTTCTTCTTTTGCGGCCTGTGTCGTTCCATTTATCCATCTCACCAGTCGGTATCTCTCCATTTATTTTGCAATTTGTCACTATATATGTTCTTATTGGCTTGTTGACGTCACGTGGTACAGAGAAACTTACAAGCGATTGGTCGTTTGTTTCCGAGGATGCTTGAACACTACCGTAAAGACTGGAAAAGCTGCGTTGGCAAACAGAACTGCTAATCAAGGTTCTAATTAGGGAACTCTGTTTTTGAGTAATGTACAGGTCCGCATGAGACAGCAGTTTAGTCCGGACCCGGACCGGGGTCCGCCTAATGGTGACCTCTGCTCTAGAGCATCATTCCAATAAAAGGATCTGTGGCTGATGTTGGGTTCACCAATCATAGACGTGCACTTGACGGATAGTGAAGAAATTTGGCTTTACTACGTTTGTGCCCGCATGAGTGACAGAGAGCCTTTGCGTTGATGGATTATCGTGCTGCGTGTCTCCGAACCTACGCAGACTGAGATGAATAAACCAGGCGTTACATTTATTAAGGGTTTAGATAAACTGATTGAAGGTTGATTAATGCAGTACCTTGCAAAAACATTCCCCTCCTGTTTTTCCCATCAGACAAACACAAAGTAGCCATTAATTGCGAAAACGTATTAAGCCCCTTTTACTCTAATACTCCTACGTTAAATGTGCTTCAAAAGAACCCTAATATAAAATAAAGTTGTATGACGCAACTGCAACCAACCAAGACATGGATGTCCATCTAAGCTGACAGTCCAGGTAACGAGAGTGTTGATCAGAAAATTAGTTTATGGTAATATATTTTCGTCATTATTTTCATCACAAATAACATTTTTTTTCCAGAGGAAAGCCAAATGGCTTCCAATTCTGGAAATGGCTAAAGGGAGATTACACATAATTTTTCTCTACCCTGAGCGTCTTTAATCTGCTCCATTTTAAAACTTACATAACATGAGACATTTCAAACTGGGACTAGATTATTCTGCATTAACAGCAGTATAGTTAAAACTAAGTCTTTGATTCTTGAAGCCTTTATTTGATTTGTGAATCTTCAATGAAGGCCATTTTTTGTTTTCTAGATGAACCAAAAAAAACCCACTGAAATCGCCTTAGTATTGTTATTCTTTTATTTTGAAAAATAAATATGGCAATCATTTTGTTCAGTCGATTTTGTTATTTTGTAGTTAAGCTTTTTATAATGTAAGGGATGTGTATTTAGATATATTAATTTAATAATTTAGATATATTAATTATATTAATTCTTAGCTTTGTGCTATATCTGATCAGTGGTGGTTGGCAAGGTTGGGGTCTTGTGTATTAAATTACAGTTCCAAGTATATATTTTGCTAGAATTAGAGAATAATTTTATAAAAACAAAAAAAACTACTTTAGTTGTCTTTTAGTCTACTAAAATTTGGCTAAAACTAAATCAAAACGGACAAAATCTTGACTAAAACAAAAATTACTTTTATTTTTTTGTCAAGATTAAAACCGTGGAGGAGCTGAAGAGATCGGGCAAGAATGAGGAGAAAGACAACTCTGGAAAAAAAAGTTTTATTGAAAGACCTTTTTTTTTTTATATATATATCAGAGATTCAGTGGATTTAACTCTAACTTAAATATCTCTGCCACATCATATTTCAATGCTAGGGAAATTGTAAGACATAGATTATTAATGAAAGCTTCCTACTGGTGTCAGCGTTTGAAAAGAAATTTGAATTGAAGAGAAATATTAATATTTGATTTTTTTCTCTTCTACTGAATAAAAGTGCTCACATTTTAAGGTTTTCAGTGTGAAAAACGTGCCTGCATTAGAATATGAGCTCCTTCAAGGCTTTTTACAGTTTTACCAGGACATGTGAACCGTCCCGCGATGAATGTGATCAGCAGGAGTGAGCGGAGGAGTTTTAAAAACAGAACTCTGGAGGGCAGGCTCTGTACCGTGTGTGTTTTTAGGTTGATCCTATTACACGTCATGACATGTCGCTGATAAGATGTGAAGCCTGATAAGGGAACAAGCTCTCAGGAGAAAGAACTTGAAGTCATGAACCGAGTTAGTTAGCCATTTGTCTCCTGAGAGGTTTCTTGTGTTTGAATGCTTTATGATTAAAAAAAAAAAAATCTCAGATCTTGTTCATGAATATCCCTTTTTTGAATTATTTGGTCCACAATCTTCTGCATGACCTCCTTCTGTCTCCATTTGTACAAATGTTATTATTTTCCAACAAAGTCAGACAATGTGAGAAAGGATTGAGCGTAAAAATACAAAAGGCAAAAACAGGATGGATACATTTTAAAAGGAATGAAAAAATATAAAATTATCTTTTTTTACATTTTCCAGAATTTGATAAGAATGAATAAAATAAAAAAATAAAAAAGTAGATCTTCCTTTAATTCTTTTAAAAGTACAAATTAATGCTGTTTTGGTTTTAAATTAAGACTGTTTACCCCATTATTTATTGCATTATATGTTAATCATACCAGCTTACTCATCAGTATTTAGGTTTTCAAACAATGAAAGAATGTACACTTATGCAAATAAAAAAAAGGCAGTTTCAAATCAAACAATGCACTTAATTGCTTAGAATTTTAGGTTGTTGTGGTTTTTTATTCATAAAAATACACTCAAGGAATTTGCATTTGTTGTAGGACTTTTCCAATCCTCAGAGGTCAGAAAAGCAGTAAAACAGTATATCTCGATGCCACACTCGGGAAATCAGAAGGCAGTTTCAGCGTTGTAGGATCTACAGATAAGACAACTTTTTTTAATCCAATGTCCAGTATGTTTAATCAACTGCAGAAGACCATCTAGTACTGGTTTCAACTTGTACGTTTAGGAACTTTGGATAAAGGTCGAACATACAATAAATCTATTTAACAAAGCAGATGGAAAAAGAAGAATGCATTTAAACACAAATATGAATTCTCAGCAGAGGAGGACAGTAATATGATCCGTCCTCTATTTGTTTATCAGAGATGTGGCATATCAGAGCAGAAAGTTTAAAGGCGAAAGAAAGAAAGAAAGAAAGAAAGAAAGAAAGAAAGAAAAAGAAAGAGAGAAAGAGAAAGAAAGAAAGAAAGATCTGCTTCCACTGAGGTCGCACCAACTTAAAAGAATAACAGATCATATTTCTTTGGAAATCCTAGCTGTGTGTTCTGATCTGTGCAGCTTTACAACAAAAATTCTGAGGTATCAGTTCTGTTTTTGATCATCTCATTTCCTGTTTCTGGCGGGGTTTTTTTACTTCTCAACAGGTGACTATTACATTCTAAACGGCAACAAGTTCTGGATCACAAATGGGCCAGATGCTGATGTCCTCATCGTGTACGCCAAGACCGATCCTGAGGCGCATCAGAAGGGGATCACGGCATTCATTGTGGAAAAGGTAAATCCAGCTCAGGTTGCACTCTCTACTAGGTCTGGTGGGTGTGTTTTTTAATCTCTGTTCATACTTTTGCATTAAAAATTTAACCAAAGAAGTATATATATATATATTTTTCCTTTTTAAGGGAATGCCAGGATTCTCTACTGCACAGAAACTCGACAAACTCGGAATGAGGGGATCCAACACCTGTGAGCTGATCTTTGAAGACTGTAAAATCCCAGGTGTGAAGATTTTTAGAGATATTTTTGTTCTCGACTTACTTTTACTCCAGGTTTTGTAGCTTTAAAATTCACCGTAAGGTTGAGCCAGTGTTGAAATACGACAGAAAACTTGGCAAAAAAAAATATTCTAACTGAATTTGTGTTACTTTTGTCATGAAGGCAGAATTTTTTTCCTCTATTTTCAGTTTGAATCTAAATAGCTGGAAAAAAAAAGACTGATTCTCTTTCTGTGAATTTGGTTCTGTTTGACAGAGAAGAACATACTGGGCCCACTGAACAAGGGCGTTTATGTGATGATGAGCGGTTTGGATCTAGAGAGGCTGGTGTTGGCTGCTGGACCTGTTGGGTAAGGTTCTTAAAGGGCATATTTAATCAATTTTTCAGCTTTTAACTGTGTTCAGGCTTGTAGCTAACAGTAATTACATTCATTATGAAGAAACCATATCAAGAGACGTTTAAAGGAACATTATGAAAGTAAAACGTTAGGGAAAGACATCTGAGAACCAAAGGCTAATGACGAAATGTTTGAATGATAAGGTCACGAAAGATAAAATTAGTGAAGGGGAAGTTTCATATGGTTATTTATCCAGTGAGGAAAACAGGGAGTCAAGAGAGAGCAGGAGCTTGAAGATCTGATGGACCGGCACCCTACCCATCGATTTATAAGCTTAAGCTTAATTCTACCTGTTATTAACAATACTGCAAACAATTGTCATTAATTAATAATTATGTCAGCATTCAGATACATAAAGGCAGTTCATTTCTTTGCAGTTCTGCTGGGAATCAAATAATATGTTTGCAGTTTAACAAAAAGAAAATATTCTAAAATGAAAATGAGGCATGGAGATGTAGAACTTTCCGGTTCAGCTGCCATTTTCCTCAGCCTTGTTTTTAGGATTGGAGAGCAAAAATAAAGTGCTTGGTAAAAAAATCTTGTTAAATCTTGCTGAAAGAAATCTACAAAATAGTCATGAATCTTGCTTTTCCAGAATTATGCAGGCTGTTCTGGATACTGCTATCCCCTACCTACATGTGAGAGAAGCTTTTGGACAAAAGATTGGACACTTTCAGGTTTGACTACAGATTTTTCATTTTTAACAAAGGTTTCATCACCTAAAAGCTCAAAAAGATCTTTATTAGGTGAAACTGATCTATTCCCCAGCTGATGCAGGGCAAGATGGCCGACATGTACACCAGACTGAGCTCCTGTCGGCAGTACCTCTACAATGTTGCCAAAGCTTGTGACAAAGGGCACTTCAGTTCAAAGGTGGGAACATTTAATCTATTTCTTTAGCATCCAGCTCAGAACAAAAGGATTTGGTTGCTCATCTATGTGTCACCAAGGAAATCTTGCTAACATAGAATCTCTTCAGCATTTTGGTCAAAAGTTTTCATCAGCTTCGTGTTGTCCAACATACAATCCATTTTGGGATGTTCATGATTTGTTTTGACGGAATAAATTCTGTTTATGTTTGTGCCTGTTTATTATGAGTGAAAATGTTTCAGAAGGGATGCTGATGGTTTGTGTTTTCCCAGGACTGTGCTGGGGTTATCCTGTACTGCGCCGAGAACGCCACTCAAGTTGCTTTAGATGGCATTCAGTGTTTAGGTGAGTGTCTCAGACGAAATGTAAAAAGGCACGCTTTACTTTAAGCTTTAGCTTCACATTGGATGTCTAGAGATCCAGCTTTGATATTTCCACCTAATGTTCTTTCCTCATGATTTAATCTGCTTTGTGAACTGCACCAGTCCCTCCTGCTGCAAAACATTCGCACAGAATCATGCTGCCACCCCCGTACTTCATGGATTTAGTTTCGCTTTTTTTAGACTGCAGGAATTATCTCTAGATGCTGATTTTTGGAATTACGGCTTCTTCCTCGCTGAGTGGCCTTTCAGCCCATGCTGGTACAGGACCTGTCTAACTGTATAAACTCTCTCCTGATGGGATCAGCTGGCGCCCTTACCAGTTGTTCTGCTTTTGTTCTGGGGTTCTTCTCTGTGGCACAGGACGCCTCTGGATGGTTAAACAGACGGACTTAACCACGGTGTTTATAACTATATATAACCGAATCAATAGATGATGGTGGCACCTTCGGTCTTTTTCTCTTCTTTGTTTTGTGCATATAATGTGTTTATAGTGTCTTTGTATTTATTTATTAACTTGCGTGTAACACCACCCTGCCAGGGGGTTGGCAGAATGGAATTAGCCTAAGGCTATAATATGACGTATTTACATTTGTGAAAATGTTTAGTAATATGTACTGACCCTTTTTTTCAGATAAAATAAATAAACATTGTCGACTAATCTCAAAGACGAAAGGCAACTCACTTAGTCATAAATCTGGACTTTGACTTCAGAAACGTTGTTTTTGCCATTCTGAGGTGGATTTGCTGATGGACAAACATTCTCCTTCAGGATTTTCCAACCAGTAGAGAGCAGAATTAAAGTGCAGCCCCAAACCATCACACTACCACCACTATGCTTGGCTGTCGATGTGATGTTCTTTTCTGAAATACTAGTTTTACATCAGATGTGATGAGACGCACGCCTTCTAAAAAGTGTACCTTTTTGTCTCGTCAGGCAACAGAATGTTTTCTGCTCAATGGGAGTTGAGACCTTTTGTTCTTTTTGGTGTTTCATGGAGGCCATTTTTGCTCACTCTCCCCCCTTCCTATTCTCAAATCATAAACTCTAACCTTAAATGACGGCTATACGTTGATTATGTGACATCATGGAGAAGCCATTAATGCTTTCTTTGAGTAATTATGTCAGACTGAATGCTTCTGGGAAGATTTACTAGATTTTTGTCATGTCTGAATAATGGCACTTATTGTGGCTCACTGAAACTTTCCGGGCTTCTACAGAAACCATCTTTTCTCGAATTTCTGTAGATTGTCGCCTGATATATTGTCACTTTTGACTTTTAGCCTGCTATAGCTCTTTTTGGTATTTTAAATACCTTGTCTGATATATAAATTTGTTTGATCCAAACCATTTAAGCTGCATAATAAGACTGAGGTTAAGCAGTACAGATAATGAATGAAATAAAACAGGAGAAATCCATAAGGTGGCATAGAGCTTTTTACAACACTTTCTGTTATGACTGACATGTACTCTGTACCGTCGCCCTCAGGTGGGAATGGCTACATCAACGACTACCCGATGGGGAGATACCTGCGAGATGCGAAGCTGTACGAAATCGGTGCGGGCACAAGCGAAGTCCGCAGGATCATCATCGGCCGAGCCTTCAACTCCATGTTCAGATAGACACGGCAGTCACTTCACACTGAGCGGCTTGCTGTGTTGTTCTGTTACTCACACCTTGGACCTTATTCTAGGACTTCATGCTTCCATTCAGATGATTCTCAGCCATTCTGAACATTTATAATGCTCATTGAATCAGTCAACAGGAAATGCTGATGTTACAAGCTGAAAAAATAACTAATTAAATATCGATCCACCCCGAATGGCCTTGAGGTTTTGTTATGGTATCTGTTTAGCTTGATGTAGGCTATTATTATGATGATAATATCAAGCCTTGCCAGTGATTCTGGCTTAAACACTCCTGCAGAGCTCCTGACACAGCTGCTGACTTGAACAACCGATCTTCATCCTTAACTACATCTTTGACAGAGCATGGAAGGTTTTCCTTCATATGATGTGTTAAATGCAGACATGAATGATTCGTGATAAACTGCTTAACTGAACCTGTCCGTTTTAGAAGTTTTCTGTAAAGATCCCTCTTGATCATCTGTACCATTAGATGGATGTACAGTGTAGAAATGTATGATCTAAATAAAGATCTTTCTAGCGTTTGGTTTTCTCTGCCATTAATCTCCTCAGATTTGGGATACAGCACCTTCACACAGGTAAAGATATTTAGTGTTTTACTGTAGTAGTATATTCTCCAACTGAGAAGTTTTGCAGTATTTTAAATTTAAGTTCATTTTTTCACAATTAAAATTTTCTTAGAAAATCACTAAAACCATGAATGAAAGTGTTTTCTATCATTTCCTTATGCCGTTAAGTCAATACCTAGTCTTTAACATCTCAGAGATTTGCAGTCTAGGTCCTCTCTCATGTTCCGCTTCAGCTCAGCCTGCAGATTTTCTTTGGGAATTGAGGTCTGGGGACTACGGTTGATTCTGTCATCAAAAAGAACACGCCAGACTAACCTGGAGTGTTTGCTGCTTAAAACATAGATTTTTAGTATCTGAGCCTCTAAACAAACTCCACTGGGACAGAAATGCCTTTCAAATAACTGTTTGACATGTGGAAAACACCAAATCTTTGTTATGAAGGTTTAGTGATGTAGCTGTTGAACTTTGAGATTTTTCCTCCCTTACACATTTCCAATTATGTACAGTGTCTAAAGGTAAATCTTGGTCCTCTTCCACTGTTCTCTGTTACCATTGTTTTAGCCTTTCAATTATAGATATGCCTTGAATCTTGACCTAGATTTGGTGGCATTTTCTCTTGTTTTTCCCACTTGGAAGAGTGGAAAGATATGGGGCGCCAAGTGTAAAATTTTCGTTGTTTAGTAGAAATGCACTTTTTTTGAACATTTAGCTTCATTTTTTCACATTTAGCACACTTTAATAAATTTAGGAAGAAAATGTTTCTAAAATTCAACATTTACCAGCATATTTACATTTTAAAAAATCAAAATTCTAAATATTTCGAAATGTAACATGTTAAATCTAAATGTTAAATCTAAATGCTAAACCTAAATGTTAAATCTAGATCTAAATGTTAAATATAAATGTTAAATATAAATCTAAATGTTAAATATAAATGTTAAATCTAAATGTTGAATTTAATGTTAAATCTAAATGTTAAACTTAAATGTTAAATCTAATATTCTACTGAACATGTCCTAAATGTTCTAAATGTTCCTAACATTTACATTTAACATTTAGATTTAACATTTAGCATTTAGATTAAACATTTAGATTTAAGATTTAGATTTAACATTTAGATTTAGCATTTAGATTTAACATTTAGATTTAACATGTTACATTTCGAAATAATATTTAGAATTTAGATTTTTAAAATGTAAATATGCTGGTAAATGTTGAATTTTAGAAACATTTTCTTCCTAAATGTATGAAAGTGTGCTAAATGTGGAAAAATGAAGGTAAATGTTCAAAAAAAGCACATTTCTACTAAACAACGGAAATTTTACACTTGGCGCCCCAAAGAAAGAGGCATGACCCATTTAGAAACTCAAAAGAAAGCTAGGAAATAATCGAATCGTTCTTTAATTCAGAGGTCTGAACATCGTATCGTCGACTGCAACTTTTACATGTTTCTGCTTCAACAAACCTGAATTCATAATTGTGTCTTTAGGAGGACTCTGCAGAACCTTCCAGTGAGCTGAAGAGGGAATTAGACATTTTAGTTAGACATTCCCATAACAGTCTTGAGTATGTTGCTCCAGGACTGTGGTTCAAGTCGCACGCTTTAGTTGCGATTCCCATCTGGGATTTTCATACTTTTTTGTTTCCTACTGAATGAGTTCTCAAACCCAATTTTGGATTTTTTCTAGACTGATTATTTTTTGATTACGTTACTCCAATAAAGCAAAGTGAATAAATAAAAAATTAAGAGGGAAAAGCAGATGCTGTCTGATATCTTTACCAAAACAAATGCAGTTATATTCAAATGATTATTTGATTCCTAATATGTGTTCACCTAAATTAGGTTAATATGAGATTATTTTAAGTAAGATCAAACTTATTCCTTTTTATGTCAGATATAGCTGTTAAAGAAATCTGATAGAGTGCATTAATAAAGTATATTTGCTTCTTTAAATTCCCCCCATGATAAAGAACACAAAGACTCTAAATACAATTTTTTTTAAACTTCATGTAGATTGAAAACCTACACATAAAATGTTTTCTATCCATCATTCATCATCCACCATTGTCTCTTTGTAGTCAGCTTTTGTGTGATGGAAATTGAACTTTTAACCCCACCCTTATATCTAAGCCCTATCCCAGGAATGGAAAAAGGGAGTGTTTGGTTCAACAAAAAGTAATACGAATGTTTTCATGAAGGTCTGAACACTCAGCATCTTGTTTTCAGACACAAGAGGAGACAGCAGCCCAGACAATGATGGAACCATCTCAGCACATTTGATAAATACATAGCATCAGTTTCAGGCTGATTTTCCCCAGTTAAAGCCAATAAATCAAGTTCTGACTGCAACATCGCTGAAACACTCTAGTTAGCAGAATGGGTTATTTTTCTGCAGTTTCTATGGATCTAGGTTCCAACCTGGAACATGCTGGAAGCAGTAACATCAAAAAACATTAAACTGAAAAGTTTAGGTTTATAGTCAAATCCAAGAAACCTGCATTATTTTTATGTTGAGGCTTCTTGGTGTCTTGTATGGCGGACCAAAACTGACATAATTAAAAATAATGTATACAGTTTGTTTTTTCCTTTTCCATATCAGGTTCATTTTCATCAAGAAAAATTTGTTTTCTCTTTTCCTTTTACATAAATTCCTTGTTTTTACATTCCCTCGCCTCCTCTTTTTTACTTTACCATATGCATTTCTGCCTCATTATGCAAATGAAAGGGCTGCCCTTTTTGGTCCAACTCTTCTATTGGTCAATAATGTGGCTGCCTGGGTGCCCCCCAGGTAGCGCTTTGGTGGAGGTGGGGGTACCAGCCCTCCCTCCTCTGGGCGCCCTGGGTCGGAGCCTTGGCTGCTGCTCTTGATCTGCTGCTGCAGATGGCTCCCATGATGGCATTTCCTGGCTCATCTGTACTCAGCCCCCTTTTTGTAGCTTCTAAGTGTGTGTGTGAGTATGGCTGATGGGTTGGGTTGGGAGGGGGTCGTATTTACACTGATGATTTTATTTTTGAGGGGGGGGGGTTGTGGGGTTATTTTAAATCTGTAAAGCACTTTGAGTAACTTTCTTTGTTTGAAAAGCGCTTTATAAATAAAGTTTGATTTGATTTGATTTGATTTGAATAAACAGGAAGGATCCATGTTGACTGTGCATGCCTGCGCTTTTGTCCATTTCAGCAGAATGCTTTGTCTGATAGGAAGTGAAGTCCTACCAGAGATCCATCCATCCATTTTCTTAACCGCTTAATCCTTTATGGGTCGCGGGGGTGCTGGTGCCTATCTCCAGCTGTCAACGGGCGAGAGGCGGGGTACACCCTGGACAGGTCGCCAGTCCATCACAGGGCAGGACAAACAGGACAAACAACCATGCACACACTCACACCTAAGGACAATTTACAGTGATCAATTAACCTGACAGTCATGTTTTTGGAATGTGGGAGGAAGCCAGAGTACCTGGAGGGAACCCACGCATGCACGGCCTACCAGAGATGTCTCAGACGATTGCAGAAGAATTAAGGCATGTTGCTATCTTAGGTGAAAGTAATACAATCAGTGATGGCTATTTTTCTGTTTCCCGTAGGCATTTTGAGTGAGAGGCTAATCCAGTTATCTGCAGACACGGATAATGAAGCTGACCTGTTAGTTCTCCAGATTTTGGAGGAAGTGACTTGTGGTTGGCGTGCACAATCAATCTCCACATGGATCCTGCTCTTTCCTGTTCATTGACCAACAGTAGAGGAGTTGGACCAAGAAGGGCTGCCATCCTTTTGTGTATAATGAGGCAGAAATTCATAAAGTAAAGTAAAAAGAGGAGATGAAGGAATGTAAAAACAAAGAACTTGTTTTCCTTTGGAAAAAGAAAAAAAAATATAATTTTTTTCTTGATGAAAATACATGTCTAGGAAAAGGAAAAACAAAACATAATTTTTCTTGATGAAAATGCACATAATAGGGAAAAGGAAAAAAGAAATATTAAAATATCTTTGCAAAAAGGAAAAGACAAAACAGTATATATGTCTGCAATTATTTTTTAATTATGTCAGTTTTGGTCCTCCGTGGTCTTGTTCACAAGTGATGGATGGAACGGGAGGTGGATGGATGGATGGATAGTTAGACTTGTTAGGTCCAGTTACACTTTCATTATGCTTCAACTCTGCATATTGTCCTTATTTTCATAGTGTCACAGCAGGAGGATGGCTGATGATTCTGTAAACAATCATTGCTTTTTCAAAATTTCAGAGGAACATTAAGTAGTTGCAATAAAATATTGATTTATTTTAAAGCTCTTTACGAGGTGTTCCAATAGGCATTGAGGGGGTTGTATTTGTTTTGTCGCATCTGAACCCTTCAAAAGAATCAAAACTGTAATGCAAATCTCCCAACCATGTAGGTTTTTTCTTCATAACAATGCAGCTTTTCATGCCCCCAGTAACTCAAAACTGTCCATTTTGTTCTTGGCTTTGCTATTATTTCTGCATCGTTTGACCCCTCATTTTCACCCTCTAATCCTCTAGTGTCAGAGCTGAACTTTTGCCCAAAGGTTGCCTTAAATGTTACACAGTATGGGAAGGCGTTCCCTGAATGAACGGGCACATAAAGGGTTTCAATTATGCTGTCATGTCCGGTTTCCTCACTGCTTGATCAATGGTTAAACATCTACAGAGCACAATGTTTGCAGCTTGAAAATGGAGGGTTTTTCACCAGCAGGTGAAAGGACATTGTCAGCAAAATGCTTCATGATTCACCTACCAAATCAGGGTGTGGCAGTAGGTGGAGCTCATTAAAAAATTATTCAAGACAGAAGGGATCATTACAGAGAAGAGGGACTCCTCCTAATTGGACACACACCAAGAGAGCACATTAGAATTGGTAAATTGATATTTTTGTTTTAAATATGCCTGCATAAAGTTTCATATCTGTCCATTTGTGATCTATGATTATGATGGGAGTGAGTAAAAAATAAAATGAGAATAAAATCAGGTGCATAGAGACAGGGAGAATTCCATTTAAACATTCTCTTCTGGGTTTTGGGACTATACAGTTATCTACTGATGCAGTTTAGAGATGAATTGTTTTATTTAATAGTTTTATTACTTGATTTAACTAATTAACAGTTACAGGTGTATCTCAGTGAATTGGAATATCATTTAAAAGTACATTTATTTTGTAGGAGTTCAATTTCCAAAATGAAACTTTTTCTTAAGAATGTAGGCTATTGTTCCTAATGATAACTGTGGATTAAAAACAAACATTCACTCACTCAAAATATTAGAATATTAAAAAAGAGAACAGTAACAAATTATTTTAATGCAACAATGTATGTCTACTGTACTGTAATCATTGCATCAGTGTGGTGTAGCATGGACGAACAAGGCTGTGGTTCTGCAGAGGTGTTCTGAAAGCCAAAGTTGCTTTGCTAGCGACCTTCAGACAGCTGCGCTTAATTTAAACTTCATAAAACTAGGGATATCCCAAACAGCATTTTAGGCCGATCGTTTAACCTCAAATCTGATCCGATTTTGAGTCCCGATCTGATATTTTGCCTTTAGTACTGAAATTTATAAAACTGAAATATATTTTTGGCAAGTAACTCTTCTTAACTTTTTTATAAGACTAATTTCAATAATAAGCACTACCATTGTTATTGTAAATCCCATGAAATCAAAATCTTAGGGGAATTAAAGGTCAACTTTATCTTAATATTTCAGACAAAAGTAAGTGTGTTTGTGTGTGTGTATATATATATATAATGTGCACACTACTGCTCTTTCACTTTCATGTGAAAGCATGCATTATGTTTTTGAGTAAATACATGTTATAAAGCCCACACTGTTCTAAATTTGTAAGTTGCAGTATTATTATTGGTGTTTTCACTATAAGATGAAATATCCAATGCTCCTGAATTCAGCATAGATTTCCATTTGGATGCTGCACAGCTGCTGCTCTGAGTTACCTGCCCTTTTTCTTCTTCCCTGAAGGAGCTAAAGAGGAGTTTTTATGGGGTTTTTTTTCTCTTTATTGTTGCGTGTAAATACCAGAATGTGATTTTCTATGCCTTTGTTATATAGTTTAAATTAAGGTTAAGCATATTTGTTGAAGTTTATTCATATTAGAATTGTGTTTAATTTGCTATGCTGATTTGTGGTAATTGAGAGTCCTTGTTTGCACAGCTACAGAGGTTTGATTTATTGTGCAATCACCGTCAAATATAACTAGGAGGAAGGCCTACTTTTGTAAAAATTGACTTGACTTGTCAGCTAATCGTAAGTCGTTCTCTGATTAATGAAAAATATGAACATTTTGGCTGATCTGATCTTCAGATCGGGACATCCCTAAAACCCACTGAATCAAAACCAGCAGATGGCATGTTGATTTTTTTTATTCCTCTCTACTCTTCCTCCAGACTTTGGGACTCTAATTTGCAAGTGAAATGTAAACATTACCTTCATCAGCAAAGAGGAGTAAGCTACAGTCCAGTGCCCTTTCTGCTTAGCCCACCAGAGCCACATTTGACATTGTCTCTGGTTCAATAGTGGCTGAAAACAAGGAACGTGACCACAGCCATCCACGTCCTTGACTTTAGTTCATACCTTTTAAGTCTCCCCCAAGCTTTCTGTTAAGACCACTACCCAAAATAACAGCATTTCAATCAACATTTAGTCTAATCTGGGAAAGGAGGGGGAGTTTATTTGGCTGATCCTAAAAATCAGATGTTAGTGTTAATATTAGCTGAGACCAGTATTTGGAGTAACAGCGTTTAAGTAGTAGCCATACTCAATTCTAATCAGAATGTGAGTCTGATACTGCTCCATTGGGCTGTGATTATGGGGCTCGTTTTAACCGAACCAGGAAAAACTGCCTCTGCACTCAATTGGACAGACCTATAACCAATCAGAGCAACAGAAGTGTATGACATTGCTCTGCTGAGCAATGGACGTTATCTGTTCCTCTTTTAAAATGAATGCTCTGTCGATATCTTCTAGGACAGACTCGATGGCAGAATCTACACATCTCAGTTCTCCAGCAGCAGCCATCGTTGTAATCAAATTAAACCCAGGCGCTCTTTAGCGACGTGATTGATTACGTTACTGTTGTTCACCTGTTAATCATCGTAAGCACAATTTGTGTTCAGACTTGTCAGCGTCAAGCAACACTCATAAAGCCACTAAGTCACAGAAGATACAGTTTTAAGCTGAAGCTTGCAAAGTTCGTAGGCGGGTCTTTCTCTGCTGGATGTTTTAAACACTAGTACATCGTGGTTGGCTAGGTAACGTCGATGTCGAGTATCGTCACTAAAGTGAGTCGCTCTGATTGTTTGCCCGGCTGCGTCAAGAGCGTTAAGACCGTCAAAAGTTCTACAAGCTGAACTTCTGTGTTGCTAGCGTTATGAGCTTTGAAGCTTGAAACGCAGGAAAAGCTTGAAAGGTAACGGAGCCAATGCTCAC
This sequence comes from Apricaphanius iberus, assembly GCA_028564705.1. Classification (NCBI taxonomy): domain Eukaryota; kingdom Metazoa; phylum Chordata; class Actinopteri; order Cyprinodontiformes; family Aphaniidae; genus Apricaphanius; species Apricaphanius iberus. Next base: position 863,415 of record JAPXFQ010000831.1, on the reverse strand, counting down.
AAGCGCCGCAGAGACTGTGACGCTCCTCCAACGGCCTCAACCGTATATACATTTTTATTCCTTTTTAAATGCATTTTATTTAAATAATTTTGAAACCTTTTTAAAAAAATTTAAAATAAAAATAGAATTTTAAATAAAAAAAGTGTTAAATAAAATAATTAGTTACAAAGAAACTGACCTATTTACTACTGAAATCTAAACAATTATTATTTTTTATAATCTACACTGGAACAAAAGTTAGACCAAATGGAATGACATACACATTTTGATCATTTTTAACATCTGTCTCTATTCAATTTCAGCATTTATCGGGGCCCCAAGCATCCGCTTAGTTCGCGTCTGCCTTGGGCCGTCTCTGCTGAACACACAGAGTAGTTGGAGGGTGTTAGTGACTATCTGCTCGACAATCAGCCTCATGATTGTTTCTTGGTAATATTTCTGCTATTTAATGTTTATAGTTTCTGAAAAAATAAATATTTGGATTACTATTTTGTGATTTGTCATGATTTTTTACTTTTGAATTAAATTACTGACATAAACTTTTTAATGATATTCTAACTTTGTTAGATGCGCAAGTATGTAAGTCAAAGTCAAAAGGGAGGTGAGTCCTTGGGGCCTTCAGACGTGACTGAACCGCCCCCTGCATTCAGAAGCCGAGCTCCTCTTGGCTATGCCGTCGCGGTTATCTCCAGAGTCAGAATAAAAGGATCTTAAAGACATAATAATGTGTGCAGGGGCCATCTGTCAGCCCCGCGGGGCCGCTGCTGTTCCCTGCTGCTGCCGCGGACGGGGACGTGTGCTGTGCGTTGCGCTACGGCGTGGCCCTTTAAGATACTCCATGTTTTCGCCTGATGCGTCAACATAAAAAAGCGGATGATGCTGTTATGTAAAACATGCCAAAGTCAGCCGGAGTTTGCAGGATCTGCGCTCAGGGCCTCGGCTGCTTTTTAAACTCATCCGCTACAGCTCGAAGCATCGCGGGTGGATTTATTTTTCATTTTTATTACCCTCGCAGCGTGGAGTTTCGTGTGTGAGGAGAATAAAACAGGCTGCTTCAGATCGGCTCAACATGAGTCGCCCTCCGCTCGGTTTTGCTCCTTCATTTGTGGGAAGCTCATACACCTGACGCATCTCTGTCCCATTCTTCTGGAATCGATCCTCGGTTTTATTCTAAAGTAATCTTCTTTTCCTGCGTGTTCCGGGGCTGATCCCAGTCTGCGAAGCGGTAAGACAACACCACCAACTCTTTATCTGTAAAACTGAAAGTGTCGAGCAGGACTGGAGCGACGATCGGGCGACCAGACAGCTGGAATAATAGAAATAGTCATAAATATTAATGATAAGTCAGTGTTTATCAGCTCAGGTCCAACTTTTAGACAGCTCCGGAGGGGGTCTCCCCCGCAGGTTTGTCGCCTGATCGGTGGGCAGAGCCTCGGCTCATTCCCCACCTCATGATCGCTGAAAATGTCACCAGCAGCTTCAGCTGGAGTTATTGAGCAGACTGAGAACTTCTGTCTGTCCAGATCTGGGGCTATAAAGTAACATTATTTTAACATTATTTGCTTCATTGTAATTCGGATCTGACTGGTTTAAATGGCCTGATTATCACCTAACTTACCTTTTAAACGCGGTTACATTCAGCCCTGCATCCATGATGTCAACACTTGGTGATTATAGCTGTGTCCATTGCAGTTTTACTTATTCATAAAACTATTTGTTGGAGTCATAAAAAGCAGTGGTTTCTCGGAACTTTGCAAAATCACCTTTAATGGCCAAGGTTGTGAGCACAAAGAATTTGACGTCGGTTTCAAGCGCTTATAGTGTGGCCTAGCCTATAAACTGTAGAGGAAATGAAATAAAAGATACAAGGAACGGTTTTAACATGTCGTGCAGTTTTTCCCCCGATTCTGCACAAAAGAAAATAAAAAAAACTAACAAAGAAGGGCAGGTTGTGGTAGTCAGGTGTGCTTATTTTGCTTCCTAGTACGAAAAGTTGCTGACTGTTAAGGCTGTAGGGTGTTAATTGTGTTCATCAGAAAGGCTGAAGGAAAAAAAACGTCTCTTTAAACGCCTGTTTTTTTTTTTATTTTGTTTTCTTTGTGGTAAAGATCGCACTTTAGCGCCAACATAAAGGCAAAAGCTTGAACTGTTTTTGTGTCCAGGATGTTTAGAGTCTGCAAATATGTCCTCTGTTTCTGACCAGGGTGTCATTTATACTGGGCTAACCGAAAGTGGCAGCTCTTTTATTTTCTCCAGAACATGACAAAGCAAGTTTAGCGTTTTCATTGCACTAATTAGTAATACGATTTGATCTTTTTCTCCTCACCAAAAATACAGTTAGAACTAAATACCTTTTACATGTAGAAAAGGACATTTTCCGTTTTTTTCATTTTTCTTTCTGACAAGAAATCAGAGGGAACTTTGGATATATTTTGAGGCAGCATCTCAAACACATTGTAGAAAAAAAATGGAAAACAACCAAGCAGTAACTAAGATAAATCTCATTTTGTGTGATAAATCAAATTCGATCAGTGTAACTGAAACTATTTAGTCTGAATTATATAAAAAATAAAAACAAATTGTGGTGTTTTATACACTTTAAAAAAAATATATCCAGTTTCTTCTGTAAATGGAACATGTCTTCATTTTTTAAAAGACTGGATTCATAGTGTTATGTTCCATGATTTAATTGAAGAAGTGTCAAAACCAAGATGGGTGTTACAGTATCTGATGGCATATGGGAGATTTTCAACATTATCTGGAGTGAATTCCACCTTTCAATCATATATTAACTCAACTGATTTCCTAAAATTAGGCGAGAAAGATCTGATGAGGAACAGCTCAAATGTTATTGTTAAACAGTGACCCTAAGAAGTTTTACACATTAAAATAGATATGTCAGGGTGGAGCCAAAAAGATCTGCCACTGGGCACATTTCTTTCTTCCTTACCATAACTTTATGACTTTATACTGAAGTTTGTTACCAAGCACTGCAGAATGAACACATAACAGACTTTGCAGCATAAATAAAATCCCCTAAAGCCTCTCATCCTAATCTAAACAGGCAGCATCTTTAGGACTTATTTCAACACTCCCACAGAGTCCTAGTGAAGGAGCTGGAATAGCTCCCTAGTTTGATCACACAACAGAAAAAAATAAAACATGCTTTACTATATTTTGAGTTTTTGTTTTGTTGTTCTCTGGGTTCTAACTCACCTGTTTTTTTTTGGCGAGTGATGAAACAAACATCTCGGTCGTCAGTAGACCCTCCGCCTTTCCGAGAAACCTTCTCTGTGTGGTTTTGTTGAAGTGGTACAAATAGCAGAGGCAAAAGTGTAAATGTGGTGTTTTTGTGACTTAGCCGTTGTTTGGGGTTTTAATTGGGTTTTGTTTGGGTGGCAATGTGTGGTGGAGGCTTTAAGGTGAGCTATGTTGCATCCCAAAACAACTTATGCTTAGTAAGCTGCGTTATGGGAAATCTAAACAGTAATGTTTGTCAGTCTGTTAATGTGCAACCCATTCACTACTGGTCTTCTAAATAGGAAACCAACATTTCTGATTATTTCAGGTGTTTTAAGGAGTTGGTTTTAGATGTTACTTTAGGGTTGGTGTGACGTCAACTGACCACCTGGTGTTGGTCAGGACTCTGGCAGCTGCATTTTGGATGAGCTACGGGAGCCTGATTGATGACAGTGCTTCCAGTTTTTAAAAGTAAACCTTTATTCGGTTAGGTCTGAGTCAGTTACCACAGTTTTGTTCCTTGCATATGATGTGGTCTAAAGCTAACCATAATGAGGCTGCATGGAGGATCTATAACCTTCCTTTCTTGGAACAAAACCAACGACCACTCTGTCTTTTCAGTCTTTGACTGGTATCACAAACTCCTTTATAGTCTTGGTGACTCTAAAGGGAGACGTTGAATACATGTGGCCCTAGAACAGAATCTTGAGAAACTCCCAAATGTAATGTTTGTTTGTTCATAAATATCGAATGACACAAAGTAGTCCTAGTCTGCAAAATACAATCAGAACCTGAAGTCTATCCATCTGAATTCAATGATCAACTGGCTCTGATGCAAAACTTGAGATCCAGTAAAACCAACACAGATTTTTCAGGAGCATCACTGCCAAGACGTGCATCATTTAAACTCGGCAGCACAGGTGTGTACTTCAGGAACGCGATTCCCCAAAGTATTCTGTAATGTAATGTCTGCAAACATACAATAAATCATATCCACTCCACCAGCCTATAGGACATAAACCGTACATTGTCTGGCCAGGCATCATCTGCAAAATGTTATGGTGAAAATCTTCCAGAGAATTACATTTTAAACAGAATCACACCTATAATCTCGAACATTCAAACAGCTTCATAAACATGAAGAGCGAGACAAAACACCATTTATATTGTCTTTGTGTTTTAGCAATGAAGGAATTATCCAGTAATTTTCATGTGTCAGCCTTTTTAAAGAATATTTAAATACAGAAAATATTCTTCGTTTTAATTTATGTTTACTGTTTATCTAAAATGATTAACAAATTAATAGAATAGCATACTCACTAACGCCCAACCTATTATTTTTTAATGGAAACTGTTTCCTTAGTTTTTCACTTGTATTGGGGAGCAGAATGAACCGACTGTCTTTTCAGTTAACAGTTAGTTGCAATATAATCTGGGTTTTCATGCTGCCTAGAGGCTATAAAAATCTCTATGACTAACTGTGCTTTGTGAATATCTTAAATTTTCTGAGGTTCTTTTGACAGTGGGAATATTGACGATCTCCTAAAACAGAAGTTAAAATGGAAAAAATATGAAGCTGGAGTTAGTGTCTGATTAAAGGTTCCTTTTCAGCCGTTCATTAAGTTAAATTGCTCTTTGGCTTTCCTTTGTTTTTGTAACGATCTTTAAAGCCATAAAAGTTCTTGGCACTACAAATTTATCAGGTCTGATTTGTCTTCTAATAATACCAAAAGTAAAAGAAAAAATATCAGTGGAGTGTGGTTTATTTTTTTTTACATTAAGGCCTTTGATCCAAAGTTCATTTTAGAAATCTTCATCTGGTGTAAAAGGCAAGGCACTTTTTTATTTGTATAGCACACTTTCAACAACAAAGCAGTTCTAGGTACTTTACATGATTTGGGGAGAACAACAAAGATAAAAATACAACATTAGAGGCACAAAACATAATACATATTGAAAAACATATGACATTCCAGCTATTATTAATTTCTCACAAAAAGACAGCTCTAATTAGCTTTGATTTAAAGGAACTCAGTGTTTCAGCAGCTTTGCAGTGGTTTGAAGGTTTGTTCCAGATAACGGGAGGATAAAAACTGAAGGCTGCTTCTCCATGTTTGGTTGTAATTCTAGGGGTAATTGGTAGACTAGAGTTGGAAGACCTCAGTGGCCAGGGGGGGTTGGTATAGTGACAGCAGATCTTCAATACGCGTTGATGCTTCTTCTTCTTCTCTTATTTTCCTATGGATTATGGCACCCTCTCAGCAACTTCAGCCAGCAGGCAGGCCTGTTTTGGGGTTGATGCGTACACTTTGCATCATCACCTGGGCTTTCCCATATTTTGTAAAGGCAGTGTCATTCAGTGTCTATTAATGTCTTATCCTGACTTTGATTTCAAAATTTTCTGGCTTTGAGCAGTTGGATGTAATTTGAGTGCACAATGAGTGAGTACAATTTAACTGACCCATAGCAATGAAAGATGAGTCCAAATTAGTGTCAGGAGAGGAATATCCAATCCTTCCACTGTTATAATTCACAGCATGCTCATACCCATAAAAAACAACTAATATTTTTATAAATATTGTTAGTTTATTCTTTCACAGTTGTGAAAGTTCATTTTTCTAATTGGATTTGGTATTGGAAGACCGACTTGGAGAATGGGCAACGGTTATTTCGTGACATTCAATTGGATCCTGACCCCAAGCACTTATTTAAGGTTTAACATTCATAGATGAAACATTTAAGTTGACCTTTCAGCTCATAATAACGATGAATCCATCAGTTCCTCACATCAGATTACTTGACGTGGCTTTAATTGCAGCATGCTAAACAGAAACATACCACCCACATATGAGAGGTAGAGCAGGTTATCAATCCCAGGCATAATCCCATTATTCATGATGAACTGCTCTCTTTTGTGGCCACTCACACACATTCAGAGAGAAGAGGAGAGACACGATGACCTCCAAGCTGTCCCTGAGGAGACGGCGCTTTAGATACCAGTCACATATAATCAGAGGATTGTGTAATGAGGTGTCCAGCTTTAAAGCTTGATGCCGTCCACAATTAAAACAAATCTATGAGATATTCTTTATTAGTGCAGAAAAAATAACTTCCCAGAAACACCAATACATTCCCACCCACACATTGAACACAGACAGATTTACATTTTCCTAAACATCACACAGCAGTCAGAATACAGGAGAGGGGGTGTTTAGATATTCCCCAACCAAAGCTCCAAGCCAATCTCTTCCAAACACATGTAATTATAATAAAGGGAAAAGTCTCTCTTAGTGGCTTAATTACTTTTAATGTTTTAGCAACCAACATTTTCATGGCTTTAACAAATTCATGTATTTATCAGGCTTGTTGTTGGTGACTGGAGTCCCGAGTTAATGATGTTATAGGGCTTGGGATCGTGTTGCTGCCACCATTTTTGGGAGTGTCCTTACAACAACAACACGTTTACAGACCTTTTCAGTCTCTGTGTTGCGGCTCAATTTCATCTATTATTCATTGGAGCTACTATTAGTATTACTCAGCCATGTTAAGTAATTGCTGTGTTGTTGGGGTTTAACAGCGAAACTCATGATTGCCAGGGAAAAAGTTGGGAAATGGGTTGACTTTTCACCATTTTCCTGCTTGGAGGCATTACCACTATCCAAAATAGGTTGCTTGGATCTCAGCTGTAAGGTGCCCAAACATAACCTTCCAGAATATCCCAGGTTCGATGATCACATAATTGATTATTCTCAGCATTTTCATTCTGTTAAATTACAGATTGTAAAAACATTTTTACAGACCATTCCTTGCCTTCAACCGCGACATGCAAACCAAAACTTACATAGGCGAATTTCATGTGTACTCATACACAGCACAACTTTAGTATGTCGGGGGTGACCTTGGCCCACCACCACATCCACGAATGGAAAGCGTAATCCCAAGCGCTACTGATGTTCTTTCAAATTCCCTCCCAGACCAAAGCTACACCTTTCACTGAACGCTGCAAAACTGTAACAGTATGGCAAGCCATTGTAATATAGAATGAAAACAGAAGTTAATTGTCACGCCCTCCAGATCAGGGGCCCCCAAAGTGCTGCTCTAAGAATTATTTTTATCCCTTCAGCACAGGCATTTGATCCAGATGGAGACCATTTCTAACTTTTCAGGGAGTGACTTTTGCAGACTGAAAAATGTTTTTCCAAAATTTGAATATTCCATAAAACAAAGTTTTTGTCTTTTATTAGCGATGGTTTTCCTTATTTTTCTTTCATTTAAAGTTAAGAGAAGGTAGGAGCCCAAACATCCAATGACATTTATTGGAACAAAAACATGAGTACACCCATTCATTAAAGTTAGGTAATGCAACATTTTCTTTTTTTTTTCTAGAAGAAAGACACTCCTTCTTTTGCTCTGTGATTAGTGTGTGAGGAAAACTATACTGTAACTGACAATAAAACTAAGCAGTTATAGCCTTTGAATGAGTTAGTGGGCTTTGAACTCTTGGGTCATGATAGCTTTCGCCTACATTAGAGACATCCAATCTCAGATGAGTTGGTTTTATTGTCAGTAGTGGAGCTTTTTAAGAAGCTTGGTGGAAGGAGGATATTTATTTCATTTATTATGAAAATGAGCTTGTAATGCCATGTTTAGTTGTATTTCTAAATGAGAGTTTGTAGCAGAAAAAAAAGTATTTGAGGGACTTTTAATCCCTTCAACACAGTACAACTGGAGCAAAGTCTTTAGATATGCTGCATGTAAATCTAATAAGAAATGTAATATTTTCATAGTAAATTGTATTCATCAGTAGTTTTTTTTTTCTTCTTTTTTTCTGAGGAAGAAGGACATTCACAACAGGGACAAAAATAGAATCCCTGAATATCCTGTTTATTAATTCTAAATGGGCTTGCCATATAGGTAAGGTACACATAATAAGCCCAGCTATTGTTGGAGGATAAAAGTTCAGTAGCTCTCACTTTGGACCCAGGAAGCCTCCGCTCTGCAGTCTCTGCTCTCTGCAGATGCAGCTCAGCCACTTTTTACTGTGCTGGAAGAAGGGAAATGGGGAAAATAAAACCTCCAAAAAATTTTCATCAATAACAATATCTATTGCAATATATTATCATCTTTATATATGTCAAAATGTTTATTTTTGAACATTTTCACTATCCAGATGCACTGCAGAAGTTTCCAAATAAATGCAACACAAGTTCTCGCACCATAAATAAAATGAGGATATTTCAAATAAATTAAAGGCTAAACGTTATGAAAACACAAAGTACAAAGTTGTCTACTTTCCTGATTGGTTATTTATTAACTTAATACCGTACAAAAATTAAGCAGCACATATTTGAATTAAAAGTGCTTCAAGTTCAACAAGTTTCTTTTCCAATAATTGGGAAACGACAAATATAATTATCCTTTCAATATCTAGTCCAGATAAGAACACTTATCAGTTTTTGTACCTGGTATTAAGTACGTAGGCACAGCTTGATGACATCATCAAAATGCACCACCGAGGTAGGCTGCTATTGTCAAAAATTTCTACTTTTGCTGAACTTGTATAATTTCTACCTTAGGGGAGCCTAAGTCACGCCCTTCTACTTCCGGTCCATGGGTCCCCAAATGCCCCAAAAATGAATGTGAGTCAATGGAGCGATTAAAGTTATCTTCTGATCCAGTTTGAAATGCGCCGTGGATCGAACATATGATGTCCGTGGATTTTAAAAACTAATTTTGTGCTAAAGCTAGTGCTAGCTCCCGTTAGCAAAAGTACGTCATATATGCGACTTCTGACTTCTGATATGTAGGCATTTTAAATGCAAATTTTTACAATCAAATAAATCCCAAATCACTGGACAAACACAGTCGAAACGTACATCGGTAGTTATAATTTAAATCGAAGTACAACATACGTGTGATTCAGGACGTAAGACAAAGCGGACCAGAAAATAACTTTTATCGCTCCATTGACTTCCATTCATTGTTTTTTTCGGTTTGGAGACCCATGGGCCGACCGGAAGGGGAGGAGACTTAGGCTCCCCATGCTTTTTATATTGTTCACTACTAACTTAAATAATCACTTATTCCCCTCAGCCCTGAACTCTGAGGGGAATAGTAGTAGCTATGAATAACGAAACATTGTTTAAATTATGGCGTTTTGTAGCAGATGCCTTATTAAGAGGTGGCACTCCATGTGCCCTCAGGGCTCCCATTATATGGATATATGCTGATTGTGAGTGGATAAAACTTTTCCCGAAGGACTCCAAGTGGCTTCAAACTTGTCTGGATGAGTAAGCGATAATAATACATGCTATAAATAGGGTCCAGGTTGGCAAAAATCGAAATTCCACTTTAAAGCCAGTGGGGTAGATCTCTTCCTGAAAATGAACACGAATAGGATTCATACCTGCCGCCTTGTGATTTGGCTCACTTTCTGAAATGCCACCTGGAAGGTTTGGGAACCATTGGTGCTGACTTAGAGTTTGATAATAATCAGAGTGATGTAGAGACATAAAAACAATTAGGGACTTAAACAGATTCATTTAGAAGAATTTATTTTGACTTAATTTATTCTGATTCATTTATGAGAATCAGAATCTTCTGATTCTCATTTAGAAGCCTGATCCTCTTCTGGTGGCCATTATTTAATGCAACTTTTTTGTTTTGTTTACCATCCAATCTTTAAAGTTTCAGCTATTTGTATTCGTTTTGCTTTCATTCACCTGAGATAGAGAGAAGCCAGTCTATCCAGCTAATTACTTTCTGTACAAATTGGTTCCAAGTCCCAGTGGAGACCTCAGGGAGACATTCAGAGGTCAATATCAGACAAAGATCTACTGGCCAGTCATTTGACGATGATGAACATTTTAACCTTGTAGTTTCACTTTCAGCTTTTGTAACATTGAATGAATTAGGTGTGATCTTTCCTGGGCATTTGGTCATATTGGGAAACACTTGGTGTTGCTCCTCTGTCTCTGGCTGCTGAGAAGCAGCTGTGGAAACGGCAGGTCTGTTTCGTGGAATCGCAGAAGAAAGGAGGAGGCAGGGCTTGTTCTGCAGGAAAGACAAGGAGACCCACAGACTGGCGTCAGCTGTCCACCGCTCCACAGCTGCAGAGCTTTCAGAGCCAGGATCTCTCTTCTCTCTCACACACACACTGGGGCTGTTTTATATGGGTTGGAAGTGTGTGTGTGTTTTATGTGTTGTTCCTGGCTGTGACTGAACTGCACAGAAGCTCTGTGTGACAGAGAAACATCAGGCCCCTTCACTGAGGATTAAACGGCACCAAGTGTCCTCCAGTTTAGCAAAGGCTGGAAGCAGCCAGCAGGTGGGCAGCTGGTTCCGAACTCCCTCTGTCCTTCCCCAGCTGAAGCTTCCTCTGTCACAGCTTCATTCTTTATGAGGATGAGGAGGATCTTCCACTGTGCTGTCTCCATCCATCTCCTCTTGCCATTTGTCGCAAATCCTCCTTGTTTTCCTTCTTTTGTTGCTACGTTTGTCCTCAGAAGTACGTCTGTGTGATGTGAAGCTGTTGGGGAAAGAAAAACAGGAGGCTGGAAGTGTAAAAGAACATCTCAGTTAGACTTTTCTGTGAGATTCCCTCCCCTCTCTCCTGTCTGGTGCCTCCTTTTCTATTTTCCTGGATTCGGGTGCCTTTTCAAACACGTTCACCATCTCTGTAGCTGCTCTCATGCTGTCTGACATCTTGCCGTGTGTGTTTGAGCAGGAAGAGTAGAAGCAGATAATTAGACCTCCTGTCCTGGATCTGCTCTGTGGTGCTGATCTGTCACCTGAACATTTGTAGACGAGACGCGGAGGCTGACAAACAGCTTCCTGCTCCGTCTCCGCACTCTGCAGACCTTTAAGTCTTAATGTGTTCATCTGGTTTCATGACAAATTCACTTTTAAAGGTCGTGCTTTGATTCAGCACGGGTGCAATTAATCACATTTCTTTTGAAAGTCTTTTGAGGTTCAAACACATCCTACAGTATACAGGTGGTGTTTACACCTGATATTAACATCCAGCCTGGGTAATTAAACCAGAGATGAGCAGCTAGAGGTTGCTGTCAGTTCAAAAGCTGTTTGTTGCGTTTCTCAGCAGAAATGTGCTACAAGAGACTAGCTGTTAACAGAACAGCTGCTGAAATCAACCAACTTCACTTTTAATTCATATTTAATTAGTATAGTTGCAGTTTTTAAAAAAATCATAATTAGATTAAGACTAAATCTAACCTTTATTCTTATTTCTCTAATGACATTTTTTTTAGGCAACATGCTTTTTCACGTTTTTAATCCAGTTGCATCTATTCTTTACTCCTTCAAATGTTAAATGTAAAACTTTGAACACATTAAAAAATAGATAAAAAAATAGCAAGATTTGCATTTGAACACTACAAAGGCCACTATACTGTAAGTACTAGAACGGTCACAAGCAATCATTTTGACTTTTGTATTTAAACCTCCTTTAATTACCTTCCAAATGTACAACTTTGATAAAACTACATTTCAAAATAAAATGAATAAGAGACTATTTTAAATTTAATAGACAAAGTGTCATTATAAAAGCTTTTACCTGAATCAAACATCAGCCTCAAACTCTTAGTATAACACACAAAAGCGTTGTTTCCAATCAACTCATTTGAAAAATCTAACAACATATTACTATATAGCCTATGCAATAGGCCTATCATTATACGCTGCTTCAAAAGACGATGCCACCATCAGTGTCGGCATTAATGCCAGCATCATGGAGCCTTTTGATCAATCATAGGAGCCCTGCCTGTGGCAGCAAAATATGCTGCAATCAGGTGCTTTTCACAAAAGATCACGGTCCCTTAGTGGACTGGCAATCGGAAGGCCAGAAGCTTCCAGACCTCTGCATCAATCCAGTTTGCCATCTCAGCTGATACAGTTTACAATGCTGAGTGAATTAACCATGTTTATTTGCATTTTAAGTACTGTTGCCAGCTGGGGCTCAGTGCACATTCAACACATCATCACGACATCACCCTTTATTGCTGCAATGCGAGATATTTATTCATAAGTCCAGTGTTGAAGCAATATTGCTGTAATATTACGATAATGTTACTGTCAAGCTTGCTGGCACCAATACTGCAATATTCCTGCATCGCCATGTCGATATGGTGCATTCACAAGACACACCATTGCCAGGAATATTACCTTAATATGCCGTCATGGTGTGTCTAAAGCCAGGCGTACACTGTGCGATTTTGGACCGTTTTTGAGCAGATTCCGTCGACTTTTGTTTTGATCGTGCCGACTTTTGGCTTAATCGTGCGTGTTGCATCGTGTAGTGTACATTGGGTAACGACGGGCAATTTACACCTCACGACCAGCTCCCAATCGGTCGCAAGAAAATCAAACCTGTTTGAAATCCTAGTCGCCCCTCGTGACTGACTCGCACTGTGGAAGTGATGCTACGAGCTATTTCTCATACTGCGCATGCGTGTCACCATCATTACCGCGGAAGTACTTCTGGTCTTTGACATAAACAAATGTACTGCCCATGCCTGCCCAGCCATTTCCTGGCCCATACACGCGGTCGCCTTTTGGTTGTGGTGTTTCCACACAAGAAACGGCACAGATTGCCAGGGTAGCGCGCATCTTCACTCCAGTGTTTTTCTTCTGCTTCTTCAGTTCCGGCTCAGATGCGCATCTCACTCCCGTGTTTTTCTACTGCTTTTGGGTCTGTCGTGTCGTGCAGTGAGAGCAGTCAGGTCGCATCCGAACAGCGTATCGTACAGTGTGAGCACATGAGTCGTGAACTTTTAACCCCTGCAATTCACTCGTACAGTGTGAGCCGGAGCTGAAGACCCATGACTGAAAAATCGCACAGTGTATGCCATGCTTTATGTAAACGCCTTATGATTTACCAACCTAAGAAGCCTAAAAAGCACCTGAGTTACTGCAGTACATAAAAAGCTCACCTGCTATTTCCGCTGTCATAACAGCATTTGAGTGACTACCAGAAGACATCAAGTGGAATACCCCCTAACTCTGACAACGAGCTCTCATTCATCCAGTAATTGTTGCTGCCATCAGACTCATTCTCTGGGCCAGAATGTCCTCCCACCAGAAACATTAGTGTCCATCCATGGTCAGTCTTTCTAAAGTGATTTCTACCATCATATTTTTTTAGACATCTGTGCCATTTTCTTTCTGCTTTCAAATTTGACAGATAAGAAAAAAAACTGAATAGACAACGAGAAATTGTAGCCGGACCAAACACAACTAAAATAGCCGACTCTCAACACTCCTGCCTTGACATTCTATTTTCATCTTGCCAGTAGGGATTTGTATTGGCAAGAATTAGTCGATACGAAATGTATCACGATACAAAGGGGACGATAAAATGTATTGCGATATATCATGATACCATGAGTAAGACTATATATTGTGATTTACATTTATTTATTTTTCTATGAATTTAACTGTGGAAAATCTATCAAAGCATTCTAAAACTGTGGTCCCAGTTCTATTCAGGTCATTGACCAGGTCCTGCTGTGTAGTTCTGGGCTCATCCCTCACTGTCCTCATGATCATTGATGCCCCACAAGGAGAGATCTTGCATGGCGCTACAGACCGAGGGAGATTGACCGTAGTCTTGAATTTCTTCCATTTTCTAATTATTACACAATCGGTTGTTCCTTTCTCACCAAGCCGATTGCATATTGTCCTGTAACCCATCCCAGCCTTGTGCAGCTCTACAATTGTATCCCTGAGGTCCTTGCACAGCTGTCTGGTCTTGGCCATTGTGGAGAAGTTGGAGTTTGTTTGAGTGTGTAGACTGGTGTCTTTTATACAGGTAACGAGTTCAAACAGGTGCTGTTAATACAGATGAGTGGAGAACAGGAGGGCTTCTTAAAGAACTAACAGGTCTGTGCGAGCCTAAAATCTTAATGGTTGATAGGCGATCAAATACTTATGTAATAAAATGGAAATTAATTATTTAAAATTCATCCACTTTGTTTTTCTGCATTTAAGTTTTAGATTCTGGCCCTCACAGTTGAAGAGTATGAGGCAAATTACAGACCTCTACATGCTTTGTAAGTGAAGAATCTTCAAAAAAACCAGCAGTGTATCAAATACTTGTTCTCCCTACTGTAAATCAAATTAGAGCAATGTGAAACTTACTGCAGATTACCACCTGTGGCTCAATTGGTAGATATGATTATTATTCTTTTATCACTTTAACATTAAATATGAAATGCATTTTTTTATGAAAGTTGACATAGTTTAAGGAAAAGTCATGAAACACCAAAGCTTTAGTTTTTTTATTTTAGTTATTTATTGGGTAATTAAACAAGTAAATTTAAAAACAGTCAAAATGACTGCCATGGGCTTTCTAGTAAGTTTATTAATTTATGTTCTTGGCCCAAATGCTGGCCTGAGGTCCACCTGCATTGAGTTTGCATGTTCTCCCCATATGTATGCATGGTTGTAAGTGTTGCCATGTGATTGTTTGGCAACCTGTCCAGGGTGTAAACCGCCTCTCATCCAATGAGTGCTGGAGAGAGGCACCAGCCACATCCATTTTAGACAACAGATGAAAAAATAAGTCTGAGAATTGTCAGTTTAGTCATGGGTGTGACTCTAAATGAAAAATATCCTATTTAATGCCCTTTACTCAACATGTAATAATGGAGACTGTAATGTCTACTCTATCTATACACACTAAAATGTAATTAGAATGGAATGAAGTAAACGGTTTAGGTTGGCAGCACAAAGTCTGAACACCCAGGTACAAGGTCAGTGGAGCATCAGTATTCCCACAAATATTTATTTAGGTCAAAATGTTGCAGATTGACGATCACTGTAACTTCACAGATGGCATTCTGCAGATTTAAAACAAATCGGGCTGTGACGTCTTTTCTGACCACGCATCATTAACCGTGGGTGTTGTCTCCTCAGCTTCTCATCGTCTGTGCTGCTGTGGTTCATAAAAAACCCCCATAAACCTCACAGCATTTACCTCCGTTTCAGTTACTACCTAACTTGAAATATGCTTCATAGAACTCCAGCCTTTGTGACCTTTTTTATAAGCAGGCTCATTGCACAGTGAATCAGATGTTTCATCTACCATGTTTGTTTGAAATATTGATTGGACCCAAAGTTTGCTTAGACAAACAGTGATTTTGATGGGAAGCTGTATGAAACGACGGGTTTTATTTTCTTATTTGCTTGTTACAGTAAATTATGGTGTATTCGATAAAACATAAAATATTGATCAAAATGACCACAAAACAAAAATTTCAGATGAAAAAAAAAATAATTTCTGTGAAATTATTGCTGTTTCCACATTTTAAGGAGGCTATTGGTTCATGATATCGGTTGACTTACCAATATGAGTACATTAGAACGGTATCGGCGCCATATCCTGTATCAGTGCATCTCTTCTGAAAACTCTGCGCTGAAGCCTGAGTCTGGATTGGCCGAGGAGACGATGCCTGAGCTTTTGAGTGGAAACATCCAACTGAAACCTACAAATACATAAAATACAAACCCTTGATGTTGACCCTTGATTCCTTAGTTTTCCCTCTACTTGGATGAAAAGCATAAAGGGTGATCCAGTCTTTAGACACTGCGAGGGGATGAGTTCTTGGGCAATTAAAACAGGGTATTGGTTCCGATTCTCACAATCCAATCTGTTCCAATTCAATACTGGTATGGGTCAGTGTTATTAAAAACTTTTTTTTTTAGCTGTTACCTTAATGATATTGCTGTAATGCAACAATGGGTGGGGTTACAGTTCACAGGGGGGAATTGGAATAACTCTTCCAGACCTAAGCCTTAAAATGCCCGTTTGGACTTCTTCCCCCTATTTTAGATACAAACATTGTGAAGTGACAGAATCAAATTTGGGATGTCTGAATCGATTTTTAGAAATTTTTATAAAATCGATTTTTTTATTTTATTTTTTACAACAGAACTACTCATCATGAGTAGTCACCTGAGACGTATGTATGTGAAGAGCAGATTCACGGCAGGTTACAGTTTAATGACGTACATCTGAAGGCTATAAAGGCTCGCAGGGTGACTTCATGGGATATAGCTGTTTACTCCTGAATGACTCATCAACCTGAAAACACATGCTGCTTTTATGACTTGAAATTAGTTCATGGCCTTTGGTTCAACCCTCTATGGCTTCTGTCTCTAGATTAGTTATATTCTGCTCCGAAGTCTCTCAACTTCCCCCTGAATGGAGACCAGTGGAAGTGTCACCTTTGTTTATCTTCAAAATCAGGAATTGTCTTCTCTCTCTTATTAAACCCATTGTTTGTTTTTTATTCATCAGTAATTAAACATGAAGAATTGCAAACCAACCAATCACAAACATCCACATGGATGCACTGACCAATAGGCACCAAGTTTAGTAATGAATATGTGATTAAGCACCCAGAATACAGCAGATTCATGAAAAGAAAGAACAAGGCAAAGTTAATTCTGAACAATATTTCTTGGAAATATTTTGTTTGTTCCACAACTTGGAATGAGTCAGTCCTGGCCTGACTCGACTGAAAGCCAGAATCAGCACTGTTGGTGGTGCTGGATTAGGGAGGATTTAGGGCCTCTTGGGTTTAATGTCTGGGTTGGAGTCTAGGTGTGCCAAAGAGCTGCCCTGGTTGGTTTGTTGAAACCACACCACGCTAAATTTGTCTCAATTTAAAACAAAACACAGTCGAATTATTATGTTAAACTAAAGTAAATCCACTTCACCTGGACTCAATTTCCTGAACAGTTCTTAAAATTAAAAGCTCTTCCTGTTTTAATGAACAGCTACACTCCTATAGGTGCTTGAAGTTAAATGCATGTTCACATTTGAGTGGAGTACACCTTTTCAGCATGTTGAATTAAATATTAAATTAGAATTAGAGCTAAAAGTATTGAATATAAATATGCTGAATTGGATGAGCAATAGAGATGTAGGGTTTTAGACCACATTCATTAGATGAAACAGTGTTAACTCTGGTCATTACTGACTTGATTTGGACTCTTAAAATAAAAAGACTGCTCTGCGTTGGATAATATGCCACTATTTACAGTAAATAATTACACAAAAATCTAAAGCAGCTGCACATTTATTTTCAGTGCTACTAAATATCAAAATATTGATTAACACAGGAATAAGACTGATGGATGGAGCTCTTGACACTCGGTTCGTCTTTTCCAAATAAATGTGTCTGTTTTGTATGCCAGATGTCTACTATCTTTAAACCAATTGATTGGTGGCAATCAGCAACACTCTAAGGACAATCAGCACCCTGTTGCTCTTTGGATCATACTGCACCCTAATTCTTCGGTCAATTTCTCCGGTATCTCATTTAAATGACTTTGACCAGTAGAAACGATAAACATGGCAGTTGTAATGCTAAATTGGCTACTCTATAGTAGCAAAAATGTACCCCCATGTTTTTAATTAATTATTAAATAGACTAATGCCCAAAAACAGCTCCAAATATGCAAACAAGAACACAAAATAAAAAGAAATTCTAATAAAATTAGAAAAAAAAGAATTTTCACTTATATTTTGATCAATATCTCCAATCACTGAATATTTTTTGAACGATTTGGTTTTAGGAGTTGAGACCTTATGTTTCAAACATTCCAAAATATTACTTATTCATTTAATTCTCTTCTCTTTCCCTGTTTCTGACCTGTTGAGTCCTGGAGTCATTCGGACTGATAGAAACTGATGTGACTTTTTTCTTTTTTTTTCAGGCAGCGCGGAGCCGAGAGGAATATCAATAAAATAATCCAGCATTATTTCTCTCTGCTTGATCTTATCTTTCCACCTTCAAAATGAAAAATTCACCATTATCAGTAAAACAGCTCCTCAGATCAGAGTTTCTATTGCAATGGCTCGACAGATACAAATGCAAGACAAAAGTAGAACGGTTTGGAGAAACATGATATCAGCTTTTATAAAGTACAGTGAACAAATTCGTTAGTGTTTTGTTGCTTAGACAAAGAAAACGGTCTCTGCCCACTATAACCTATAATTAGAGCTAATACACCTGCACATGAGTTGAAACACTGAGAACAACTAGACCGTGTTCCGAAATAAGAAAGGTATTTTCAGAAATAAAGATCTGAGTGGGATCAGATTTTCTTTGTCTTTTTCTTTTTAAAAATGTATTTCAGAGACTTTACACTGAAGAGAAAATGTTTGCTGTTATGATCCGGTGCTTGTCTTTTTTCTGAAAACTGGATCAAAGTAATGTTTTGAAGGATTTCCAGTCATCTGCAGCATCAACTCCTAATTACTTCCATCTACCCATCCATCCATCCAAACTGTAATAAGAACCGACAAACACTATAAAAATTACACTAATCAAATTTTGGGGATGGGGAAATGGAGGAGCAGTAACTCTACTTGCTCCATTGTTCAGGGTTCAACAGTGATAAACATGTTGCAGGATTGTTGTTGATGGATTATGTTTAATATTTTACAAGTGTTGTGGTATTCATGTGTGTAATAGTGTTTATTTTTTAAAAGGAGGGCGAACCTTCAGTGGTGTAATTGGGTGCAGCAGAAACATCCATGTGGGGTTTATAATGGGCCTGCTTGGCTTTTTTCCACCAACTAACCTATTGAAAAGGTTAAACTCTCTCAGGTATAGTCAGTGTTCTTTTAAGATCGTCTGAGCAGATTGTTCACATCATTTCTGAGTTAACCCCGACTCTGTGAGGTGCAGCTTTAGGAAGTGTGTGTCCTGCAGCTTTCTGCAGCGTGTGGCCGTGTGTTTGTTGCAGCGCAGGTCAGCTCTCAGCAGCTTTTCCTTCTCCCATGTTTCCCCAGCGCTCACGCCTCATTAACTCAACACACTTTGCTCCTTTACAACTGGTAATTACACATCATAAGGCTCCTATTGATAAGGGCAATCAGCATTTATACCAATTAAGCTCACTTTTGACTGCATGTTCATATGACGCCACTGCCTCTTTCAAATTGGTGTGTTTTTTAAAGGAGAAAAATGACCTTTAAGTGGTAAAACTATTAAAGAGTTTGGGAGAGTCAAGGAGCTGAGGGTTCATTAACAGTGTGCTGCACATTAGTAAAGATTTTTGTATGTTTTGTACAAAAATAGCAGAGAATAAAAGGCTTAATAGCTCATAATTGGACTAAATGCATCATTAGGAGCAGAGGATGCAGTAAATGAGCCTAACCCAAAGGGACATTTCTCTCTATGTACTGCTGTCAGCAATATGAGCCTATTAGTGATTCAAAAGTGATGTCTTGATGTATATTTATCTCAGCGATACTGAAGTATCTTCAGAAGAGATGTGTTTGGAGAATTGTCCTACAGATGGGATTGTTGGCAGGAATGAAAGAAACACAAAGCTGCTAATTAGTAATGCTCGTTGGGCCCAAATAAACAGGAGCTAATTAAACCGGAAAACAGGAACGGCACCTACAATCAGGTGGTGGCAGAGAAACAGCTGCACGGAGCAGCCTGAACTTTACAAGCTTATCGCTTCCCCAAGTTTACAGATAAAAGCATCAACTGAAGAGCTCTATTTGTTGCCGTGTGTGTGCAGACTTAGCACTTCACGCAACGCTAAGTCAGTTCTTGCAACATCTGTTGTTTGGTGGGGTAAAAGGCTCTATAACAGCTTTTACTATTTTGAACCTTTTTTTGGCATACTACAGGATGTTTTTCCTCCTACTGTGAGGAAATGGCAATATTCTGGGGAAGTGCTAAGCTTTTCTATACATACAAGTACAAGCTCTCTCAGTGGTACTGAATTTGAAGAAACAATGGTGTTCTTTAAAAAAAAGTTGCAAGTGGAATCAGCTCAGTTAAAGAAATGTGTCCCTTTGGATGAGTGGACAAAAATATATGCTATCAAATAAAAACATTTCTTTAACTAATCAACTATTTAAAATCCCTGAACTGCACTGATTTGGTGGACAGGCTGGGAAAGGAGAAAATAAATAAAATAAAACGGTCCCAAAATCTGTCAGACCCACCTCATCGTGATTTTCAGTTTCCTGACAGGGATTATAATCCTAACGTCCAACTGGTAAAGCCACCTGCACGAGCCAAGACGGATGACTGAAGTTTTTACCGCTTTTGTCTGTCTGGAACTGACTTTCATCACAGAAACAAAAGAATAGATTTGAATCTCTCTTCTTTGAGCGATACTGCAAGAGGATGCAAATTTCCTCTCTTTACAGGAGTTTACATATAAATGCTTTTAATCTTTAATTATAATGATAACATGATGGGTGGAGAGAGGCAGCACAAGGAAATTTAGTTGCTGTTAATATGATCTAGTCTGGCTATAAGATGATTACTTTTTATGTTACCCTTTAGAAGCTTAAAGGGTCACACAGTAAATCATAAGTTATCATTTAAAACCTTAAAAACTGTTTCAGTCATTTCAAAACCAAATATGGATTAATTAGGAATATCAGTTATCAATACTTGCTAATGAAAACTGATATTTTTATTGATTAGAAATAAATAAAATCTTTTATTCATTTGCTAACAGTATTTTCTAGTATTTTCACCAGAAAATACTGTTAGCAGATGACTTCACAGCTGTACAGTAGTTGATTAGTGATGGCCTTCCCTAAAAGGGTAAGTTACACAAGGCCATGTCACATGGATGTTACTGAAGAGTTGAGTGAAGGTAAAAATAAACAGAGAAGCAGCGGCAATAATTGTAGCCACCAGAACATGGGCCACAACTGTCACATTGCTTTTATGAAGTGACAACATCTGAAGAGTCTTATGGGCTAAGGAGAAAGGGACTATACTGATGCCCAGTGGTTCAACGTCCTCTTTTCAGAAGAAAGCGAAGTTTGCATTTTTTTGGAAATCAAAGTCCCAGAGTGCGGACAACGAGTGGAGCGGCACAGAATCCAAGAAGCTTTAGATCCAGTGTGAAGTTTTTTAGTTTCAAACTGGCTTTTATCGGGTACAAGGTACATTTATTTAAACTTAAAGGTCGATTATGGAACATTGTCACAAAAGGCTAAATTTAAAATAAAAGATACATTCACAGGGCTTTTAGAGGGGTGCAGAATGGATGTACATTTCCTTAAAAAATATATCTTTGAATTAACATATAATAAAATCTACATATAAAATGGGCATGACAATGTCATTATGAGCCAGTATATGTAAACTACGGGTTGCAAACATGAGCATGGTAGCGACATCTACTTTAGGCCATAGTTACAACAATAAAAACATAATTCCTGCTGTCGGCTTGCCTGGTTCCCTGTCAATACGCCCTGCGACCCACCTGAACTATGTCCAGTAAGAAATGTATTTTAAACTGACGGCTAATGTTAGCAAAGCTAGCAAGGGAGTTAGCTTACCGATCCAGGAGGATAGTCGCTGTTTCCGCTTGTGTTTGATCGTGTGGAAACGTTTAATGTGGGTCCATCTAGTGTAGGCTTTTCCTAAAACTACTCTAGTTTCTGTTCTTCTGCAGTCATTCCTCTCCTGAGACGGATAACAATATCAAGTAGCTGCTTGATTTGCTGACTCAACCATTTTTCCCAGTGTGAACTGAGCTGTGCCGACCACATAGATGGATCTAATACCATATCTGCCAACCTGCAACACGCCATTCTGCACCCCTCTAACAGCCTTCTAGTTGTTGTTTTTTTAATGTAGCTTTTTATGAAATTGAACACAATATACAACCTTTAAATAGAGGAGGCACCCTGCTTTCAACACTTAAAGCCTTAATAATTACACTTTCGCTTAAAATCGGTGTTTCTATCTATCAGTACAGTGGAAATATTGTGATATTTACCATATTTTTTTTACAGATTTTTTTTGCAGATTGAGCTTAGACCACCTTCAGAACTGAAAGCTAAACTACACATATTGCTGACTCAATTAGGTACACATATAAGATTTAACATTGAGGTCAGATCTGTATCGGGAAGTAGCCTACTCAGATATAAGTAGGGTGACATCAGGTAATTTGGGACATCAGGTAAAATGGACAAATAAGGTTTCAACCCTTTATCTCAGTAAAATGCATTTTTATTGGCTGCTGATATTTAAAACATTTAAACTGCAGTTGCTGTTTGTAATCATTTGTATTGGTCTGAAATATCAGAGGAAATATTGTCATTTTTACCAGATTTTTTTACATATTTTTTTTAGCAGATTGAGCTTAGACCACCTTCAGAACAGAAAGCTAAACTACACATATTGCTGACTAAATTAGGTGCACATATAAGATTTAACATTGAGGTCAGATCTGGTACTCACTGGGCGTTTTTGATGAGCCTTTTTCAACGTACTGCTAAAAGTATCAATACTCACTTTATATTATCACTGAGCTTGATTGGCCAGAAAGCTGCTCTGACCTAAAATTCATGGAGAACATATTGAGTATCATCAGTAGAAAAATTGGAGACACAATGACAACAATGCAGAGGAGGTCTAAGTTCGTATTGAAGCATGCAGGGCTTTCTGATCACCTCAGCAGAAACATGCCAATACTCTCCATGCCACGCTGCACTGATGCAGTAATTAATGCATAAGGATCCAACAAATTATTAAATTCACATTAAATGCAAAAATGATGTTCAGTAACCCACCCATTATGTCTTAAAAATATTCTACTGGTGTATTTATTTTTTTGTGAATGATTGTGTTCCAGCAGATATAAGCCATACTTGTCAAATTTAAGAACTACTTAAAATGTGAAAATGATAATTTCACAGAAAATTATTTTTCATTTAAATTATATATTGTATCGGGAAGTAGCCTACTCAGATATAAGTAGGGTGACATCAGGTAATTTGGGACATCAGGTAAAATGGGACAAATAAGGTTTCAACCCTTTATCTCAGTAAAATGCATTTTTATTGGCTGCTGATATTTAAAACCTTTAAACTGCAGTTGCTGTTGGTAATCATTTGTATTGGTCTGAAATAACAGAGATGGGAGGAGCCAAGCTTAAAAAAATCAGTGCTTCCAAAACATTAAAGGGGAGACCCCTGACATGTCAATTTTCATATTGTGATTATAAGGATATTGCAACTAAAGTGATGTGAATATAACAAAAAACATTAATGAAATGTATATTGTTGTGTGCTAGATGTAGCTTAATATCAAAATGAATTGGCAGCATGATTGAATTTTTCAAACAAATTTAGCTAATGTGGTGTGCTTCAGGCAAATTGGGACAAAATCTTCAGCTAAAATTGGACACTTTTGGCTGATGTTAATGGGTATGATTTTAAGCCACAAGGGTCAGAAATAACAGGAAACTGTCCCTTTTATGCCACATTGTGAGATATTACAAATAGTGTGACAGTTAAGCAAAATAAATGGCCAGAGAAAATGTTGTCTTTGTGCTAATAGCATTAGCTAATTAGCTTCTAACTGTGCATATGTTATGTATTCAGATAAATAATTGATATTTTGTTTCTGATTGATACAATCTTATTAAATTCAACTTGTAGGCCTAGATCTACTTGAAAATCGGTCCCTAGTTTCAAGTTAGTGTGCTGAGGGTGTTTTGAAGAAAACATGTTTGTTTAATCGATAACTGACTTCGTTAACTAAATAATTAATTGATGATAGATAACTGACTTTATGAACTAATAAATTGGTTTGTTATTCTTCAATTTTGTTGACAATTCTTCAAACCACATCACCTGTCCCATTTTACCTGAACTATACCCAGATTAGATGGTCACTTGTAGCCTTAAAAGGTTAAAATCTTGTAAACTATTGTTATCGGCGTTATACTTTCTGCACAGAAATGTTACCAAAGTCATATTAAGTTATACAATTCCTTAATTTCACAAGGTTTAGCATTTTAAATGGTTTACTTGCGATCAACCAAAAAGTGTCCCACTTTACCTGATGTCACCCTATCGATATCTTATCGGTTTGAAAAAAAGTGATATTGTTGCATGCCCAAGTTAAACTTTTTAATTAACAATGTTTCTGCTGTTTTTTTTTTTCTGTTTACATTATTTTTCCTCTCGGTTTGGGGGCCAACAGAAACACATACTTATTTTTATAATGTTTCTTGATGATTGCTTCATACAAGAAAGTTTGCCGACTGTTTCCTTTTAAATATAGCCTTTCCAGCAGATCAGCGAAATAACCAAAAAAGTTTGCTGTCTAATGTGAACGACTGATCGGTCCTGCAGGTCCATTAAGCGGGGTTCGGAGGGATGTCCCGACGTATGCATGCATGCATGCATGCATGTGAACGCAGACAGCGCATGAATATTCTCTCCAGCATGCCGCTTCGGAAGTAGGTCACCGCTCACCGATCTGTGCACCATGTCTGCAGCTGCTCAGGGCTGCTCGCTCCGCGGATCGCCGTCCGCCTCGCCCCGGGTCCGAGACGAGGTTCGGAACTAAGACGAGCTGGGTCACCCTGCGGGACGCAGGAGGTAAATGATTGAATTCGGTCCCGCTTGGAGATGATCGCGTTGTGCTGGTTGGTTCGCATGCTGCAACAACTCTGCTGTAATTCGAGCTGCTGCTGGTTCGGCTTGTACCAAGCGGTTTACTCCCTTAAGACCATCGGAACCGAAATGTGTCGTGTTTTTTGTTGTTTTTTTCTTACTGTGGCCGTGGAGCTTTCTGGTTTTGGGTTACTTATGA
Source organism: Apricaphanius iberus (assembly GCA_028564705.1). NCBI lineage: Eukaryota > Metazoa > Chordata > Actinopteri > Cyprinodontiformes > Aphaniidae > Apricaphanius > Apricaphanius iberus. Next base: position 838,549 of record JAPXFQ010000831.1, on the reverse strand, counting down.
TGTAACATCCTGCATGCTGTCAGATTAACACCGCGCACCGCTTTCGGCAACTACAGGTTCTCTGAGGCGAGTCTATTTATTTCTTTATTATCTCAGCCTTAATTTGACCCACGCTGCCGTTGATTTAAACGTTCTGCTTGGTGCGATTCGGAGTCCTGCGTGGATGTGTTTGTGACTGGCTGCCTCCGTGCTGGAGGGTGGAGGATGGTGCTGCTGAACTGCTGAACCGCTCCAGAAAAGTGGACTCTGGTGGTGATCGCGGCTCAGATTCCTGCAGGAGAACTCCAGCCTCAGGGCTTTCTGCTCTCATGGTGACAGCTCTACACTATGTCTTTCCTTCCTTCCAACCTCCTCCTCCTGGAGATGAAGCTACAGCCAGTTTAATACGCCAAAGAGAGCGATGGAGAGCAATCAGCGCCACCTAATTCATCTATCATTGAGGTTCTATTTAGCTACTTACAGTTTGAGAACATCTAGTGTGTGGCTTCTCATCAGCTGCTCTCAGCTTGAGGGTTAATCATCCGCAAAGGGCTTAATCAGGAGCATTAAAGGGTTGAGCTGAACTGATAGGTTGCAAATTGGTTTCCATGCTTAATAAGAAAGTGCAGTTGTTTTCAGATGATTCAAGTATTTTTCTCAACTCCACCATAAAGTTCTGTTTTATTGACAGGTTTGTTTAAAGAAAAACATTTAGTTCACATCGAATGTGATTTCAAATTCATTTATGATGTTATTATACCCTGATGTGGGTTATAATAATGGGTATATGCAACATTTCTGATACTAACAGCCCTTTATACGCTAAGTTCAGCTAAATAAAACTCTTAGAACTGCTGATTTTACATAAACTTTTTGATAATATCTAAACGTTATTTATAAAGAACCACAGTTTTATTCATATTTTTAGGTTTTCAAATCTATAGGAACATTAACGTTTTATTTTTTTTAAAAGGATCGATGAATACACAGGATATTTATTTGTGAAAAGTGATGTATAAGGAGTAAAATAAAACAAATAGTGTTTCAAACCTGATGACAAGAAAGACATGTAAAATCACTACTGGAACTTTCAGAGAAATTTTGTTACGTAAACGGAATGCAATTATTTCATGAACAAGCAAAAAACAAAAACAAAAAAACTGCTAAAAACTGTATTGTTATATATACAGTGGACATTCAGTATTCACAGGGTTTTGGGAGCACAACCGCTTATAAGAAGCTAAAATTCACAAATACCTGAGACCACTCTAAAAACACTTGTAGCTGTTTATTTTAATAGTTCAAACGCCACAAATGGATGAATGCCCATTGATACACCCAGTGCGGACCGTCTTAGTATAACAGAAACTAACATCTATAGTCTCTCTTCCTGCTCAAACTTCTTTACCTTCAACTCATGACGTGCTTATTAAAGCACAGAAGTCGGATCCTTCGTAAGCAAAATGTTTTGCTGAAAGAGACAATTTAAAAGGCAGGAATCAACACTTGTATTTCTACTCACATCCTGATGCGCATGTGGGTACACTAGTTTGGTGGTACAGGTGAAGAGGATTGTCAAACACTTCACCAAATAGTTATGCCAACTAGTTTTTGGGAGCATGAGCTCAAGCTAGGACATGAGCATTTGTGGTCTGATCATACGGGTATCACAAAGACTTAAAACATTGTCTTAAAAAAGCTTTTTAATTGAAGGCAGATGTTGTGTGGTGTTGTCAAACCTGTGCCAAAAACAAAAGGTTCCCCCTGGTCCACTGTGCCCAGTACCAGCCATTGATGAACCATTTGAACATGTTTTCATTGACTGTGTTGGCTCCGTCAAAATGTAGTCAGGAAGCCCGTTTCTCTTAATTATTATGTGTGTGACCAACCCTTTTCCTGCTGCATTACGGAGAATTGCAGCTTCTGGAGTTATAAAGGCATTAACTAAATTCTTCAGTCGATTCAGACTTCCAAAAACTGCAGACTGACAAAGGAAACCAACCTCCTGTCAAAAGTTTTCAAATACAATGTTGTCAAAAGTTTGCATCAAATTCTCAAATCAATGCAAGCACTGTTATGAAACAGGTCTAGACTGAGACGATGACATTCTTTTTGTCCGATTAATCCATTACGCAAAGCAGGAGCCCATTGATTTCAGTCCAGCTGCCTCGTATTTGGTTATAGAGTGCATGGCCCATTAAATGTGTTAAAGGAACAAGTCAGCTGTTGTACCTCACCCCAAATCAGTGCTGCCTAGTTTGTCAAAGTGTAGGGAGAAGTTGTGCAAGGTAATCTCTTTATCAAATGAGTTTTGGTATTATCAGTGGTTTGCTCTGGTCTTCCAGCTAATTTCTCTGGTCTTCATTTGCTTCAGAAACGAGTGTTGGATACTAACTATTGGCGTTTTCAAAAGATGAATATGGCACGGCGACATGTGAATATTGCGGCATTCGTACCAGTGTTACACAATTTTCTGTGATTATCACATTCTGTGACTCTAAGGGGCACTGTTTTGCTGATTCCTGCTGAAAGAATGTAGTGCCCTTTTGTAATAACCATTAATGGCATTATAAAAATTTGATATGAGTTGGTCAAATGATATATGACCTGTGAGCTGTTAGAAGTGGTGACCTTTGAGACACTGAGTCAACTTTACACTCAAAAACTGCATGCACACTTAATGCAAACACTGTCACCTAAGAAGTTTCAACCCTCCAACAAATTTCTATCATGAGTGATTGAGGGGTCACATTAATATTATAGAAGTATCCGCTATCACAGTTGCTGACCTATAGAAGACATAATGAAATATCCCTACTCAGTCACAGAATCTGATGGTCGATATCATTTGAACGGCCTCTTCTCATTTCTACACCTGACAGCCACAGACGGACGCAATTAGGGCACGTAAAAATGCCTAAGCCCTATCATTCTTGGGAGACAAAGCCGACAGGAATGGAGGTGATAAACTCCGGAGACTCCTGTTTTTAACATCACCCATGTTGTGTGGCGCACTTTTGCTGATAAGAGGCTAGTTTTACCTGCAGAACAGCACTCTGGTAGGTTGGTAACTCTGATTTTTCTAGCTGATACTAAGGCACATCTTTCACATCTTACCACAGTACAAGATGATATTTCTGCCTTGCTTCCTAGTATTTGCCCCTTATTTGGTGATGTTCCGTCAGTAATCTGCGTAATTCAACATGGCATTGTTGTTTGTGTTGCTGTTCCAGTGAGATGGCATGCTTTGTTCTGAAAATATTGTGCACGAAGGATCGTCTCATGTTTATGGTTGACTCTGCTTTGGTATTTTCCAAACAGGAGTTTGGATTTTGTAGGAGGGGTTGTTACATGCAGCAGTGTCTGAATGTGAGGAATTCAAAATAAACATTACAGACAGCTGTAACAGTGGTTTTTGCTGTTATTCGAGGATATTTTAGAATGAAAGATATATACTAAAAAAAACTATGAGTGACATTTATTTGCTGGTTTAGAAAATGGATTGTAAAAGAGCCTGCCTCACTGAAAACTGAAATCAAGTGACATGCGACTCTTAGCCCCAACCCCTCAGGCGCATACACGACAAGAGTGATAAAGGAGCAAAGCAACACTGAAAAAACAGTGGCATTGAAAAAAAGATGAAAGTGTGAAAACTTGATTGTGAGTTATTTGTTTCAATGTCTATATTTTGTGTGTCATTGAGACTTCTTTTACTTTCAATTTTTGTTTCACTTCCAGTACATACATTTTCATTACATTTATTTAAGATACAGTTAAAATATTTTTCAATGCCAACTTGTATTTTCAGTGCAGATATTTATATTCAGTTTCATTTTAAGCTGCTGTTGTTTTGAGGCCATAGTGTCCGAGCTGAGTAAATCACCAAGATGCATCCAAATGTAAAAACGCAAATTTAAAATGAAAAACATTCGAGCGGTAGACCCAGAGTTAAAATAGAAACTTGTGTATAGTGCAGAGTATTTTAATCTTTTTTTATCCCAACTTATAACAAGCCCTTGTCCAGTTAAGAGGAACCAACTTGTGAAATAATTTGCTAGGTTCTGCTCAAAATAAAGTATAGATATGAGGGTAAGATGCTAAGAAGAAATGAATACATAAATGAGAATTGGTGAAAAATTTGGATGCTGCGTGACAAACTGTATCAAGAGCATGTAAGCAGTGATGATTCATGTACATTACATCACCAAAGATGAGCAAGGACATGGAAGTGCCAGATTTTTTTTAATTTAAAACAGATAGATGCTTCCAGCTTAAAAAGGCCTTTATACAAAATAATATCCATTTACCAATGAAAACAAGGGATGCAACGATACCACATTTTTCAAACCGATACAATACAGATAGTTGGAATTGAGTACCAATACCGATACTTCTACCACACAAAAAACAATTGCAATGAATTGGAAGACAGGTTTTATTTTCTTCTGATTGTTACAACAAATTATGGCAAATTCGATAAACAAAAATAATAACGATTACCATAAAGCTAAAATTTAAAGTGAAAAACAATCTGTTTCTGTGAAATAACTGCAAGGTTTCCACATTTTAAGTATTGCTTCATGGTATCCGTTAACTTTAACTGATACAGTACATAAGAATGGTATCGTCCCTGATATCTAATACTAGTATCACTATTGGTGCATCCCTACTGAAAACTAATACTGTATTTAATTTACATATTAACACTCTATACATTTGAAACTATACATTTACATACACTATAAATATAAATGCAACCTTTTTGTTTCACACAGTCAGAGTAATCTTTCCTTTTTTAGGTCAGTTATTATCTACAAAACTATTCATATTTGCCAAATATCAGAAAATTGATAAGAACAAAAAATTCTTTAGCTTTCTTGAATTTCAAAAGTTTTCATCTATTATTTCAGTGTTTGGTTGAAAAGTATTTTAAGCTATGACCTTTGAAATTTTTTGGGGGGGTTTCTTTCACAAGTGACTAACAACAGTTGGCTGGAGTTTTGGCCCATTCCTCCTCCTTACAAACCTGATTGAATTGGTTCAAGCTTTTTACCTGTTTGGCTCGCACACCTCATAAGCTTTTCTATTGGACTCAGTTTAGGACTTTGTGTTGGCCATTCTACAACGCTGACTTTGTCCTTAAGCCACTTCGTTCTTAATTTAGCTGTAGCCTTTTAGCCCATGTTGGTAAAAGTGTCTGTGGATAAGCTGTAGGTTTTACTGTTGTGCAATATGTTTTAAGATTGTAAATATGCTTAAAAAGATAATAAATATACCCACCAATGAATGTTGAATTTGTAGATTAATTTCTACCTAGAAAACTGAAGTTGCTGGTTGTGGTTAGTATGGAGTCTCTGGTGAGGACAGATTTAGCCTCTGCATGGAGCTACTGTCCGTCAACTATGCATGCTTTCTCTATTCAAATGGAGCAACTTGATTTGATATCCATAGACATAAACTCAATGTGAGGCATCTTCTGTGTGCCTATTATGTGGAAAATAAATTTTGCCCTCATGGATTGCATTTCATGGTTCACAGAGTTATTCAGCAATAAGGGCTGTAAGACAGGCCGATGAAATCGTTTAAAAATTTCCTCCACAGGCAGTTAAAGTGAGTTTGCATTTGTTTACATGTGTATCTCTGTTTGTGATGGGAAACAGAGTTTATTGAAACAGACCACGGCTTAAAAGAGTCTTGAAAGTCTTTACATTTTCCACTCTGATGGACAGAAAATATCTACTGTCTGTTCTCTAATCTTAAAAACACTCTGAGCAAAGCCTATGCTCATTTTTGGTTTTCTAACCCTTCATTTAGTGTTGCCTGACTGCAAGCTGTCATCATAAAAAATATGGCACTTTGCTGCTCACTTGGTCAGTAAGTGAAATGGTGTGACACTTGAGACCATTCGTAAGCTGTGAGATGTGTTTTATCCATCACAGTAACAGGTTTTCAGCCATAACCTGACCATGCTCGGCTGCAAATACTGAAAGGCTTATGTTCTATTTTATCTATTTTATTTTTATCTTCTATTTCTAAGCGATAAAGCAGAAAAAAGCAATAGTAACATAAAAGGAAAAAAATGATTGAAGGTTTTTATTCATCTCTAATCAAGAGCATTATTGTGAAAGTGGAAAGTGGTTTTCCAGCTTAAGAGCCACTTGATGTCATAAGATGCGCAAGTTGACCAACTTCTTATTGAGGTCAAGCAGGACAACTGTGTTGCACAACAGCAGGAAGAACAACGATCCATCTCCTCCTGCTGCAGCACACAAATAAAGGTCAGCAGTAGTTGAAACATCAGGAAAGGCTTTCAGGTCGTTGCGTTGGGTTTCTTTGTGATGCAGGACAGCAGAGATATGGGTAAATTACACCAAGAGCTCTTGTAAAAAACGTTCTTCTCTAAAGTTGCCTGAGATGGTTTTATGTACTCCACAGCAGCTTGTTGACATGGAAACCAAGAAAGCCGCTGTGTGACAAGTGTTTCTCCCATCATTTGTGGGAATGAGGATCAGCTCCTGGCTTATTTCTGCAAAAAACTGTTGTTGTTTCCAATGCTGCAGTTTGAAGCGTTATTTCCAACATTGCAGCTAGTGATTTAAAAGTCTTTGATAAAGAGAATCTGACAATCATATTAATTATAAATATCCATTCTGTATATATTAAACCTCTCACCTATAAGCTGTGAATGTTACAACACTGAGAGGGTAGATGTCCTTAATTTGAGCTGCGGTTAAAAAAAGATTCCTAAATTTCCTGGAATAGTCTGGAATTTGATTAAAGGATTGATCTTGAGCTGGTTAAGGATAGACGAACAAAAAAATTGAAAATTATTTGTTTTTCTGGAGTTTTCTGGACTCATCCCTCCCGGCAGAACCCTCTCCAGTGAGGAATGTATTTTAGAGGAGTTTAACCGACGGCTAACATTAGCAAGTGACTTAGCTTACCGGTCCAGGAGGAAAGTCGCTTTCTATGTGGGTCCATCTATTGTATGCTTCACCTCAAACTACTCTAGTTTCTGTTCGTCTGTGGTCGCTCCTCTCCTGATATGGATAACAATATCTCTGAGGCTCTGAAGCAGCTGCTTGTCTTGCTGACTCCACCATTTTTCCTTGTGCAAGCCGAGCTGTGCCGACCATACAGTTGGAACATGGAGACAGTATCTGGCAACCCGCAGCCGCTACTGGCTGGAAGATATAAACATAATGTCATTGTCGTGCCTGTTTTAATGTACATTTTATTATATTTAATTAAAATATAATTTTTTTAAAGGAAATGTACTTTCATTCTGCACCCCTCTAAAAGCCCAGTGGATGTATTATTTGATTTTAAATGTAGGGTTTTTATGGCAATGTTTCATATTCAACTTTTTGTCTGCTCTGCTCTTTCTGTCCACAGATTGATGAAAACCTGAAACCCTCTGTAGGATCTGTGGATGACGAGATTTCGGTACAACTGATGCTAAGATCATGGTGAAAGCTCAACAGAGCCAGCTGGTACAATGTAGGAAACTCCAAAAGAAGAATCCATGCAAGAAAAAGGGAGAGCTTAAACAGAAGGGAAACGTGGGAAAGAATGAGATTTTTGAAAAACGAAAGAGAGACACAAAAGGTTCTCGTCACAGGAAGACGATTCGAGCAACGGTTAGTGGAGATGCGTTGGCATGTTGTGTTTTGCTGACCCGTCTGGATGAAAAAGGAGTCATTGGTAAAGAAAAGAATGGAAAATCCAAGCAGAAAAAGATGGCTAAAGTCAAAAAGAAAGAGTGCTCTTTTTCCATATCTGGACCAATGTCAACTCCAACGGCCAATCAGCAAACTCCGGAACCAAAAAGCAATCAAGAGGACGCCTTACTCAAGTTCACTTCCCCGGTTATCGAGCCTCGCAGGAGAAGAATGGCCTCACTCAATGCTGAGGCCGTCAACAGTTTGCTGCTCTACAGACACAGTTCGGTGATGACAAACCTTACAAAGACACTGCAACCTTTGGGTGAAGACACAAATGGGGATTCAGAAGCCAAAAATGTTACTGCAGGAGTTAAAAGAGCCAAAAAACAGAAGCGGTCAACAGATCAGGCAGAGAGCATCGACTGGTTGAGTTTACTTGCTCCAACGCCACGACGTCAGGCAGGTCTCACTGCTGCAACGCTGCTCAAGCTCACCAGTGCCCAGTACAAAACCAAACGGCAGAAGAAGACAGAGTCCAAGCTGGAAGTGAGGAATGAACCAACAGAGTCCACTCAAAACGGCTCCAATACTGACCCTGTCGATATAGGAACAACACAGACAAAAAAGAGAGGACCACACACCAAATCAGAAGAGCCGCTTAAGCACAGGAAACAGGGCACAGAGTTTCCAGCTCATCCCAAGCTGAGCTCTGCCCCTCAGGGCTGCTGTGGTCTGTCTCAGACAGAGTGGGAGGGATCCACAGGGGGCCAGGGCTGTGTCAAACATTCCTCTTTGGGATTCCCTCTGAAAACCATCAAAGAGGAGCAGATGGAGACAGAAGTGACTTCCTGTTTTTGCTGCTCCCAAGAGAGATGTGTTGAATACTGTCACAGACTGGCCCTCTTCTTGGAAGACAAAACCTTTAAGGAACCCGAGGACGGCCCATTGTCCGAAGTGTTCCACCATCACCACCACCACCATCACCATCACCACCACCACCACCATCTCCAAACGCCCCATTCTGTAGCCCACCCAGCAGCCATATCCATAAGCCCACACACGTACACGTGTTTTCCTGGCTACTACGTCCACTTCAGCCATCCAGAAAGCCCGCCTTCTCCTATACCGCCCGTCACATTATGCCCAAGGAGCAGGAAGAGGCCGAAGCTGCAACCCAGCGCAGGGCCACAACCATCAGGGATCAGACATCCAGTCTACTGCTGCACTTCAGTGGAGGCGTGCTATGGAGAGCCCTGCAGAATCAACGGCTACTCCTATTCCAGTGTGATTCCTGCCATCCCCAGGGGAGGGTGCCCCTTCAGCCCCAAAGACTGCACCAAATGTAACAAAGGCATCAAAAGAGGTAAGCAGACATCAGCATGTTTATGGGTATTGGTATTTTCACCCATTTGTCAACTCTGCGAGTTAGCCTTTTCATATTTGGTGTGTTTTTGAATATTTTTTACCCAGTGTTTATAAATGTTTAGCCCCAAAGGCCAGAAATCCTACCAACGATTTAAAGAAATTTAGAAATCACCGGTCTGTTGTATAGAACTGGTTAAATGAATGCCGTATGTCTAGGAGGTCACTCATACTTGTTGGTTTAATCGAGGATCAAAATCTCTTCAAAAATCATAGCCGGCATCCTAAACTGGGAACAGAAAACAAATGGATATTTAGAGTTATGGCGTTTTCAAATGATAATGCACAATAAATGTAATTACTATTAGATCTGAGCAACTTTTTGATTGTGTATATCACGGTGTGAAACGAAAATATACGGTGTGAAATGAAAAATATAAAGTTGTGAAATGTCAGTGGGATGGAAAGAAATAGGATTTGCTGAATGGATGAACTGACCTGGAGCTGAAAACAGTTCTTCCTTGTATGTTTGAATAACTTTTCCTTTGTTGGTGCAAGTGGCATAAAAATTACCCAACTTTTGTTTTTTGAGGTGTTTTTTGAGGTTGTTTTTTTTTGTGGGGGGGGGGTCTTTTTTGTGTGTTTGATGTATAGAACCAAATCCAAGAATCAGTGTTCTTGTACCTTATTTTTGCCATACACTTTTATTCAAAATCTGTTACATTTTTAATGAGTTTAAAGACCCGTTGGAGAGTTGGAATTTCATTTCTTGTACCCACAGTCCTTAGTGTTTTCAAAATTTTCTGTTTTATTCTTTTCAACTTGCATAAAAATAGTTCTTCAATTTAGTTTAGATCCAATTATTAGCACATAAAACATGTGACGCATAGCACACGTTATGTTACATTCTAGTGAATACATTAACTTAAAAAAAAACAACAAATTCAATGCCTTTTCCTTCAACTGGTTTGCACTCATTCGGTCTCAGATGCTGCCTTTGTATGTGCTTGTAGTTCTCATTGGAAATGATGATTCATGCTGACAAATTTACATTTATAAAACTGAATTGTATTCATCCTGAGGCAGAGAGTTGCTGCAAAACATGTAATATCATGTTGGTTTTGTGGCCTTTTACCCCTTCAATGCGGTGCAGTTTTACCACATATGGTCCATGTACTTCAAAGACGGCTTACTCTTGACTGGTTACTTGCTTTTATTGCAAAATCAGTTGATAAAGTCGTTCTAGTGCTCAAAAAAACTTTCAAAGAGAGAACTACTTGTATTTTAGTCATTTAGTCTTTCAGAAAATACTCCCAATCACAGCTAGATAGTGTTTTATTATGATTTTATTTTACTGCAAGGTTACTTTGAATGCATTTCCTGTTTGGGTTTGTACCCTGTGCTAAGAATAGCTGTTTTATCTGACCCATTATAGAGTCTCAGTAAACTAGGAAGTTGGTGAAAAAAATTAGAAACAGGGCAGGACCTCTTTTGTCTCAGATTGAATGCATGTGGCTGCAGACTGAACCCAAACCTAATGAGCCAACTGTAGGAGCTCAAGTATCAGCAGTCAGTGGTGCACTCAAGAGAGAAACAAGAGAGTCTGAACAGAACACCAACATTGGATGTATACGTGAATATGCTTGTTTGTTTTTAAAGCACCTGAACGTGACCTCCTGAAAAAAAAGGCCTGTTTCCTATGAAATAACACGTAGTTTGTTACTTTCTGTGGTCTGCAGCAGGCTCGGTCTGTAAAAGCTTGTCTACCGCAAGCTCCGTCTTTAAACTCAGTGGAAATCTCCAGCCCTGTTCACATGAGATATTAAAACATTGGAAAGGACAGGTGTGAGTAATAATAAAATTAATGATGCCTGAGTTTAATGCAACAGATTTTCATGGTATCGGCTGTGTTGGATTACTGTCACATCCAGGCACAGAAATAGAAAATGAGCCTTTATCAAAATGTCATTAGTAACACCTTTTCTTTTCATATTCTGACAAGTCTGCTTTGGAAGTAGCCGGAGGTCCACCCACACACTGTAGTGTCATTTTACTGCATGAATTTTCCTTTTATTCAAACTTTTCTGGGAGATGTTTGGTAGCTTTGGGTTGACTTGTCTCTTTAACGTTCCTGTCAGTTTTGTGCCACGTCTGGATGTTTGAATAGATAGAATTTTTGCTTCCCTCGCACATGCAGACAGGTCTTAATTCCTCTCCCATGGAAAGGTGTGTGGGATGCTATATAACAGTGAAAAATTATATTCTGAACATTCAGCTGTGCAGTATTATGTTAAAAAAAATATGAGGTTGCGCTAGACATTTTTTTCCGTACGTCATTTTGACTGGCAGGGTCAAAATAATCCGGTCACAATCTATTTTTATCCGTTAAATTTTAATGCGATTGGGGGGGGGGGGTCGTCCTGTCTCCAGCAATCGTCTGATTAGTTAATATATATTCAATAGTATCTGTTAAGTAGTATTCAATCAAAACAACCTGACCAGAAAAATGCACATGAAAGTGAAATTAAACTCTTGTTATTTATTATTACGGAGGCAGTTCCTGTACGGCATGGAACAAAAATTGCTCACTTTTCTTTTTTCTTTTTCGTTATCTTTGTAATAGTCGGATTTTTGAAAAAGTTATTGACATGAGGTTTTGGACTTTTTTCCACGGACAGAATAGATTACCCCCATGGTTAATTGTAGCTGTTGATCTGAAGGCAGAATCCGCGCTTCGCTCCATTGGAGACTGGAGACGGCAATTACGCTATTCACTTCAGACAAAAGTTTAACATGAGGAAACATTTCTCCCATTGTAACGACCATAAGTCGAAGACTCTGAGAACGAAGCGTTCCCTGACCCGCAAACTACTGGAGGAGCACCTGCGGTTAGAGCTGCAGCAAGTGCCGCACAACATCTGTGGCGCACATTGGGCTATATGGCGCACGTCTAACCGGGCGCACTGGCTCTCACCCAATAAGAGCTGGAGAAATGCACCAGACCCCCCCCCCCCTCCGCGCAACCCTTCAAGGAGGAGTGTGATAAAAAATGGCTGACATTTATTTACTCGGGGTCTCATTTATAAAACTTTTCGCAGAATCCTCACAAAAAACGTACTTAAGCTCAGCAACTTTTTTTTACTTACGCCTAGTAGGTTTCTGATCTATCAAACTTTGAATACGCACAGCTGGACGCAATCTCCTCTTTATAAATCAGACTCTTGGTAGGAATGTGCTCAGCTGTTTCTGGATCATATCCCACCTCCTACACACCCACTTTCTGCCTTAAACGATCAATGGAAAGTGTCTAGTTAATATTCTGCATCAACTATGGGGCGTTTCACGGGTAACCATGATAACTGAGAGGCGGAGAAAGACAGTTGTAGGCATGCAGGAGCAGAGAACACTATTTTAGTTCAATCAATCAGTCAATGTTGATCTATGTAGAGCTTTACTCAGCCAAATACTTCACATTAAAAGAACAAAATATAGTTACATAAATTGTGTTATAAGAAAAGAGTAAAAAATAATAACTTTAAAAAAATTAAGCAGCAGCACAAGAGATGAAACAAATAAGACATTACATATAAAGTTTCAGTTATAGGCTATGATTATCTCTTTTAGCGATAGTAAGACTGGAATCAAAGCAAATTAAAACTAATAAAACTAAATCACAAAAGAACACAATAAATGAAAGCACTCAGAGATATTTACAGCCTGGCGAAAAGGTGCGTTTCAAAACTACTTTTAAAAAGTATCATCCATGCAAAATATTGATTTTGGGGTCATAAAAATAAATGGAAGAGCTGCCGGTGACATGGCGTTGATGCAACAGCGTGCCTGACAAAAAAAAAAACCTTCAATGAGTGCCAGCGCATCCATTGTGTAGAATTATGCTGGGACGCTGCAGCATATTTGTTCTTCACTCATACACCAATACGTGCAATTGCTATACAATCTGAAGACATAGATATGAACATAATTGTTAAATTAAACATTTTTTTAAATCAAATTTTCATTTTTTTTTCTTAGTTCCTATAGACGAGACTGGAGAGAAGTTTTTGTGTTGGTTGTGTTTGTCTGTGTGAGCAATATTCTGATCTGAATCTATCTAAATCTGATAATGTGGCTTAAATTCACAATTTTGGTAACTGTCCTGCTGCGCTGTCAGTGTCCTCCGTGTCCAAAGAGTGCGTAAGCAAGATCCTTAGTGTGCTTAAAGTTGCGCACTTTTTTCCGCCACCTTTTTTTCTGTAAATTCCAAACTTTGTGTATAAGGTTGCCTATGTAATTTTTTTCGGCCCAGTTTTGTGCATAAGCAAGCTTTATAAATGAGACCCCTGGACTCCGTGCATAGAGTTGCGGAGAGAATAAAAATCTGTGCATCACGTAAAGCAGTCAGAGGGAGGTGTGAAAGCTAATCTGTGGAAATGACGGACAGACTTCAGATTTTTCCGTCACTGTTCGAAAAAAAAACGGTCAATACGGAGAATATATTGTTAAAGTGACCCCTGGATATATTATAATATTTTCAGGGGTCATATATATATATATACATATATATATATATATATATATATATATATATACATATAAAACAAATACAAATTAAATGTTTCGTGTTCACGAGTGATTTGACATGTCTGACATTTAAAGACAGAAACTTGTTTTTTTTAGAGCTGAGGAGTAGAGCAGAACATTCTGCTGCATAAGAATTTAATTAATATATTTTCTTTTTCATTTTGCTGGAATCTTAAAACTATGAGTGAAATATGTCCAATTTTCTTTTTTAGAACAATATTACAACCATACCTTCAGCAAATTTCAGTACCTGCTGCAGAAATACTGTTTGCGTTCCTATTAATTATTTATTTTTTCGCTGTTGAATATCAGACGTAATTCAAGAGCTCATTAAAGTGCAAAGACACGCAATACACATTATTAGTCATAAAAAAAAGTTATTAGTGTCCCTATAGTCTGGAAGAGTTTGGATCTTTCTTTCTTTCTTTCTTTCTTTCTTTCTTTCTTTCTTTCTTTCTTTCTTTCTTTCTTTCTTTCTTTCTTTCTTTCTTTCTTTCTTTCTTTCTTTCTTTCTTTCTTTCTTTCTTTCTTTCTTTCTTTCTTTCTTTCTTTCTTTCTTTCTTTCTTTCTTTCATGACCTCTTCACTCAGAACGGGTAGAGATGATGGATGGAGCTGTGTCGGTCTGAGGCAAAGAGCAGGTTTAGGTTTGATAGGAATCATTCATTTCATAGTTTTTAGGGGGTTTTCTAACCAGATCGAATTCTTTTTTTAGCATTGCTTCCACTTTCAAACCCGTCTTTCAATAAATGTATCTGTGTTAAATCTATTTTTTTAATTCTTTTAGAATTTTTAGAACAGAATCTCCAGTCGGTGGTCTATTTAAAAATTTTTCCTAAGAGGCTCCTTAATACGAACAGTGTCGATATCATCAAAGCAGTGGTTATATTAGTCTTATTAGTTTCAGGCTATAAATCTCCTTATTTCAGGGTGCCATCTATTATTATGGTGCTATAAATTGTGCTTTCTGTCGTCTCTGCATATTACTATAGTGTCTGTAAACACATTGCACTTTAAGTGTCTGACCTTCTCTGCTTCTTTTACAGAAGAATTTTCATCAAGCCTCAGTGATCACCACGGCCCATCCTTCGTTTCCATTTGTCCCAGCCCCAGAGTCCTGACTGGCTGCCCCATTCCCACTGTGCCTCCAGCCGGCCAATCGGTGCCCCACATTCAGACGCCGCTGTCCGACCCCAGCCAACCCCAGCCCCCGCTGCAGGTGGCGAAGGAGTGTCCACAGAGTGCCAAGTCGCCCAGCGGCTCGAGGTCTGGAGCCCGTGGGGGCCTGGCCGCCTCCCCGCTTAACCGGGGCAAGAATAAGAGGCTCGGCTCCGCCTCGGCTGGAGGGCAAATTGTTCCCAAGCAGCCGAAGAACAGTGGGCAAAATTCCACCAATGGTTGGAAGTCTCTCGGTCTGCCCTACGAGAAGGAGGTTTTTGTTGTTGTAAGTTGAGAAAGTTTTGCCAAAAGTCTTCATTTTACAGCCATGCAGTCAAGCTCAAAATAGTCATTTTCACCCAGACAATATAAAACAATATGTTTTGTTAACAAATAATAAAAATTTGCATTTGAAAAAGTATTTACACTCTTTTCACTTATCAGTCGAAAAAGCTTGATTGGCATTAGAGCCATGAAACCTTTGCAGACAGACTGCTTTGACTTTTTATTGTTTGAACTCTAAGTCTTTAAGGTTGGAGGGCCTCCTTCCTATCACCCTAATCTTTAGCCCCCTCAACAGGTTCTCCATTACATTCAAATTGAAAATCAATGAATATTAAATCTTTGACATGTATAAATAACATTGGACTTTCTCGGATCAAACGACAAATTATTATGAAGCATGCACTCTTTGCTGATAAAGAAATTGTCTTATCACATCTTTTTGGAGAAGAAATTAAGAGATTGTTTTAATTTTATTTGTCTGTTTGCAATCAAGACAGCCATGATGATTGATTTGAATAAAGCAGGTGTTTAAGCTAATGTTCCCTTAAAAGTTGATAAAACATCATATCTGCCTCAGGTTTTGGCAGAGAGATGAGGTGCAATGTACTTTATTGATTCCAGAATTGGGAAATGATGGGGCGGCAGCAGCATGAGAAATATCAGAAATACAGAAGATGAAATGGAGATGTTGAATGAAAATTAATATTTTTGTACAATTAAAAATGTGTAAGTGGAAAACATTTAATTTAAGAACTTGATGTTAAAAAGTACAGCCTTGTCTGCTACCTGTGTTTCCAGGGAGAGGAGACTCCGGTGCTGAGGAAGTGTTTTGAGGGAATCTGCAGGGATAGGGACGTGATTCGCGTCAGAGACACTGTCTTGCTGAAGTCTGGGCCCAGAAAGAAGTCTCTGCCTTACGTGGCCAAGGTGTCTGCCTTGTGGGAGGAACCAGAGTCAGGTACACCACAATCACACAGGTGAAGGAATTTAAAATGATGCTGTGTTGAAGGAGAACTGAACTGTGTGGACGTCTGTTTTTCCTTTAGGAGAGCTGATGATTAGTTTGTTTTGGTATTATCGTCCAGAACACACGCAAGGGGGGCGCAATCCCACCATGCATTGTGAGGTAGGAGGCTACCATGTTTACTTACTTTACAATTACATTAGATGAAACCTTACAGCTTTCAAGAGTGATTGTGTAGTTAGACCCCAGATGTTTAGATCTGGTTAGGTCAGGAAAGTTTGATACTTAAGCCTGCGAGAACCTACACCATTTTTTGTCTTTTTCTGGTTAAGTAAAAACCTTTGAAATGAATCCACCTTTTTAATCTCACACTAAAACTTTGAGCAATATTCTGTTTTTTATTTCTTTGGATCACAAAATCCTTTTAAGAAATAAACATATCACAAATCGCTGATAGTACAATTATCAACATTAGTAAAGCGTAACTTAAGACTCGTTTCCACCAAGCAGTTAAGTATGCTATTCATTGGTCTGGCATATTTAGGACAGCGTTTCCACCTCTAGTTGGACTCTCACTGAGCAGGCCTGTGACACAGTCTCATTCTAGTGCAGTGTTTTTCAACCTTTTTTGCCAAGGTACATTTTTCAATGATAAAAATCACAAGGCACACCACGAACTAAGCTAAAAGAATAACTCTCCCCCTACCAGAGTCAAAATCCACCCACATTTTCTATTTTAAAAATGCCTCAAAATAAGGCGTTGTCTCGCGGAACACAACGAGGGGGGGCTGGACATTGTCTGTGCTGTAAAATGACATGACTGCCTGCAATTTGTACAGCAGGACCAAGCAGGACACACACACAGACAGCCAGAAAGATGCAAAGAAAAACTGGCGCAAGCTCCACTGCCTCAGAAGTGGGTTCTTATGGGGTGTAGTCGGATTTTTGACTCTTAATAAATGAGAGAGATTCCTTTAAGCGTTTGGAGGTTTTAATATTATTTGAATTGATCGTACAGGAGGACAGCAACACATCACAGCAAATGTGGAATACTGACCTGTCTCGGTCTTACAACAACAAGCTTATATTATTACTAGTAATCTTAGTTTATCTATTCTATTCAATAAAGTACAACTCTCAAGATGAAAATCAGAGATTTTGTGGCGCCTTTCTCTTAGATTAGAAAGCTGAGAACTTTGTGTATCTTTAAGGATGCCCGGTTGAGGAATCATCTCCATGGTAACACTGGATATGGACTATCATTATCAAAAACGCTCTGTCCCTGTCCTGGGTAAAAACATCACTAAATAAGACCAGTCATTCAAACTGATACTACAACATTAAGTAAACCAGTTCACAGTTGATTAAAAAGTACAGAAAGTACATAAAATAAAATTATTTCCATCACAGTCCCCCCTTTTTTATCTAATCTCAAAGATAAATTAAAAATACAAAGGAGAATCAATAATCAATAAACAATAACAATCAGTAACTGACCTAAGAGACAGGCAGTATTCAAAAAAGAAAGACAATAAAACAGTGGTTCAAATGTTCTCAATCATTACATGTCACACTGAATAATTTCTAACAGAATCATCTAATCTAAGCATCCATTTTAATGACATTATCTGAACTTGAACATCTCAAACAAAAAATCCTGATGGTGGCCTAAAATAAGAAACCTCCTTCCTAGGGTCATGCCACTTGTTTTTTCTCTTCACGACTCGGCACGCAAAAAGTTTGAGACGGCCCCTAGTCCCAATAGGTGTCGCTGTTGTTCAGTTCCTCATTAGTCAGGATGCATGAACGCAACTGCAAAACAAAGAAAAAGGGGCACAATATTAGGCAGTATCAATCAGGTACACACTAAATAGATCTAATCTCTCAACACAATTCGGAGTGTGTACTCTTCCCTTATGAGTTAGGCATCCCATCACTCTTTTCTCAGCGCCATAGTGACCCTTCAAAGAGGTTACACAAAGAAAACAAAACAATAGTAATCAAAAATAACAATGAAAAATTCAAAACAAACAAAATGAAAAAAAAACACAAAAATAATTTATAATAAAATCTCCAACTTCTGTAATGATTATGTATCTGTAATCTAAAAATCTGTTAAATCTGTAATCCCCCCTTTTCATTATTTATCCTCAAACAATGAAAACCAAGACAAAGAAAATTCTATCAAAATGAAATAATAAAAGGATGATCAATTAAATAAAATAACAATCACTGCAAATGAACTTGATTTTAATAAATTAGATGAAATAATGAATTAATAAAAAAATACTGATAAATGGAAGAAAAATGTAAAATTCTAAAAAAAAAAAACACAAAAAATAATTAAATTAAAACAATCAAATCAAACCCCTCTTTCTGTCATTGACAGCCCTGGAATGAGACTGCTAAACTCCCATGGAAAAACACAAGACATTAGTCACAGGGAAAAACATCAGACAACCTAAGTCACAAAGTGATTTAAAGGAAGTCGTCATACATCTGTAAACTAATTACTCATATAATTCGAGGTCATCAAGCAAGCCCATACCCATTTCATCTCCATACAGCTCTTCTCTTCCATTTCCATCTCGTTAAATCGAGTCTGCATTAGGCCCGTAGGTGCCTTCTGCATCAGTCCAGCTCAGGTGACCTCTCGTCCCTGCTGCAGAGTCGAACGACGCCCCCTAACAAGAAATAAAGCACAAACAACATAAATGTGTGTCTTCTTTGCTCTGGAGCCCCATAGCTTTGAAGAATGTGTCATCTTCTCCATTTCTTCACATGTGATGATTGGATGAATGAAAAAGCTATAAAAGTCTAGTGTTTATTTCAGAGTCTACTTCTCTGGATTTTTTTTCTGCTTCTGCAGTAGTAGGGTCGTCCAGAATCGTTCCTGTCACTCTTGTAATGACTGGCATGCACCCAAGTTGCTCTCTCAGCGACTTTCACAGCAGTGTAGGTTACAAGCAACACCTGAAAAGGCCCTTGCCATCGTCGCTGTCTCCAATTTCGTCTCCTCAGTTGTTTAATCAGAACCCAGTCTCCAGGTCTGATTGGATGAAGGGGTACCACTGCTGCTTTAGGAAGGGCCTCCTTCACCTGCTGGTGCACCTGTGCAAGAGTCTTAGAGAGATTTTGACAGTGAGAAATCATAGCATCCTTACAGAGGTCTGTAGAGAGATGCGGTTTTGCAGGCGGGTTTAGCCCCACTGCAGGAGTTCGGCCAAAAGGAACCTCAAAAGGACTCAGATTATTTTAGGCTTTTTTTTTTCATCCTCATGTAAAACAAAGCCAAAGGCAAAGCTTTGACCCAAGACAGTCCTGTGTCCTCACAACACTTAGCAAGCATATTCAATGTCTGGTTCTTCAGAATCATGTGATGTACCATGTAGTTCCTCCTCTGGCATGAAAACAGAAGCTGGACTTACCAGGTTCTGAGTCGTCTCGAGGAGGGTTTTGGTCGTTGTACCTGTTAACAGCTTCCACTGGTATTCAAATGGGAGATCAGGATGCGTGTGTTTCACTGCTGTCAGGATTGGGTTCTCCTGGACACGAACAACCTCAATGCCTTGGGGCGATGAAAAAAGAGAAATGTTAAGCTTGAACATTAAATCTATGCCTAATAAATTCACAGGATATTGTTCAGAGATTAAGAATCCATATTTGAAAGCTGGCCCCTCTCCCAATTGACAACGGAGTGGGTAACTGAATTGTTCTTTCACAACCTGACCAGATGCTGAAATTGAGAGATCATTGTTCCCACTTAGTTTTGGTGGTGGACGCAGGGCTGTGTGCTTCAACACTGTGTGGGTGGTGCCGCTATCAACCAGGAATTCAACAAATGTACCTGAGACAGTGAGAGACAGGATAGGTAAGGCTTTGTACGCATCAGAAGTCAGTTGAGCGTACGCCAGTACCTGTTACTGCCGTTTGTTGATGTTCTAAATGTGGCATGGCTTCTGTAATCAAAGTATGAGGGTTAGAACTTTGATATGAATGGTTAGTGCAGGAAGCAAGTTCTTCATTGCTGGCAGTCACATTTGAAATTGCAGCATTTTCAATGCTGGCATCAGGATTTGTATCACAAAAAACAACTTCTCCATCATCAATAAGTTGTTCATTACAGGAAACATTTTCATCAACAAAATCATCACAAATATCAGATTTATTGTCACTTTCATTAAGTGTTTGATCACTAAAATCAGACTGATTGTTGCTCTTAGAATGTGTATCATCACTTAAATCAGATCGACTATCACTTTCAAAGTGAACATGTGTGTCTGTGTGTGTTTGTGTGTGCGTCAGACCTCCAACCCCATCTGCTGGTGAAACGGAGAAATCTCCTTCTAGCTCTGAACTGGAGGTCCGCCCCCCTGATCAGTCCGCTTGTTGGCATCCTGTGCATGGGCCTTGACTCCGCCTCCTGGTACATTGGTCTCTCCAGTGGCCACGACCCTCTCAGGCAAAACAATAACATCGTCAATTGTCATTGTTGCGCCGGTCTGGGGAAAAATGCCGTCGGTTCGAGTTCTGTTGCTGTTGTCTGCCTCCTTTTCGGTGCTCACGAGGACCTGTAGGCGGATGTCGGGGCGGTCCACTCCTGTGATCTTTTGTGACAGCAGAGTACATCGTTAATGCCGCTTTATGCATGTCTGTTTCTCTCTTTGACTGCTGCTCGCTTTGTTTTCTTTTCAACTGACTTTCACAGTGAATCACCTATTTGTGCAGGTCAGTAAAATTCATGCCAGCGTCCAACCCAATGTACTTGTCAATTACTTCTGCTCGAAGTTCTGGCAATAAAGCACCAAAAGACTCGATCACAAAACATATTTTCGTAAACAGAACCAGCGAAGTCACCTTGTTCCGGTTTCTGAAGTCCACTTAACTGCTCGAAAGCTTCTCCTAATCTGTGAATAAAGTCATCTACATCTTCTCCTTGTCTTTGTTTCACAGAATGTAGCTTAGTTACGTTCGGCTTTGTCGAAAACTCTGTTTCAATGGCTTTACCGAGCTTAGTGATAACTGCGGAATAATCAGCGCTTACCTCTGGTTCGTTCCCGTCCCCGTGCTTGAGCTTTGCACGAAGGTCCACTGCAGGCAAACTGTCTTTCAGCTTCACAGCGTAGGCGGCTTTGAGTTGGTGTTTCAGAATCAGAACGATCTCCGCACCGGTGGGCTTGTGGGACAGACAAATTTCTTCGAATTCCCCCACGAAATGACTCCCATTGCCGGTGATCGGTGGTAGGCCTGAGACAGCCTGGTCCCAGTCCGAGTCGCTCCAGGCTCAAAACAAGCGTTGTTCCACTCGTTCCAGCTACTTCAAGCATTGGTAGAGTTTGAACATTATTTTCATCAATTTCAGTGTCTTTCACCTTACAGCTGTTGCAGGCGGTAGCCTGTCGTGTCCTAGTTGCAGGCGGAGATAATGTTGGTGGGGTTGGTTTCTTCACTTCCTCTATGTCCTTTAATGGCGGCGGAGGCAACAGTCGTTCTGTAGACTCTGCTACTCTTTTCTTTTTTGCTTCATCCAACACCTGCTTCAGATATTTAATGTGGTGTCTGGCCCTTTCGAGAGTAGGGCAAGCTAATTCTTCAGTTTTTAGCTCCTTTGTCCTCTCTGCTTTCGGCGGAGTCTCTGCTGCTCCCGTCAGTTCCTGCAGAGCTGACAATAATTGTTTGCCAGAAAAATATGGCGGTGGGTTTGGCCTTTCTTTTGTAGATGTACACTTTTTCTCAGTTCAAGGAGGAGGAGGTCTGACGTCTGTGTCGTGTGGAGTGACGTCACTACGTAAAGTCGCGAGTGGAGCTGTCGGCTGAGTGTCTGTGTGTGTAGGAAACTTAACAGAACGAATCTTAATCCTTTTGCATTTGGGTTCAACCGATGCATTGTCATGACGTCTAGCAATAGTACCGAAATTATCTACACCACCGCCCAGCTCCTTAATGCTGGTTTATATTAAATAAAATATTTAATTAAATATTTCCTACACCTTGTTCGTAGGAAGAGACTAGAGGGGGAAAAGTTCTGTGGAGGAGGTGAACAGCCCTGAGCCGTATCGTTTTGCGCTAATTGCTCGTGAGTTGCCAACTTGCTTCGGCGGCATGGCCAAGACGGAGCTTCTTTTATACTCCACAGTGGAAGAACGCTGTTGTCAGAAATCCGAGCCGACGTCAGAAATCCAGGCTGAGCCGAAAGCAAACCCTGATTCAAAATAAAGTACAGTACATTGCAGTGTAAAGTTTTAACCAGAATAGGGCAGTCCACGTTTTTTGGTACAAAATGAATAGTTTTACTAAAATATCACAAATGATGAGAAGACATGTACACAACACTATTAGACACTCATTTATGGAGTTTATCAGCAAAAAAAGGGATTTTTCTGGGTTGAGTTGCACTTTAAGCTTGCTTGTGACAATAGCTGTTTGCTAGCTTTTCACCACACACCAAGCACAAATGTTTGACATTATAGATATCATAGAAAGCAACTACAATATAGAACATAAAAATAAGTTATTTTGCTTAGTAACTGATTACGTTAGCGGTGTGGTAACGAACTTACTAACTCAATTACTTTGTGGAAAAAGTAATGTGTAACGATAATTAATAACTTTTTTTAGTGTAAGATGACCAACACTGGTCATGTAGCATAAGATTACATTGTACAGCGTAGGATAATGTCAGGAACATCATGTAGCTTAGCAATCTAATAAACTACTTGTATAGTTTACCTATATGCTACATAGTGCTACATAGTGCAATGTAACGTTTCATTGTGCTTCACACTGCATAGGTTAATGTAGCATAGACTACTATAGCATTGGATATTGACACTTTGATTAACCTAGAAGGATATAGCATATGTTAACATAGGGTGATCAGATTTTTAAAACTACTAACTGGGACACCAAACTTTGACCAAAAATGAAAGGTTGACATATCCTTGCTGGTGACTTATAACTGCTTTTTATTGTACAAAGTGCAAAGCTAGTAATATTTTAACATCTATATTATAAATAAGGACATTCTTTTGAAATATTATCTTTTTTTTTTCATTTTTATCGAAACAATTATGCATTTTTGAAAGACGTTTGTTTGGACAAATATTAAAAGTTGCCATTTTGTGACCAGTAAAAATAACGTGCCTCATCAATGACATGAGAGACTGAGGATAAAGATAAACAGACATGCAGTGTACTGTTGTGCTTTTGCATCGGTTCATTACCATCACTGGGTAAATCAGTATGCCTGGTCACCCCATGTTACCATCATGTTTCATAGCAACATACTACATCTTGGAGTGTGAAGTTTCATGTTTTTGCTCTAACCTAGCTAAATGCTATTGGAGAAGTTTCCTACTTGAATTGGAGAAATCTATTAATGCATTCATGTAATTAAGGCTAAATATCTTGTAAACATTTTGTTCAATATATGATCTTTTTGTGCATCTTTACCGGGAGTGGCAAAATAAATTTGGCCGGTACCATCTGTCTACCAGTTCAAAAATGTCTGTAAACACAGAAGTAAACACTAAAGAAAAGGTTCTGTGGCATTCCGTTTTTGTTGTCTCTCTTAGGATCAGTGTTCAAAGTAAACCCCACCAAGTCTCTCATTTCCTAGCAGAACTAACACATCACAGCATCTGTGAGAACAGCAAACAAGGCTTTTCCTCAGTCAAAGAGGCTCTGTGATTATATCTGGCAGTCAAGACAAACATGCAAAAAATAACAATTTAAAAGGACAGCCAGACATTATTTCTTTGGTTGTAATTGAATGTCTCTCTGCAGAATGAGATCTTTGCATCCCGTCACCAGGATGTCAACAGTGTGGCCTGTATTGAAGACAAATGCTATGTCCTAACGTTGGCACAGTATTGTCGGTAAGCAACGCAGTTTCATCTCTTTGGTATTTATTTTTTTTCAGTTGCTTTTGATTAAAAATTAGAGTAACTTTTTCAGCAGCATTTTTTTTACCTTTGATCAAATCTTCATTTTGCTTTTCTTTTAAAGAAAGTAGTTTCCTGTTATCACACAGTTTAAAGAGATGTTTCTTTCTATTTTTGTGTCTAGATTTTGTGCCTTGGTAAAGCGCCGCAGGGAGGGTGTATGCGACAGCGCCGCCTCCCTCTTGGTGCCCCCTGTTCTTAGCAACGCCATGCCCACCCACCACTGTGTGCCCGATGATGTCGACCCAGAGCTGGTGCTGTTCTGTCGACACGTCTACGACTTCCGCTACGGTCGCCTCCTGAAGAACCTGCAGTAGTATGAGACACTTTGTGCTGCGTAGGAGTGGACCGTGTAACCTGACTGTCATCCACCATAGAGTTTTAATCGACTACTTGCGGCCTCTTATGAAGAATTGAATTCGCTTTTAACTGTTTAGGTTGCAACAACATGCATTTGTTCAGCAGTCATCTGACATGATGCATCAGAGCTATATGATAGAGTGAGTAGCCTGTGGTGATGTAGCAGCTGTCTGATGAACATGGAAGTTAGTCTGCTATAAAAAAAGAAAAAGAAAAAACTACTGTAGGTCTTAGAAATGTGACAGTCGACAAATCTGCAGCTGATGTTTCATTTGAGTGACGCTGCTTTCTGCCTGACAGATATCAGACACGTGAAGAGCTTCAATGATCCGCTTCATAGCTAATGAAAATATGGGGCATATCAGGGTTGCTTTAAGAAGTGGCCAAGGATTTACTGCAGCTCAACCAATTTCTCTCTGAGTTGAATATGCTAAGTAACGCACCGCAGCACAAAAAGTCCTAGAGTGAACTTTGCAGGTTTCAGTCGGTTGTCTTAAATATATGCTTTGAAAAATGGCTAATAATTGAGCTTGAAACAACTAACTGCCAACTTGCAAAGTTGAAACGAAATTTCCTTGCCGCTGTAATCAGAAGTTCACTCACTGTAGTCAGACTTCACAGCAGTGTTGACTTTGGATGTATCAACAAGAAAAGTTTAATATTAACATCAGCCTCTTGCTTTTTTGGCAGTCCCAGCTACTCTGTGGCGGCATATTTGAACCCCTGAAATGAATTGTGTGAGAAAACTGGATGAGAGAGATTTCTGAAAGCCAAAACAGAGATTTTTTTTCAAAGGTTTTGTGGACTTGGCGGGCTTTTTTTAAAATAGGGTATAGTGCAGAAACGGGAGAGAGAAGCAGGGATGGACATGCGGCAAAGGTAGCTGAGAACGGGACTCGAACTCACAACAACCGCGTTGAGGGCTGGGGCCTCTGTAACTGGGGCCCCCGCACTAACCACTATGCCATGCGACACCCCCAAAACAGAGATTAAGAGCACAAAATAAATCAATAATTTCAGCCACCATGGGAAGTGTACATCCGATAAAGCTGCCAACTCTTTGTACTCGACATTAGCTCACATCTCTTGTCTCCAGTCTAATAGATCTCCCAATATAAAAAAGTATAAAGAAGTTTTTTTCTTTTCTAACTGATGTATCAACACATTTTTAAATTAATTTATTAATTTCAAAGAGTAATTTTGCTCCCTTTTAATGGATTGGTGACCGGTCCACTGATCCTGTAATGGGTTTGGTGAGAGGCTGTACCCAATGACCACTAGACATAGGCATCAGCTCCCCCTGCAAGGATGGATGGATACATGGATGGACTACTTTTCTTCCAAAAAATATGTTTTTTTTTGTTTTTGTTTTATTTGCTTTTTTTACGATAAACCTTGGCATAACTTAAATACGTAAACAGGGATTTGCAATTTAAAATGTGAAATTTTTCAATAAAGCGCCAACTCTAGTGTAAAAAAAAACAAAAAACATCAAGCTATTATATTTGCAGTTCAAAAAGCCGCATTAGAGTATCTAGATAATCATATTTGATTAGATTGAACTGGATATAAACAAAAGATTAAACTAGGAAGGCGACTCCAAATGATATAGAAGCAGTTCTGATTGAACCCTGTGTTTAAGATGCAATCTTTTAGACTGAAATATGTTTTATATTTATTAAATCTATGTGTTATTTATCATTCCTTCTGATTTAAATTTGATTTATTTAGAGATTAACATGATCTACACAATAGCTGCACAGTATATCGAATTCCAATCATCAATGCCTCCTCAAGCAGTTAAAAACGACTTCTTGGATGCATAATTGGGTTGGCCATAATATTACAAGGGCTGTGCATTTAAAATATTTTTTATTATATCCACATCTGATATAGATTTGTAGTGATCAGCATCAGAGAACTCAGGAAAAGAGATTATGATGAGGCATGATAAAAGAGAGTGATGAGGTACCTAAGGATTGATCAGTTTTGTTATATTTAACAATAACGTTCCATGTTTTTATAGTATAGTGCGGATCCAATCT
The DNA here is from genome assembly GCA_028564705.1 of Apricaphanius iberus. Classification (NCBI taxonomy): domain Eukaryota; kingdom Metazoa; phylum Chordata; class Actinopteri; order Cyprinodontiformes; family Aphaniidae; genus Apricaphanius; species Apricaphanius iberus. Next base: position 812,209 of record JAPXFQ010000831.1, on the reverse strand, counting down.
ACACAATTAAATTGAAAAATCAGATTTGAAAACTTGATTTGGAGAGTGCACAATGTTCTCATGACAATGAATACAGAGTGACTTGATCAAACGAGGGCTTAAAGGTTTCACTTAAACACTTATTTCCAGAAAAAAACCTTTGAGTTCATTTAACAGCTTTAAAAAAGATCCCTACTACAGGGCTTTCTTTACGGTCAACTTATAAATGTCTCCTGGCTGTTGTCTCATCAGCCATGTTTGAGGAAGCTGTTAGTGTGGATGTAGCCTGAAGCTGATTGGAAGGAGAACACCTACATTCCGTGCAGCAAACGATATGTTAACAATAAATAGTGAGTAGAAATGCAACTAAAGACAAAACCTAACAGTCTTTTAATCATGACCCAGATCAGTTGTTTTAGGAAGTTTAGCATTCTGCCATTTCTGCACCTCCTTACGCGTTCAGTTAGCCTGCGTTTCATTGCTCTGGTGACTAATATATTCGGTGTAAAATTTAGATCTGTAATGAAGACATGTTTCTATATTTTGAGAAAAGATGTGTATTTATTTCTGTATGGCGGCTATTTCAGATAAATTTATAGTTTTAGATGTAGCTTTCATTCCTTCTTCAGTTCGTGTTAAGCATTTACAGAATGTTTGAGTTGCAACATGAGCCTGTTAGGATTTTTTGTGTCAGAAGATGAACCTGCAGGACCAAAATGTACCTCGGCTTCTCTCTGCTTTCAGTCTGCATCCTTTTGCGGTCTCAGATTAAACGCTTTGCCTCTTTAATTGAATGCTACGCTGATTTTAAACCAACCTTATTATTTGCCTGTGCCCACGAGCCTGCTGCCTTATTCCCCCCCCTTTCATTTAATAAGATGTGCTCATCTTCACATGAGTTATGAAGCCTGTAAGTGTTGCTTCCAGTGCATTTCAGTGCTCTGTTTAACAACCGTGGCGTGATAGTTTGTGGGTCAAATTCTTATAGATTTTTGCCAATGCCAATAATTAACAAGTGAAAAATACTGTATTTATAACTCTTAAACACGTTAACATCTTGTTTCTATACGATCACAAGATTGTATGTAAGAAATCAACTCAAAGTATTGTCTAGTTGAGAAATGAATGGAAAATGATGGATGGATGTCGGGGTCAGACGGATGCAGTGTCTCCATTAATATGAAATCTTTTCAAGTCTTGATAAAAAAATCCCCGTTGGATTTCAATCTTGACTATGACTAGATCATTCTAACACCTAACTCAATTGTAACACATAAATATGGTTTAATCTAAACTGATCCGTTGTAGCTCTGGCCATGTGTTTTGGGTTGTTGCCCTTCTGGAAGTTGAACCTCCGCCTCAGTTTGATGTCTTTTCTAAGCTCTACCAGTTGTCCATGCATGAACATTGACCAGCATCACTACTTCTGCAGAAGTAAAAACATTGCATAGCATGATGCTGCCACCACTATGTTTAACCATGGTGAGTGTTTGGACACACGGATGAGTTTATTTCTCATCAGACCAAAGCATCTTCGCCTTCATGTTCACCATGTCCCCTACATGGTTTCCCTTATATCAAACTGCATGCGTGACTTTTTATGGCTTTCTTTCACCCTGTTCTCAGATTTGGTTCATAAATTTTGTGACTAATACTTGGTTATCAACCCATTTTCCCACCTGAGGTAAAAGTCCTTCATTTCCAGAAATGTATTTTTATTTACACGGCCTATGAAGACACCTGGTTGCTTTAGATTTTATTTTTGGGATATCAGAGTAAATATGGCTGCATATGAATGCGTACCACACTTATTTTATTTTTTTAAATAAAATGGTCAAAAGCCATGCATCATCTTCCGTCCACTGAACAGTTACACATTACTTTGTGTTGGTCAAATTTTCAAGGGGGTTGAATACTTTTGCACTGGTCTGTTGCTTAACCCATGAACCTGATGTTTTGGCTTAGATGTGTCATGGTTTGTAGCTATCACTCAATTAGCAAACATTTCCTAAATGTAATAATTTGCTCATGGTTTATTATAAAAACACTTGCAAATTTCTAGATACATTATTTATGCTCATGTAATCAAAATTAGAAATTAATTAATTTTAGTAGATGAAGTTGAGTTTTCAGGGGGAAAAAAGTACCTTTAAATTAAATTGTATAGGTTTATGGCAAACACAAATAATGACAAAGTTAAGGGGTCAATTTTTTACATGCAGACCAACGAAACAGATGATAAGTCTGTCTTTGGAACATTCTTCTCAGACATTTTTGAGCAGATTTAAGATTAAGTACCCTAAAAAATTGTTTGCCAAAATTTGTGCAATTTGCACTGAAGCACTTAAAAGTAAGCACATTTAACGGATGCTGTTAGCACATCAGAGACAGGAGAGGCTTGTGACACAGAGCCAGAATGCACCGGAGTCTTCTGACACTTTCTGGCCGCGGTTGGGAATGCTCTCAATCATTGCTTCTCTTCTGTAATCACTTTCTTTTCAGCTGACCACATCTACCGTCTCTGTATTAACAACCTCCACTCTTTTCAGTTTACTTACAAATGTGACCCAGTACTGCAGCTTGCAAGCTAACAAATCAACCCAGCTGTGTGTTTTATAGGAACAACCGAAGAATCAGTGCAGTTCATGCATATGAAACCAACCCCATTCTGCATCACCAAAGAGAGATGGATGCACGGCTAATCTATAATAGTGATGCATCTCAACAAATTAGAAAATAAATTAAAAGCTTAATTTAATTATGCCATGCTTACAATCTCCTAGTTTCCTAACAGTAGTTTTATTTGGTGTGGTTTAAAGGTGTGATAATATATTTCCCTTATTCTAAGTGGAAAATATTCGTTTTCTTATTCTTCCTTTATTTAATCCCTTCATGTTTATTCATGCAGTTAATCGCATTCCGATTTAATTGTGCATCTTTGTTTTGTGTGTTTTTTTTTTTTTTTTTTTGAAGTGGTGTTCTGTTGAGGGATAATGACTCGTCAGTAGCTTACCTGCAGCAGATGTTCTTAAATTATTGTCTTTGTATAAACATAGCTTAGTTTTCTTCAGAATCTGAAGTTATTTACACTGAACACTGAGGCGTAAGTTGCCATAGTAAAATTCTGAAGGGAAAATAAGGCAGTGTAAGAATCCATCTTTCAACTTTCAGTTACTGCAAAACATCTCTTAGTACACCTTATTACTTTTATAACACCTTATTTAAAAAGCTTAACTGTACAAAATGACACAAAGCAGACTCACAGATCATCTGTAACATGGACATGTGAGACATTTTCTGTCTAACATGGCCCGCTGTGCCTGTTTCCATGAACTGTTCCTATTCCAGGAGTTTACTGAAGAGAATGATGTCCTGTCTGAGTAGTTTCCCAAATGCCTTTTTTGTTTGTTTTAAGACGCTGGTCTGATCTTGAATCAAAGAAATGTTTGCACCAAATAAAGACAAGAGTTTAACTCATTCCCAGGTGTAGAAATACCTGAATGTTAATCCTTGTGTGGATCTTCCTTTGTATTCTTTGCATGAAAATATCTTGGAAATATTAATCACACCACAGATTATTTGTATGGATTCAACAGAACTTCTGTAACATTAGATATAAGATATTGTAATAAATAATATATGAGTTCAAACGTTAATGTTTCCGGTCTTTTTTTGTTTTTGCTTCCTCTATGTGGGAATAGTCCATCTCGCCGTGTTCACAGCTGCAGTAATAAATGTTGTCCACATGGTGACTCTATCGGGCAGAGATTGCATAAATCAACTTTATCTAGACAACAAATAAAAAATTGACTCTCTCTTTATTCATTAAAAAGTATAAAACTACTTTTAGCTAATCTTATTGTCATTTGTGACATGAAATAGTATTATTAGCATTTTTGATTTGTTGATTTTGTTTATAAGACCGAATCACTAAATGGACAAAAATGTTTTTTATTAATATATAGTGAAATTTATCTCTGTCAGCTACTTCCCCACATCAGATTGAACTCTAATTACAACAGAAGCTGTTTTATTCCACATTTTAACATTTTTTGTGGAACTTTAAACATTTCTGATGCTTTTAAAACGTATTTAAAATAGACTCCAATGAAATCGGACCACTAAGGGTAGTTAATAAAAAGTCAATTCTACCTCTGAAAACAACCCACAGTTCAAGTTTATGTTTTAGCTTTGAGTCTGTTATTGATACAAACTATTCTGTTTTTCTTTTCATAACTTAAAGCTGTCATTTTCTCTTGAAATAAGAGAAAATCCACTCCCAAGGGATGGAAAAAGCGGGACATGTCTGCCTTTGATCACCTCTACAGTGTCCAGTCTGTCTTGCTGTCTGGCCTCTGCAGTCTCAGGACACAAATAGGTACAACTTATTCTCAACGATCAGAGTTTGAAGAAGGCAAGAGCAGGTGTTTCCTCTTTGGCGACTCCTCTGTGGGCAGATCTGTTGGATTCTTCCTGCAGTGGAGCCTCAAGGCTGGTCTTTTCCCCTTTCTTGCTTTCTTTTTGCCAGGCACTTAACCCTAGAAGAACAGCTAAAAACCTTTTTGAAGATGCTGCTAAGGGAGTGTTTTTATTACCATTGTAATGGGTCCAATGTTGACATAACATAAAAGCCTACTGAAAGTAAGAAGTCATTACTCCCAAAGAAACATAAAGTGCAGTTTAATAGTTTGCAAATTAACTTGGAAAGAAAGACCTTTTATTTTGCAGACATGTCCTGTGGACTGATGGAACTGAAGTATTTTCTCATTGTGACCTATGTTTCCATAATCCCATCTGTGAAGTACGGCGTATGAAGCATCATGTTATGAGGATGTTTGGCTGCGGGATGCATTGGTGCACTTGATGAAATCCATTGCATCATTATGGATAGAAGACATTATGTAGAAATATTGAAGCCGCATCTGAAGACATCAGTCAGGAAATTAAGTTTGGACAAAAATGGGTCTTCAACATGAACAATGACCCCAATCTCAGAAATGATAACAGGCTCTTCAGCCAAAGATTTGAGTTTACTTCAGTTATACAAAAAAATACAATAACAAATATCAAAATGATAGAAAGAGAAACTTAGGTAAATAACTGATCCAGCATGTCTTATAGCAGTTTCAGGTTACATAAAAATGAATCCATAGGATCTCCAGACATCCTTCTTCCCAGGAACATCCTCCAGCTCATTCTGGGGGATTCAAAGGTGTTTCCAGGCAATGGAGGATATAGTCCTTCCAGTTCTGTGTCTTCCAAGGCGGTGGGACATGCTTGGAAAACCCCCAAGGGAAAGCACCCAGGAGGCATCCTTATCAGATGCCCTAATCCCCTCTAGGGATTCATTTTGATGAAGCAGTGATTATTCTTTAGGTTCCCCTGACATGATGGAGCTCCTCATCCTATCGCCAAGGCTGAAACCAGCCACCTTATGGAGGAAAATCATTTCGGCTGTTTGTATCCAATGTCTCGTTTTCTTCCCCCATCATTATTCATTGCACCTTTTCCACTAGAGTCGGAATGGTCTAGAACGTGTCCAGCTCTTCTGTTGCCGATGTGAACCAGGCTTTAGTCCTCTTGATAGCTTGAGCTCGGTAACAGCCCCATTACGCCGTGGTCTGGTCTTGTTTGGGAATTCGGTCTAAACTGGGTTTTGAATTCTATCCATCCATTTACTTAACCGCAGTTTTGAATTCCATGTAAGGCTAAATACGGGAACAATTTTGGTCTCACACTTTACTGATTTTAGTAGATGGTAACAGTGTAAAGCCTAGTTTATACTTCTCCGTCAGCAAGTTTGCACCTAGACGGAGACATATTGACCGAGATGTTTTTCCTTTGTAGTTCTTCATTTCTGTCAGTGTTGCAAAGCAATTCCCCACCAGGACAGCAGGTGGTGCTAATTTTTCATGGCTGGTCTGCCAACCATTACAGTGTCATTTCTGGTTAAGTGACAGTGTGTAGTTTTTGCAGTACATCTTTGAAAATAGCCATTAATATATTATGTAATAATAATTACGTAAAGCACATTAATTGCAAAATATTGGTGATATTGTAAAATATGACTTTAAAAATCTGTTTTAAAATACATAGGCGTGGGTTCTCTTTTCAGGGGAAAGCCATAGTCTTTACTTCTAGAGCTCGGACGGACAAAGCGCATGGAAGACGCCCGCTATTAAAACATTGATTTCACCTTAAAAATGTAAAAAAAGTTTCGCCATAAATACATTTTTACCTCTTCGCTAGTTCCAAGCGATGAAAGAGAGACTGGTACTTCTGTCAGTAAATTTGCACCTAGACGCTGACATATTGACAGAGATTTTTTTCCTTTATAGTTCTTCGTTTCTGTCACTGTTTCAAAGTAATTCCTCACCAAAACAGCAGGGGGTGCTGATTTTTCAATAGCTTGTCTGCCTACCTTTCCAGTGTAATTTCTGGTTTATTAGAGTTTATTCTCTTCAGCTGATGAATGCATTCCCCCCTCAAGGAGAAATTTACTAGAACTGCAGCTCAATGAATTCTCTAAAAACAAACAAAAAATAAACCAACCCCAAGCCTGTTCTGCCATGCTGTTGAGATGCTAACAGTTAGCTGCATTGCTAACAGTTAGCTTCAGCTTCTAGCTGCTACTAGCAGAGATGTACTCTGCTCTCTCCAGGCTGCAAAATCAACCTTCTCACATCAGACCAAATATTACTGGATGTAAAATAGCTTGAATTCAAATAACAGACTGAACTAAGGTGATCTTTACTAAACCTAAGGCATGTTAATTATCCAATAAGAAGTAACTAAACCAAAGACTTCAGATGTATCCTCTGAAGTGAAAGTGTAGCTGCAGTAGCGAAATTTTAAAGGTTAGAGCAGCAAACTCATTAACACCCATTCACCAAAAAGAAAATATCTAGAATGCATGCAATATACACTAATAATCTCACGAAACAGCTGATGCACTGAAGCAACTTCCTCCTATCCTAAACACTTAGCTGATTATTGTCGCCACTTGTAACTTCAGAGTCTGAACGAGCAGCATCAGACAGTTCGTGCATAATCAAAAAACCCTGATTATTGAGTTTGGCTGGCCTCCTTGTTTCATTTTTCAAGCTGCTCTGCCTCCCCTCCTTACTGCTTTGAGTGTTGTATAATAATGTTAACAGCTCTCAGCCAGCTGACTGGTGGATGTGTATAGTTTTCACATGTGGGTTTTCTGCTTCTGTCAAGACCTTTGGCTCACGCCCCTAGTGAGGAGAAAAATTACATTTCTAGTGCTCAATGCAGGTACTCAGGTTCAGAAGCAAAAACACTTGTACACAGGTGTCTCCACAGCTCTGTTGAGGACACTCACAGCATTTCAATCAGGTTAAAGTTTGCACTTCAAGTGGGCCACTGCAACAACTAGATTCCTTCTTTTCCATGTAATTTTGCCGTTGTATAGGGAATTATTCACCTGTTGAGGACCCAGTTCTAAAAAAAAGGTTTAGCCGGCAGGTAAAAGGCCTTGAGTGGACTCTAGAATAGTTACTCTCCAAACACAGGACCTTGCTGCAGAGCATGGCCAAATCATCATACCTCCACCACTGTGCTTGAAAGTTGGATTTAGGTGTTTGTTGTGGTGTTTTGCATTATGTTCTAACATCTCTAGTCATGTCTCAACTGTTCAAAGGATGTTGCCCCAGAATCATTGTTGCTCAATAAATGCAACTTTGTATGAAGTAGGGTTGACATTGCCTTCATCCAAGATCAAAGGGTAGCAACAGCTTCCTCTCGAAGGTGAATGCAGATTTCTTTCCTTTTTGCATTATGTTAATACACAGGGTTATGCTTCAAAGTATCAAACAAATGACATTCCTACTTTTATAGTATGTATTAGCACAGGAACATGAAATAGACATATGTTCTTACCATTATCTTTGTCCTGTGACCTTATGCCCCTTTCCCACTTGGGTCAGGTCAGTACTGCCAGAACGAGATGGTTGTGTTTCCATTACCAGTTTAGGAGCTCAGCAGTGGGCGAGGACATGGCCATGTCCAGGATTAATAGAAGTTCCAGCAGAAATCCTTTACAAAGTCCCACTGATCCTCTCACAAGTTAAAACACTCATTCACTCAGCTCACATCACTCAGACATCAATCCGTTCATGCCTCCGTCTCCTGATCTGTGTTCTTCACGCCACTACTGATCTAACTAGTGATCATCCAGTCTATCGAGATTCCAGCTGCAGCCATCTAGCTCAAGGGCTCTCCGTCACCTAAGCAAAGACAGAGTAGAGCCCCATTTTCTTACTATATGTCTCCGTCAAAGGAGAGCGAATGCCTGTGATTGATCAGCTCGACAATAGCCAGAGATCCTTTCAGAAAGGTGCTCTATAGTTGCTGTTATCTGTAGTCGATGGAGCATTTGGGCACTACATGCTTTATGTTGAATGGACAATTTACCTAATGTGGTCTTTTGGCGAATTTGAACACAATGAGGTGTAAAGAAAAAAACAAAACAGAATCCTAAATTTGTTTACCTCCGTTTTTAGAGAATTCAGTGAGCTACGGTTCTAGTAAAAGCTTTACTGCTTAATCAAACGTAGTTTCTATTGTCCATTGCTCCTTGAATGGAAATGAATTCACCAGCTGAAGAAAATAAACTCTAGTTAAAGCCACAGTGTGTAATTTTTGGCCAGTAGGGGGCAGTGCATACCTAAATTATCACAAGCATGCGGTATCTGTGTCTTTGAGTAAGAAACTTAACAATGGAGGTCCAACTAGTGCTGTTTTCAAACGCTCAATTCCCTGAAAATTATCTATTTGCAGCAACATGACGAGCACATCAGTCTCTCTTTCATCGCTTGGAACTAGCGAAGAGGTAAAAATTTGTTTATGGGGAAAAGGTTTTGCATTTTCAGGTGAAATCAATGTTTTAATAGGGGGCATGTTCCGTGCACTTTGTCCGTCCGGGCTCTTGTAGAAGTAAAGATGTCATCTAATATGACTTTCCCCTGAAAAGAGGACCTGCGGCTATGTATTTAAAAACTGATTTTTAAAGTATTTTACAATATCGCCAATATTTTGTTAATGGTTAATATTTTCACTCTGTGGAAATTAGCACCACCTGCTGTCCTGGTGGGGAATTCTTTGCAACATTGACAGAAACGAGGAACTAGAGTATAAAGGAAAAAAATCTCGGTCAATATCTCTGTGTCTAGGTGCAAACTTGCTGACGGAGAAGTATAAGCTAGGCTTTAGACTCTTACCATCTACTAAATTCAGTAAAGAGTGATGTGAGACCAAAATCGTGCCTGTGTTTAGCCTTAGATGGAGTTTAAAACCCAGTTTAGGCTAAATTCCTAAGCGACACCAGACCACGGCACAACGAGGCTGTTACCGAGGTCACCTTATTAAAAGGACTAAAGCCTGGTTCACATCGGCTGCAGAAGAGCTGGACACCGCTTCCATTCGGTGCCCTTGTTAACATACGTTGTAGTTCACAACAGACCGACTGATCCTTGTGTGATTGTCTTGTGTGTCTCGTCAATTCCTGCCAGAATTGACGAGACACACAAGACAATCGGTCTATTTACAAAATAAATGCAATTTGTTCTTATGACACAGTGATGGTTTGATGACTGCAGCTTGCATTGCTGAATTTTGTATTTACTCAGGTTATTTTTTCAGAATGATGATGTTTAAAATGTATTATTGGTAATGTTTGCAGGAAGCAATTTGTTAAAAAAACTTCCATAGCTTCCAGGGTGAGGACGTCCACTTTTCCTCACTTCTCTACTTTCTCCTACCACTCTCCAATTATGTATTTTCTGGCCATTTGGTGGGTTATTTCTGCCAATAACGTCATACTTTCTTGCTCTTCTAGATATGTCACTTGAAGACCAACTGCTGTGTTATACTTGCAACCTAGATTTTGCTGCAGGTTTCCTTCAGTTAAATGGGAGTTTTTCTTTTATCTCTTGATAAATTCATGCCCAGTATGACACAGTTCTGTTGACTGAAGAATTGAATGCAATCAACTGTCCACTGTTGCCTCAAGCCTGTTCAGGAAGAGGGATTGCGGCACAATCAGTGAATCTGTGTAATCAACTGGGCTTTTCATGAATAGAAGACTTTTTACCATCTGGCAAAATAAATTAGGGTTGACTGTATTGTTTTATAAGGGGTATGAAACAATGTTTATAACTGAATTGTGTATTAGTGCTAAATCCATTGAATAAGCTGTTGAAAATTGAATGTGTAAAAAAATATGAATGAAAAATCTTGAGTCAAGTAATCAGACTTCAACTCTTTACCTTTACCTATTTAGTATGTATTATACCGTGTAGACCTTATTATGATATATTGGAGTTAAGAGCAATGGTTACTTATATTTTCTCCCATGGTGTCTCTTAAAGGTTAAAAGCATTTCAGGGCTATGTCAGTAAATATGCTTGACTTTTTCTTCTGGAGCTTTCTGTACTGAGATTTTCAACATGTACGAACTGTCTGAGAGGTGAGGAAATGGTTACAAATGGGATTTCCTTTCTTCCTCGCTCTTCAGCTCAAAAGATGAAGGATGGCAGTCGCAGGTGTATCCCGGTGGAGGTCCTGAGGTGTCTAAATTGCACGCTTGTAAGGCCTTTCACCTCTCATCTGGCTGACTCATACTGAGCTTGAACCGTTCTCCGCTCTCTCCTTGTTTCCTGCCCTCAGCGTGACATTACACACTGATGAATCACAGACAGCAGCCCTGTATTTTCCAGAGAAAATATTTATTTTCTTCCATTTGTTTCAGAGCTATACATTACAAGAGTTCATATTTCCCATAATTTTGATTCTAAATTAGTCTTTTAATCTCTCTTTGTGAAAACTAAGGAAGAGATTTGACACCTTTGATGTTCATGATCACTTTGTGAAGACACTTGGTAATTATTTTCCAACCTCTCCCCTAAGGCCATCATTCAGTGCAGCTGTGACTCCTCCACAGTAGGTTCCAGTCTCCTAGAACCAAGTTAAAAAAAAGAGGCACTGAGTGCGAACAAGAATATCTGTTAAATGTCCTCTTCACTTCAAAATACCCTGAAAACATGTCAGAAAAATCGATTTTCTGTTTAATTTTTGTTTTCTCTGTGTTTTTGGACATTAATCACAGACGTCCTTTAGCTACCTTAGCCGCTTTTCTTCATCCCATTCTTCCCATCCATCATCTATCTGCACTGAAGGATCACTTATTCACAGAGTTCAGAGCAGCAACTGTAAGAGCTTCTCTGCTGAGAGCCTCATCATCTCTGTGGAAATTTTCCAGAACCAGCACTGTGATGACATCTGTGCAAAGAGGCTGCTAAACCAGAACACGTCTGCCTTTTTATTTTTTATCAAAAATGTTCACACTCACGTTCATGTTCCGATGTCTGGATTACAAGATACGGAGATGGATGGAGATTTTTGAAAAATGGATTTATGTCTGGTCGATCTGACTTTTATTTTTCAGTGAAGCTAAAAGGGGCCTTTCTTTATAATATGATATGACAGTCTTTTTTTTTTTTTCTTACCTTCTAATGATGTAAATTCAAAACCAAAAAGCAGTTTTTGCTTCTCGTGGATTTTTATATGGTTAAAATTCATGTTTTACAGGTGTTCAATAAAATTTACAATGAAAACTTTGAAAATGCTTACTCAAAGGGTTACTTTTGCTCAAAATTTACTGTATAAATAAAATGCAATGCCATCATGTGCACAAGGAGAGGAATTGTGCAGTATGTAAATCTGATACTGCAACACGTTACAGACTTTTTCAGCAATCAACAACATGTGTTTCTGTGAATATTTGTTTTGTAGCAGTGAAAGTGATCAATTCTGAACAAAAGGACAAAGATGCTAACACTAGTTCTCTTTTACAAACTACTACTACTGCTAAAATGGGAAAATGCTAGAGTGAAAAATGGCAAATGTTATCATCTAAACTGAATAAAGGTTAATTTTAATCAGCAGTTATTCAGTAGCACAACGGGTTGTACGGCCAATAATTATGAATGGTAGCTTTTCAAGTAAGTCTAGGAGGGGAAAGAAGGGAAGAAGGAAGAAAAATTTAATTCTTTGAGCCAACCTTGACTCCTCCGTCTATGAAACAAGAACCAAATCATTAGACCAGGGGAAACGACAATTTTCTCTGCCTCTTTTTAAAAAACATATTCATGAAAGCTTATATGGCAACAGTGGCTCAGGAGTTACAAGCTTGTCCTGTAACTGGAGGGTTGCTGGTTTGAACCCCCACTCTGTCTTTCTCAGTCATTGTACGTGGTCAAGACACTTCACTCACCTTGCCTAATGGTGGTGGTCAGAGAGCTGTCTCAGGGTGATATAAGGTGCGTTTCCACTATCTGAACTTCAGGGTAGTTTTACCTGATCTTTATCTGACAGGTATAGGAACTAAATTGCCTGCTTAAAACTCTGAACTCTACAGTTCCATGCATGTTCAAATCAGAGATGACAGGAGAGGAATCCAGGCGGTAGGAGGCGGGATTATAGAGAAATGAGCCTTTTTACTTCGTGGTCCAACATTAACTGCAGGATACAGGTTAAATTTCAGGACAAATTAATACTGTATAACACCAACGGTAACATTTTATCATATATATGTCTATCCCAGAAGTGGAAAGCTGTAAAATAGCATGATACAATCCCTTTAAAGGATCACTGGGGCGCTGAGCAATCAGTGACTGAAGATCTTTGATTGTGGGGTTCACGCAGTGGATTCAAGCCTCACTTGAGGGAAGAGTACACATTTCTGTTTGTGCTAAGATTTTTTGACCCATCGATTATGTACTTGACTGATTCTGCCTAAAAATACTTTTTCTGTTTTGCATTTATTTCTTAGGCATCCTGACAGATGATAAGCCATCCAAACTGGCCAGCTTCGGGCAAAGGGCCAGTGTCTTTCCTTTTTCCCCACTCGTCGTGAGCAAATGTTCATACACACAAGAAAAGGTTCGGAGGTTTTTCATCTTACGTTGGTTTTTGGAAGCAGCGTGCATGGTTCCTATAACTGTGATCAAGGGGGATGCATAGGCCTCATCATTTTGTTCAGGAGCTGATTTACTGTAACGTGTAATGCAAAAGTTCATCTGATTTTGATTTATTGTTTTTTTTCTACTGCCTGCCTTCTTATCAGAGGTAGTTTTTTCTGTGTTATTCTTAAAGTTCTCCTTCACTGGTGTTTTTATTAATTTTTAAATGTTCCCTGATATGAAATAATGCCGCCTGAGTCAGTTTTCTTTAAATAATAATAAAAAAGTATTCCCAGTCTATTTCAGTTTATGCAAGTTCAGTGCTGGAGTGGACGTGGAAACAACCAGATCTGGTGTACTTCCTTAGTATGATTAATGACATGCAAGTTTATGTACTCTGATTGGGTAACTACAACATTACTGTTATACTGGCTCTTTTTACAAAATTCATTAACAAGAGTCAAAAATGGTGCCGGTATTAATGCATAGGCGGAGCTTATCGCCCAGTTTAGACAGCATTACCAACAAGACCAGACTCCGACGTGCCGCTGGCTGCAGCAGGACTCTACACCACACAGCAGCTACAGAGTTATGGTGCGTTCAGATGGTAAGCTTTGTCAGCGTAAATAAAGCGACTAGTTCGATGCATATACACAGAAGATACATTTTTAAGATGAAGCTTGCAAAGCTCGTAGGCGGGCCTTTCTCTGCTGGATGTTTTAAACACTAGCGGATCGTGGTTGGCTAGGCAAGGTCGACGTTCGGCAAATTTGTTTTTATAAAACACAAAGTTACAACTCTAACAAGCCAAGTAACTGGAAAGTTTTTTGTATGATCATAATTAATACCAGATATAAAGGTTATTGTCTTTTTATAACACTATGAAAACTTTGCACATTCATCAAATTCATTATTTTAAAGGGGCTATATCATGCAAAATCAAGGTTTTGGAGTTTTCAACCATCTGGTACTGTTATTTTCTCAACAAAAAAAACCCCCACCAGAGTGGTTTTTGGTTTAATTCACGCATGTCTGAGTAATCATCCTGAATTCTGCTCTCTGAGCAGCTGCCCCTCCCTCTCCTAGAAATCGACTGAGCACCACCCCCGCAGGGAGAGCGGTTTACCCCTTATACTTATTTTTTGTTGCTACATCCCAGGTTGGCATAGAAATCATCAGATATCTAAGGGCAGTTTGAAATTAGCAAGATTATGCCTGTCTTTATCCACCCAACGATGCCTGCAAGTCTTTTGCTCTCATTTTGAAGAATTATATCTGATGTAATGCTGGTAGTTCTAAGGATGACTGAATCTACATAAGACTGTGTAGGATGTTAGAAAGCAGGTCAGTATGCATATGTTTCTGTGTTGCTGTTCTCCTTGCTTGATCAACAATTAAAGCCTCCTAAAACTAATGAAGGAATCCTATCACATCCCTTTTATTTAAGAAAATCTATAATAGCTTTCAAAACGCGATCAGTAAAATGCAGCTGTGTTCTTCGTCCATAATGTACGCTTGCCCATACCATAATTGCGCTGCCAGCATGGGCCATTCGATTCACAATGACGTCAGAAAACCGCTCACCCACACAATGCCGCACATGTTGTTTGCCATCTGCCCTGAACAGTGTGGACTGGGATTCATATGTGAAGAGAATACCTCTCCAACATGCCAGACGCCATCGCATGTGAGCATTTGCCCACTCAAGTCGGTCACAATGACGAACTGCAGTCAGGTCGAGACCCGTGTGGACGACGGAAAAGACCCTGAGTATGACGTGGATGCAGATGAGCTTCCCTGAGATGGTTTCTGACAGTTTGTGCAGAAATTCTTTGGTTATGCCAACTCATTGTTTCAGCAGCTGTCCGAGTGCCTGTTCTCTGGCAATCTTGGACGTAAACATGCTGGATGTAGAGATCTTGGACTGGTGTGGTTACACGTTGTCTGAGATTGTGTGGCTGGTTGGATGTTCTGCCAAATTCTCTGCAACGCCTTAGGAGAGAGCTTATGGTAGAGAAATGAGCATTCAATTCCCGAAAAGCTGTAGCGGACATTCCTGCTGTCAACATGCCAATTGCACACTCCCTCAAAGCTCGCAACATTGTGGCATTGTACTGTGTGACACAACTGAACATGTCAGAATGGCCTTTTATTGTTGCCAGTCTAAGGCACACATTTGCAGTGATCAAGGTTTCTAATAAGTATATTGATATGGCACACCTCTGAGATGTGATGGATTATCTCAGCAAAGGAGAAGTGCTGACTATTACAGATTTAGACAGATTTGTGAACAATATTTCAAAGAAATTGTTTTTTTGTGTATATAAAAAATGTTTCAGATCTTTGAGTTCGTCTCATAAAAAATGGAGCAAAAAAAAAGTGTTGTTTATTTTTTTGTTCAGTGTATGTCTCATTGCAAAATTTTATTTATTTCTGGTTCCAACAGCAGTCAAATTTCAGCCTGTGATGGTGAATGAGTATGATCTTGTGATTTCTTCCATTCACTCCTCGGCTGTCACTAATGGGTATTTATTATTGTATCCTGAAGAGAAAAAAGGTTTCCATGAGTTCTTGGCCCTCAGGCATCACACAACAGGTGCACACTAAACCCAAAGAGCTAAGCAACATCACGTCTGTCAATTATTGGAAAACCTTTAACCCACGAAGTGGTTGATCAAACATCCCGTCATAATTTGGAGCAGTTGTTATGGAGCTGCAATGCTGCTGCTTTTGTTTCTCTCCAGAATAGAGGGTTACCTTTAATATGCACTCAGCGGTGCTATTTGGAACTCATCTGTGATTAAAAATGCTGGGAGAGTAATAGTATTAGTTATTTATTCGTTTTTCACTCAAACGTGACTCAGTAGGGGGAAGAACCCAACTTGAAGAGGATGGAGACAACCACAAGAAGACAGTTGCTGCTGTAATGATTGTTTGCATGTGTTTGTTATGAATTAAAGTGACCATGAGAGCATTCAATCCTGTTAGTATGTCTGGGTTTGGATCCTTGAGGCAGGACTTTCTTAAATTGTATTTTATGTGTAGTCATCCAGGAAAAGACAACAACTTTCAAATCATTTTCCTCATATCCAAGTCAAGTCTGAATGCTTCAGTTGCACGTACAGTGGGGCAAAGAAGTATTTAGTCAGTCACCGATTGTGCAAGTTCTCCCACTTTAAATGATGACAGAGGTCAGTAATTTTCATCATAGGTACACTTCAACTGTGAGGGACAAAATGTGAAAAAAGAATCCAATAAGTATTTGGTCACTTCAAACAAGGAAGATCTCTGGCTCTCACAGACCTGTAACTTCTTCTTTAAGAAGCTCTTCTGTCCTCCACTCGTTACTTGTATTAATGGCACCTGTTTGAACTCGTTATCTGTATAAAAGACACCTGTCCACAGCCTCAAACAGTCAGACACCAAACCACACTATGGCCAAGACCAAAGAGCATTTGAAGGATACCAGGAAAAGAATTGTAGACCTGCACCTGACTGGGAAGAGTGAATCTACAATAGGCAAGCAGCTTGGTGTGAAAAAATCAACTGTGGGAGCAATTATCAGAAAATGGAAGATATACAAGACCATTGATAACCTCCCTCGATCTGGGGCTCCTCGCAAGATCTCATCCCGTGGGGTCAAAACGATCATGAGAACGGTGAGCAAAAATCCCAGAACCACACGGGGGGACCTGGTGAATGACCTGCAGAGAGCTGGGACCAAAGTAACAAAGGTTACCATCAGTAACACACTAGAACGACAGGGAATCAAATCCTGCAGTGCCAGACCTGTCCCCCTGCTTAAGCCAGTACATGTCCAGGCCCGTCTGAAGTTTGCCAGAGAGCACATGGATGATACAGCAGAGGATTGGGAGAATGTCATATGGTCAGATGAAACCAAAGTAGAACCTTTTGGTATAAACTCAACTCGTCGTGTTTGGAGGAAGAAGAATACTGAGTTGCATCCCAAGAACACCATACCTACTGTGAAGCATGGGGGTGGAAACATCCTGCTTTGGGGCTGTTTTTCTGCTAAGGGGACAGGACGACTGATCCGTGTTAAGGAAAAAATGAATGGGGTCATGTATCGTGAGATTTTGAGCCAAAACCTCCTTCCATCAGTGAGAGCTTTGAAGATGAAACGTGGCTGGGTCTTCCAACATGACAATGATCCCAAACATACCCGGGCAACGAAGGAATGGCTCCGTGAAAAGCATTTGAAAGTCCTAGAGTGGCCTAGCCAGTCTCCAGACCTCAACCCCATTGAAAATCTGTGGAGGGAGTTGAAAGTCCGTGTTGCTCGGCGACAGCCCCAAAACATCACTGCTCTCGAGAAGATCTGCATGGAGGAATGGGCCAAAATACCAGCTACTGTGTGTGCAAACCTGGTAAAGACCTATAGTAATCGTTTGACCTCTGTTATTGCCAACAAAGGTTATATTACAAACTATTGAGTTGAATTTTTGTTATTGACCAAATACTTATTTTCCACCATAATTTACACATAAATTCTTTAAAAATCCTACAATGTTAATTCCTGGATTTTTTTTTTCCACATTCTGTCACTCACATTTGAAGTGTACCTATGATGAAAATTACTGACCTCTGTCATCATTTTAAGTGGAGAACTTGCACAATCGTTGGCTGACTAAATACTTCTTTGCCCCACTGCATATAGTAAAGAGAATCGGTCCAAGCACAGAACCCTGTGGGGTCCCACACCTTTTAATGCAAGACAGAACACAAGGGAGGCTAAAAACTGTATTTATCAGGTTTATTCAGTGCTCTATAATCACAGATGACGTAATGTATGAATGATGTTGCATTCTGTCCTCGTCTCATCTGACAATTCAAACCTGCTGAAAATTTTACACATGCTCTGTCCAACAAATGTCACATCTGCAGCTGACAGTCTAGCATGTCCATCAATTTAACTGAAGCTGGGAATTAACCATTTGCTCTGGGCTGGAAATAAAAAGTAGTACAATCCTCTTTAATTTCCACAGTGAAATTTCAAAAAGTTGTTCGATAAAAATAACATTCAGTGATTTTATGTAACATAAATAAGTCACACATGTGACCTACACGTTAATATGATGTGTTAAGATATATCAAAAGTGGTTAACTGAATACATATTATACAGCACTGTGAAAAAGTTTTTGCCCCTCACAGAATCACCTTTTTGTCACACATAAATGTTTCAGGTCCTCAAACAATAACACTCAACAAAGATATTCTAAATAAATTCAAAATGTAGTTTGATGAGGATTTCATTTATGAAGGGAAGAATCCAATCTGGCTCTTTGTGGAAAAGCAGCCATTCAGAGGTAGACTTGCCGATTTGATTCATAATTTTTTTCTGCTATAAAACCCATTTAGGTGGGTCATAAACTGATATGTGGACATAAAGCCCATTCCAACCAGGCAACCTCCGGGACATTTCTTGGAGAGGGGAGACAGAAAAATCCACTGGCTTGGTCATCTCAACCATTTTGTCTCCAAAATCGGCTTTTTAAGAATTTGTCAAGATGTCAGCATATCAGCAGTGAGAGACATCACTGATCAGTGCCAAAAGGCCCCCATAGCAGCAGGGAACAACAAGAGATCACCAGAAGCAGTGATGGCTGCCTGCCACATTTCTCTTTGCTAAACAGCGATTCGCCAGCGTCCTGGTTGTTTTGTGTGGTCTGCTGATATAATTTCCCACTAAGTTACAACCAATCAGGATGAGTTCACCACAAGTCCAGGCCAGCGACTCTTCAAGGCCGTTTCCAAGGACATACCCCAAGGCAGGCACTAGTTTGGTTCCTGAAATAGCCCTGGCCTGATAAAATGGAGACAAGCGTATATTATGAAGGTGTAATGAAATTACCAGACGTTATAAGTGAAAAAGCGTTGATAGACCTTCAAGGTTTTTGCTTGAGAGAAGAATTTCAGTTTTTGCTAGGCATTTGGAGTGTTAGTCTGTCTGTGTCTGTTCGTCTGCTTCCTGTTTCTTCCTTGCTCTGGAAGATTCCAACAGACCTCCCGGATGAGCTGAGGAGCTGGTCCATCAAGAGGGAGATGGAGCCTGCCAATTTCACCTCCAAGGTGCAACTCATTGTTATCATCAGCTGTGGTGTATTAGGAACTGGCAGTCAGACCATCAATGTTAAAGTCATATGGTACAAACATGAAGTCCTCTGAGTTCCTCAGTGCTTATGTTAATTCCTATGTGTGTTCCTCCATGCAGTTAATCTCAGTTTCCCTCTACAGTGTTCCTGACCTCATTCATCATCATTACATTATTCAATGTAAATTAAAACCTTAAACTATTTAACTGGTCTCCTAGTGGTGTCCTGCATGTGAGTCAAAAAAAAGGAAATCCAAACAATACAGTTTTTAGCTAATCATCCCCAGACCATCAAACTCCTCGAACTGTTTTTGACTATTTCTTTAATGTTCTTCTGTTTAAACACTATTAGTTTTAGACTGGATATTACAGGACGTGACCATCTTTTTGAGATGCAGGAGGTGCAGGAGATCGTTTGTTCCTGCAGTCATCTATCTCATCCATCCACTAAATATTTTCCTAAAAGGTTTGAGGGATCAAGATACTTTTAAGTAAATGTGAGATGGGCCTTTGTATTCTTTCAGGTCATCAGAGGGTTCAAACTTTGACCTCTCAAACGTAGGCCTTTTTTCTTCAGTCTATTTTTCAAAGCTGATTTATTAACTCTGACCTTGACTGAGAAAAATAAGGTCTGCAGTGCTCTAGATATTTTTTCTGGATTCTCTTTTGACCTCTTGGATATAAGTCAGAATTTTGGTAAGCCGTCCACTTTTGGGAAGGTTCTCCACCACTCCATGTTGTTTCAGTTTGCGAATAATGGCTCTCACTGTTGTTCGCATTGACTTTGTTTCTCATCATGTCTTATTTTCTTTAGATGATGTGCTCCTTTGGTAAACCTAAACCTACTGTCAGGATTCTCACTCCCTCATCATCTGCACCTGTGTCGTCCTGTCTGAACCTCCTCACTTCCTATTGTTTGCACCTGTGTTCCCTGAGTGTCTTCACCTGTTCCTACCTGTTCCTACCTGTTCCAGTGGCTGCACTGGATTTGCCAGTGCAGCCGCCAGAGCTGCTGGATTTGCCGCACCCTCCGCCAGAGCTGCTAGATTTGCCACAGCCGGAATCAGGCGAAGTGCCAGAGCCGGACATCATTGTTGCAGCAATCCTCCTGGCCATCACGGCAGCAGCCCTTTGGCACCCGCCGTGTCCTTATGGGCAGCCGGAGCTTCCTGCGACGACCAGGAGGGACCTGATTCCAGCTTGCAAGCCTCCTCTCTCAGTCCCAGCTTCACTAGCCAGGTTCCTTCGTTCCCGTCTATGGGAACCAACCAGGTCCCTCTCCACCCACGACCAGCCAAGCTTCTTCTGCCTCGTCCGCAAGAGAAGACCACCGGGCCAGCTGCCCGTCTTCCGTCCCACCAAGGGACGTCCGTTCAGCTTCCCGCTGGACCTCCAGGTCCCCAAGAGAGGACCGCTGGGCCGTGCACCCGTCTCCCGCCCCGCCAAGGGACGTCCGTCCAGCCTGAAGTTGGCGTCTGCTTCAGCCTGTTCAACCTTCTCCTTTTTCCGTCTCTAGTCCCAGAGTTAGCAGAGCCCCTTCAGTCCCTGTTTCCGGAGCCAGTAGAGCCCCTTTGGTCCCTGTTTCCGGGGCCAGCTGAGCCCCTTCAGTCCCTGTTTCCGGGGCCAGCTGAGCCCCTTCAGTCCCTGTTTCCGTCTGCCCGTCTCCCGTCCCAACAAGGGACGTCCGTTCAGCTTCCCACTGGACCTCCAGGTCCCCAAGAGAGGACTGGCGGGCCGTGCGCCTGACTCCTTTCCCGTCAAGGGACGTATGTTCAGCTTCCTGCTGGACCTCCAGGTCCCCAAGAGAGGACCGCCGGGCCATGCGCACATCTCCCGTCCCGCCAAGGGACGTCTTTCCAGCCTCCCGCTGGACCTCCTGGTCCCCAAGAGAGGACCGCCGGGTCGTCCGCCCGTCTCCCGTCTCTCCAAGGGATGTCCGCCAGTCGTCATCCAGCCAGAGGACGCCATTCGGGCCGTCCGCCCGACTCACGTCCCGTAAGGAGCCAGCAGGATTCTCACTCCATCATCTGCACCTGTGTCGTGCTGTCTGAACCTCCTCACTTCCTATTGTTTGCACCTCTGTTCCCTGGGTGTCTTCAGCTGTTCCTCCTTGTCTCCTTTTATTTAAGATCCAGCGAGCGCTTCAATCCTCACTGGATCATTGTCGTACCTTTGTATGTATCGTCTCACCTTGTGTTGCTTCTCACTAATAAAATACCACCTTACCTGGAACTCTGCTTTTGCGCCTGAGTCCTTCGTCCTCCTTACAGCACAAGCGACATGGCACCTACTTATTATAGTCAGACAGGTTCCGTTTAAGTGATTTATTTGAAACTGCAGGTCTGACTGTAACCAGGCCTGAGGTTGGCTTCTGAAATCAAAAACAAATGTGAATAAAATTTAAGTGAAGATTTTAGAAGGCCTTTACAACTCCAAAAGAATAAAAACTTTACTCAGGTTATCTTTGTTATTAAAATCTGTTTAATGGTCTGAAAAAAAATTCTGACAGCAGAGTAAACACTAAAATTTTTACAAACAGTGATGGTCAACAAAAATTGGAAAACTATTTCAGAAGATGTGGAAACCTTTATAGCAAACAGAAGCAGAACTAGTTTGTTAAGCATTTACACAATTTTTAGTAAATAGTTTAGTTATTAAAGTGATAAAAATATTTGTAACTGAAGCAGCTAGAGTTTTTGTAACACTAATTTGTTATTCAGTGCGAGCATCCTGTGTAAAGAGCAGTTTGATTATGTTTTTTTTTTATCTAAAGTGTGCTTTAAAGGGGAGTTTTTCCTCTCCACCGTCGCTACATGCTTGCTCAGTTTGAGGGATTGTTGTGAAGTCAACGACACAATGCAAGCGACTGTCTGCTGTTGCTACATGCTGGTCCAGGAGGAGTGAATACTGCAAATCAATGAATTGATTCAATCTGCTAGGTTTCCTTAGATAGAAAACGTGTGTGTGATTGCATTAAAACTACTTTTCTTCTTAGGCTCCTTGATATGACGTGCTGTGAATTGACACTATATACATAAATAAAACTGAACAGAATTCAGTTCACTTATTCCACCATCTTGACTGTCAGAATAAAAGCTGACAAGATTCATATGACACCCTCTGACCCATCTACTTTTAGTTACGTTAGTGAAGCTGATGTGAAAATCTTTATTACATTTTTTATTCCACCAGCTCAGGTGTAATTTTCTTTTGGAACAAGGTCATTCAGGACAACAGCTGGTAGATCGGCCACAGTAGTAAATGTGTTGAGGCGTGGCATTCTGTGAGATGTTGTCAAGACGCTCGACCCCTGAACTCCATGCTTTTCTTTCCCTCTTCTCCGAGTCAGGGGGTTGAGACAGAGGTAGGATACTAATTTATTGTGCAAAGAAGCATAAATGAAGGGATTGTAGCAGGCCGAACTCATGGCAAGAAGGTGAGCAGACACCTGGATGACGTTAATGTAATTCTTTCCCAGAATGGAGAAGTCTGAGTCCAGGTCACGGATCAGGTTCACCACCTGGAAAATGAAGCTTATTATTAGAAGTGAAACATGCAGACCCATATACAAAAACAAGTAAACATCTTGAGGCATGACCCAATCTTTTTTTTAACCTTTTGGTCACCAGACTTTGATTTTTCATCATAAGGTTCAATACTTCAAATTCTGCTTGCAAACCACCTTTTATCATGTAAAATCTACATTAAAACATATTGAACGGGAAGAACAGCTGACAGAGTACAGTTTGTTTTAGTCAAAGTGAAAAGCTGTGGATAAAAGTATAAAAAAAATTCTGAGTAGAACTTTGATTAACTAACGTTATGCCTTCGTTACATTATTTGTTTTATGACATCAAATGACTTTTATATATTAGTAATTTGTAGAAGTAAGATGATTATTTTGATTTTTTGTCTCTGTTATTAGATCATCCGTTACATTACTGGCTGCTCATCTGACTAAATGTCAGATCTCCACTTTGCAGCAAGATTTATTGTGGCTTTTTGCCCCAACCTGTCCCTAGTAAATTTATTAAAACCAGAAAAGTTCGATTTGGGTCCTTGTAAGCCAAAACAAACCACCATTCTTTGATTTGATTAAGCAATATATTTGGTGACAAGATCGAACTTCCCACTTCTGTTCCTCAAACAGGAAATCACTAATATTCTCTCTTGCTGTTATATCCTTGACTCAATCTAATCAAATATACTTCCTTTGAAAGATAACTTTATACAAGTTAGAGTAATAACTAGCTAATAGCAAGTAATAATTCTGTAAATATTTTATTTTTAAATTATCCTACACATATGCACATTTAAATCTGAGTATGCCACTTTATTTTTCATTAATTGCAAAGTACAGCTCAAAGTGTTTTATGCCATCAAATTCTAATTTTTCCCATTATAACATGGATGCATTAAAAATCATGACTAATAAAACTAGGCTACCCTCTTTTTTTAGGCTGTGGTCCATTTTTTAAGCCCATTAAAGGTGCTTTTAAAAGTGAATGTAGGACTAGTGTGTTGCTAAACGGTTTTTGTGTGTGCATAAGTTACTAAATCTTTTCATTATTTGAGCAGCGGTTGTTCTTCTGTCGGATCAGAAAACAGAACATGATAAGGCCCGCCCATACTGATTCGGTTAACTTCTTTCAACCCCTTATTTACTATTAATTTTACATGAACAGTTTTATTTTGTATTTTTATTTAGTTTTTTTTATTCGGGTTGTGATTAGAACATCAACAGCAACACCCCTAATATTAACTTTAAATATTTGCAGGGAGGTTTGTCTTCCTTGAATTTAAATGTTAATCTCTTATAACTTATAACTTATAACTGCTTTTCATCAGGTCACTTCAAAAAAAATAAAGTTTTTATTTTTGTGGGTTTTTTTAATGTCAGGTCTAGCCCAATATTGCTAGTATTTTGAGGTTGTTTAAATCCAACTCTTTGACTGAAGGCCAGATAGGAAATATTAATGTTTTTCATAAATAGAAATAGGACAAAAAAATTTAATAAATATATGATTATTTTCTTTGTGCTCTTAGAAATTCAGAAATCTTTGAAATAAAAAAATTTGGGATAAAATGTAAATACGGATTATTAATGTAATAATAACTAGAATTTGATCCTGTCTTTGATTCTGTGGAATGTTCACATGATTGAAATGTTTGAAATGTAAAGCAGCCCCAGTTATTAGATAATGATTGTGCTTGAAGGAATATATCCTTGAGAGTTTTATATTTTAGATATGGTTGCTTTGATATTAAATGAAGCTGTTTTATGATGTTTCATGATGTGAGATATATCTTACAGTATGTCACGTCAAATCTGCTTCTGATTAGATTGATTGTTTGGTATCTTGTGATGACTCCTCCCCTGCAGATGCCACAGCAGTAGACATGTCTTTACAATCCATTAGAGAGACTTGCCACACCCTGTTAAAGGTCACTAATCAACCCTTGTGTTAACGTTTGTCTATATTGAAACAAAGTTGTTTAAGATCCAGTGGTATTAATTTCCTTTAAACCCATTTCCCCATCATATTTAAACATATTTATCAAAATGATAGCTGGTAAGAGCAGATATTCATGATAGCTCTTCTCTGCCAGAAAAGATCAGTACTGCCTTTCAGATTTAGAATAAAGTTTGTCAGATTGGCAGCGAGAATATTGAATTTTGGTCTGGGATCTTTCTGTGTGCTCTCTGTGGGTTCTCTCCAGGTACTCTGGCTTCCTCCCACAACCCAGAATCATGGCTGTTAAAGGGGAAGTTTGTTTTTTCTTTCATCTGGACCTTATTTTTTTAGCATTTATTGCGTTCATTTACTCACGTAGACAAGTTTGGAGCCACTTGGAGTCCTTTGGAAGAAATTCATACCCAGTTGTAATCAGTGAATATCCATTTAAGGGGAATCGAGGGGGCAAACAAAGTGCTGCCTCTAAAATAAGGTATTATCTGCACAAAAACTTCCTCATTTAACTAATGTTCTCTGTCAAACGATTAAAACTTTTTATCCAATTAATCACAGGGTAGCTGTGAATTAATCCTGACAAATTAACATTCCTAAATATAACTAAAAAACTAAAATTTTTGTAGTTTTGTAGCGGTAACTCACTATTAAATGTACTGAAGCTATACAGTGAGCCAACATGCATAAATAAACATAAATACGGTGCTTATGTACTCTCATTTTACTGCTAATAGATGTTAATATTTGGCTGCTCGAGTCTGAACTCTATTAACTGAAGCTTCTCCAGATGTGTTGTTATCTCAAACCATAGCCTATTGTTTTGAGTGATATAACTAAATTTTTATTTTTCTCTTTCTCCATTTTGCATCTCTGGTCGTTTGTCTCCAACTTTAATGTGAGCCCGACGGCAGGGAGCAGCTCTCCTGTCCCCAAATCGACCACAAATCTGTTGTATTGAAGAGTAGCTACTGCGCATTTACAACTTTTGACGAGCGTTTATGGGCAAAAATTGTTGTGCCCCAAGGGAGAAATACATCCTCAAATCAACTTGCCATAAACCAGTGGTTCCCAAACATTTTCTTCTGGGCCCCCCTTTTGGTTTACATAACACCAAACGACCCCCCCCCCCGCGCAAATTCTCTCACTCACACACCTTATCCAATCAGAGTACACTGCAGTTTATTTCACTTTCACCCTTTTATTAAGAAAATTGGACGAATTAAGGGCTGACTGCAATAAACAACGGGTTGCATAACAATAAAATACAACCTCAAGTAACAAAACAACAAACAGTCTTACCAGTGTAAAAAATGTAAGGGTACATTTTTAATTGTAGTCTGTACAACAGTATTTTTGCTGTCAGTGTAATTTTTTCAAGCATCTTAACAACGTAATGCTTTTCTTTTTTAAATTTGTTGTAACAAAATTCCACACTGTGATCCATTCATTCTTTTAAAAGAAAGGTTCTCTGTTCAAAAAGGGATAATAATTATGAACAACTCCCTGAGAGGAAAATAAATTAAAATAAAGGTTTGTCATAAAAAATGACTTAAATCCTGCCATCTTCTCAGTGACTGGTGTGAGCCTGCTTGTTGCTGCAGATCTTCTCAAATCTGGGTTTTAGTTGTGAGACTGCCACCCTGAGTTCAGTTTCAATGTCCAGCTTTGACCATTTTGCTAGCTGTCAAGTAGTGATTTTGTTATTTTGTTTATCATTCGTCTCGCGCCCCCCCTGCAATGGCACGACGCCCCCCCAGGGGGCGCGCCCCACACTTTGGGAACCACTGCCATAAACTATAAAATATTTATCTTGTACATCTTAAATGAAACACACATATATTTAAAAATATTTGTATGTTATTATAATTTTTTTTCTCCATGTTTTATTCAAGTTATTATGGGAATTGGTGAGTGGCGGGGTGGCGCCCTAGTGCCCTCTATTGGCCAGCTGCCACTGCATAGCATCTCGGAAGTGCTTCTTTGTTCTCTTCCGGGGTGTTTTACAGGCTTATAATCTAACTACACTAACATGCAATTTCAACCACGTCACCATCGTGCTCCATCCCAGTTGTAGTCTGAGCAGGGCTTTCACTCTGTGATGTATGGAGGTTGGTTAGACAGAACTTGCTACTGCAGACATTAACATAGTTCGACTTTGTGTGTTTATAAATTGCACCAACCGAATGACCAATTGGACGAAGTTCAGATTCCACTGATTGCGACTGGATATGAGCTTCGCACGAAGGACTCAAAGTGGCTCCAAACTTGTCTGGGTGAGCAAATGAACGGAATTAATGCTAAAAATATATTTTTTTAAATTCCAGTTAAAAAAAAAGAACTTCCCCTCTAAGTTAAATCACTCTTGGGTATGGGTGTGTGTGCGTGGTATTTTGCCCTGTGTGTCCCGATGTTGCATTGGTGTTGAATTATAACTGGTCCAGGGTATGTCCCACCCCTTGCTCATTTATTGCTGGAGATAGATACCAGCTGTGATGTGACCCTGTAAGGATAAGCCATATAGACAATGGATGGATTCTGGTTTTAATAAAACTAGGGCTAAAGCTTCGGGTATAAAAGGAACTTCAGTCTCATTTCCTAACGCTCAAGAGATGCTCAGTTATGAGGAGTCCCAACAATGAGGACCTTTTTCACTCAGAATGTCCGTCAATCAATAATGTTTTATTAATATCTGCATTTACCTGCAAAGGGAGCCAAGAGAAAGCAAAGCAGAGGACAGACACCAGCAGCAGAACGAAGGTCTTCCTCCGCCGTCTACTCCAAGCAGCCCGTGCGCATCTCAGCTCAGGACAAGCTGTGAAACTTGACGAGGTCCTCTGCTTCAGGTGGTAGGATATAGCGCAGTAGGAAAGGGACACCGCAGCAAGGGGAACAAAGTATGAAAAGACGAGGATGAAGCAGGAGTAAATGAGTCGACCTTGTTCCTGGCCATCCCAAAACTCCTCGCAGACTGCCATCTCCAGGCCTGCAGCATGCAGGTCCAGGTAGACCGTGTGAAGAGCAGTCGGGGTGGATAAGGCCAAGGCGGACAACCAGATCAGAGTTACCAGGCAGCAGCAGAACTGGCATCCAATTCTTTTGCGAATGGGATACGCTACAACTATGTAACGATCGACTGCAATGGCCATGAGGGACAGAACTGCTGCGTAAACAGCCGTGGACTGCATCACGGTGACAAAGTGGCACATGTGATACCCGAACACCCATCCACGTCTGTCAAAGGCGTAGAAGGCCGTCAAAGGAACGCAGAAGATGCACATCACCAGATCAACGAGCGCCAGATTACTGATGAGAAAATTAGTTGTGTTGTGTCTCTTTTTGTCGTACCAGATGAGGAAGAGGAGGAGGAGGTTCCCAGAGCAGGCGATAAGCACCACAACAGAGTACAGGGGGATGAAGAGGAGCTTCAGACTGAACAGCAGATCATATCCAGAAAAAGCAGGGGCTGGAAAGAGCGAGGGGTGGAAGAGGTGGTGAGAAGAATTGCAGCAGGATGACGGGAGTGTGGAGGAAGAGTCAGAGGCTGGGGCCGAGGAGTTCACTCTGGACTGATTGAACACGTTCTCCCAGTCCATGTCTGTAGAGACAAAGAAGAGCGAGATGATTAGACCTAATTTGTTGAATATTCATATACAAACTGTGAGATTTACCCCCCTGGCATTTGCATCATTTATTTGATAACAATATTCTTTAACACTAAGTGGTTTGATGATGGGTAATGGGATGATTCACACTGATCAGAATAATCAGTGACCACTTCAGAGCTCTCTATCCGACTCATTAAAGAAGCGTCAGCAGTGCTTTTTGTTCCTGTCAACGATCCCAACACTTGATCATAGTTCTCAGCTTTTATTCTCAAAGTTTTCTAAATCGGATCAATTTTTTCTTGGTCTGTTAAGGTTTTCATGAGTAGACCGAGAAGATGTGTCCGGTCCATGTGAACCATCTCAACTCCTGGGAATGAACATCTTGAGAACACATATACTCAAACATCTTTACACGAAATGCAATAAAAAATACTCACCAGCCGGGTGAGGTATTAAACATGAGTATGAAAAGGTCATGAACAAGGACTTGACCTGCAGCTTGCAGCTGCATATAGAGGATTTGATAAAAAAGGAAAAATTACAAACACAGATAAAAAAACAATGTATTAAATGTATTCCAATTTGCTGGATCAGAAGAGGAGGAAATGAGCAGCAGCAGTAGTCACAGAGTAAGTCACTGCTATCAGAACTGGATACAGAACAATCTGTCTCTTCTGTGTGTTAGTTTGACTGAGAAAGGAACAAGTAGCAGACATCAAGCACCAAATCAGAGTAAATTCTGTGTGAAATTGTTAAATCCCAGGTAGCACCAATTCAAAAAGCGGCAACGCCTCATTATGTGATCAATGCACTGTAGAGGAGGAATACGTGTGTGTTAATAAGCTGGTAGGGCTGAGCAGGACCGTCTGGCTACTGCATGCCTCATGATTCCTTCAAAAAACACCAGAATATTCCCAAATCAATCCCAATCAAGACATTAATTTGTGATTGAGAACCTTACCAAAGCTGCCGGATAACCAATACAGATCAAATAACAGCAATATAAATATAGAGAGAAAAATGAAAAACTCTTCTGACTTTAAATTTTCTTTAACAACAATTAACAATTATTTGTTAAATTAAACATACAGAATGTATTGTACAATGTTTGGTTGGTGAAGTTCATATTAAAAAGAAAGTACCTGCTATAGTTGTTTGTACAGAGGCTCAGCACCTGTTAGCGTCTTCTGTCTTGCATGGAGTCCTGCCGTTGTGCAGAATTTCCTCCTCTCCGCTTTGGAATAAAGAGTTGAGCTCTCTCTCTCTCTCTCTTTGTGAGTGGGCTTCTCACACAAACCACTCAGTATGTGATTGTAAGTGAGTCACCTCCACTATGGTGTGGGGGAAAAAAATATGAATCTCTCGTAAATGCTCTCCAGGAAATCTGATATCCTGGATAGAAATCTCTTAAATTAAAACACTGAGTGTAATTACCTCCAAATGATCCAGGCATTATGTCTGGGATTAGTGATGGTCACTCTGAATATGCTATATATTTATATTTTTTCACTTTTGCCTAGTCTTGTCAGGCCTGCCTTATACATTGTTAAAATTTTATAGCTGATTTTTTGCAGTTTTTGGTGTTTGTCCAAATGTGTCAAATGGTTTAACACACAAATCGAAATAAAGTTGTTTAAGAATTAAAATAATTAATTTGATCTATGTATAAATATTTTATTAGGTAAATATGAAATCATTAAAGGCATAGTGTGTGATTTTCGGCCAATAGGGGGCAGTGCATACCTAAATTATCACAAGCATGCGGTATCTGTGTCTTGGAGTAAGAAACTCAACAATGAAGGTCCAACTAGTGCTGTTTTCCTTGAGAATTATCTATTTGCAGCAACATGACGAGCACATCAGTCTGTCTTTCATCGCTTGGAACTAGCGAAGAGGTAAAAATGTATTTATTGCGAAACTTTTTTGCATTTTGAGGGGAAATCAATGTTTTAATAGCGGGCGTGTTTCGTGCGCTTTGTCCATCTGGGCTCTTGTAGAAGTAAAGAGGTCATCTAATATGGCTTTCCCCATAAAAGAGGACCCGTGCCTGTGTATTTTAAAACTGGTTTTTAAAGTCATATTTTACAATATCTCCAATATCTTGCAATTACTGTGCTTTACGTAATAATTATAACAAAATATTTTAATGGCTATTTTCAAAGATGTACTGCAAAAACTACACACTGTCACTTTAAAGATGTTTGCTGCACGGATAGAAGTGCAGTAGAAGGCCCTGGGTTCAAATCCTAAAACGAAAAAAGTAGGGATGCACCGATACTGATGCTAGTATCGGGTATCGAGGCTGATACCATTCTTATGTACTGTATCGGTATCGGTTAAAGGTAACTGATACCATGAACCGACACTTAAAATGTGTAAACTCTGCAAACACTTAACAGAAAATTTAAATTTTTCACTTACATTTTTTGTTTTGTGGTCATTTTTATTAATATTTTATTTTTGATCTAAATCATCATCATTTATTTTATTTTTTGTGTGTGGTAGAAGTATCAGTATTGGTACTTGGTATCGACAAGTACTTAAATCCAAGTATCGGTATCGTATCGGTTCGAAAAAAATGCTATTGTTGAATCCCTTGAAAAAAGGTGACTTAAATGCAAATAAACCAACATTTAAATTTAATTCTGAGGTTATCAATAATTTCATGATCTAAAACAAGTCAATGTGACATAAAAAAAAAAAAATCTGAGCGAGCAATAACTTTCTCCCAGCTCTGTTGGGGAAGAGCTGATGTTCTCTATCAAAGATAATTAGATATGGCTTCCTTGAATAGTGAATGAATGATGTCACATATCCTGCTGTGTGGCACTTTAGACAAACACACTTGGATGCTGATGTTACAAAAGAG
The DNA here is from genome assembly GCA_028564705.1 of Apricaphanius iberus. Classification (NCBI taxonomy): domain Eukaryota; kingdom Metazoa; phylum Chordata; class Actinopteri; order Cyprinodontiformes; family Aphaniidae; genus Apricaphanius; species Apricaphanius iberus. The sequence continues at coordinate 781,189 of JAPXFQ010000831.1, read as the reverse complement.
AACACCTAATTAAGCAATGAGAAGACAAAGCAGGATGTTTCACCTGCTGGAAGCACATCACCCATTCATAATGTCGATAGAGGGATTGTTAGCTTTGTTAATAGGGCCTTTAATGTCAGCGGGACACTGACAGTGTCAAAAACATCTCAGAATTCATTACCGATTAACTGTATTTACATAGAGCGCAGGAACAGAGCAGATTTATTGACAAGAGGTTTAGCTTAAGCGTGGAGTACAAAAAACAAAAAAATTGTTAAAATTATTCACACCCTCGCACGTTTAGATTTATATTGAATCCGATAAAGAATCAATTGAGTGACCTAAAGATTAGGGCGATGGCATACAGGCCTAGCCTCAAACAGCTGGAGCTCATCACTGAAAAGAAATCCTTGTTACACCAGCAATAAAAAGCAGTTATAAGAGGGGTTGATTGATATAATGCTATAAATGTTTCCATACAAATTAGTCTTTTGTATATTGTGGATAAAAACAATTTTTTTTTTTTTTTTTTTTTTCTTTCTTTTTGTTAGATTGAAAATATTTTTAAACATAAATCCTTCATTTATGCAAGAGTTACCCACAGAACCATGACTTGCTGGTTGAAGAATGGGATGTCATCCTGCTGTAGTGTATGACTAAACTGGTGACCAGCAAAAGGTGCCAGTTCTCTTGTGAATAGCTGATCCCTCTGTTTGCTAATTTAATGAATTATTAAATTGCGGAGAAACCTCAATTATCTAATCCAATAAATGACACCAAATAAGAGTTGATAGCAGGAGCTGGTTGACAGTGGAGAGGATTTGGAACGTTTTGCATGGGTGCAACCAAACAGTCCATTTAAATCTATTTAACCCAAGAATCCATATCTGTGTGGTGATGGCAGATCTTTCAACCTTCACAACATTGCAGTTAACCCCCTCTGAGTTTCAGACTGTTGAACGCTGAGAAACGGGAGCTAAGAGCCACATGTGCCGAGCTAAACCAGTAAAACTCCACATTCAGCCACTGCCACAGAGGCGATAAGAGGTTGATGCCGAATTGGAGGACTTCAAGAAGGTACTGTTAAGAGGTGGATACCGGGGGCGCATCGCTACGCAACCAGCCAGGAGGAAGCCGGAGCCAGGAGCTTCCCAGCGCTGCCAGCCAGATTAGCAACCCTTTGTTAGCGTGCTGGCTAACACCCTTTGGAAACCCCCCTATCAGTGCACATGCAACTCGGAGGATTTTAAACGTTCATAAGGTCTGTTTGGGCAGAGGTAAATTAGTTAGGATAACTAATTTTAAAGGTGTTTCCCTTTTTTATTGTTGTTAACTTTTTAAGTTTCATCTGCTATCTTTGGGTAAACCAGGCCTTGGCCTGAAATTTGAATCAGTGTTTTCAAAAGACTCCCACCAAAGGGTTGTTTTAAATCCTGCAATTTGAGCTACTCTATCAAACAGGACTTTTTCCTTTCTTTGTGTAATGTTTAATAAATCGATTTGAGGCATTTTAAACACCCCATGTGTGTTACAGGGAGCTAAGCTAAACAAGCACATGTGTTGGTTTAGGCCTGCATTTCATAAACAAACATCACTAATAACAGTTCAAACAGAACTCGGTTTAAAATAGATTGTTTAAGAACAAAATATAATCTTAGCCATGTTTGAACTTGCCTTATTGTATCAAAATGCTAGAATTAGATTATTTACTGCGGTGATCAGTTCATTAATAAAGTAATTTTCCAACGGTTAATAACTTCCATCCAGATAATTTTTAACAAATATTTCTTGATCCAAAGAATGTTTTAATTATCCTTACATTGTTTTATTGGTTTAGACATAAATCAATGTTGCTGTTCCTTTGAGCATTCAATCTTTAGCCTTCCTCATACACATAACAAAGCAGTAGTCGTGGTCTTGTATCGTCCACCAGGCCCTTATTATCAATTTTTAGATCAGATATCAGATTTTCGATCTGACTTGGTTTTAAACACTGATAAAGTTATTCTAGTTGGATACTTCAATATTCATGTTGATTGTGAAAGTGATAGTCTAAATACAGCCTTTAACATTATCTTAGACTCAATAAGCTTTACTCAAAATGTGCAGGGACCAACCCATTCTTGTCACCACACTTTAGATCTTGTGTTGACTTATGGCATTGACTGTGAAGAAATAACAGTCTTTCCACATAATCCTATCCAGTCTGATCATTTTCTGATCACTTTTAAAGTCACTCTAACTGACAATTTCAAACCTGAAAGAAAACTTAATTATACCAGAACGTTATCAGACAATGCTGTAACAAGTTTTAAAGAAGCTCTTCCAACTTTAGTTTCCTCAGTATATAAAAGTACAGTAGAAAATACTGATTTAACTCCTGACCCCTCACAACTTGACATTTTGGTTCATAGCGTTAATTCCTCCCTGCGTCTGGCAATAGACAAAGTTGCCCCTTGAAAAGGAAGGTGGCAAGCCATAGAAAATTAGCTCCCTGGTTTAATTTAGAGCTACGTACCCCAAAGCAATCCCCAAAAGTCTATTGCTTTATAATAAGAGCATTCGAACAGTCAGAACAGCATATTTTTCATCTTTAATCGAGGAGAATGAAAACAATCCTAGGTTTCTTTTTAATCCAGTTCCCAAACTCTAAAACATTCTGGTCCTTTTAGATCTCAGTGCTGCCTTTGACACTGTCAATCACAATATTCTCATAGAAAGGCTTCAAAGTGTCGGTATAATAGGAACAGCACTAGGCTGGTTTAAATCTTATTTGTCGAACAGATTTCAGTTTGTTCAGGTAAACAATAGATCTTCCCCGGCCTCAATGGTTACTTGCGGAGTACCACAGGGTTCGGTGCTTAGGCCGATTCTTTTTACTATATGCTTCCTATTGGTAAAATCATTAGGCAGCATGGGATACATTTCCATAGTTACACAGATGATACACAGCTATATCTATTCATAAATCCTGATGAATTCAATCAGTTAGGTAGACTACAGGCATGTCTCGAAGATATAAAAAATTGGATGACTCTAAACTTCTTGCTTCTGAATTCTGATAAAACAGAAGTTGCCGTCTTTGGACCAGAAGCTCTGAAAAAGAAACTACTTAGTCAACCCCTTCACCTGGATGGCATTAAATTGTAACTCTTTCTTATCAGGTAGTCCACATAATACAATTAAAATTCTTCAGTTAGTCCAAATGCTGCTGCAAGGGTTCTAATGAATAAAAGAATAAGAAATCACATTTCCCCTGTTTTAGCTTCTCTTCACTGGCTCCCAGTAAAATCTATAATAGAATCCAAGATCCTCCTTCTGACATATAAAGCTCTTAATAATCTAGCTCCATCATACATAAGAGACCTCATCGACCCATATGTTCCTAACAGAGCACTTCGCTCTCAGACTGCAGGTTTACTGATAGTTCCTAGGATTTCTAAAAGTAGAATGGGTGGGAGATCTTTCAGTTATCAGGCTCCCCTCCTATGGAACCAGCTCCCAGGGTTGGTTCGTGACGCAGACAACTTGTCTATCTTTAAAACTAGGCTTAAAACCTTTGACGAATCTTACAGTTAGAGACAGGTTACTAGGTAGTTGGAGACAGGTTAGACAGGTAGCTAGGAAGAGACAGGTTAATGTTAGTAGTCATGTAGAGTATCAAAAGCTAGGAAGAGATAGGAAGAGGTAGAGTAGCTAGGTAGAGATAGATTAATGTAAGCCAGGTAGAGAGTGTTAGTAGCTAGGTCTCCTAGTAAATAGGAGACAGGTTAATGTTAGTAGCTATGCTGCTTTACGATAGGCTGTTGGAGGACATTATTAGAGTCAGTTCCTACTTTCTATCCTACTTCTCCCCAACTGCATGATGTGCTGTCAATTCAAGCTCTAACCTGTTTTCTCTTCCTTCAGTAGGTGCTCCTGACCCGCCCTGCTTGACGACCCTGACTAAGATGGCATTCCAGTGGAGGAATGTTCTCCACATCCTGCTACCAACCTCTGCTTCTGCATCAGTTCTGTTGCTCTTTCTGTGTCTCTGCTGCCTTCTAAAAACCCCAGACGGTTTCGGCAGATGACCGCTTATGCTGAGCCTGGTTCTGCTGGAGGTATCTTCCTGTTAAAAGGGAGCTTTTCCTCTCCACTGTCGCTTCATGCTTGCTCAGTGTGAGGGATTGCTGAGAAGTCACGATGCAATCTTCTGTGGTTTTCTAATTCCTAAATTAAACATTGTATTGTAATAACTCTTCTTGTAAAGTGCCTTAAGATGACATCTGTTGTGAAATGGCGCTATATAAATAAACTGAATTGAATTAATTGCTAATTAGTCAAACTAATTACAATTGGTGAACCAATTTAGCTTTCATTTCAGCATCTGCATATCAAGCCTTGGGTCTGATTTGCATCCAAAGCATAAATCAGAATTCATGTTTTCTATCTTTATTGTATTTTTGTCCATTTGTGTTCTTTTATTTGTAGTTATTTGTTTATTTTGATAAGTAGTGTTTTGGTTATTACTCTGAGTGATGAAATGTTTCTTTTTCTCCTTTGGTAAATAAACACTTGTATTTTGGAAAGTCACTGTTTGTCATTTTTTTGTTCCACACACATATGGCAAAGTTTCATGATCAATAGACGGTAAAGAATTCACTTCTTCAGATTATGAGACTGGTATAGACATTTCCTGATATAGGTGGTGCCCCGAATATTAATAATTTTTCATAAATTGTTTATTTAATTCACTGCCATAAGCAGTCATTTAACTAGTGATAGCAAAATAGCTGAATTTTTCCTTAAATCCACAACACCAGGATGCTAGAACATTTGTCTACCCAGTATAAAAAACTAAAGCCTAGTTTATACTTCTCGATCTATGTCGAAATGGGTTGACACAGCTCCATTATCCGGACGACGTAGAGCCCCATTTTCTAACTGTCAATCTCCATCAACGGAGAGCTTATGCCTGTGGTTGGTCAGCTCAACAACAGCTAGAGATAATTTCACAGGAACGGTGCTCTATGTCGCTATAATCAGCAGTCAATGCAGCTTTGGGGCACTGCATGCTTTATATTAAAAGGAGGGTTGACCTATGATGTTTTAGTGATTTTAAAAAACAAGAAGGTGTAGAGAAACAACAAAAAAAGAGACTGCCGTATTTGGTTACATACGTTTTTAGAGTATTATATGAGCTGCGCTTCTAGTAAAAAGATTTACAGCTTAATCAAAACATACATTATGTTATCCATTGCTCCTTCAGGTGGAATATGTTGATAAGCTGAAGAAAATAAACTCTAGTTAACCAGAAACGATACTGCAATGGTAGGCACACCCGCAATGAAAAGTTAGCACCCCTTGATGTCCTGGTGAGGAATTGATATGCAACAGTGAAAAACCAACAGAGAACGGAGATACAGAAATGGTGGCCTATAAACGTCTCTGTCAATACGTCTGTGTCTGGGTTCAAACTTGCTGACAGAGCAGTATAAACTAGGCTTTAGTATCAAGAACGTCATGTTTGAATGCTTGCGTACAAGTGCTATTGTAGCTAATCAAACAAATTCCATTGTGATTTCCGAGGCTAATGCTTAATCATAATTAGAAAGTATGTTCAGTTACGTGAAATTGAGAATATCCTCACAACTTTAAATATTACACACACATTAGGTTAAGGAGATGGTGAGGGTCTAAAATCCCAGATATTAGCAAGGCAAAGCAAGTTTATATGTATGGTACGCTTTAAACAACAGGGATAATTCGAGATGCTTTACATGAAAGTAAAAAACAGCAATGAAGTCCAGAACACACACACAGAAAAAATAAAAACAGCAAAAAGGATATATGAAAAAATTACTCAAAAGCAATTATAAACAGGTGGGTTTTTAACCTTGATAAAAGGAATCAGTTTTTCAGCAGCTTTATCGACTTCTAATCTGGAAGGTTGTTCCAGATTAAAGAAAACATACCGAGAGCTGCTTTTCCATGCCTAATTCTAATTCTAGAGATGCTGAGTAGACTGGAATTAGAAGGCCTGAGTGGTCGGGGTGGGGGGGGTTCAGTATAGTGAAAGTAGATCTTCAAAATGTTTTGGAGCTAAAACCTAGTTTGTACTTCTCCGTCAGAAAGTTTGCACCCAGATGCAGACATATTGAAATACATGTTTTCCGTTTATAGTTCTCTGTTGGTTTGTCAGTGCTGCAAAGCAATTTCCCACCACGACAGCCGGGGCTGCCTACTTTTGTCGGGTGTCTGCCTACCATTGCAGCATCATTTCTGGTTAATTAGAGTTTATTTTCTTCCGCTTGTAAATGCATTCCCCCATCAATGAGCAATGGACCACAGAAAGTAAGTTTTGTTTAAGATGTAAAGCTTTTTACTCTAACTGCAGCTCATAGAATACTCTGAAAAAACAGGTAAACAAACACAGCTCTCTATTTTGTTGGTCTCCACACCTCCTTGTGTTCAAAATCGGCAAAAGACTATTATTATTAGATATTAAATCAACTGTCTTTGTTTTTGAATAATACTTTGTTATAATAAAAGCTATATTTATGTATATATGTTTGTGCAGAAAGCAAAGAAAACCTGATTAAACCAGTGTATGAAAACAAACGGAGCAGGAAAAACAGCAGAGGTCAGGTTTATGTCTAAGACAATAAGAACTTAGTAGCCCATTTGCTCTTTAGAGTTTAGATGAAGGCAGCTGAACTTTCTCTTCTTGTCTTGAAAATGTTTAATCTCTCATCAAAGTGGCTTCTCCCAGGCTTTCAGAACTGAAGAAGCCTCTGGGATGAGAGACGAAACGTTTTCAAGACAAGAATCAAAACTCCAGTTACTTTCATTCAAACTCTTAAGACTACCATGTACTGGATGACTGTGACTCTACATCAATGTAGCCAATTTCCTTTATATTATCTGCTCTTAATGGATGTAAGCAGTATTTCCTGGACCAGTGATCTGAGGTGACTTCAATCAACAGCTGACTGTGACTTAATAGTTCAAATTGCTGATTGAATGTGGTTTTGCTTATTTAAAGCATAATAGTCCATTCTTTTTCATCTGCCTTACGGGGCTCAGAATTGAAAAACTGAGATTCATCTGTGTCTCTTTCTCTTTCTCTCTCTCTCTCTCTGAAATGAAAAGGAATTGGATTGATCAATCTATCAATCAATCAAACTTTATTTATAAAGCGCTTTTCAAACAAACAAAGTTACTCAAAGTGCTTTACAGATTTAAAATAACCCCACAACCCCCCTTTCAAAAATAAAATCATCAATGCAAATACAACCCCCTCCCAACCCATCAGCCATACTCACACACACACACACTTAGAAGCTACAAAAAGTGGGCTGAGTACAGATGAGCCTGGAAATGCCATCATGGGAGCCATCTGCATCAGCAGCAGCAGATCAACAGCAGCAGTCAAGGCTCCGACCCAGGGCGCCCAGAGGAGGGAGGGCTGGTACCCCCACCTCCACCCAAGCGCTACCTGGGGGGCACCCAGGCACCCACAGCCGACCACCGCCCCCGATGCAGGGGGCCCCCCCAGAGAGGAAACACTGGCAAGAAAGATTAAAATATGTTAAAATATAAAGTTTATAAAATATAAAGTATAAAACAATAAGTGTAAAACAAATAATAAAAATGCAAAGCAGATTAATAAATAAACAGTTAAAAGCTAAACTAAAAATTAATTCAGGTAAAACATAGCACCAAACACACCAATGGCATTGAAATTGTTCAAAACTTGTCAATTCTCACCCTAAATCCCATTGAATGTGTTTCCATCCCTGCTGCTACTTGAAGTCTCGATGTGGTTTTTATATGCACAAATAAACATGTCATTTTTTTACATTATCGTAGTTATTCGTGCGTTTCATGTGAAAATTCTATTCTATTCTCAAAGCATTTAGGGATGGATTTAGTGGACATTTACAAAAATAGATGCCATTTCCCGTTCAATGGATACCTGTTGTGATGGCATCTTCACCACATGAAGCTATGTTCTCACCAGCCTACTGAAAACCTTGCATCAAGCATGCCTATTAGAACAGTAGGGCTTCTGATCACCAAGTTAGTTTTTCTAAATGTGTTCCCCTTTTTTTTTACTTTAACATTTTTTCACTTCAGCCACAACTTTGACATTTAAATTATTGAATCCAGTAGTAGCCCAAATCCATAAAACCTTCTTTCCATAGAAGGTTTTAATTATTTTCCTCAAAATCTTCCCAGGGTCTTTGCATCATGCTTTTGACCCCTAATACAACAGACAAAACAAAGCACAAAATGTGGCAGTACAGTCAGTTTGGGATCACTGTTGAATTAAAGTTTGAAAATTGTATTTATTCAGAGACATTTTTATTTCAAAACCTAATAGGAAAATAATTGTTGATCTTAATTTTCATTACTGAGATTTCGTATCCTATTATTAGAAGAATAGTTCCTGTTTTCAACGAAAAATATTTTTTAACAGCTTCCCAAGATGTCATGAAGTGGACTCCTCCAAAACTTTAATTTTACTAAACTAAAAACCTGATTTTACCGAATTAAATTGTAATATTTTGCCTTACAATAAAAAAGTTTGATTTTATCACATTTTTAAAAGATGGATTATTTCCTCACACTGGATTTATTTAGGATATACCAACTCATTTTTGTCCTACTCTGACCTCAGCCTCTACTTCTCTGGAGGAGTTTTTTTTCATTGAATTCATCTAAACACTGATGGAGACTGGGGTTATTGAGGGTAATTTCTGTAGAGTTATTACTCTGCTGAGCAGACAAATCCTCCAAAAAAGCCAAGTAGCAGATTGTCACTTCTGCGTGATGAGATCCTTGCGCAGAAAATAACTTTTTATTGCTGCTGCACCAACAGAAGTATAACTCCCTGCAACCAGCCTGAGGTCCAACACAGTGCATGTGACAGCCACAGCAGTCTTCTCAGCTTTTTACCCTTCTTTTCATTGTCTGACTAGAGTGCTGCCACATGCAGGACTTCCCCCCACACCTGTGCCCATCCATTGTGTGCAGATATAAGAGCTCCACTTCATGGTCACATGATTAGCTCTTTTTGTAAAGATGTTCGTTTTCTTAAGGAGGAGTCGGGTGGGACTGCAAAAAGTTATAGGCACGTTAACATGTGAAGCCCACGCTCACCCTGTGCTAACCACGGCTGTTATTAGCTATCAGTTGTCACCAGATTGCACTAAACAGCTGTGAAACAAAATCTAGTCAGTATGATTAACAGGTGCAGTCGTATAGGCTGCAAAAATAGACAGGAAAGGAGATGTTTTTAGTATACATGTTAATAAAAGCAAACTTATGGGGCCTTGTTAAAATCTGCATTGAAACACCACACAATGAAACTAATGGAACAAGAAATCCCACCCTTTCATCCATGCTTGTTTGTGTTTTCCAAGTTTAATGGGTCACATGGGATTTTGTACAGCTGCAGCATTATTTAAGGTTTTGAGGACTAGGTGTGGCATGACTTGGCATTGGGGCGATGTATGAACTGAGAAAAACTCCTAGAAATGTCTACCAGATCATCAGAAAAGCTCTGGAGAGAGGATGCCCTCTGGGATGCTCCGTAGATGTGTCAGTGCAAAGTGTGCGTACTTCTAAAGAAACGTGTTCCCATATTCAGCCTCCAGAAACAAAACTCTTGCTCTGCTCTAAGTGGAAGATCTTCTGTTTGCAACCCCTGTTTCAGCATTCAAGCGTTCATGTCTGCTATCCTGATTGTGCACCTGACCAGATTTTTGCCTCTTGTACATCACCTTTATGGTCTTTGCCTGCCCTGATAGTATCTTTGCCTGTGCCTTTCATCCTTGCTTCATGTTTTTGGATTACAATTACAGCCTCATGGATTTTGGATTTTTCTTGCTTATTCGCCTGTTGCCGACCTTAACTGTTTACCCTCCCATTGAACTCAGGATTATGTACAAAGTGAAAACAGATTATTGTAGTGATCTGCATTGGTGAGTGTAAACAACCTTACATGCCTCTGGAGTCCCAGCTCACTTAGTCATCACAGCTCTTTTTCAGAGTCTGACCTGAAAGTTGCCCCCCAAGAAGCCTTGTTCCTTCTAGGACATTTTCACTTTTTTGTCAGTTTTTCTTCTTTTATATACCTTTCTACTTCTGAATCTAAATGTTTGTATTTCCTGCCACGTTGCTATTGTTACAATCAAATTTTCCCTTGTGGGAAAATTAAGGATTTTTCTATTACATTATACACTATTCTAAAAATATAATTTCATATTTATTTGGCTAGCGTTTCCCTGAGCCATTCTAACTATAAGCTTTATCAAAAAGGAAGGTTTTAAGCCTATTTTTAAAAATAGAGTGTCTGCCTCACAGACTAAAACTGGGAGCCGATTCCACAGGAGAGGAGCCTGATAACTAAAAGATCTTCCTCTCATTCTACTTTTAAAAATCCTAAAGAAATCTGAGAACAAACTGCTGTTAGGTACATATGGAACAATAAGGTCTGTGATGTATGATGGAGCTTGATTATTAAGGGCTTTATACATAAGGAGGATCTTAAAATACGTTCTGGATTTAACAGGGAGGCAAAGGAGAGAAGCTAAAACAGGAGGAATGTGATCTCTCTTTTTAATATTCATCAGACGCTTTTCAGACCTTATTTAAAATAAAATAAATTCCCAGGACATAGGAGACTGTCCGGTCATTAGTTTTAGATCTTAAACTTGATCCTGTTTAGAGTGTCTGCAATCTGGAGCTTATTCGTGGTGAACTGGTAATAAATAAATTAACTGACTTGAATTAAAAATCAATTATTGAGCACTTGGCAGTGGCGCAGTCATCAACATTCTGTGTTGTAGCAAGAAGGCCTTGGGTTTGAATCCCAGCCTGAGTATTTTCTGCATGGAGTTCATATGGTCTCCCCGGACATAAGTGGGCTATTTCTTGGTACCCTTATTTCCTACTACATTCCAAAAGCAAGAATTGAATTGATATATCGAAATTGATTTTAGGCTTGAGTGTGTTGATGGTTGTTTGTCTTATGGGTCTCTGTGTTGCCCTGTGATGGACTGAAAACACGCCCAGGGTGGACTGGGCCACTCGCCCAATGTCTGCTGGAGTTTTCAATCTGTTTATGGTAATAAGCAATAAAACCTTATATTGGATGTGATTTAAAAGGAGAGATGTGTCTTTCTGAAACCCAACAGTAGTGTTGTTGAACAGTGATTGCAATAACTTTTGGCTCACATAAGCATTAATAATATAGGGATGCACAGATAACGACACTGGTATCAGGGCGAAACCATTTTAATGTACTAATATTGGTATCTGTTAGTTAGCTAATAGGCTACTATGAACCACACTTAAAATTAGTAAACTATGCAATAATTTCACATAATATTTTTATTTTTAAGTTTAAATATTAGTTTTGTGAACCTTTTTTATGTTGTTTTTTTATCTAACTCCCCATCATTTTTTGTAACAAGCAGAGAAGAAAAAAACCCTCCCTTCCAATTTATTGCATTTTTTTTTTGTGTGTGGTAGAAGTATCGACATCGGTACTCGATATTGGCAAGTACTCAGCTCTAATGGTGCGTTCACACCACATACTTTTCCAGCATCAAAAAACTCTCACACAGTGACTAGTTTAATGCCTACACATTTTTAAGGCTGGAGCTTGCAAAGCGCCGGGACGGGCATTTCTTTATGTTTTAAGCAATGGTGGATTGTGGATGGCTAACATTGACGTCCATCAACGTCACTACAGTGAGACGCTCTGATTGGTTAATGCTCAGGCGGCACGCAAAAGTTCAGCAAGCTCAACTTCTGTGGTGCTGCCTTTTGCCGCTTTGAAGCTTGGAACGCAGGAAATGTTTCCAAAATATCACGGCCGATGAACACAAAGCGCCGCAGAGACTCTGACAGCCTCAACTAAAGATTTTACGTGTAATCTTGCCACTCTTGACGTTTAGGTTTTTAGCAGTGTGAATCCACACACGAGTATCGGTATTGTATCGGTTTGAAAAGAGTGCCATTGTTGCATCCCTATTAATAATTGTAATCAATAATTTAATCTTACATAGTTTATTAATTAGATTTGAGTCTGTTTTGTTATATAATTCGGGGCACCACCTTAATGTTCGGAAACGACTCTTGAACCAAACAGTCTCTTATGTAGGAAAGAATTTGAGGGTGGTGCTAAGGCCTAGACGCTGGACAAAAGAAGCAATGGGGGCTTAACGGTGTCATGGGGTGTTCCATGAGTCCAGATATTGTATGTGCAATAAGGAGAGAGGAAAGGGGAAGGAAAGAAGGAGATGATGAAAGTGAGAGGAGATTTCCAGTAGTTCAAATTAACAGTCAAACAGCTCTGTATTCAGCCAGTTTAAACACAGGAAAAAGTTCACAGCATTCAATCAGCAGCTTCAGTGAAAACAACAGGTTTAGTGTTCAACACACATCTTACCAACTGTATGCAAAAATACATAACTCGTTTTCACTTTAATTAATATCTCTACCCAGACACGTAAAGAGGACAGGGAGCAACTATCAATGGAATCTTTGGGATTCAGATGCCGATGGGAGTCGGCGCTGGGAATGGGAACAGCCAAGCAGGCAGAGCCAGTAGGAGTGCGGCCTGAGAAGCTACGGATGATTCGCAGAGGGCTTACGATTGACAGGATCTCTGGCTTGGATGGTGACAGATACATTTGGATGGATCAGGAGCTCTTGACATGAACAATGTTTGAGCAATGTGAAGGTGAGTGGATGGGTCTAAGAGAGTGAACTGGGATTTAACCCATGGAAGACAGGAAGCTCATTAGGCACAGCTGATCTGTGCACGGTAATGATGACGTCCTGACAGATTGGGCCTCATCTGTAGTCATGCTTAAAGGATAACAGGGAATAGGATGATGAAGACTCAATAAAGAAGTTCTTCATGAACATCTCCAGGGTACAGAAATTACATTTTATTTAAAAAATGGATGCCAGTTAAATTCAGATTTTCAGATTGTTATCTCACATCTACCATGTGATTGTGATGGTGTAAGAAAATAACTATCCTTTCTGAGATATTTATAAAGATGAGCTTTCCATATTAGATTTACAAAAGTGGATTTTATTGCATCAGCCTGTGAGAATGACTTTTATCCTTTAAAGGAGAAATAGAGACAAGCAGATTAGTCGATTTATACTTTTAGACCTTTGAGTCTTTAGAGACAGACAGCAGGCTAATAAGGGTTTCCCGGAGGTTTTCACACCAAGGACCTAAGCTTGGGGACGTCAGCACTCAAAATAAAATCTCATCTGCAGTTTTTGTTTTAATGACCACATGTTGCCAATATTTTCCGAGGATTAATTGATTTTGTTAAAACTGACTGTCTGAAAATAATTTAGATGTTGCATTTGGGACCAACTGTGAAATAAAACTGCTGATCTGAAAACTCTGAGCATCGATTTCTCTTTTCTTTTTACATCACTGATCTTTTTGAGCAATGCGGGTGAATCAGTGCTTCAGGGAGTTTTCTAAATTCTTAGTTTGGTTTTATGTATATGATGTCAACGTTCCAAATTCAAAAATACAGGTTGTTGGGTTCGTGTCTCTGAGTGCTGGAGAGTGGGTGCGTTCTGTTCCTTCTCCAATCTTCTCTCAGGGGCGTAACAGGCAGCAGTCACCAGGTGCCTCCTGTTAAACCTAATCATCTCCCAGGTTAAAAGTGGAGCATTTCCAGCAAGCTGATGCCAGTCGGTTCTCGATATCAACGTGGTATTTGTTCTGATTTACTTGTAGACAGATTACAGATTACTAACCTTCCTCGACGCAGTCTATAGCTGCGTTTCCATTACAAATATGCGCAGAAATTTGTTGATAATATCTGTCGAAAAAACACAATTTCACAATTGTGGTGTTTCCATTAAATAACAAACTCAGTTTAAATCACAGGTTGTAACGCGAGAAAGAAAAGTGGAAATAGATGTGAACATTTACAGTAGATATATTCATATTGCAGGCACGGCACTAGCGCTCATTATCTGCCATCAGAGGAGGAGAAGTAGACGGCTTGTAGAGCCATTGGAGCGGTCTTGGTAAATACTTGTGTTTCTTTGCTGTTTTGAAACTAATATATTAGTTATGCCTTTCTCACGAACCAGCTGAGTCTCTTCGTGAACCCAAACATGCCGTGCCATCTTTCTCCTCCTACTACTACTTCGTCTTGTTGCTCATGGGACTCATTGCTGTTTTGCAAAATATCTTAATTTCGATACGCTCGAAAAATCACCTCATCCAAATGCAAAAACTTTCTATCGAAAAATGAGAGTTTTTTTCGAAATTGGCATGTTTCCATTAGACAAATTTATTTTTGCAACTTCAATTTCCGCAATTACATGGGTAATTGAAACGCAGCATGTGACTCACCTTGCTCTTCTTCTGCAGAATCCCCCATAATATAAAGCAGCACACTCAAAGCAGTGTATTTGGCCTAAACCTGTGTTCACAATATTTTGATATTAGTTTATTTTTCATTGCTTAAAAAAAAAAAACGTGACGTAAGATCTTGTTTGGCTGAGAGCAGAACTAATTTAGACCAGAGTCTCTGCAGACTGTTGCTGAAATATAAGGGTCATATTTGACTTTAAATCAAAAGAGTATTAATGAAGCACTCCTATTTGTGATAGAAATTAAACAAAGAGATGGCATTTCTTTTCTCTTAATCCTTAAGTGTACTTATGTGAACACTTGTCCCTTTCCAATAAATTAACTTGTGATTGTATTGGACTGATTTTAAATTACCTAAAAGTGCATGTAATCTAAAAATCAAACTGATCTTTAATGAGGCACATCAAATTCTAGTGGCTTATCCTCCATCAAATGTTTCAAATAAAATATTAAGTAACAACAGAGCTAAACCAGAGGGCTGAAAAACATACAAAGGGAAACCCTAAAACAGTTTTTCAGTCATGTTTGGACCCATTAGTTTTTCATATCAATGTTAATAACAAGGAAGGTTTAGGTAATTAAACTTATTTAAAACTACAGAAAATCCCTTTTAGAAATCTGTAAATCGGATTGAGATACTGTGGCATGACCTTAGATAATGCATGAAAACCCTTCTGCGTGACTGAATTGAACCAATCCTATAAAGAGTGGGATACATTTCTATAGAGAGAAAATAGACTCACATCATTTGTGTGTGCGTAATACTTGATTTGTAACTTGTGTCAGCCTCTTTGTGTGTAATTTTGGATTTGTGTGTGCGTAATACTTCATTTGTAACTTGTGTCAGCATCTTTGTGTGTAACTTTGGATTTGTGTGTGCGTAATACTTCATTTGTAACCCATAAAAACATTTTGTGCATCACTCGAAATGTACTATTTTAAACCTAAAAAAAATATTTAAAATATTATCCTTTTCTGAGACGTAGAAATAATATGGGTAAAAAAAAGAACTAAAAAAAACGACCAATAGGTTTAAAATAGTAAATTTCGAGTGCTGCCACATTCATTTTTTCTTTCTTTTACAAGTATTTGTCACTTCAGTAACAGCTATAGAAGGAAAAACATTGGAGGAAAATGGTGGAGAGAAAACTCATATAACCCAGCATTCGATCAGCATTCAAACGCATCATCTACGCACAAATCTACAGACGTGAAGAGTCTCAACCCCCTTCTTGCAGTTGTAACTATGATCTGTAGTCTTGTCTGTGTGTAACAGGCGATTGGTGCATACATATTTGAGGATTGTATGTGTATGAGCCATTTTGAATTCATAGTTAGTTTTAAGCTGGTGTAATTTCAAGTTGTGCGTGCGTAAATTGTATTTCGTACTTGTAAGTTTTTGATATTTGTGTGTATATATGATTACACAACTGTAAGTACACAAAGTTACGCACAAATTGTTTTTATGGGTTACAAATCAAGTATTACGCACACACAAATCCAAAGTTACACACCAAGAGGCTGACACAAGTTACAAATCAAGTATTACGCACACACAAATGATGTGTCCATTTTCTCTCCATACATTTCCTCCTCAATGACGTAAAAGACTCATTAGTAGTCATCGTGAATGCCTGATGCCATTGTTAGGTTCAGGCAAGGTTGGTTTGGAAAACTTCTAGAGCTAACAAAGGTTAACCAAAGACGCAGACATTAATTTGGTGCATTATCTGACGATGTAGCCATCCAAGAAACAAAATTTTGTTTTTCATTCCAATAAATGCTCATAATGGATCATTCTTCGTGGAATAGATTCAATATTATAAGAGTTTTTAAAATTGTGAATACAGGTGAGTATCTGTAAATCATTTCTAAGTGATTTTGGTTAAAGTTATCAAGTCATAGGTTGCAGACCTCTGAAACAGGCGAATATAGAGGTAGCCGATCTGCTGTGGCGCCCCCTAAAGGGAGCAGGTCATATCGTTTACCTCGACTGGGCACGAATAACTCAATGAGCACATAAACAGTTTATTAGCTATTCAAGTTATATTCCACTGAACATTTTTTATTTAAACATGAGTAAAATATGCTTAAAATTAAAGGAAAAAGATGATATAGCACAGCATTTTGAAGAGCATCTAAAAATCAAAATGATTTGTGGAAGTGAGAATAAAAATAGAAACATGCACTTTGTATTTTATTGCAATATTTACAGCTTTTTGCGGCTAATTCAGGTAAAGCTGAGAATCATATAAAATGAGATGAAATATAATTTCACACATCACCACCATTTTTAGTGTGTAAACGGTGGATATTTAAGACAAAAACAGAAGAACTGACAGATTTAAAGACTTAACAACTCCACTGGAAGGTGAACAGAAAATTAATCTTACAGAACACTTGGCAGATTAATACTTCAGTATTTTTATGCATTTATTTCTCTGGGGAGCTGGAATCATCTTCCTCTGACTGTTGATCTCCTCCCGTCGCCTCCTCTTCGTTTTGTGTGTGATCCAATCCCGTCGATTCTTTATTCTGGGACGGCCTCAGGAGATACTCCAGCTCCTCTGCGCTGATGGCCACCTTCTCTGGGATCAACCACCTCTTGAAGTGTTCCAGAGCACTGAGAAGATTGGTTCATGGTTAAAAGTTGATGGTTTCCCCAACTTACAACCACAAATTTAGGTGTGTTTTGGGATATTTAATGTGGAAAAAACACAGCAATGCTACTCATAACCCTAACGCTTTGACCGAATCAAAGTCTAGAACTAAATCCAACCAAGAGACTTATGGAGACTTAGGTCTTTCGGCGCCAGTACCAGCATTCTTAAACACTTTTTCGATGCTACCACACTATCTATTTTGCACTATGGAAGTCCAGTTTGGCTGGGTAGTCTTTCTGTCAAGTGTAAATCACAGATAAGGAAACTTCAAAATATCTGCTCAAAAATAATAGGCCAATCCGTGGAAAATTCCCTTTCCATTGGCTGGAGTTCAAGGCTAGGATATCCTTAGATCCGTTGCATGCACACCAAAGAGAACATCAGCTTCTCCCATCTAGAAAATGTTTTAGAGTAAAACATGTAAAAGAAAAAGGTATAAACATTATTTTGTGCCAACTTTAGTTGCCTTGCTTAATAAGCAGAGCAGTGAGTATTATGATCGTGGGAGACTCCTTTTCAGAGATGTTAATCTTTTTTTTTATGCTATCGTTTTTGTGTATTTTATTGAATGATTCTTTATTTTATGATTGCAGATTGGTTATCGCAGGACAATTTTCCATGCAAATGGACAAATAAAGGTTTTATCTATCTATCTATAATCCTGAAAAATTATATTCAGAAGCTCTCAATCTGATGTGAAGTAGAATGATTTAGCAAAGCAAAAACCTTTCAACATTAGATCTGCAAAGCACGTTTAGACATGAATCAGACACCGAGCTGTCTATGATTACAATCGCAAAAAATGCACTGAAGTTGTGGTTAAAAAGGTGACAAAATATGGAAAAGTTCAAAAGCTCAAGTTGACATAAACTGACTAAATCACTCTTGAAATGATTACCTTAGTAAATTGATCATAAACAATGAGGACTTCTATAAAAATTAAAATATTGCAGCATTTGGGTGATCTTCCACATCCTACCTCTCGTCCATGTCATCACTTTGGAAGAGCTCTGAGGTCTGGGCATCATGCAGAAATCTATCCCAGCATTCTTTCTTAGCTTGAGACAGTGATCGCAGGATGTCTCGGGAGGTTACGTCACTGGACTGTCCCTTTATTCTTTTCAGACGGTTTTCTGTGGCACATTGTAGGCAAAGTATATGAATCTTGAATCATTATAATCGGTATGAAGTGCAGATATGTTGGTATTGATTATATGCATTATGATCAGCACTCATAGCAGCAGAAAAATAAGTGCTAAGGGGCTTCTTAGGCTGTGTTGCACGGGATGAAAATTCTGTGTTGCAAATTAAATGCCTTACTCTAATGAGACTATATTTTTTCCATACAAAACGTTTAGGTGAAATACCTAAGCTGGCCAAATAAGACTCAGAATCGTCCATGGGTCTCCACTGAGCACTGGGAGAACTGGTCCCATTCATTTGTGCACTGGCCTGGATTTCAGTGTGGGCTGCTGGACGGAAGGAGTCCGTGAAGTCCGGACTGGTCTCCGGAGCCTGGACCTCCGGAAGGCTGGAGCAGATCTGGGACCACAACTCCCCGCTGGATTGAACCTCCTGACCGTCGAAGTTATCAACCATCCTGGTCCAGTCGGAGCTGAACAGAAATCAGCATTAGATCAAGACTTTCTCTTAGTGACGCCTTTAACATATTCCCGAATCAGTAATTATAAAAAATGAGTGGCTTGTATACAAAATCAGCTGGATTCTAACATCCGTGGATGCTTTCTGTGCATCTAAAATGTCTTCCGACAAATTAGCAACAAAAGGCTACAACACTAATAAAACAGTAACAAACGCTTCGTACCTTCTGGATATTATCACCTGGTTAATTTCAATTTACGAAGATTTATAAAGTTAAAAACTGAAGTTTAGCTTCCTGAGCTAAGTGTGTCGCCCAAACGCTGCTTTAAAACGCAGGGAGGATATGATTGGACGTCAAAGCCACCAATCAAAGGTTTCTGGGTTTTGATTGGACCGTTAGAGAAATCATAATCCTATTGGATAAAGGTTTCTGCAGGTCAGATGGTTGTCAGGAAGTGTGCGTCCCTTTAAAGTGAAGGTAAACAACTATACATACCTCCTTTACTCACGATTGCACATCGGAAATATGATTACAAAATCATTATTATTATGTTTTATGAACTTTAATGTAAATTATCTGCTCGCTAGCTGATTGTCAAATGCATTTGATAAAATATTGCGTTTCTGTTCTTATTACGTAGTACACTGACTGTTTCTGCCTCTCCTATAAATGCTAGAGGCGAATAAAGCTGTGTAGCTGCAGCAGCTGCTGGATGTGTCCCTGCAGGAGATCCAGGAAATGAACTCTGTCCTGCGCTTGGCAGTAGTGGCAGTCCCGATGGGTGTCCTGCTTTCCCGCACAATGGCGTGGATGTCCAGCGGAAAAACGCACACAGAGCTCATCAGCAGACTGAGAGGTACTGGTGTGAGGGCTGTGGGTAAAACCGAGCAGGCAATGCGTCATTTCTCTTAAAATATTACTGCTAAACAAACACATACAGTTGATTTATATACAGTCTTATGTTTAAAACCAAAAACATGTTCTGTAATACACCTTTTAGCCACCAGAGGGATTTCGGGGGCGCTGTTTCGGCCGTTTCGATAAGGAGCATTTTGAATCAGGAAATTTCAAATTGACCTGAATAATAATCTAAAAAAGGGTTTATCACTGTAATCCATGTTATTTTACAGTCCACCACAAATTATTTAAAACGTCCAAAATTTCATTATGGGTTTGATTTTTGAAATAAATGTAATAATTCAGTATTTTTTAAAGAGTAATTACTGTTATTTAGAGGTTCTCCCTCCCCTTTCCTTGTAGTTATTACTTGCACTTTTTATAATGTGTAGATTTAACTTAAATGCTTTTATTTATAGATAGATAGCATTTATATTACTTGGGTGTTGTATTTAAACAGAAAATATAGTACATTTTCTATTTTTTCATTCTCCTCCTTTTCATCTGATGTCCTTTTGTTTTGCATTTTGCTCTTCAAGTGTTGCTTGCACAGATCATTTCAAGGCTGCTGGTCTGCTCTTTGTCCTGGACACAGCCAATGAGGGATGCCACTGACCAGCTTATAGCATAGCATTGAGGGCTAAACGACACAGCCTCCTGCATGCTACCAATAAACGGCATATCTCTTTCACTATGGAGTAGTTGGCTAAAATGACAAACGCAAGCCTCTCCTCCAACAATAGTCTGGAGAAGGTTTTAAAGGCAGCTGTGGGAACACCTAACAGGCTATGAGACTGTAGCTGTTCCGGTAGTGACCCATACACCTGCCACTGTAAACCAGTACAGCAGTAAGACCCAGGATGTTCCTCTGAGAAGCACAGAAAAGGGGTAAATTGATTGTCCAAAAGCTGCAGGACCAGCAACAATCACCTAAAAATCACCTAGCTAAAAAAAAGAACAAGGGACTCTTGCTTGAGGTCAGCTAAACTCATGTTTCAGGGGGGATGATTTCAGAGTTCTATTTTTAATTAGTTTGAAAAATTAAAATACTGGATTTAATCTAACCTGATGTGGCAAGAAAATACATTATTATTATCCAAGTAAGATTTGTTTCCTTAAACAAGGCAGAGGGAATGACTGGGAAAATGACTTGGAGAAAATGTTGTCGGTCTACCTTTAGTGAGGTTGAAAAGAACAGATGGGCAACAGAAAAACAGACATGATTGTTCACCTGCTGGACATATGTAGTGCTGAATTAACATACTGTTATTATATTGTCATTTAATAACGCTGAATTCCAATTAGTTAAATGCAAGTTTAATCGTTTTGCTGTTTTATTTAATTTTAATTGTTACATAGTATGTTATTGTTCACTCATGTTCTTATTTGTTTTGTTTTATTTTTGTCAGTGAGAATCCATATGTTTCTATTCGCTGTCACTTTGCAGCTGCCTGAAATTCCTAACTGTGGGACAATTAGGGGCATTTTTTATTCTATTTCATTAAAAGATCCTTTTTTAAGTACTTTTTTATTTCCTCCAAATAGAGTGTGTAGCAGGTTCTATAAATAGCTAACAATTGAGTAGAGTGATCATTATTTTGTCTTGGAAGTTATTGCTATTTTTTATTCTCTTATGTATATTGTTTCATCTAAAACAGTTTTTTGAAGTTTACATTTTGACAATGACTGAGCTGAACCAGACTTTTTTTTTGAACAGATAGATGTTTAGGGTGGTTTATAACCACAACCTTTAAGATGTATGAATATACAAATATACATGCATAAAAATTGACAAAACTCATGGTCAAAAGGTGAAAATGTTTTCAATTTTGTTTCACAGAGGTTTAGATTTATTTGTAGCTTGAAATTCCCATGTTCTGATAGCATGCCCTGTTTTACAGTGTGTCAGTGTTTAAACCTATATTCATCTGGCCCTGGCGGGGATACTCACCCCTATACTAATGAGGATATAACACAAAGTCTAACCAAACACTTTAAAGAATCGCTTACGTTCTGTGTAGTTCTTATCGTTACTGATGTAATGCAGTGTTTGGCCACCAGCATGATTTCGGGGTCGCAGCTTCTTCTTCTAAAACGGGTTTAATTCTTGGACGTAAATGTAATGGTGTGTAAATTTGCAGGTTATTTTGATAGTACTTTTAGTTAATCTTGAGTTCCCTTAGTTTTAGTAGATGTTACTTACATTGTTTCCCACAGATCAGGCGCAAATTGGTATGCTACACCTGGCGAAAAAGGAACATGTCTTCAGCACGTGGGTTCGAATCACGGTTTTGGCAGAAGTTTGGAAAAAAGAAATATCATTGAAACCACAAATGTTATCTAAAGTTAACTTAGCTATTTAGGTAAAGGATTGATTTTTAAATCTGCTTCAAAAAATTAAACCCATACTTTTGTTTTTTATGTTATTCATAAGAATATCAATTTATTCCGCCAATTGGCCTTCCATTTAAGTTGCTTTGATGCTTGTTGCCTCGTTTATAGTTATCAAAGAAGAAATTAACAGTACCTCCAAAATATCGTTGGTGGCCAAATATTGCATTTCATCCATAGTGATAAGAACATACAGAATGCATAGAAAATTTTAGATGAGTTAAACCTAGTTTATACTTCTGTGTCCGTCGAAACGTATTGATGTACCACCATTATCTGTCGATACAATGGCTCTCTGTCAACTACGCAAGGACGGACGGATGGACTGAGTAGAGCCTTATTTTCTAACTATCCATCTCCGTTAATGGAGAGCATATGCCTGTGACTGGTCAGCTCAACAACAGCCAGAGATCGTTTCATAAGAACAGTGCGCTATAGTCGCTGTGACCAGTAGACAATGCAGCGTTTCATTACTCCATGCTTTATATTGAAAGGACAATTGATCTAATATGGTCTTTTGGCAATTTTCGAACACAATGAAGTGTAGAGAAACAGTAAAACAGGCTGCTGTGTTTATTTACATACAGTTTTAGAGTATTCTATGAGCTGCACTTCTAGGAAAAAGCCTTACAGCTTAATCAAAACGTACTTCATCCATTGGTCCTTGAGGGGGAATGCGTTCACGAACTGAAAAAGAAAAAAAAAACCTCTAAACCAGAAACTACACTGCAACGGTAGGCAGACCCGCCATGAAAAGTTGGCATCCTCTGCTGTCCTGGTCGGGAATTGCTTTGCAACACAGAAAAATCAACCAAGGACTATAAACAAAAAACGTCTCCGTCAATACGTCTACGTGCAAACTTGCTGTCGGAGAAGTATAAACTAGGCTTCAGGCTTAACGGTCTTCCAGACTTATTTGAACTCGCTAAATGCCAGAATAAAAACACTTAGTAGGTTTATATTATGTTCTTCGTTGTCAAAAGTCTAAATACATTTGGGCACGTCCCTTTATTTCTTTCCGTTCTTGACCCTTACTGAGTCCTCAGCATTTACATGCAGGAACATCAAGTTAGATCGCACATTTGAAGATTTCTTCTTTCCCTCCTCAGATCATGGGGTAATCCGGACAGACAGAGTTTTTGATGCCATGCTGGCCACTGACAGAGGACTTTACTCCAAAGACTATCCCTATGCAGACTCTCCACAGACCATAGGTACTTAATTGAGTCCAACCTCATGAACACAAACGGGTGCATCTATGTACCTTAGAAATTAATAGAAAAGGCATTTGATTCAGTGATTCAGTTAAAATAATAAAATGATATATTACAACACAAACAGTGAATGTCTGTCTCACGGACTAAAACTAGGAGCAGCTTCCACAGGAGAGGAGCCTGATAACTAAAGGATCTTGCTCCTATTCAACTTTTAAAATTCCTAGGAATTACTCAGACTGATAGTAAACCTGCAATCTGAGAGCAAAGTGCTCTGTTAGGAAAATGTACAAATCAGGTCTCCTTAAAGAGCAGGTTGTAGATTAGAGCCCCCCTTAGCCCACTGTTTAGAGAAATACATTAGGAACCATTTCTGAATAAAAATGTACTTTTACATAAATTATTTTAGCAGCTTTGCCTGACAGAAGGAAGTCACGTAAACTCAATCAATAGAAAACTTTGGATTTTAATGGCAACTCTGACACAAAAGAAACTTTGAATGTTTAAAAATACAGATATGATGAAGCGCAACCATACAGCTATGAGCTTGCTGCATTCCCCAGACAACAGAGAGACACCAGAAAATGGATAAATGGCCAAAACAAAACATTCCTAAGTGAAGCTTAGTTATTAGCCTGGGTGCTGCAGGTTAGTGTTTCTCTAACAACCCACAAATCACATTTCCTCTAATCTTTGATATTATTATTTTTTTAAGTCGATAGCTGAGCCTCTGATCGATCCGCGATCGATCTCCCGCCTGCTGCAGGTCCAGAAGCAGCAGTTGACAGCGTTCCCAATAAGGCTGTATGCACCGAGGCACTCTGGATGGTGAAAATCTCACCTGATCTTTGCTTTGTTAAACTACAACACATTACTGGGATTTTAATCCTCCAGCCTGAAGGGAACAACCCATTTTTTTCGTTGCAAAAAGCAAGATTAAGTTGAGGCTGCACAAAAAGCACCTAGATATGGAAGATATTGATGTTTTTTTTAATTTTTGGAAACCTTTGGACTTGATATCCTGACAGCCTCCACAGCCGTTACAAACACAATCATTTACTGTATAATCAAGAAAATTAGCGTAATCCAAAGCTAATTAACCTGCTGACACAAGATAACACAACTGCTAGACCTGATAATTACCTACTGAGCTGAGGCAGCACATAGGATATGTCTAACCCCCACTTACATGACAGGTGAAGATTATGTAACCTTTTAATTGAAATTTGTGCCATTTTGCATCGCGAAATTTAAAATACCCTCAAATGTTTAAAGTAGTCATTTTTAGACATTTTATATGTATTTTTAGAAAATATTTAACCTGCAATACAATCTATAATGGCTCAGCAGATCACCTACATGCCATGCTGCACTGATGCAGTTATTAATACAGAAACATTGTTTCAGTTTCACTTTTGGACTGATTTACCAAATTTATATGAGTTTTTCAACTTTTTTCGCAATAATTGGGATAGCTCAGTACTATAAACCTTAGAGTTTAGTGTCATAACTTATGAGCACATTTGCATCTGACGAGGAACACATTTTGCTGCAGCAGCTCCACCTAATGGTGTTTACTTCTTGCAGGCTTCAGGGCAACCATCAGTGCTCCACACATGGTAAGGCAGATTTAGCTGGACTGGAAACACTTGAGATGTGATACACAGAGTGAGGAAGTCAGTCACTTATTCACATACAAACCCAAAATGAAGCAGAGTTGTTTCTTGTTGGCTTCACTTGGCAGCATGCGCATGCTTTGGAGCTGTTGAGCGACAAGCTAATTCAAGGGGCCTCTGCACTGGATGTAGGCGCTGGAAGCGGCTATCTCACCGCCTGTTTTGCAAGAATGGTACGTCCGATATATAGTGACTGGTCATTTTTTTCTGAGGATTAGAAGGGCACGTACAGATTAACTGAATGCAACAGCTGATTTTTTTTTTTTTGGTTTTTGGTAACGAGCAGACGGGACCCAGCGGTAGAGTGGTTGGCATCGAACACATTGACGAACTTGTTCAGGTGTCAATAAAAAATGTGCAAAGTGACGACCCAGAACTGCTGTCGTCTGGACGAATAAAACTCGTTGGTAAGTCTGTGAGCTTCAATACTTTAATCTGCTTATTCTTAAATATTCACAATTGTAACTGATTTCTACAGTAGCTGTCATAACTCCATCTGTTTACAGTTGGGGATGGAAGACATGGATATCCAGATGGAGCTCCGTATGACGCCATTCATGTCGGCGCAGCTGCAGCTACTGTTCCCAAGGCTGTAAGAGCATGTTAGACTAGCTCTGTGCACACTTTGGAAGCATGAAGTCCTGATTCAGCAGATTTGTATTTGACTTCACTTTAGGATTTACTACGCCATGCTAGGCTAGATTTAAACCCAGATATTTGCATCCATTAAATAGATACAGAACATTTTTCTCAACGTCTGAAATTAAACCAGACTGTTTTCTGTCAATTGGGATTGTCAAATGGAAACATAATAGGGGGTTGGAATATTTTACTTTTTATAACTTTCTTCAAATGCAAATGTTTAGTCAGAGTCACTGTAAGAAAAAAAAAATGTAATGTTTCATTTTGTGAAATGCATGTAAATATTTAGA
The DNA here is from genome assembly GCA_028564705.1 of Apricaphanius iberus. Taxonomy (NCBI): domain Eukaryota; kingdom Metazoa; phylum Chordata; class Actinopteri; order Cyprinodontiformes; family Aphaniidae; genus Apricaphanius; species Apricaphanius iberus. Next base: position 755,415 of record JAPXFQ010000831.1, on the reverse strand, counting down.
TTTTATTTGTATTTTATTTGTAAATAGAAGTCTGATAATCTGAACACAAACAGTTTGGAAGGGTAAAATTTCTTCCTCTCCAGTGACCAACATATATTAGAAATTTAAAGAAGAAAATAAGTTCTATATATTGAGAAGATTGATCTAATCAGGTAAATTAAAGACTTGTATTTAAAACTTAATCTTGTGTGCTGAAGTGTATGAGTACCACAACCAAAATTATTCACAAAAACACAGCTGCGTGCACAAACAAATTGAGGGGTGTAAGAGGGTTACAGTTACAGTGTGTAGTTTTTGCAGTACATCTTTGAAAATAGCCATCAAAATAGTATGTAATAATAATTACGTAAAGCACATTAATTGCAAAATATTGGCGATATTGTAAAATATGACTTTAAAAATCTGTTTTAAAATACATAGGTGCGGTTCCTCTTTTCAGGGGAAAGCCATATTAGATGAAAGACAAAGCGCACGGAACACGCCCGCTATTAAAACATTGATTTCCCCTCAAGATGCAAAAAAGTTTCGCCATAAATACATTTTTACCTCTTCGCTAGTTCCAAGCGATGAAAGAGAGACTGATGTGCTCGTCATGTTGCTGCAAATACATAATTCTGATGGAATTGAGCGTTTGAAAGCAGCACGAGTTGGACCTCCGTTGTTGAGATTCTTACTCGAAGACACAGATACCGCTTGCTTGTGATAATTTAGGTATGCACTGCCCCCTGCTGGCCGAAAATCACACACTATGCCTTTAACGTTTCAGATCCTGGAAGCATTAATTTTTTTCCAGCATCAGAAAGCCTCCTTAAAACAGGAATCAGAAAGCCTTACCATTTTCCGGATCTTGTTCTGGCCCTTTTGAGATAATTGCAATAGTTTTCTGGACTCACCGTTCAGTTCTTCAAGCCATTTGATGAGCGAATTTCACCACAACAGCTCTTCATTGGAGACTCTGATGATCCAAATTGGGATTAAATCAAAATAAAACTGCATTAGAAAGAAAAAGGCAATTGTTGAGTTGCTCAGTGGGGTATGGAATTTAAATAATGACTTTTAAGAACATTTGAAAACCCACCCTAGAAAAAGTTTTTTTGTTTAAAATTTAGAGACAATGGATAGTTTTTGCTGTAGATATAACTACCTTCATCGTTTTTTATATATTATACATGTTTACATTGTAGAGTCAACACATAAATCAAGATTTAAAGTTAAATTGCAGATATTTTACTTTTGAAAGATTCCCAAATTTATAAATTCACAAACCTATGGTCATTCATGGTGACACTTAGACAATATCTGTGTGAGACAAGACATTGGCTAATCTAGGGGGGTTTCCTAGGATAATTAAAAAAGGAAAGTAAATGTGTGTGAATCATTTGTGGCCATTTTTTTTTTCTATTACTAAAGCTGTTGGAGCAGCTGAAGCCAGGCGGGCGATTGGTTCTTCCGGTAGGCCCTGAAGGTGGCAGTCAGGTGCTGGAACAATACGACCGGCAAAGTGACGGGACCTTCTTGAAGAGGGCGTTGATGGGAGTGGTTTACGTCCCCTTGACTGACAAGAGACACCAGTGGCCAGGGTAAGAAAACTGCTTTATCCTCTGAATCTAAAGATGACAATGGGTGATTCACCTGCGGTCCTTTCTTCCATCTCCAGAGATGAACTCTGACTGCAGTGTGGTTACTCCTGCAGGAGGTGGCGTTGGTGCTGCATCTCTGGGGTTCCATAGCTCTCCTCGCTCTTGCTGAGCTCCTGTCCTTATTACCTTCTTCTCCACTTGGTTGGCACCTAGCAATGCAGACGGGGATCACGCTCCCTGTGCCTGAAAGGACTGCCTAAAAATAATGAGTGACTGAAAAACAGACCGCTGGTCTACTGATTAACCTTTGTCCAAAGTTCCTGGATTGAAGCTAACCAGTGACATGGATGAGAAAGAAGTGTTTGTTTTTAAAGGGAAGCTTATGAAACCATAAACTGTAACATAAAAAAATATATAGAGAGCATAAGCCTTGATACTGTAATTAAAACGTTTTGTTTATTAAAATCCATATTTTGCAGAAAGAAGGCTTCTTACTTAGAGATACTTTTGGTGTAGGATGTCGTATTTAGGAAAAAAATGGAGTTGCCAAAAAACGGAGGCAGTTTTACACAATACTGTAATTATGTGTGTAAATCACATTTCTTAATAAATCTCTCTAAAAAATGTGATTACAGTTTTTTTTGTTTGAAAAATAACCGTGCAGCCAGCCATTGTCTTTTGGTTATCAAAGCTTGGGTTGCTGGGGAAACGGGTACAGGAGAGAAATCCAAACATCCTTCTCCAGAAAGTTCTAGGTTTTCCACGGGGCCTCCACTTAGTGGGACGTGCCTGGAAGGCACCTCAAAGGCATCCTGATCCGATGGCACCTGAACTGGCTCCTTTCGATCTGGACAAGCAGCAGCTCTACTTTGAGCTCTCTGCAGATGATGGGAGTTCCTCACCCTCTCTATGAAGCTAAGTCCAGCTGCCGGCAATTAGTTTAAAAAAAATAATATAACAAATAAATGTAAATGTTGCCTTATTCTGTGGATGAAAGCTATTTTGTCTGCTTGTGCCTGCTTTTTTTGGAAAATAAAAAAATATAAATACTGTGATTATAGTTTGAAGTTATAAAAATTTTGTTTTTCACATGAAGTTAGAAATTTGACTTCAAACCTATCACAATATATATTTTTTATACATTATCAGTATTTTCTATCGGTGGTACTTTACGTTTGATTGAATTCACCCTAAATTTGACAGCATTTAAACGAATATTGTTAAAAACATTAACATTGAATTTAATGGTGCAAAACCCATAGACAGGCAAAAACATCTAGCTGGCATTTAGCATTCGCAAAGTTGAAAGAACTACAAATGGCTGCCGTGGTGACGCAATCACTGTGCGCCCAGACCTGAGCTATGCATCATGTGCGTGCTTCAGCTCAAAGTTGTCTGTTGTACCTGGTGTCCCCAAGTCCTTTCAGAAAGCATGTTGTTCCCTTTTTTCCACCTGCCAACACTGGGAGACCTTTGAGTCGTGTTTTTATTCATCTGAGGTCTCGAACGGGGAACTTTACGATGGAGCAGCCGAAGGCAACCACTGAAACGCCGTCAGTGGAAGACACAAACACTGGGAAACGCAAATACGACGAGTCGGAGACGGTAGAGAAAGCTGGCAGGGGTAAAAGGCGCAGGGGAGCCGGAGGGAAGAAGCTCCGTCCGGGGGAGAGGTACATCCCACCGCCCCAGAAACGGAACCCGGGGGTCAGCTTCAGCCAGGAGCATTTCGACGAAACGTCCTACTACTTCGAAGGCGGTCTGCGGAAAGTCTTTCCCTATTACTTTGACTTTAAGACCTACTGCAAAGGTCGGTGGGTCGGGAAGAGCCTCCTGGAGGTGTTCAAAAGCGAGTTTAAAGCTGAGTCCATAGAGTACTATGAGAGGGCTGCCAAAGAGGGCCGCATCCGGCTCAACGAGAGCGCCGTGGAAGATCTATCCGTGGTGCTCCGGGTCAGTTTTATCCAGCAAACATTTAATCTCAAATCACATTATAGAGATCCAGTTATCAGTTTACTGCCGCATTATGTTGCTCCACTAGTATTTCTTTATGAATCGAACATCTAATCGTTTGCTGATAGTTTCTACTGGGGCTGGATATTGATTCGATTCCGATTCTAAACAGTAGAATCGCTTATCCCGATCCGATTCAAGCTTATTTAGTTTTATTGATATGGCTCAGTGCTATTAAAAACGTTTTTGTTAGTATTTTTTTTTTTTTTTTTTGCTGTTATCTTCATTATATTATCTCAATCTTAAACTGTTAAAATCTTAAACTTAACATTTATCTCAAAGAGGCTCCATTTGGCCCTTCCACCGTGGCTCCTAACAGCTTTTCCCCCAGATTAGCTAGAAATCATTTAAAATTGCCTCCAAAAAATATTATTAAAAAGTTAATTTATCTTAGTAATTTAAAAATTTGATCTAGTTATTCTTTGGCACGTCTGATATTTGTATGTGCCTTGGAAGAGACCTAAAACGAGGAATATGATGGTTCAAATCCTTGGTACGTCTGTGTGGTGGATTCTGAAGACTAGCTGCACTTTAGAACAGAATGAACTAATCTTTTATTGTCCCACAAAGAGGAAATTTAAATGTAACTGCAGCAAAATGATAGGTAATAGAAACATTGGTTTTACATAACTATCAAAAATATAAAAACTGAATTTCATAATTAGGAATAATATGTACATTAAGGAAAAAATTCCAAAACCATGGTAGTGTGCACAACTGTTCTACTTTTGACCTTTTAAGACTCCAGCAAACTTTTTCCTACTACACTTTCTACCTTTCAACTTTCCAGTAGTTATCTTTAGATACAGCAGCACTTCTTAAACTGTCCGATTCCTTAGTGGTGAACTTTTGTGGCTCTCTGGATTTGTAGCATAGTCTTCTAACAAACTACATTTTGAGATTTAATTGCCTGCACGCATCAAAATTCATAGAAATGATTATGGTGTTTTCATAAACTAAACCATAATTATTGAAATTATTGCAAATAAACACTTTAAATATCACACTTTGCACATAATCAGCCTATGTCATATATTAGTTTCAGCTTTTAAGTAGAAATACTGAAATAAATGAACTTTTGCATGGTATTCTAATTTTTCAAGTTGTAGATTGTTTTAAAAAAATACATACGTTTTTCACTATTTGAAAAAAAATTACTAAAAATGTACCTTTTAATGATATTTAAATACATTGATGTGCAAGCAAGCATTTGAATTAGCAGTTCTTTCTGAACAGATTAATGGTGCAAGTGATTTGCTGTATTGTTTTTTTTTAAATCGCCTAACTTCCATAGATAAATACTCAGATGGCCTCTTTCTACTGTAATGTATATGGATTATTTGTTTTCCTTCATTAAAGTCAGATATTTTCTCTATTTCAAAACCCCGAAATAGTAAAAAGGAAAGGTGTGGGAAAAAAAGCAGAGTTGGGAAAATATTTGTGCTTTGTACGTTTTTTTTTAAACCGTTCTCTGGATATATCCATCCACACGTGTTTTTAGTTGCATCTAATTTGCCATCCACCCACCAGAACATGAATCTATCTGCCTATCATCTGTTCACCCATTTATCTGTCAAACTAGCCATGTATTGTCGTATCCATCCATGCGCTTCTCCATCTTTCCTCCCTCCTTTTATAATTTGCCGCGTCTGCAGGTTCCACATTTAATCCTAAAACTGAAAAGGTGCAAAAAATCCAGGAAAAGTTGGTCCGGGAAGGTTTGAAATTGTTTGGAGAACGTGTAATAATGCTGAATATGCTTAACCTTGCGTCTTCAGTTTCACGCTGAAAAAAAAACAATATATTTGAATGTTATGTTTGGTACAGGGCTGCACAGTGGGAAACGTTGGTAGCACTGTTCGCTTGCAGATAGAGGGTCCTGGCTCTAAATCTAAAAGTATGTGATTTGGTGTTTGCCCTCTCTCTATCTGCAGAATAACGACTACATGAGGAACACCGTGCATCGCCACGAGCCTCCTGTAAGTGGCGCTCCCCTGCAGATACTGGTGGACGACGGGGAGGTGCTCGTGGTTGACAAGCCGGCTTCTATCCCCGTCCATCCCTGCGGCCGTTTCCGCCACAACACAGTGATTTTCATCCTGGGTAAAGAGCATGGCGTATCCGAACTCCACACCGTCCACAGGCTGGACAGACTTACCTCCGGAGTCCTGCTGTTCGCCAGGACGCTGGAGACCTCCAAGAAGCTGGACCAGATGGTGAGAGACCGGCAGGTATGTCCGGGATGGGATTTAAACGAAGATTTGCTGAGCTTTTTCCAGGCTTTTCATGTTGATTTCTCCTTGTCTTAGCTTGAGAAGGAGTACGTGTGTCGAGTGGAGGGGGAGTTTCCTGAGGACGAGCTGATCTGTGAGGAGCCCATCCTGGTTGTCTCTTTTAAAATCGGCCTCTGCCGAGTCGACCCGAAAGGGAAGGACTGCCGAACCGTGTTCCAGAGGCTTAGCTTTAATGGGAAAACCAGTGTAGTTCGCTGTTTACCCCTCACCGGCCGCACCCACCAGATCAGGGTCCACCTGCAGTACCTGGGCTTCCCCATCCTCAACGATCCCATCTACGGCTCCCACGCCTGGGGTCCCCACAGGGGCAAGGGGGGCCTGGTGGGAAAAAGTGACGAGGAGCTGTTTCAGGCACTAGTGGAAGAAAATCGCTCTCAGGAAAACTCTCTCCTACTGGATTTGATGGACGACTGCGTTGGGGTCACAAAGGAAGCAGAAAAGGTGGAGAAAACTGACTCTGGAGCGGACAAAGGTGGGAAAAGTCTTCCCGCAGCAGCACAGGACTTCACCGAGAAAGAAAACTCCAACAAGGCCACATTAGGAGAACCTCCGAGTATTGAATCCACAGAAGTGAACAGGAACCAGAGCAAAGCAGCCATCCCAGATCAGAAAATCCTTCCAAGGACCCGGGACCACCTCTGCAGTGAATGTAAGCTGGTGCGACCAGACCCCACAACGAAGGAGCTCATCATGTATCTCCACGCTCTACGCTACAAAGGAGCAGACTTCGAATATTCAACACGGGTACCCGACTGGGCCAATGAGGACTGGGAGGAGACCAATTTCAGCTGACCACATACGGTTCACCTTTTTATTTACTCTCAAACCACAAATTCTTGTTGTTTTTTTTCAAGGTTTTGGATTTTATTTTCCCCACTTCTAAACTTCCCAGCAGATCTGAAGAAGCTGCAGTAAAATGCCATACAAGTTTAATTCTGCAATGTTTAGCTTTTTATTTAAATGTCATCTTTTAAGGCTGGAATCTGTCTGAAGGAAACATCAGATCTGAAATAAAGCAAACTCTTTACTCCTGGAAAATTGATGATTTATTTCAGGTTTCAAGTCTGGAATTTTGTTCAGTAATTTCCAGATCTACATAGTAATCAAATCCTTCCTTGATCCATTATCATATTTTCCTCTCACTTGTTTTTATTCTTATCATCCTTATTTCCTTCCTTCGGTGTCTTCAGGTGCTTCATGAAAATAAGTTTTAGATAATTCAGAAGTTCATAAATAGGCTTATTCCACTTTTAACAAAACAAACACTTTTAGCCAAAAAAACCGCCAGTTAAGACATCAGGTTTTAGATGCACATAACCAGCTGATAGGACTTTAAATTCTGTGGAGGAGAGACAAAAACAGCTGCTCTTTCATGCATATAATATAGAACAAGTGATTGTCCAGGTTTCATTGCTTCGTGTACATCATATGGGAAGAAAGCAGAAATCAATCGTTCATAGTATTTATGGCCCATATACAACACAGTACTGCTGAAAAGTAGTTGCACCTTTGGAGTTTTTTTCCCCTCACGCTTGAACATCTTATCACAAAATCTAAGTAGCCACATAAACCTGAATTAATCAGTTAAATATTACAAGTCTGACAACACAAAGAAGAATAACATGACAAATAGCAACACATCAGTCTGCCTAAAATAAGACCGGTGTTCGTGATTTCATTGGTAGATTACTGTGATCTGCAGCAGGAAAACAATCCAAGGCTCATCCAAATGGTTTAAAGTGTTTTAGGAGTTTTCGAGTCAAAGTCCAATCTTAAATCCAATTTTGATGCTGTTTAAGGCCCTGTTTACATGGAGACAAAACGAGTATAGTTTCAAAACTGCAATGAAAAGAAATTGTAACCACATGGTTCCACTCAAACTGCGGTAATACCTATTCCGGACCCCATGGGGGCAGTGTGACAATGTCAGAGAAACTCAGAAAAGACCCCCGAGTATGTGCAGCCAACCTAGTGACAAACAGGACAAACCTAACTTTAACAGCAAGGAAGCAGCTGTCACAGAGAGAGCACGAAACAGTATTTATTTTGGTAAGTTTATTGTAGTTTAGATATTAAAACTTCCAGGACCATTTATTTTAGCTTGCATAACTGAAAAGAGTAATGGGGGGTTTTCATGTTCTTAAATAGTATGAATTCACCATCTTGCAAGATACGTCACTATGCTTTTTTCTTGACGCCTTTTAAAAGTGTGACTGAGGTCACACAGGATTGAGTGATTCTTCACTTCAATAATTAACTGTTTTGTCGTCCATGATTAAACACAAATGAGACCCTCCTGCGTCGGCTTCTCACCAGGCCGCACAGGTAGTGAACTTTTTTTAAATAAAGCAACCGGAAAGCAGCACTTTCCTTTCATTTTGAAAATGTCATGCCAAACCGTCTGATTTCCAGTCTTCCCCTATCGAAAATTTCGAAATTTACAATTTTCAGAGGCGAACCAAGTAGGAAATAGGACTGCCGCGTATATTTAGAATAGTACTGCAACATTACGCTCCTGGCGCTGCTTTCGCCTCCGCCTCCGGTGGAAAGGATTCTACTGATCAAAGCGGTGGCTATCAGCTGCTTATGACTGCTGCTTAAGCGTCAGGTGGAAAGGAGGGGTTAGGGTGGATTGAGACCAGAAAAGTCCTTTAGTCTGGACCAAAGCCGAACCTATGATTTTTTTTCATTCAGATTGTTAATTTTTGCAAGGGGACTACACTTCGTGAAATCATTCATCGTGCAACGATCAGTGCTATTGGAGAACAATGACTAGGTGGAAACGCAGAGCAAAGACCAGAAAATGGAGGTAAACGAGGTACTATGTGCTGCATTCCTGCTCTGCATATTTGTGCTGCTATTGGAGCTGCAAAATTATATTGATGTCAGAGCAGTGGCAAAGAGATCTTTTGGCATTCCAAACGTGGAGGAGCGCCGGAGTAGGATGAAATAGCGTCGGAGATGGGAGTTAGAGCAGAGCTGCTGGAGGAGCGAACCTAAGGGCTACTAGCCCAGCAGTGAGAGCTGCGGCAGATCAAAACCAGGCAGACTGGATCGGAATTTTCAAGATGTCTCGTGATGTGGTTGGTTGGTTATAATCAGGATCGCTAGGCAAGGTTGCGACGACTGAGTGATGAGTGGTAAGTGCAGGAGTCTTTTATTAAAGGTTGTAGCTAATGTTCTGTTTGATGACATGCAGGGAGCGGATCACACAAGCTCTTGACAATTGAGCATCAAGAGCAGCTCATTCAACACAAATTATGCAATGCTCCTTCAAATTTTTAGGAACAGTGAATGTGTGCAGTAACCCGAAGGAGGCGATGTGTTCTGCAGGCCCTGAGCCACAACATGCTGGCAGCAGTATGGTTGAAAAGAAGACAGAAGATCAGGAATGAACATGCATTCATTACGGCATACAGGATATTGATTTGTGGGGCTGTGAGTCAAACGTGTGGGTTAATGATATGAATTCTTTGACAACAATGGCCATGTATCATGGAGGTGGATTGGATCAAGACTGGTTTGTATTCACACCTGAAGTGAACTGAACCACAGTTTGGAAGCGGACTGAGACCACCTGAACAAGTGGGCCTCGGTCCGGTTCTCTAATCCGCACCAGGATTCATTTGAGTGTATTCACACCTGCATAAAAGGCCCGGACCAGTATTCCAAACAAAACCTGGTCCGTTTAAAGTGGACCAATCAGTGCAGGTCTGACTACACCCTAAATGACATTCTAGGATCACATGGTCAGTATTTGCTTTATCAGGACTCTACCATACGGCGCCAGGTGTTTTTACTTTATGACAGTTGAGTAAGTTTGTTAAGATAAGAACAGGGGCAGCAATGTCTTCCACTCAAGAAAAAAAAAAGAGTTCATAACTAGGGAGGCAACTAAACTGGCATTGCGAGGTTTGTCCACTCTGAGAACCAATCGAAATATGATCGCTTATGGTGTCCTGAAACGCCGGCTCCATGTGGAAGAGACGCCTGTTTGAAATATTCTTGTTGCTACACCAGGTTTCATCTCCGTGTAGACGGGGCCAAAGTATAATCTTAAACAGTCTAATCATTCCAGAAGACCTCCCATGTGACTAAAGTGGCTATTGCAAAGAGGACTTAACAAGAATTCTTATAATTATTGGGTTTGTTGGGTAATAACTTTTGTTACATAAAGCTAGGTGAGTTTTAATAGTTTCTTTGTCTGTCAGTAAAGAAAATGAACATTTGAAAACGTTTTTTCCCCTTGGGATCTGATGGATCACACATTTTAGCAAGAGTCTGTAGAGTCACATTATCAAGGAGAGGATGAGATTTTGAAATGTACACTCTCTATACTTCTCCCCCCCCCCCCCTTTCTGGATGGAGCTGAAAACCACGCTTCTGACAGCGCAGGTAAAGAGGAGTCAACAGAGAGAGCATCACTGCTTTGACTTACCACTGACCTACTTTTTACAATGGTTTTCGAATTCAGTATGTTTTTTAACCAAAAACCTCCCGCTTCGTCTAAGTTGATGTGCTAAGCTCACCCAAGGACATCTTCCTGGTGGGAAATGGGGCTTTTATTCTCAGCAATTGACAGGTCACACCTGTGGATAGCGAATCTATTGGTCAACACACTAGGCTCGCAAATGGAGGGACTTTGGGTATAAATTCTGAAAAATAATCTTTCATAGAACAGGATCATATGGTCAAATCTGAGCATTTTTAGGTTAATTTAAATTGTAAACTACATACCCCATATTTTAAGAGGGCAAATACTTTTTCACCCCGCAGTCCACAATGACTGATGAGTTTTGCCTTCATAAAAAAGTATTAGACATATTTCAACATTTAAAGATGTTGGCAAATAATGGAAATCTTGAATTTCCTCTGTTTGAAATTTAAAATACAGCTTCAAAGGCTCAGAGGCACTCAGATTGTTAACATAAACAGCTTTCTCATTTCTAAAACTTGTTTGGGATATAAAGTAATCTAATTACCTTGCTCTCACATTGAAACTGTTTTACTGAATTTTCAAAAAACGCTAGCTCAGAACATTTTTTCACGCATGTTAACAACATAGCAATAAATATTTTGTGAATATTAAAAACAAATATTAAAAATATGAAGTGGTTCTGCTGCATTTGTCTATAAACCTCAACTAATGACATGACTCATCCCGAATTCAAACATTTAGACCATTTGGTTGCCTGTCTCACCGGACAATCGCACTTCTGCATTAATGTGGCTCCTCTACTCATTACACACTGCTGCATTCTGCAACAAAGCTCTGGTTACTCTGGTAAGAGAGGTTCTCCACTCAATAATGTCAGGGAAGGGGAAACACCCGGCTGCTCCCACCTCAACTTTAGGACAAACTACCAGCGTCGCAAACTACCAGTGTCGCAAATACCAACACCATTTGAAGTCACGAAAAATAAGACGGGTGAGTGAATTGCAACTGGTGTTTAGTGCTCTCTGGTCTGCTGTGGTGATGGGTGTTCCCAAATCAGCGGGGATGGGTGGTGCTGAGCAGCCGTGGCAGAGGTCTGCACTCTCTTCTAGTTTATTAGGTAATTTTCTGCCAACTCTCTCTCTTTGGATATCCAAATTCCCTGTTATCCAGTTATTCATTGCTGAGAAAGTCCAGGGGTTTAACCTGATGAGCTTGTTTTCTCTAACGTAAATTCCACATCTGGTTGACTGTTTGTAACACAAGCTTCAGCTTTATTGAAATTAAGGTACAATAAGAGGGGAAAAAAGCAGTTCCATATTTTCAAATATAAAATACCGTCCTTTTGTAACAGACTTAACTACTATTAGGAAACATAAATGTAACATATGGGCTGACACAGCTCATAAGGATGAAACACAAGCCACTTCGTCAATAACAAGCATCAACCTTCTACACTTTTTATAATAAATTTGTCCATATTTGTTTGCATTGGATTGTTTTAGAATAATTTAACAAATGGCTGTAGGAATATCCCCAAAAACCTTACATGTTACATATGATCACCTATTTTAAGGCATAATTACACCATGATGTACAAAATACATGTTTTACTAAAATATGTAATGTATATTTTTAGAAGTAGTTAAATAATGGCCATATTGGATACTCACTGCAGAGTAAACTTAAGAAAAATGTTAATTTCTAATTTTTTTTCTCTCAAGAAAATGTATAATTACACAGTTAATTTTACTTATATAAAATAAGATAAAATGTAAAAAAAAATAAGATGTATCTGTAATTAATTGCCTTTACTTAAAAAAGAAAAGTAAAGTGTACTATTATTATTGTAGAGTAACACAGGGAGTAAGGGTATCTGCTCTGGTAGAGGCTGCAGGAAGATGCTTAAGCAGGCCGCCCAATACCTTATCGATCCCTTTAAACCAGGATGACCAGGAAAGTGTGAAGGAGTTTTGTTTCAGTCAGCTGACCAGCAGTGAGCAGCAAAATGTTGAAGAGGAGTAATTTTGGACTCCCTGGCTCCATACAGGGGAACATGTTGGCACCTTCTCTGGCATCTTATTTGTTAGTATTCATATGTTTAACATATATTCATGAATGGTTCTGGTCAGTGTCAGTGTAGTGCACAGAATTTTCTCAATTAATAAAGACATGGTCTACACAATGTGTTGAGGTTCAGAAGTACAGAGGTACCAGCCACAGTTATTTTGATTTTTCTGCAATAATGACATACAACAGCAATGATTTCAGCTGGCCCCTGAACAGCTTTTACTATGCCCTGCCGGGTTTAAACACCATCTTTTGATTGGACCAGTTTCTGTGAAGACTAATGCTTAGGCAACAGAGAGACAGCCATACAGCAACATTAAACAAACACCGTGTCACTCGCTACATTTACATTGGCCCATATTTCCTTATGTACATCATAAAAATCAGGGTGACTTTTTGCACGACTTCTTGATTTTATAAATACAATTATTTATACGTCTTATGAATTAAGATCAAGAAATGCACAGTGTTTGCAAAAGGTTGTTTAACTTGACTTCAACAGAAGGCAGATGGATTTTTTTCTGCTGTTTATTGAAGGCACTTCAATTCGTGGCTTAGGAGTTCCCAGCTGTGTTCTATTCAGAGACTGATAAACCTGTTAACGGTTGTAGAGAAGTCAAGGCTGATCTGTAGGTGTTTGAGAGAGCCAAGACTATCTTTTATATTTCAAGTTGATGTCTTTATTCTTTTATTTCTTAACGCACCTGTCTTTTCTGTCCAAAAGCATGCTTGAGATGTAGATGAACCGTTAAATCCCAACCGGACCCAAGCAACCCATAGGACAAATGGGTTGATTAGGGACTTGTGACCTTCATTGTCCTGTTCCAACGATGTCTGATAAGTCATCCAAACCCACGATCAGAACAGAAGACGATTGGTGAAACGTCCAAAGGAAACAAGAGAACTCCAGATGCGTTAAGTTCAAGCACTTAGGACAGAGAGTTCCTGTTTGACTGCGGATCTACAGCAACGTATTGCTCAACATGCATCCTCTCGCTTTCCATCTCGCTTTATCCAGACATCTGGAAGGTCTGGCCTGCTGTTGGGTAAGATGACAACCTCTTCATTCCTATTGCTGTGGTCTTTAGTCTCGTAAAGTGTTTCCTTCAGTGAGAGCCTCAGTGTGTCTCTCTTGCCGTTGAGGTGTCCTGGTTGCAGCTGAACCTCTGGCTCATCATCAGGCTGCTGTAGGTTTGAAGATCCTGCCTCAATATCACTCAAACAGGTTTCGCAGGACTCCTCCATTCCTTCACAGGAGCTCTGAGACTGAAAGTGCTGATCGTGACCTAACTTTGGCGTGTTCTCATCTTTGCAGAATGACTGCTGGTCGGTGGTCTCCATTGTGTGACTGATGATGGTTTCATCTATGCTTGATGATGACGAGTAAGATGTATTGCTCCACTTCTTCCCCCCAACTGATTGACCCCTGCAGGTTTTGCACAGCAGATTTCCAGTAGCTACATCTTCTTGCACCAGGCTTGAATGGCAGAGCGGGTTTCCTCTGTAAGGAGATGAGGTTTGGAGGGCTGGTTGGCAGATCTGACGACTGTGCATCTCTTCACCACCTTGGTCCATATCCTTTTTGCTCAACTCTGCACCACAAAACTCAATTTCATCTGAGAGCATGGAAGGCCGGTTGGACAGCTTACTGGTACAGGTGCTGTTCTCAAAGCTGTCACTAAGGCGATAAGCCAGAGGCTGCAGCTCATACTGCTCAGCACCCCTGTGCATGCCACCTCCTCTTCCACTCTGTTTGTTTCTGTGCTGACGCTGGTGGTCGGGGTACAGGTAACCACCTGCTTCTTTGTCATAGCTACGCCTCCCTCTAGATCTGCCGAATGCTCCGTTAGCAGCCGAGGTCGGCGAGGGGCTGGGCTCAGAGCAGGAGGTCAGCATACCGTCGTTTTCCTCTGAGCAACAAGGTAGCGTGATCCGTCCACAGCTTCTTTGCGGCCCGCAAAAACAGCACAGGGACTGGAAGAAGAAGGTTGCAAATCCACAGGCCACACATTTAACCAGAAACAAGAAAATCCCGATCTTTCTGAAATGTAAGGCTGTGGCAGGCAGCATGACGATCCCCATGAAGAAAAATGCACCGGAAACTATTGCTACAGGGCATCCCATCCTTTTAGTAGAGTGTGCCACTTTTCCTATCTTGTCCGAATGGGGAGCTAAGCTGTAGGATATGGAAAAGTTGGCAACAAAGTCAACAGACAGCCCTGCGGCAGATGATATTAGCAAGGCCTCGATGCCACCCAGCTGCCACTCAAGAAGGACGAGGAGGCCAACTGTTACAAACACACTCCCTCCTACAGAAACAGCTGCATATAAGCTCAGTGGGATGTTCCAGGTAGTTATTAGCAGCAGAATAAATGTGAGAGCTACTGAGAAGCCAGCAACCATCAGAGTCTCAGAACTTAGACACTGTTGTAGGTCAAACAGAGACAATTGGCTGATGAACCAACCATTCTCCAGCCCTCGTGGTGCTGTTGATATTTCTTGGTTGAACCACATCAAGATTTCTCTGTAAAAACCACTGGTTCTACTGAAGTTGAAGCTGTAGAGATAGGATGTCTGGAACGCCAAAACAAGGGCTGCGGCCCTGCCGTCCTGCTGAAAGTACAGCCCACCACTACGTGGTGAGGTACCCTCTGTGTGTTTCTCTGCCAGCATCATATTCAGACAGCTTTCAAAGATGCTGGGAGGGTAGGGGAAGGAGTTGTTGTTACAGCAGAAATGAAGGGTATTGTTTCTACTTGAGCAGTGTCTGAGAGACACCCAACGCACCAGCTGCTCCACGAGACATACATCATCTGTCATGACATCTTTATTCTCTGGTGACATAGTGGAGTAAAAGCTTTGGTTCTGGACCCTTTCACAAAGATCTCTCAGCCAGACCTGAGCTCCAGGACTGCTCATGTTAAAGTCCGGGTCAAAAACCAAGGAGCCGTTACTCTGTGGGTTAAAGTGATCCCCATTGTCGGTTGGTTTGATGCCCCAGACAAGTAGAACAGTAACAGGTTTATCCTCGCCATTCCTCTGCCTCTCAAACATAAACATGTGACGGTACTCTGCATCATATCTCTCAAAAGGGTGGCTGGAGCGGAAAAGCTGGGTAACCCAGCTGTCAAGAGTTGGTAACCTCATGCCCGGGTCAACACAGGACATGTACGTTCCCCCAGCGGCAAGCACTGCAAACCAGCACACCCAGATGTAGCGAAATTTCACAACCCCACAGGGTAAGATCTTCAGAAACAGCAGGTTTGAGGTGTCTGAGAGCCCCCTTTTCATTTCTCTGAGCTTCTGCACCATGCTGAAGATGCATCTCTTACGGGAACTCATCTCCCAGAAGCTGCCTGAGTTTTTGGAGCAGCAAGGCCTCCATGTTTGCACCACCACGGATGCAGTGGGCGCCTTCCTGGACCGCTCGAGCAAGACCAAAGAGCACGGAAGCCATACTAACACCAGAAGAGAGCTGATGAAGGAAGCTGTCCCCAGATAAATAGAGAAACATCTAATTGCTGTAATGCTGCTGAGATAACCAGAGAAAAAAGCTGCACTGGAGGTCAAGCCTGAAGCTAGAATCAAATAGCCTATTTCCTGTAAGACTCTGTTTACCCTCTTCTCCAGCGAGCCCGAAGGGTTTTGCGTTAGTTGCAGATTCCAGAAATCCGTAAAAATAAAAACCTGATTGGAACAACTTCCCAAGAGAATCAGAGCTGCAGCCAGGTTGACCATGGGGAAGAAAGTCAGATGAAAGGCTACTTTATAGAAGAAATATGAGGTTAGCAGAGAGGCAGTGATTGCTAGAACAGATAATGCTACCATGAAAAAGGACTGTAGATATAAAACCATAGTGAACAAGAGGGATATAACAGCGAGGACTGGGAAAACCAAGTCTCTCACCAAGTAATATTTGAACAGCATCTTTTTGATACCAAAGTCTATTCCAGTGATGGCCGTGTTGTTGTACGTCAGATCTCGTCCTTCAAGGCTATTCATGTAGATTTTCATCATGTGCTCTCCCTTCTGGACAGGTAAGAACAGGAGGCTGTACTTCAGCGTTGGTATTTGGTATTCAACGGTCTGAGGGCCGAGGAAGTCTTTGTCAACAAGGAAGTGGAGGATTTGGAACACCACACGGGATTGTTTACAGCGGGGGGGAACTGAGGAGCACCTGCTGTCCATGGGTCTCACTGCACAGGTCTCGGTCAGATCTCCTCGGTGATAGGATGGAGCGCATTTCCGGAGAAGGTTCAAGGACTCAGAAACCTGGTGTGGCAAAAGAATAACAGAAAACAAAACTAAGAAAAAATAATCCAAGTTTAATAAAATATTTTTGTCAGATGGAAGCAAAAACAGGTAAGAATATCATGAACACATAAATGGTAAATGGCCTGCATTTGTATAGCGCTTTACTCAGTCCCTACAGACCCCAAAGCGCTTTACACTACATTCAGTCATCCACACATTTACGCACACATTCACACACTGATGGTGACAAGCTACGTTGTAGCCACAGCTGCCCTGGGCCCACCGGGCCTCTGACCACCACCAGTAGGTAACGGGTGAAGGGTCTTGCAAAACGACTGAGACAGTCAGAGCCGGGGCTAGAACTGGCAACCTTCCAATTACAAGGAAAACACCCAACTCCTGACCCACAGTCGCCCCACATACTCACTTGCTTAATCTGCACACTGCATGGAGGACTGAGAAATGACTCATGTACAAAAAAGTATTTATTAATTCTCTTTCCTTGCTCTGCACAGGGATTAATATGACACATTGATGTGAAAAAGTATTTCCCCCCTAATATATTTTTTTCTTTTGCATTTTTTTCCTCACACTTAAATGCAGGGGTGGGTAGACAACCAAAAAATTGAACTCAAGTAAGAGTAGCACTACTTCAGCATATTTTTAATCAAGTAAAAGTGAAAAGTGTCCATCCAAAAATTCTTCAAGTAAGAGTAAAAAGTATTTGGTAAAAAGGCTAAGTTAAAAATGTCAAGTTATGTTCAAATTCTGATATTTTAAACTGTAAAAAAAGATAAGAATAAATAATCACATAAAAAAACATTTAAGCAGAGAGAGTATTTTCTATGTCAATACTATTCAATATAGTTCCAATACTCGCAAAGGTAAATTTTTAAACCAATACCATACCGATACTTGAGAACTAGCCGATACGGAGTACCAATGCGATACATTTACACACAAAAAACAATGAATTGGAAGAGGAGTTTTATTTTCTTCACTGCTTGTTAGAGACAAATTATGATAAAATATATTAATAAATATATTAATAAAGGATTACTACAAAAAAAAAATTCAAGAGAAAAAAAAAATCAGTAAAATAATTACGTTTCCAAATTTTGACTGTCAGTTCACAGTATCGGCCAACCTACCGATACAAGTACATGTGAATGGTATCAGCCCCGATACCTTTCTCAATGCATCCCTATAGGTAATGAATAAATATATCTGAGAACAAAGTAAAACGTACTTCCAATGCCAATTTATGTTGTTTATTATATATTCACTTGACCTCAGAATGCAACAACAAGCTCAACAGACGGAAGATTACATTAGAAAACCAAAGCTTGTGTAGAAACAGGTGGTCTCCTTTAATAAAGTGTAGGTGTGTGCCTGTGTCTGGTGTATTCTTGGTTAGAATATGTTTGCTCTTCATTCAGTGGTAGAGTGTCAAGAAATTTTACTCAGGTAAGAGTAGCGATACTTCAAGTAAAAGTAAAAAGTACAGCATAGCATAACTACTCTTAAAAGTACATTTTTCCAAAAAGTTACTTGAGTAAAAGTAACTAGTTACTACCCACCTCTGCTTAGATGTTTCAGATCAACAAACTAATTTTGATGTCAGACACACAAAACACACTGACATTTATTTAGGACAAAATAACCTCCAAACTAACCTGGGTCTATGTGAAACAGTGATTTCCCCTTAACTAAATAACTATGATGTCCTTTGTCTCTACATTTCCATTTGTAATGTCAGTGGACCCCCGGAATTCGCTGTGATTAGGGATCACAGTTGTCTATGAATAGTAAAAATCCACAAACACTTGAAAACCCTTCTAAAAATGAGTACTAGCTATTTTAATTGTTCCAACACCAAATATACCTCAAGATGCATTAATACACACTGTGGAAATTGTCTTCGTGCAACTGTAGCTAGCGGAAGCTATAATTTCCCTCATTACAATTTTTGGGGTTAGAGCCAATCAGGGCCAAGGAACTTAAATGCAGCTCCTGATTATGGTTGTCAGTTCCTCATCATCCAAAAGTCTTGAGGATCATCAAGAAGATTTTTGGTAAATTTGAGATGGGCCTTTGCATTCTTTTAGGTCAGAAATGGTGGGTGTCCTAGAAATACCTTTTTAACCCCCTCCAGGCTAATAGATATCAATGAATTTGTTTCCCATCTGTCGTGGAATTGTGATAGGATATGTTGAATTTTTAGATCTGTCAGTCAGCTTCAGTAATCAGTCCTTGGTAAAAACTGAACTCAGCTTCCCAAAACATGTGTTGATTCCTGATTTCTCGGGTAGTAGCTGCTCTTCATCATGAAGCCATTCTGGTTTGGATAGCTATTTTTGCCTAATTAATGTAATCATAATTTGCATACTACACTTTAAATCAGCTTATTTTTATCTGATATAATTAGTTTGAGAAACTAAAACATATCACAAAGAGGCAAATACTTTTTCACAGAACTGTTTTTTAGTCAGCTTACATTATAAAGTACAGAGGGTAGAGCTGGAAAGAGTCTTAGAATTTAATGGACAAACTCAATTTTGAGTTTTAGCTTGGCTCAGGCAACAATCTAAAAGTTAGGCCTAATAAAAACCCTTGGCAATGATAAAGGTTGTTAACTATAACATGACATAAATGAGAACAGATAAAATAGTGTAATCTGGCACAATTTAGTAGAAGCTAAACTACAAATTCCCAAGTATGAATTCAGACTTTTTGGAAAATCTATAACAGACCTGCTCAATTTGCCAGTTTAAACAATTGCTGCATCTAACATTATGGTTAGATCTAATTTTCTTTGAGCTGATAACATAAAGCTACAGTGCCTGTTGTGAAGTAAGGCTGAGGCAGCAGGAGGCATTAGAGAGGACCGCCAAGTAATTCCCCAAGGACCAGCTTGGACAGCAGCCACTCCTCTGCGTTCCTTCTCCTTCCACACTCTCAGGCTGCTGGCACAGGTCCTGGAACTGGGCCTGGGAGCGAATCTGATTCACAAGAAGAAAAAAAAAAGATTTCTGAACTCATGCCCAGTTCTGAAACTTATTCCCAGAAGAGCAATTAATTTCCCATGAGAAAATGTAAAGCGGATATACTGTGGAACAGGATTAAAATATAGATTACAGCCAGTGTGTCAAACAGATAAAAAGCGACATTGATAGAAGTTGATGCTTAAACACAAGGGAGAAGAAAAGTGAGGAGCAAATGTGAGCCAACCCTGGATTGCTCCATCTCACACATGGCGTGGATGGCCTTCAGGCTCCAGAGACTGGCAGAGTTTTCGGATCGAAACACCAGCTGGGCGTAGCGCTCGCCTGAACAGAGAGAAGCAGATTGCGTCAGGGTACGAGAGCAAGATGACCAACCGTGAGTCGTGTGGTTGTAGGGATGGTTAGAAAGGATCAACGGAGAGCACAAACACCTGTGACACATGCTTAGGCATGATAGAATAAAGATGAAAGACGTCAAAGAAACTGCTTCTTTTGAAACACCTAACCACATAACTTAACATGGTGTGGAGGATTTTTGTCCATAGTTAAAGAAACAGAACCATTCATGACTTCCTAACCTGGAGCATCACAGAGAAAGGAGTCCAGAGAAAAGTCTGCAGCCAGCATCCTCTTAATACGACCTCTGGATGTGAGCTGACTGCCATTACTGTCTCTGCTAACAACGCCGGACTGGGCAAAGCTAGAACGACAGAAAGCACAAATTTGTTGTTAATTTTAAGATAAATAACTCAGAATTAACATATACAGCCTTCATAGGCAGAAATGGCCCATTGATTTTAACCTTTGAACGATCGCACATGCAACTGCAAGAATCTGATACACAACTGTTCACTTATTGTAGATGTTTATGAAATACTCACAGGGTCAAACTTCTTCACACACACTCAAATATTTACTAATGCTTAAAGCTTCTGGCTACTCTCAGACTGCATATTTAAACTATTCCCATTGGCAGAATTGCCTGTGTTAATTTAAATTGGTCGGTTTAGTGGTATAAGGTTAATATAAGTCTGTGTTGCCCATTCCAAAACCAGTTTGGGTGGTTGTTTTTAAAGCCCTGACACTGGTGTCTGCTTTAATGATCCCTAACTTAATCAGGGTGTGCTATACGGATCATTGTCCTGTTGATCTATCTGCTTGTATTCATTACATAGAAAACTTTAACTGACTGGAATGTTTGTGTAATTGTATTGAAATGACTTTTTTTGCAGTGGTAAGGGTTGAGTGCCTTGAGATGACATCTGTTGTGAATTGGCACTATTTAAATAAACCAACTACCCAAACCCAAGTATCTGTATCGGTTTGAAAAGGAGGTATTGTTGCATCCCTACTAACCGTAATACTGTTGAGAATGTATGGACTATGCCTAATAGTCGGGTTTCTGACCAGACACCAATCAATTTAAAGTAAATTGCCATTTTCTGCCAAGAAATATGGTGAAATATCCGACCAGACTGATGCCAGAACTTCAAAACTAGTTTCTCAGCAACTTACTAAGGTGACAAATAGGGGGGTTGTATGTATATATTTAACCAGATTACTAATAAATGCAGACTTGTGCTCCCTAAATTGGATATTGTATAATGCTTTATAACCACCCTGGGGGGATTTACTATTCAAATGCATCTCTAAAGGTCGACAATTATATTTATGGATGGATTTAACTTCTCACTGGAACTGATTCTAAATAGCGAAGGTAACTGGCTGCTTCCTATAGTATCTACATCCAGGATCAGTGTAGCAACTGTTTGCTTTGGTAGAGGTCTATTCTGTCTGCGTAGAGAGTCCTCATTATGCTCTATTTTTGCTGACCTTTTGCTGAGCTGCTGTGGTACAGCAGACAGAGTTTTCCCCGGGCCGGTTTCCTGCTGCAGCTTGGACAAGCTGGAGAGACGAACTCCGATGTACGTTCCCCGCGGCTGGAAACCCTGAGAAGTTCGGAGAACAGTGATTCACTCAGAAACATACATCAAGGCTGGTAATACAGAAAGGATGCTGATCCCCAACACACTCCTGCAGCTATGAGCATCCGGCAGTTATTTTTTTCTTTGTGTGTTCACATTTTACTTTCAATATCAGTTAGTAGTTACTGTCTAAGCATTTACCCTAAAGGGGAGCAGGCTAATTTAAATTAAATGTGATCTAATTCAGCAGGGATCATTGATGAGACTGAAGTGACTGGATGAGGAGGCATGCAGGGAAAGGGTAATCAAAATCATCCTAAAAGGGGCTCTAGAAGTTTCTACTTTAAATCTGACAAAGGTGGCAGCACTGATACACCAAGGTGACATTTAAACACATATCCTGCTGATGCTATGTGTCTTGTTTACTCACCAGAAGCGGATCAGAGAAGTCTGGCAGGGAACCAATGAACAGTCCAGCCAGTGAGCATCCCAACAGCAGGATGGCACAACCCAGCAGCACCACTAATGGATGGTCCACCAATAGCTGAGAATACCTGCAAATACAGAAAATTAGAAACTGAAGAGCAGTCACTGGCGGTACTGAAAAATGCGGAAGTAATAAAATAAATGAAACATAGAGATGCAACAATACCACTTTTTTCAAATTGATATGATACCAATACTAGGATGTGAGAACTTGCTGATACGGAGTACCAATGCTTATGGTTCTACCGCACAAGAAAATGCAGTGAATTGAAAGAGTGGTTTAATTTTCTTCTTTGCTTGTTACAACAAATGAAGGTGTAGTATATAAAAAAAATAAACTATTAATAAAAAATAAAAAAAATCAATTGAAAAAAAATTAATTTTCTTTGAAATCTTTCCAGAGTTTCCACATTTTAAGTATCGGTTCATGGTATCGGTTAACTAACCGACACGATACGAGTACATTAGAATGGTAGCGTCCCTGATACCCAATACCAGTATCAGTATTGGTGCATCCCAAATGAAAACCTCACACTGGGATTTAGTACTCACCTTCTAATGATGAAGTAAAGTCCCCGATTCCTGGAAAAAGTTGAAGTGTAATATTAATAACAGCAGATCATAATGACAGTAATTTTCTATTTGTTGTTTGATACTCATCAGAAATCGGGTCGTGGGAAAAACGGGATCTAAGAGGGAAACCTGGACATTGTTTAACCCAGCCAGGCTCTCCTGTTCAATCCAACGGATACCACAGTGGTCTCGTTCCAGGGTGGAAATATAGCCCCTCCAGGGGATTCTGATTCTGCCCCTAAATATCTTCCCAGTCGGATCTTCCTGAGAAGGCTCAAAAGGGAGGCGCTCAGGAGGCATCCTGGTCAGATGTCCGAACTAATTCTACTGTCTACTTACAAGTCAGAGGGGCTTTCCTCAAGCCCAATAAGAGCCTCTCCTAATTCCTGCCATCCCTGCGTTTTTGCGTCAGCAACCATAGAAGCCTCTGCTCTCCTTCTGGCCTGGATCCAGTCAGCTGTTTCAGGAGCCCTCGAGAAATAACCAGACTTTAAAGCCTTTTTTCTTAACTTTAGCAACTGACTCACTGTGGCAACTCCAGGACTGATGTGCTCTACTGGGCAGACTCTTGCCAAATGCCTCAATAACCGAGTATCCCCAGAACAAGAGGGAGTCCAGCCCCAGGTACCGTGTGTATTGCAGGACATTCTCCAGGATCATTCAAAAAGTTATCATAACTGACTTAAAGGCATCAGACTAAAACATCTATAAAAAAAAACAGGTGACCAGGGCTTTTGATAACCAAATATATTCTGTTTAATCTAATTGATATTACTTAACTTCACAGTCCAGCATTGGTTCCATGTCCTAAAAGCAAAATTTTGATCAGGATCAGCATGCCCTTGTCCTCACCTGCTGCCCAGGCCACAATGCAGCTAGTAGGTGTATAGTGAACACCCATTTGGCTGGTGGTAGTTCCCCACTGGTTTTGTCCCCACATAGAATTGCCCTCTTGTTGCCTTTTTGGGTTGAGCCCACTCAAGCCTAAGAAGTCAAGGTCCAATTAAAGGTTGGCTGGAGGGTCCCCTGCTATCTATTCCAGGCGAGGACCTAATTCGTTGTGGTTGTATTTTTATTAAGATCTTTGAATTGCTCTTAGACTAATCTCTCTCATAACAACAGAGTGATTCAGTAGACAGAATCAGAAGTTCAAAGCCCAAAGACAAAACGGCCGCCTGGATCATAGGGCTCCTTGTAAGGGAAAGGCTCTACAAGGGGGTTCACAATCATTGTACCAATTTTTTTTAAAATAATGTAATAATTGTTGGTATATTTATTCAAAGATGCATTTAAATAACAAAGAATTATCTTAAATCAGCACAAAAAAAAAACAAAAAAATGCTTTACTTTATTATAATATCATAAAATCTACATTGCCTGCAAAAAAGCAGTTTGCAAATCTTCTTATATTTAATTTGTTGAGTTGACTCCAAAACTTACTGGAAAACTGCCACATGCCATCTGCAGCAGTTTATAGACAAATATGAACAAATAAGACTGCAAACGTAAATTTGTCTTCTCTTCTGCTTCTTTAACCCACCTTATAGACACCACATGACGCTGCTTTGGTTTGGTCTGTGTCCTGCTCTCGTTCGACCCATGCAGCCAGTGACACCTCGCTGACCCGTGACAGGATGCCTGGTGGGCGGAACTGCAGCTGTGTCCTGGTTTCACTGCCCCCCCTCCGTCGGCATGAGGAGAAGATGCGCTTGAATGGCAGCAGTGGGGACATTTGTGGTTCTGCGGTGAATGACAGGCTCCAGTCTGAAGGGGCTGAGGGACCTTAAGGAAGACACATATAAAGACAGCTAAAGCTCTCTCAGGCCGTATGCCTCCTTTATACATATTTTTTCATAAACTTGAATTTCATTTATTGGGATTTTATGTGATTTAAACCGATAGATTGGACGAAAAGTAATCAGAAAAGGTTTATGGTATTTCAGGAGGAACTGGAGAAATCCACAGCTCAAGCTCAAGTATTACTTGTTCACTCTCCGAAAATGGTCTTTCCTGAAGACAAAGCCATTGTTGAAAGAAAACCATAAGAGGTTTTGTGTGCAGTTTTCCAAAAGCTATGTAGGGATGCTCTGGTCAGATAACACTGTGCTGAGAAAAAACCAACCCTGAACATTGTAGCTCCACTGTGATACATGGTGGTGGCAGCCTCCAACTGTGGGGAGGAGAAGATGGATGTAATAAAACTCTTTAAATGTTGAAAAAGACCTGAGACTGTGGTGGAGCTTCGCTGTCATGCAGGACGATGACCCTTAACATTCAACCAGAGCTAGAAAGCAAAAGATCATTTTGATGTGTTAGAATGGCCTAGTCCAGCCTTTACAGTCTCATGAGCCATTTCCCCCTTCAGTCCAGCTAAATTAAACGTGTTTAGAGACCATTTCCCCCTTCAGTCCAGCTAAATTAAACGTGTTTAGAGACCAAACGTTGTGATATTTTAAAGAAAAAAACTTATCATTTCTGAGAAATATTAACCTGAGGAAATTAGTTGCTTTATTTAAAGAGGCATAATTACATTTCTTTTTTAGGTTTAGAATTAAAGGTGAAATATACAAATTTTGCAGAAAGTGGATTGAAACATTTTCTTCAATGGGAAGTTGATACTGGTGGAAAATTATGTTTAAAAAAAAAATCCAACCTCATGAGAAAATTATAACTAAAACTTGTTAAATTTGAATATGTGTTCCAATGAGGCCAGGTGGTTTGATGAAAAATAAATTTCTAAAATAATAACCTTTAAGCAGATTATGAAATATTTTTAATTAAGCCAAAATTATATGTTTAAATGAGCTCATCTATTCTAGAAGATCAGCCCATGACTTTCAGCTGTCAAGAAAATGAAATAGAAAGGCTTGAAAACAAGTCTGTGAATGAATCTGCATAATGTGTTGTACTCAGAGTCACTGACATAAACTTATTATTTTTTTATTTTATTGATCAAGATGCACCTGTATATTAAAAAAGAGTATTCTAAATATATACAAAGAATCTGTATTGTATTATAGATTATATTCATAATATATAAATTGAAAAATGCTGGTCCTTTTAGTGTCATTCAATTGTTTATATTCATTTCAGTTATTCTGTAAAAAGAAATAGAAAACTGCAAATATTTTTTTCGAAATTTACTCTGATAAAAATTATTCATTGGATTAATACTAACTAAATAACATTAATTTAAACGATGGCAGTTTTTCCGTCCAATAAGCATATGCTGGTTCAACAAATTTCAAATAAATTACATTGTCCAGATATATGCGAATTTGTTTGAACCAGCATACATTTATTGGATGTAAAAACTGACATTTAAATTGTGTTAATCCAATGAGTCTTTTTTTGTGTGTGTGGAAACATTAGCTGGATCTTCAACCATTTTTAGACTAAGTTAACAGCCAATTTATAGAGTCCAACTAGCCACTTGCGGCTCTGGAGCCACAGGTCACAGACCCCTGTCATAGTCAAAATCCTGACTTAAATCCAACAGAGCAATTTGGCAAGCTTTGGCATTTTATGTTTTGCAAATGCTTCATTCAGACTAACTTTGAGCTATTTTGCAAAAAAAACAGTAGACATTAAGGAAGATTGTATAAAGTGCAGTGCTATATGTTGGTTATCACATAAAACAAAAAAATTGAGAAGCTATACATTTGAATAATACAGTGGCGGGGTTTTTTACGGGGTGCTGAACACAGTGATACAGTCAGAGCTTGGACGTACTTGATGGTAAAGCTGGAAGGAGGAGGAGGGTCTGCCAAGGCTGCTGCAGCTGTCACAGAGCTCCTCTGCAGAGGGGATGACTGTCAGCTGGGCCTCAACAGAGCCGTCGGGGGGGCACAGAGAAACCACTGGGATCCGACTGAGCAGAGAAGAGACACGAAAACAGAAGAGGTAATGGTGACAGAAGTAATAAATAAATCACATTTGAGCTCTAAAATTGCTTCGCTCCACTTCCTCATATATTCATAACGCAGTAATGAGGTAAGAAATGGATTTCGTGAACACGTACTGTGGCTTCAGGATAAGCATAGGGCCAATTAAAATAGAGAGGAAAAGGGATGAGTTAGGTAGGAATTTCACATTATGATGCTGTTTCTTCAGGTTAAAGGGTGTTAGCTGTCCTTGACGGATTACACAAAATACAGAATCATTGCTCTCAGGACGGTTTCTCCACCCTCTTTGGTGTAGTAGGAAAATTATTTAAAGATTAGTTCTATTTAGTGATTAGTAATTAATAGTAAAGGAAGCTGGGAAATATTCCATAATGCTGGAGAATCATGGACCTTTTATCTACACTGGTGTAAATGAAGGACTCCTCTGTTATTTGTTTTGGCTATCATAACTCTGATATGACACACACACACACACACACACACGGGCAGACGAGGAGCCACAGGCAGGCAGATACACTTTGTTAGCGGGAGAGAGCGTTGATCCAAAGGGCTTCCTGTAACATCGAAATAAATGTGTTAAAACTCCAACAGAGACTGAATCATCCTTATCTTCATCTCTATGGAATTCTTCCATATAATTCATTAAATCTGTCCAGGGAAATCTTTTCAGATGGGACTTTCCCTACTAGCCAAGAGAGAGAGTTCAGAGCTCCATTCATCTTTGTAGCTTCGTGGTTGGATCCAGTCATGGGGCTACGCCCTGGACAGCTTGGGAGTTCTAACAGAAACACAAGTTGAGCAGAAACAGTAAGTTTCTCTTTCTAGTTCTTTCTATAGAGGATCGGATTCCTCCTTTTATCACCATCAGGTTGGAGGTTCAGGCCTCTCCCTTAAAACAAAAAGGGCTTCTTCCAGCTTCCTCCACTCCTCGATCCACTTGTTAAAACGCCAAACCACAGTCAAAGTGACCGTGCTTGGACCACTCCAGGTGTATTTTAATATCCCGTTTTTACCTTGTGATTGAGTGTGTTTGTGCTTTTGTTTTTTGATTCGCTCGTGCTGACATATCTCTCTACAAATTAATTTTCTAACAGATAAATCGAGTTAACTTGATTCGATTTGAAAGATAAAATAATATTTTAGTGGATTTTCTTTTGTTTTTTCCTTCGTCATGTATGTTTGATGAAATTGAGAACAAATCAAACCCAAAAAAATGCTTATCTTTGCAAGGTCGTGTGTTTGTGTGAGAAAACCAGAGAAAGATCATGCAAAAGAAGAACGTTCAAACTCAACGCAAAAAAAAAAAACAGGACCTCCTTGCTCTACCTACTACATTATACTGGAGCCCGAAGATAACATAAAATATTTTTATTCTAATCTTCACTCAGACAGACAATCCTTTAATAATTTCAGGTTCATGAACAACTTTCATAAGAACTGTTTTAGTGATTATCCTTGCATAGATATTTGGTCTGTGGAGTTCAGATTTTGTTAAATTAATGCTTCAGTAGTGCAAGAGGGAGTCTCATACTCGTGATGTGACGCAAAAAGTTTTTGCGATCTGGTCCGTAAAATTCTGTTCGAATTCATATCAATCTTATCAAAGCTGTATGAATCTGTATTTTAGGAGGGAACTATAGCAAGCAAATTCAATCACCAGATAAAGAGCTTTTTTTTCTGTAAAACAGGTATGCTTCCCACTGTGCAACTGTTTAATGAATCTATGCCATAAAAAGACATCTGAGCTCCTCCGGCATCAGTCCTTGCACAGCTGGGCTCTAAACTGAAAAGCTCGATAATTTACTCATAAACAGAGCGTGCTGCTGTCTAATGGCAGTTCTCTGTAAATGGTCTGTGTTGTTTGCTTTTCCAGTAGTCTGGATGCAGCCACTCTTGTCGTCTAGTAACCATGGCATTAGAGGGAGCCGGCGAAGCCCAGCTGACCATACACAGATGCAGTTCGCTCAAATGATGAACAACTGAAATGGTCGAGGTGAAGTGAAGATCTCAGCCACAACTGTGATGAAAATCTAAATAATTTATAACTCAAAATTTGCACAACAGCTCGTTGTCACAAAGCATTTAATCAGCGGGTTTAGCCTATTTTAAGTGCAGAAGGAAGTGAAAACACACACACGTAGAGGATGAAGAAAATTGCTAATAAAGAACTGACAGTGAACCATGATTTACATAATTCATTAAAATTTCAAAGATTGTTTTTTTTTTTAAACAATCCACACAGGATGCTGTCTGCACACTGCTAAATACGACTCTGGCAGAGCAGCCTGGTGTTACTGTGGCTGTGGCGCATATGCAACTGCCATGGGAATCTGCACCTTAAATTACTTCCCACTGCTGCTACTTGTGTTTTAAAAAAATCTGCACAGTGGAAATGTCTTATGGAGAGGAAGGAGTTTTCGAAAAATAATCAGATTAAACACACATTTTCTGCTGATCACATTACTGACTTTGCATACATTATGAAATATCCATGATCAATCAGATTATTTCTTACATGCAATTGACAGGAAAGAAAAACCAGCAAAAATGGTTTATTTTATAGAACTCGAATTAGAAAAAATATCCAAATAATATCAATAAAGATGTGCATCACACTCGTTCATCCATCCATCCAATATTATCCACATATTCGAGATCTGGTCATGGTGGCAACAGGTCCAGGAGGGAACCTCAGACATCCCTGTCTGGTGACATCCTTCATTTTGATCTGGGGGATACCAATCTGCTGCCTGGCCAGACCCGATATATGATCCCTCCAGCAGTGTTACAAAACAAAGTAAAGTATATTTTATATTATTAGTTACAACCTCAAAAATGTAATATGTTTTCATTACATATTACTGTCTCAAAAATTTAATTGAGAAACAGAACTTTAAGTTACTTTTGGTAAAATATCTTAAATACTGTTTTTTTTTTCACTTTAAGTCTCCAGTGCCTTTGCATGGCATGGAAATGTTTGTTAAATCACGGTCTTCCCTGAGGTCTCCAACCAGTGGGACGTGCCCAGTAAACTTCCAAAGAGCCCCCCCACCCCACATATTTGTAGCCACATCGAGTCCTTTGGGAGAAGTTAATATCCAGTCGCGATCAGCGTATTTTCATATAATGGGAGCTGTGGGGGCACGGCAAATGCCGTCTCTAAATAAGGCATAAACTGCCACAAAACTCCATCTAACCAAAATGTTATTACTCACTAGAACTATTCCCCTGTGAGTTCAGAGCATCTCAGAAGTGTTTATTTGTTGTCTTCCGGGATATTTACAGCCATTGATTCCAATTTAGGCTTAAAACCTTCCTTTTTGATAAAGCTTATAGTTATTGGCTTAGGTTATCCTGAGCTTTTTTGTTATGCTACTATAGGTTTAGACTGTTGGAGGAAAGATTGACCACTTTTCTTCTCTCTTCTACTTTTCTCTTCTACCACTCTCCAGATATACTTTTTTCTGCTGTTATTGCGATTGTTAACCCAGTTTTCTCTCAGTATTTTTCTCCCCATAGAAGCTCCACATGGTCTGGTACCCTGCTCAACTATAAAGTCCCCTGCTGGATGGGGAACATCGGTCCAGATGATGCTCAAAGTGACCGAGCATCCTCTATGCTGTCTCTTCTCTGTCTTCTCAGACCCCCAGACGGCCGTGGCAGATGACCGCTTGTACTGGCCAAGGTTCTGCCGGAGGTTTCTTCCTGTTAAAGGGGAGTTTTTCCTCTCCACTGTTGTTACATGCTTGCTCAGTGTGATGGATTGCTTAGGAATTGCTGTGGTTGGAGTCTGCATGATCCGGGCACGACCTCACGTTGATGATTCATCGCAGTCTGATGGGATTCCCTTACATATAAAAACTTTTAACTGATTGTAATTTTTGTATGATTGTATTGAAACGACTTTTGTTGTTAAGTGCCTTGAGATGACATTTATTGTGAATTGGCGCTATATAAATAAAGAGAAGTGAAAGTGAACTTAGAACAAACTGCAATTTCAGTGACGTTACTGCAATGCCTTATGGGAGTTGTAGTCTGATCAGGACTTTAACTCTGTGCTATAAAGTGTGAGGGCATCTGGGGCAGCTGCCACTGTTCTCCTCCACCGGGCCTGCCATTGTCCAACCGTTTCGTTGCCCTGGGGAACGACTTTCAACCTCCGATTGCTAACAAACAGATTTATAAAAAAAATTGGTTAAATGAAGAAGTTTTGTGGCAGATAATGCCTTATTTAGAGACGGCACTTCGCCTGCCCCCACAAGTCCCATTATATAGATATACGCTGATCGGATAAATGGAGATAAATTTCTCCCGAAGGTCTTCAAATGGCTCCAGTCTAATCTGGGTGAGTAGGTGAACGTAATGGATGCTATAAATAAGGTGCATTTAAGAAATTTATCATCATGGAACCAACAACGGGTACTTTCTACTGTTAAGATGAAAGTGTATACTATGTCGCTACCATTAGAAAGTTTAACCTTAATGAGAGGTGTGCAAGAGGAAACCTTTGCTTTCTAAGAAAAAGGGCAAGTCTAAAGTTTGAACAAAGTCACTGGTAAGTAGGCTACTTCTGTAAGAATGTTCTGAATATGAATTAGTTGGACGTGTTTTGCATATACCAAAAGAGCCTCATTCCAACTGGTCTGGGGAGGTTTTGCTGCAGCAAGACCTGGCAAGCTTCCTACGATGAAATCCCCCATTGATCTCATGTGTAAGAGGTTGTTGGTTAATTAATCTGAACCACAGGCTTTGCTGCTGCATAGTTCTGCTGCAATAGCCACTTTGGAAGGATAGTTGCTTTGATTCCCACAGATGACCAGTCTACTTTCAGTTCACTCTTTGATAGGGAACCAATGCCATTCTCTTCTGGTAATGAGTTTAGGGATTGCCATAGGCTGCAACAGACTGGCGTCCTGTTCAGAGTGTACCCTGCCTAACACCTGATAATTGCTGGGATAGGCTCCAGCTGCCCCGTGACCCTGAATTGGATAAGCGGTTAAGAAGATGGATGGATGGATGGATGGATTGCCATAGGCTGGTCAGTTTGGATTTCAAAGAGAAACCTAAGTGCAAAGACCAACTGCTCAGGGAAAAAGTTTCCGAATGGTTAAGCACACTTTTGAGATGCTTGAAAATTATAAAAGTGGCATGTTTCATTCACTTAGTGCCCACCAAAAACAATGTAACAAAACATTATGGTAGAAAAACTATCATGAATGATGTACTCTGCAGGATGCTCAGTTCTGGTAGACTTAGATGGGGTTTTCTTTATTCGTGTCCTGAGCTTCTGAAGACACCTTCTCCAGCAGGACGCTCACATGCATGGGCTTCATTAGCCAATCCACCAAACAAAAGTAGATTTTATTGGGAGTCGGATCAGATTACCAGATCAGTCAACCAAGGTACGTTATAAATTCATGGGGTTAAAACTATTTCACACTCACAAGTTTGATATACTGACCATTCAGCATTAAATCTTATGGTTAATAATCCAATGCAGCTGCAGGTAATTTTTTAAAATAAAAAAATTCACCAACAGAAAACATTGATTTAATACTTATTTTATGGGTTAATTGAAACTGATAAAAAATCTGCAGACCATCTGATCCATTTGATAACAGGTTTAAAGGGTTGGTCTCTATCTGCTGTTTAATTTTTAGGTTAAATATTTTCAATCAGGGTAAAATCTGAACTTCCTTTCATGTTCTCCAGTAGAAGAGCAGATTTGGTCATTAAGGAGAAGTCAGTGACTCAGTCTGCTTGAAATCATTAAATGGAACATTTACAGCTGATTGGAAGGTTTTTTTGATTGAATTGAAATTACTTTTATTGCAAAGTGCTTTGAGATAACAACTGTTATGAATTGGCGTCTTATAAATTAACTGAATCGAACTCCTGAAACATCTCTCCTTATGCCAGTCAATGTCATGTCTCGAGCAGTCAATCCACCAAACGACTGCTGACCTTCTCTAGGAATCAGATCTGCTGGGACCAGACCCAGAATAACTTAGAGTCTTCCTTTTGCTTGTCAAGGAAGAAGAAGAGATGTGTGCTGCTGAGCTTAGCTCTCTGTTTTCTCCCGTCTCAGAGTCGGACACTGATGTTTTTCTTGCAAAGCAGAGCTGCTGGTGGGGATCAGAATGAGTGATGGGCTGACATCTGCCAACCAGACTGCAGGAGAATAAAACTCAACAGATCTCAGACAAGTAAACATTTTGTGTGTGCTGCCCTGATGTTTCCTTGGTCCATTAAATCCAAACACAGACCAGCTAACAGTGCTCAACTATTTGTCTTACTAAATTAGCAACAAAAAAAAAAATCACGGCCAACATGAAGATACAATAAGAAAATACATGTTTTAATGCACATGATTAGACTGTTCATGGCCAACAGAGGGCTGCTGATTTATACTTTCCTCCGACAGGTGAATAAAACACTCAGATTCATGCTGAGATTGTCCTAAATAATTAAATACCAGTGTGAATTTATGCAAAATTTGCATTCAAACAAAAACAACCCACCTCTGGCCAGTCTGCTTAATTTCCTTCTCTTCAGTCGGAGAATCATCCACCAATATAGCATTTGTACTTTCTCCAATAATCGAGCGAGAATCCATCTTCCTCCTGATCCAGTTCAGCTCCCACTAAAGGTCATTATCGCCGTGGGTCCATTTCAAGTCAGGGTAATTAAGCAGCTTTAATTTTAGTGGAGTTAATCCACACGGAGCAGACCAGGCACTGCTTGTTTCTGGGGCTGCTACTACACAGCAGCAGCAGCAGCATCACGGCTGTTCGCCTCGATCTGCCTTCAGCTGCGCTCCGATTGGCCCGGACGCGCTGATGCTGCCAACGCTGCGCGGTCGCTGTCCAACCGGCTGCGGTGCTGGAGAGCCCAGGGACGGATGGTATCCTCCGAGGGTGGCTGCAGGTGGTGATAAGTTATAATTAACGAGGAGCTCCGACACTGATGATGAGCTCAGTTAGACCAACTGCACCAGAACTTCCTGCAAAAAAAGCAAGAAAAAAAAAGAAAAGAAAAGAAACTCCCATCAGGCCTGAGGAAGTCAGTTTGTTTGCAGCTCAATACATTTTATAATACATTTTATAAAGCCGGAATAGAAGTCATCTCAGCACAGCTTTGAAACTTTGATTTTTTTTAAAACAGCCAAACCATTTAAGAACCAAGATTGATTCAATTTAATTTTATTAAACCTACAAGATAGAAACATAAAGAACATTAAAAATGTCTTTACAGTTATGACATTCCAGCTATAATTTATCAAAGGCAGCTCTAAACAGATGGGGGGGGGGTTGCCTTGATTTACAGGAGCTCAAAGAGGAGCAGCAAACGCAAACAAGGTGGATTAGCAGTGATTCCAAAAACCGATGGTCTAATCCTGGAAATGTTACTGTGTAATATCATCTCTGTTGCCTTGAAATTAATCTTTCAGCATATAATGAGTGTCCAGGCTGTTGTACAGCAAAAAAGTCCTCAGTCAAAGGCCTCTTTAGTTTAGTTGCAACAAGACTGGTGGCTACCAGAGATCCTTCCTGCCAGCATCACCATCTAAATAAAAAATAAAAATTAAATTAGATTTAATCAAATTAAATTAAACCTTCCCAGGAGTATCCAGCCTAAAGATTTTAGCACACGTTTTGCATCTAGACTCATCCTGGATGTCGCAAAAGAACAACAAAGCATTGCAGATCTGACTTTATTCAGCTAAGGACGGTGTTGTTGTTCAACAATTAGAAAGAAAATTGGTAAAGATTGCCTTTAAGAGATAATTACAATCCAAACTCAATCCAAACGATTAGGACTGCAGTCAGATTCAAAGCTGTAAGCATGCAATTAATCCAGTGGCAAAAAAAAATCACTTAAGATATGACACTTTTAAAGTCTTGATTAATCATTAAATATTTTAAAACGTTCACATTTCTAGATCAGGATGGTAAGAGTGGTCCATTTAGATTAAACTTTGGTACTTGTGGTATGGTATGTTTAACATGTTCATGTGTACCGTCATTTGAACATACAGTAGTTTAGCATCCTGTTTTAGACATATTTCCTCCCTAAACAATTTAAAAGTTATACCTGTTAAAAAATGTTTTAATCTGAAACACAAGAGCAAATAATGAAATCATCTTTAAAATGTCTGCATGCCACATCCCTCTGACTCAGAGAAGTGAAAGTGAGCCAAAGTCGAGTCAGCTTTAAAGGCTAGAGAAGCTGTGACACAGCAGACCTGTGCAACTCTCTGCTAATGAGGCGACTGCTGGTCTGGCTCTTGTTATAAATATGAATCATTGCCCCAAGTTCTTGTGTCTGACTGGCCTCCATGAGGGCGGGCAGTAATGATGTATTGCAAGAAAGGCAGGGTTCAACACAGCTTGAGTGTGAGAAATTTTTGACGAGGAGATCAAAGTTGGGCTTTGTGGTTTTAAATCAAGAGCAGAGACAGGCGCTTTATTTCCATCTCATTCTCTCTCTTAGTGCGTCCTGGTGTTTGAACCTACTTCATTAGCAGCAAATTAGGTTTTATGATTTTATCTGGATAAACCAAAACTGATTCAGACAGCAAATCAATATAAAGTGAAATTTGATTGATTTTTGACTAAAATGCAAGCTTTAACACAAGATTGAAAAGACTCCTGCTGAGCCTCTGATACTGCTGAAACAGTGTTGACTTAGCTTGGAAATCATTAGCTCCTTGCTCTGCCTTAGACCCTGAAATGCTGACACAAACACACATACATACATCTGGGAAGCTGAGGGGGGGGCTCAGCTTGGCGCACACGCTGAGGTGACAGCCATGGTAATTTCCTGTGGCAGATTTCAGCCTGAGAATGACGATGTGGGGGAGAATGCTTCATTAGAACTGCACTGCTGCTTCAGAACAAACACAGAGCTGGATGCAGAGATACAACAGAGAAGCAACAGCATGTGTTCTCACAATGTCTCACAAAAAAACAACGCAATGTTTTATAAATGTAGTTTGTGTTGCAGTTACTTTTTCTTGTGTTTGATATGGATTTTGGGTATCAACCAGTTGCATGGCTGTAATTCAGTAAATCGAGGCATTTGTGTTGAACATAAGATTGAGGAAGTAAATGGATTTCATCACTTTGACTTTGGTCCTAGTATTTCAATAATTATGTCCTACAGTCTTTTCTCAGGTTTACAGAAAACAGTCATAAGAGACATTTGTTTGGACGGACATACCTCGTGATTTCAGAGGTCAGTAGAGAATAGGGGTGTGTATTGGCAAGCATCTGGTGATGCGATATGCATCACTATACAGGGGAAACGATACAATATATTGCAGTAGTATGGATATGACTATATTGTGATTCTTAAAACTGGATTTTACTGTAGAAAAACTGTTACAACATTCTAAACACTCCAACCGATTTCATACCTTACATATCCAGTTTTATTACTGGACAAAATTGATCCAGTGGAATGAAGAAGGCGAAAACAGCCATCGACTAGCGCTCACATCTTTTTTATTTTTTACTAAAAAAATACTTTCATTATTAGTCGTTGCATTCAAATAGTAAAAGAAGGAAACAAAAATAGATACATTGCTTTTGAACATCAATACAATACCATGTCTTAAAATATTGTAATACATTAGTATATTGATATTTTTCTTACATCCCTAGTGGAGAAGGAACGAGATGCTTTAAGACAACAGAAAAACAATAGTTTAAATTAACAAGTGTGCCTCTACACTCAACCTGGATGTAAAAAAAATAAAAAAAACTATCAGAAACACAAAGCATTGCAGGTTCAGCAAAGGACAGTGCTCACGATTTAATAAGAACGAAACTGGGCGAAGGTTGTCTTTAAGAGATCATTACAAGGACAAAATCAATGTGCACGTAAAAGAACAAGGAAAATCTCGAATTTGCAAATAAATAGAATATCTCTCTGAATGCACAACTCACTGACTCTTGAAGGAGATAGGTGGAATCCTAACTGATGTCCTAGAAATAAAACCATGCAGACACTGGGAGGAATTAGAACGAGTAAAGAGTGATTAGTGGAACAAGGTACAGGTGCGTAAATGAGTGATGTTCGACAGCTGTGAGAGAAAACCAGACAACTGATCATCCGAGGGATACCGACTGGGGGTAAATGAAACTTGGAGACAAAATAAGGTGCGCGCCATTTGAGCCCCAGCGCAAACATCGGTGCACCTGGTTGAGTGTGGTTTGCACACCGTTTTCAGCTTGCATCAGTAAAAGCTTGGATCATGTCCAACCACAGTCCGACTGTTGAACAGCAAAGAAACGGCTGCTATTTTGAATATTATAATATTCGACAAGTATGCCAAAAAAATGAGCCTAATCATCATTACAATTTTTGTAATTTTCAGTATGTATTACGTATTTTGTATTTATTTGTTACACTTGCCTATTTCAAGCCGTTATTAAATGGTTTTTTTATGTAAACCTCTCCAACGTAACTAGTTTCTTTATTCATTGCGCCTTTGAGGTGGTGCTGAATTAAATGAAAGTAGATCTAAAATCTGAGCGGTTCAACGACAAGAAAAAACACATGAAAGAGTAAGCAATCTCTAACGTGAGCATGACTACTGGTTAGAGTCATAAAATGTTGAGAATGCATTGAAAAGGAAGCACACAAAAACACCAAACTACTAATTCAATCCAACACTTTACGTCTTTAAATTTTTATTACATTTATAAAATCTGTTCAAAAGCTGCTTTTTTTATCTCTACGAGAAAGGTGTTCTGCTGCCATCTCGTGGACATATTGAGGACGTGCAATACCCTTTGAAGATTTTTTACGGCTACTTTTATTGGGCTGCTAATATGGCTTTACTTAAATCAAGAACGCTCAATCTTGACATTACATATATGTCAGCATATGTTAGGTGGATGTGCATTAATGATAGGCTAATTTATCTGTTGCTTCCACTGTATTTTTAAATTGGATTATGTTCAGTCAAATCTTGCAGTTTTACCTAAAATACACACAAATGAGCAACAAGAAATAAAAGCTGGAAAACACAGGAGCCCACAAGAGGTCGGGCTCACTTACAAAGCTGCCTGACCCGCGGGTGTAACGTTACGAGCGCACAGGACACACCTCCAGAGGGAGTTTCCTGGGAGCTGTGGAGCTGTGGAGCGTGAGCCTCAGCGGAGCACTGCTCCTGCAGAAAGAGGTCTGCCTCGGAGTGGTCGGTCGGCAGTCCGCGGCGGAGCGCAGTTCCTGTGGCTCAGGAAAGCGCCCGGAATGGGCAACTCTTTACGCGCAGCTGCCCTCCTGGCGTTCTTGGTCCTGTCTGTTCTGGTGTCACTCCTCATTACGAGCCTGAAGCAGTTTGGATCGGGACCATCGCTCTTTTCCAATGCGACAGTTGAGGAGGAGCTGGCGGCGCTGCGTAGGGCGCTGGATCTCCAACTCAGGGAGAGACGGAAAGAAATCCTCCTGCTGCTCCTACCCAATGATGATGATGGTGGTGCTAAAGACAGAGTGTTGGAAGAATTTCAGCATTCTCCCGACCTGGATCAGAACTCTGTTTTGGATTTCAGTCTTTGGAATGAGGTCACGCTTGGCTACGGGAAGGCGCACCGGGATCAGATGGGCTGTGAGTCTCTAACGGACGCGCGGGCGGTGGAGGTTCTTGGGTCGGGATACACCAAACTGGTCGTGAAGGCGAATCTTGCCGGAGGTCAGCCCGTGGCGCTGAAAATGGTCAACGAGCAGGGCATCGACATGAGCAAGTGTGTGGAGGAGTTTAAAGACCCGGAGGGCTGCAGGGAGCTGGTCTCCTTCAAGCTGCAGAAAGAAATGCTTCTGCTGCAGAGGCTGCGCCATCCCAGCGTCATCCAGGTGAAAAAAGTTTGATCCTAACATCTTAATCCCCACATTTCATTGCATACGTAAGGGACTGCATGCGGTGCTGGAAAGCCTCTGAGCTGTGGAAGTGGAAAACTTCTGGATCTTGCTCTGACTTTTTCCCACTGCTCAGATTTTCCTTTATCTCAGTAAGTGAGGGAGTTGGATGGAAGGTCTGTCCCGACTAATTAAATAAAATTCCTTGACCCTCCTCTGATCCCTGCGTCCAGTTTGGCAGGAGCACACAATGCTCCTCTGTCCTGGCTCCATCTGAGACCCACTGCCCTTATTCTCTCAAACCATTACAGCTCAGTTTAGAAGCAATCCCAAGCGATTGTCTCTGGCTTGTGTGTGACAGCTTAATCAATCATTTTAAATAGCATAATCATCTTTCTGCATGTAATCAAATTTCACCATCACATGTTAGATTAGAAGAACATTTTTTTTTTTCTTTTAAATGTATTAACCGGACGGGGTTTTATTAAATTTTCTGTGCTGAAAATGAATAAACCTGTTTTTTTTTCCCTCTGCAGCTGAAGGGCCATTGTTCGAGGGTCCAGGGCGGAGGTGGAGTGGAAGGAGGAAGAGTTGCAGTCATTCTGGAGCAAGGGACTCCACTTCAGATGATCCAGCAGCTTCAGACTCCCTGGGAGGACAGATTCAGGGTAGGCATAGCAGCTTCTTCTCCTTTTTTTTTTAAAGCTGTTTCTTTGTCAAACACTTGGAGAGTGGAGGCCGCAGATCCTCCTGCTGGCAGAGGAGGGTGGTCTGACATCTGCCTCACCGGGGAACATGATCAGGCACCGACTGGAACAGAGATAAGCTCAAAAATGAATCCACTGCTGGCTAAAACACACTCTGCTGTATGAAGAGGCTGAGGTGTGCCCACATGCGGAGTGTTTGACAGACAGAATCGGTGGGGGGTAGATTGAATATACGAGTAATCATCTCAGCTGTGGATCTTTTTCTGCTGCTTCACCCGGATAGTGGATCATGATACCCCTGACAGGCTGGCCAGGCCCCCTGCAGGGTGCATTGATCCGGGGGGTGTAGGGTTTCACCATGCACCCTTTTTTTGCTCGGCTCTGATCTCATCCAGGGGACATTCATGAACCTCACAAACCCTGTAGCATGTTTGCAGCCTGACAGAAGCACCTAATTTTTACAACAGTATTTAAGAGCGGTACATAAGTAGCTGTTGAAAATGGCTTAAAAATTTGGAAATACTCTCCTAAAATTGGTTGTTGATATTTTGGAAAAAAATAATCTGATAAAAAACAAACTTAATTTCTCTTAATATACAGAAATGTAAGACTTGAACACTATGCCTAAAACAAACCACTTGTTCTAATAGTGGCTGTATATTACAGTTAAAACATTTACAGGAAAAGAGAGGCATCTTGTGAAAAATACGTTTTTCTCATTTAAAATTACAAATAAAACATTATTGTTCTCAGAACATTTTCTTTTAATATTATTCCAATTGACAGAGAAATTTGAAAGCTTCAAAAACAAATATGTAATAATTTCCACAGTATAGTAAATAAAAAATCTACTTGTGCCTCAGCTGAGAAATTCCCTGTGTAAAAGCAGTAAAGCATTCAAACAGAAGCACCCAGACACAAACAAAGAAAAATACCAAATAATAATTAAAAGAAACTACTGTGGAAAAACTAATAAATAAGAAATAGCAATTATAAACTAAAAAAATATACAACTATTATTACAGCTCCTGGTCATAAAATTAGAATATTGTGAAAAAGTTAATTTATTTCAGTAATTCCGTTCAAAAAGCGAAACTCTTATATTATATTATTTCATTACACACGGACTGAAATATTTAAAATGTTTTTATGTATTTATTTTAGTTTGATTATTATAACTGACAACTAATGAAAGTCCAAAATTCAGTATCTCAGAAAACTAGAATATTAATTCAATTCAATTCACTTTTATTTATATAGTGCCAATTTACAACAAAAGTCATTTCAATACAATTATACAAACATTCCAATCAGTTAAAAGTTTTCCATGTAAGGAATCCCAGCAGATTGCGATCAGTTATCGACGTGAGGTTGTGCCCGGATCATGCAGACTCCAACCACAGCAATAACGCAGCAATCCCTCAGATTCATTTATTTCTTATTAATAAAGTCCAATGCAAAAAAAAAAAAGGATTTTAGAAATGTTGGCCAACTGAAAAGTCTGAACATGAAAAGGTATGAGCATGTAGAGCACTCAATATTTAGTCTGCACTCTTTTGGCCTGGATTACTGTAGCAACAGCGTGACATGGAGTCGATCAGTCTGTGGCAATGCTCAGGTGTTATGAGAGCCCATGCTGCTCTGAAAGTGGCCTTCAGCTCTTCTGAATTGTTGGGCCTGGTGTATTGCATCTTCCTCTTCACAATTCCCCATAGATATTCCTGGGAGGTTAAGGTCAGTCGAGTTTGCTGGCCAATCAAAAACAGGAATACTATGGTCCTTAAACCAGCTACTGGTAGCTTTGGCAGTGTGTGCAAGTCCTGTTGGAAAATGGAATCTGCATCTCCAAAAATTTGGACAGCAAAGTGCTCTAAAACATCATGGTAGACTGCTACGTTGACCTTTGACCTCAGAAAACACAATGGACCAACACCAGCAGATGACATAGCACCGCTTACCGTCACTGACTGTGGAAACTTTACACTGGACCTCAAGCAACATGGATTATGTGCCTCACCTCTCTTCCTCGAGACTCTGGGACCTTGATTTCCAAAGAAAATGCAACATTTATTTTCATCAGAGAACATAACTTTGGACCAGTCCAGTCCTTTTTGTCTTTAGCGCAGGCAAGACGCTTTTAACAGCATCTCTTTTTCAAGAGTGGCTTGACACACGAAATGCGACAGGTGAAAGCCATGTCTTGCAGACATCTGTGCATCGTGGTTCTTGAAGCACTGACTCCAGCTGCAGTCCACTCTTTGTGAATCTCCCCCATATTTTTGAATGGATTTTGTTTCATAATCCTCTCCAGAGTG
The DNA here is from genome assembly GCA_028564705.1 of Apricaphanius iberus. Taxonomy (NCBI): domain Eukaryota; kingdom Metazoa; phylum Chordata; class Actinopteri; order Cyprinodontiformes; family Aphaniidae; genus Apricaphanius; species Apricaphanius iberus. The sequence goes on along the minus strand of JAPXFQ010000831.1, from coordinate 713,988 downwards.
AGGTTATTCCTATTGCTTGTACACTTTTTTTCTAACACATCTTGTCCTTCCCTTCGCCTCTCTATTAATGTGCTTGGGCACAGAGCTCTGTGAAAAGCTAGCCTCTTTAGCAAATTACCTTCTGTGTCTTGCCCTCCTTGTGCAAGGTGTCAGTGGTTGTTTTTTGGACAGCTTGAATCAACAGTCTTCCACATGATTCTGTAGCCCACAGAACTAGACTGAGAGACCATTTATAGCCTTTTGTAGGTGTTTTGAGTTAGCTGATTAGAGTTTGACACAAGGTGTCTTCAGTATTGAACATTTTCACAATATTCTAAAATTTTCTAGGATGCTGAATGTGGGTCTTTTGTTAGTTGTCCATTATAATCATCAAAATCAAAAGAGATAAAGGTTTAAAAATGTATTAGTCTGTGTGTAATGAATCTATCTGGCATACAAGTTAAATTATTTTTGAATGAAATTACTTAAATAAATAAACTTTTTCACAATATTCTAATTTTATTACCAGCACCTGTAGAATAGAAAGTAACCTTTACAAGCTGTATTTTTTATATTTCCGCAAAAATAAGCTATAAAAATACAAAAATCTGATTGAATCCGTAATCAGTCAGTTTTGTAAAAAAAAAAAAAAACTAACCAGCCCCTCAAAATATTCCGTTTTTTTTTTTTTGCTTTTCCATCAGACTGAAATGCTTCAAATCATTCAATATATGCAAATCTTGAATTAGAAAATAATGATTTAATTTATTAACGGGCAAATAAAGTAATCACCCTTTTTGTAAAAATAACTATAAATAACTGTTTTGTTCAGTTTCACAGCCTTTAAATCTGTAGAATCAAGAAATCACGTAAATAGCGTCTATCCGACAACATGAAGTAGACTAAAAGGTTTTTTTAAACATTTATCATGCATTGATGTAAAAAACAAAAAAATGTAAAAACAAATTCCCTGACATTAATCAGTCTGTTTTAAAGGCATCTCTGAGGTTTCGGCACTCCTTTGAACCACAGAGAGAGACATTATCCACAGATGGAGAAAATGCAGATCATTGGATGACCTTCCCAGAAGTGGAAAGCTTAAAAAAAGAACTCAGAGAGAGCAGCTCATCCTCAACGGAACCAAAAACATCTTCAGCCGACCTCATTTATTCACATTAACGATATAAAGAGGGACCAGGGGGAAAAAAGTTGCACCTATGTTAGAGTTCCTTAGATGACCAAGATTAACACAAACGCTCATCCAAGAAGGGTCCAAGAAGTGGAACATGTCCAGCATTTTTGAAAATCAAATATCATTTATCATGGTAGTGGTAGGGTGATGGTCTGGGGCTGCGCTGCTGTTTCAGGACTTTGACGACATGATGTAATTGACGGAACAATGAATTCTCCTCTCTTGGATAAACCCCGTGAAAAACAAACAAGTCCATCTCTAATGGCTGCAAAAAACAAACATGACCGTGTTGAAGTGGCCTAGTCAAAGTCTGAACAAGACTTAAATTGAGTTACTGTTGCAAACATCTGGCCAAGGGTGGCAGAACCAGTTATTGGGTATAGGGGCTGATTACTTTTCATGTAGGGCCAGGTTAGTTGTTTTAGATGTCAGAAGATATGCAAAGAAAATAATAATTTTAAGATGGAAAATACTTTTCACAGCACTGAACATGAGTTTGCCTCTAATGTGGTTTTTATCGTGTTATCCAGTAGCTCTATGGTAATTATTTAACTGTGAACTGATCAGGTTTTGGCTTGTCTGATCCCCAGGTGTGCCTGGATCTGGTCCGGCTCCTGCACTTCCTCTCCTGGTCTCCTCTGGGCTCCGTGGGGCTGCTGGACTTCCAGCCCCGGCAGTTCGTCACCGTGTCGGGTCAGCTGAAGCTCACCGATCTGGACGACGTCAGCGTGGAGGAGACTCCCTGCTGGACGGACGCCGACTGCAGGCTCCAGTTTCCGCACAGAAACTTCACCCTGCCCTGCTCGTCTCGGGGCGTGTGCGCGGGCCTGAATGAGAAGAGGAACCTCTACAATGCCTACAGGTACAGAGGAAGACGAAGTGACAGTTTTACTGTGTGATGGATGTGTTTCGGATGGGTGGGACTTAAAAACAGGTTAAACTGACAACTAAAATAATGACAGAAAGGATAAAAACATAAAACTGGAAAAATTCTGTTTGAAAGTGTGATGGCTGAAAAACGAGTGTTTTCCCTTTTTACACCGACCCGGTTTCTGACAGCTTTATGGCTCTAATAAAAGAGTGGGAAAAATCATGTTCAGGGTCTTTTTTTCTGTCTCTGAATGACTCATTTTGCCCTTGCTGCAGATTTTTTTTCACCTACCTGCTGCCCCACCAGGCCCCGCCCGGCCTGACACACCTGGTACACCACATCATGAACTCCACAGGTGAGGACGGGACACACACCGACATGATTAACTATCAAACATCAGAGAACGTATCATTCCAGCCCAGCCGCCGTGTATTGGCATGCCTTTAAGGTCTTCTTTTACTTAATGAGCTCAACAAGATGCCGCTTGATGCCTGATTCTCCTCTGAAACGAGTTTTTATGTTCAGACCGCAAAACTGTGAGGCTTAGAAAAAACTGTATTATCTATGTTGGCCAGACCAGACTGAAGTCATTATTTTGTGTCCAGGGGAGCTGAACGCCGACATCAATCAGACTCTGGAGGCCTTTGAACACATCCTGCTACTGTACAAATCAGGCCTACACCTGGACAACCTGCATCCTTCAATACTGAGAGGTAAGAGCTTTGCGAACTGAGGTCGCTCCGCATGAACACAATCTGCACTTCTGTTTTCATTCAGTGAGGTGGAGAAAAATGAAAGGTGGTCGTTTCTCCTTCCCTGCTTTATGAGGCAGCTGGAACGAGAGGACGAGACCAACAAAGTGCGAATGATCCTGCGCAACTCTGATCTAGGATTGTGTTATTGGTCAGCCACAGTTCCTTACAAAAGTATTCACAGCCCTTCTCATGCTGCGACCACAAACCACATATTAATAGGATTTTATGCGCTAGACTAACTCAATATAGTGCTTCATGGTGAAGTAGGAGAAAATATTGTTTTTCAGCTTTTCTTCGCAAAATTGCAAGCTGAAAAGTGTGGTGTATTTATATTCAGGACCCCGTGAGTCATTTTTTTTTGCAGGACCAGGTTTCAGTGCATTTGCAGCTGCCAGTTTTGACCAACTTTGGGCTTATATTTTTATCCATTATTCCTCACGAAACAGCTCCAAATTGGTCATGTTGGATTGAGACTTTCTGTGGCTACAATTTTTTTTAGTCTCAACTAGATTTAGATCTGGACTTTGACAAGGCCACTCTGTCACACTAATACGCATTGATCTAAACATTCCAGTGAACATTGTCCTGGGAGCTCTATATATAAATACCTCTTCAGCCTGCTGATCCCTGCTGATGTATAGAACCCCCATACCATGATACGTCCATCACCGTGTTGCACTTTATTTTTCCCCTGCTTGGTTTGTGGCAAACGGAACTTCTTATATTTCTTCTTCAGCAGCTTGCCCCTCTTCGACAAAGTCAAATTCATGGTGTGTTACTTACAGTCGTCGCATTGAAAGTTTCTCCTACTTGAGCTGTGGATCTTTTTACAGCTCCTCCAGAGTTTACAAGGGGCCATTTGGCTGCTTCTCCGATTAAAAATATCCCTCCTCCGCCACTTAGTTTATGTCTTGGCAGGTTTGCAATTGTTTCATTCTCTCTCCCTGTCAAGATGATGGATTTAACAGAGCGCTGTGAGGTCTTCCAAGCTTGGTTTTATGGGTTATTAATGAATTAATCAGGTTGCATTTGAAGGAAACTAGTGGCGCTAGATTTTATTGAATTACGGAGGCTGCATACGTAGACATGCTGACCTTTTTTAATCTTCTGCATTTTTACCAGTAGTGTTAGTATGCCACATAAAATTCTATTAAAATGAGGTGTGAATGCTTTTGTAAATGAACTATATATTATCTTTAGATACTTATCGTCAACCAGATTCATTTATTCTATAAAATAGTCCTCCTCAACGTAAACCTTTTTGAAACTCTCCCCATATAAGCACAGAACAGCCCTTCTCTTCTCCGGCTCTCCCTCCTGCTGCTCCTCTCGGCCGTATGAAATATTAATAACAGAATGACTGGCTGCGTTCCTGTGGGGAGATTTTTTCCGTCCCCCCCCCAGATGCTGGGCTGTTTATATAGCAGCGCTTTGTGAATTTAATCACAGGTCCGGGGTAAAAGAGAGGCCTGGTTACAGAAAGAGGCTGCCAGTAAAAGGGAGGGACTGTTATGGCTTAACAAGGAGGTGCCAGGAGTCCAACTACTGCCGCTGCTCAAAAAAAATGTCTGTTTATTATAACAGCATTCTGTAGATTTCGCTGGAACGTAGGTATTTTTTTCTTCTGCACGCTTTTTGTGATTTTAAGTGTGATTTAAAAGTTTTAGTCTAGTTTATAGATATTTTGTTTCCTAATCTGAACTTCATGATGTTCTAAAAGAAGAAATGATTTAAAATAAGTACAGAAATAGGACTAGCTTCCCCAAAGTGAGTTTATTTTTAAAAAAATCTGATTTGGCAAGCAAATGAAGAAATCTAAGGTATTACGGCCTCCTTTCTGGTTAGAATCGGGGCAAACGGGTGAATTTGTTTTGGTTATCCTTTTGTTTCAGTGGAATGTCCCAGGAAGAAAGAAAATCCACATGCTTGTATGTGTGAGAGGGGGAAGAAAGATACTCATCAGGCCTCTAGTCTTAATTTAAAATTGCTGACAGATGGAGAGTCTTCAGTAATGTGAATGTAATTTCTCCACAGCTCGGAGATTGTCTGAGCTGAGACGGAGGAGGCCGCCGTGTAGCAAAGATGTAGCCTTGTAGTTTTTGTAGGTGGCAGGCGGAAAGAAACGGCATTGATTTAGGAACAAAGCACCGTCATAAGTTATAATATAACAGATTCGATTTTCTGAATGTTGAAATTAAAATTAAAAACAGGTGAGCTCAGCCTTCCTTCTTTTATTCCTCCCCCCATCGAGGGATCATCACCCCTTCACCTTCTTCCTTTGAATACTATTTTTTTACTCTAACAATCTCATACACACACACACACACACACACATTCTGTCCTGTTAATACTAGTGAGGACCTTCATTGACTTCCATTTGTTTATTTGTCTGTATTGTGCCTGTCCCAGACAATTTTCCTAACCCTACCAATTACAGATCTATCCCTAAACTTAAGAATAACTCAACTCACACCATAACTATAAAAAAACCAACAGAGCTAAGTAGATTTGTATGAAAGTGAGGACTAGGCAAAATTTCCTCACTTTACAGGTGAAGAACTTAAAATGGTGGTAAGAGTCCTAAGTTTGCATTCTAGGCAGGAGCGTGCACAAAAACACACAGGCACACACTGCCTCCTGCCATTTCCAAAAGGTTACCAGCTTGTAACCATTCGCCTCCTCCATACCGACTCACAGGCGAGGCTTTTGTCCACTTCTGGGTCGGGTATGCGTGCAGACGTATGTGTGCATGCTTTTCTCTCATGGCTCCGGCTAATGTGTAGCAGATGATTTAGGGCCAGATCCACAAGACGTCTGACTGAAAGAGTTATGATGATGAATGTAACGCAAATGTTGAGAAGAAGGGAAGAGAAACGGACTTGGAGGGTTAGGACGGAGTTCTGCTTTTAATGCACAGCAGCAGTTTGTGGAAGAGACTCAAAATGCCACGTTTTTTTGTTTTGTTTTCCTGCATGAATCTAGGTGTACTATTTTAGAACATGATAAATAAGTATGCACAATTTTAAGATGTTTTTACTGAATTTTTTTTCTTTAAAAGGTTTTCCTAGTATATTTCATAAGATAGAAAATAGATAAAAGTAGTTTTACAATAATTAGATAAGCAACTATTATAAGCAACTAACACTATTATGCTTTCACACAAACAAGGTGGATTCAAAGGTACAATGACTTAAAGTTGAAGTATATTTATTTATTTATACACTCATAAGGAGTCAAAAACCTGTTTGCCAGGCACATAAAGACCTCCAGTTAACTCTTCAATAAAGTACACAATGGTGAGTAAGGTGTCCACAGTTGGTAATTGAAAAAAAGCGCTCCCTGGTTAACTTTGCCCTGGCGTGTGAAGACAACGAATCAACTCATTCACATACAAAACATCTCTGTAGTCAGTTACAAGGAATTTGGTTTTACTTATTTTTGCTCTACACTCGAACAAAAGCAGCACTTGTCTCTGTAAGAAAAGGCTGAATGTGAATCTCTTGTTAAAATAATTTCGGGAGTGGACTGAGTTTTCAGTTTTTTGTGGGGTTAGAAAAAGTGCATTTCGTTTCAGAAGCATTTAGAACAAGTGGCAGATAAAACTGTTTTTGCATTCCATCAAATGAAAGTTATAAACCCTGACAATCGCCTTATTCGCATATAAATAATAAAGTTCAGCTCTGAGTTTTTTTTTACTAAGATTATTTATGAATGGTTAATAATAATGGTCTCAGCATAGAACCTTGTGGTACGCAATTTTTCATTTGAAAGATCCCTCTGCCTGAACAGCTTGGTACCCAACTACTTGTATCTCTTTTAATTATATTTTTTTAAGTTCAAAGGTCAAAGACTTGGTTTTGCTTCCAAAGTTGCATGAGTTGTCTAACTTTTATTATGTACTTATTGAATGCTTGAAAAATCAGTTTTGGTTACTGATATATCGCCTCTCATTCTGTGGTTAGATTACACCGTGATGCGAGACATGAGCACCTCTGGGAATGTGGAGTACCGCTGCTGGCCGTCATACAGCCAGCAGGGCTGCGTGCTGTCCGTTCACAACGCCACAGAGGCTGCGCACATCTGTAACTCCCACACTCAGTGCAACAGCTTCACTCTGACCGGACAGAAAACCTGGACGGGTGAGAAACGACTTTTCCGTATGTCTAAAGTCTGTTCTAAAGCCTTTCCAAAAAGAGGCATGGTTTTTTTTCTTTACATACCATTCTTCTCAACCCTTCAAGGCTCTAAGAAAATCTCATTAGATTGGTATTTGAGCAACAATTCTGAACAATAAGCCTGTATAATCACAGCTGCTGCTTGACTGAGACATCTAAGTAAACAGACTTATTTTTAAACTGAAGCATAAACTCTTGTTAAGGTTGTCATGTAGGAACATGTTGCTCCAGTTGATCTTTCAGACATGTTTGACGGGGGTCTCTTCTGCAGGCCGCCAGCTCGCTTCGTTCAGGAACAGCTTCGGCCGCCTGGTGCCCGACGGAGCCTCAGAGGTGTACGTGAGGAAAAGCAAAGTTCCTCCTCAGCTGCCGTCATCGTGACCCAACTGGAACACTCACAGTGGAGCTGGGGGTTAACGCGAAGTGAGAGCTGAAGCACGGCTCGTTGATGGGAAGTGAAGCAGGAGCATTGCGTTTATGCAGAGAACTGGAGTCTCTCTGTGAACATGCTGACCGCAGCTCGGCCCTGCTGCATCAGGAGCGGCCTGCGGAGGCCGTTTGAAGTCAGCAAGTGAATGTGTTGTATTTAAAAGGCTTAGCTCAGCGGCCGTTTGATCTCCCTGCCAGCTCGCTGCTTCTGCCAGCTACTATTTAAAGGGATTTCCCTTTAGGTACAATTAAGGAGGGAGAACCTTGTCCCATCACTTACTTTGTTTTTTCCTTTATTTGCCATGTGTGTTGGCTTTCGCCGTGCGGCCACATCCCTATAGCACGAGTTTTAAAGCGAACTTCAGGGCTCAGCGTTTGAAGCCTGCGGATGGGAAATGAAAACAAGTTCCAAGACAAATAGACTTTGATGAAGGACGCTGAGGTCGGGTATGTGTTTCATGGTTTTCTGGCTTAAGCTGCACTGAGGTAGGAAGCAGCAGCAACCATTCGAATATCAACACTGAGGGCACAGATAATTAAAACCATTCCACGGAAGTCTGTTTTTACATTTATTTTTCAAATCTTAGTCTTAGTGTTGTGTTATTAAGTATTTATATGATTAAGTGAAATGTAAATATTTACATGCTCCTGCATTATATAGTGCACCTTGTGGGTGAAACTTTTATTTTCAATGAAAAATGATCCTCTTAAGTATTTTTGTACCACATTTGTAACTGTAAGACTTTTTTCTATAAAAATTATTGCTTTCTAACTTTAACAGTGGTGCTTATCTGCATATTTTATTGTGTGGAGTGTAACTGCAACTGACAGCCTGATTATTTCTCATTAGCACCTCTGTGTGTGTGTGTGTGTGTGTCAGGGGAGGAGGGGGGAGCCTGGTTATCCTATGTCTGTTTGTGTGCTTTAGTCCTTTATCTGCTTGCCTGCCCCCACATCTACAATCTTCAGCCCATCTAAATGACTCAGATTGCGAAACCTCCACAGAGTTTGCACAATACCTGAGGAATGCATTTGAATGCCCAATCATGCTGAGCACATTATGAGCCTTAATTAATCCATGTATGGTGGCTTATTTAGGCCTTTTTGCATGATGAGGCTGGGGGCTGTCACTGAAAGACAATGGCAGACATCGAGTTTGCACACGAATGGGATGCCATCTGTGCCTGCTAGCAGGAAAACCGGTGAGGTAAGAAAAGGTTTTCAGGGTGGAGAGCTGAAGAGTTCATAAAGTAAGAACTTGTAGTATAACTGTTTAGCAACCACTTTATGGTTAGAAAGACAAATTGCAGCTGTTCCCTTTAGAAAAGAACATGCAAGCATATTTTAAGAAGCGAAAGCACTCTTCCCCAAACATCCTGTTTTATCTGTACACAGAAGCAAAGCAATTGATGCCAGATTCCATATATCTCTGGTGATTCCTTCACCAGTCAACCATACTACCATGGGACTTGAAGAGACATGTCCCGGTATACAAGTTAAAGTTTTATAGCAGAGGTAACAGGGAGGCCTCCGGGCCCTCTTTGCCTTATGTTGGCCCCTTGTCTGGACAAAGCCGACTGATTGCAGTCTTGATCATACAGATAAGGAGTCTCTGACAGCGATTATATAAAAACCCCACAATGGACCAACACAGCTGGGCTGATGAGACCAGTGTTTTATCAGCGTTATAACGAAGAAACTTGTACCGAAACGAAAGAAAAACATAATACGCACCAGCGCTATAACACAATACCTATTGACACTGAGGCTAAAACGAGTAAGCTAAATATTTTTAATGCAGCCCCTCAGGTAACACAACATACTGAGTTTATAAATGAGTGAACTCAAGTAGCTTATTGGGAATGAGTTTATTTTGAAGTCAAGAGTTACTCAGAACATTGAAATCCCATTTATACAGTTTTTTTGTTTGTTTGTTTTTGTGAACATGGCTGTGAAAAAGAAACCAATAGAAAACAATTGTTAGCTTGGCTCATCTGCAAGAAAAAAAATTAGAATGCAATACCAACAGTTACCACAAATAACCATTAAAACTATAACTTGTCAATTGCTTAAAATGTTTTAGAAAATGACATACAAAATGACTTGTTGGGTGAGACATATTCGTTTCTGTGTTGAGCTAGGCTAACATGTTAGCTGTACTATAAACTACAACACACGATAAAGGACTAATCCAAGATATTTAAGGAAATTTATCATCTTAATGTTACACTAAACTTAAGAGAAACTGAAAGAAAAAAAAACTTAATGTAACACCTGGTGAAATTAAAGAAATTATGAGTTATGTTGCTATTACAAGCCTAGCTAAGGAGCTAGCCTAGCTAAAAACAGCCATTAAGATGTACTCTTGCCAGCAAACACACTGAATAGAGAACCAATCCAAATCATGAACTTTGAATTTTTTATGTCATATTTAATCTATTAAATTTACCACGATAAAAGAAAAGAAAAGGTAAATGACTCCTTGTTGTAGAAGAATTCTATCTGGTCCGTAAGGTCAAGGATTTAGTGCGGGAATAACAACTTAGTTATGATTTCTCTTATGACTTTATTCCTTCATACTGTAGCCAGAGTAGAACAAGTGTCAAGGATGCCATGTGCAACTAAAAACTCTACCCCGCCAAAACTGGTTCATGTGTATTCATCCGTGACCCAGACTAGGTGGAAGAGTGCAGATACACAAGGGAGGAGGATGTCTTTTGTTTTTTCATCCATATAAAGGTTTTGATTTTGGGTGTGCAGCTCAGTTCATATGCTTGGTGTGTGCTGATGCTCCTTGTTAATTAACAAGAAGAATGATATACTCTTGGACCACCGAAGGAATCTTCTCATCCTTTATTTAACAGTATTCGTTATTGATCGAATATAAGATTTCCAAATCGCTCATATTAAAAACTGACTGTTGCTTTAAAGGTTTTTAAAAAGATAAATAACATTAACTGTAGCAGATTTCAGGTTTTTCCGATCCCTAATAACAAGTACTGTGTAGCCTTCTATACTCGAAGCATATAGTAATACTAGTCTAAAAATTAAAAAGTAGACCCACCGTGTCATTTTTAGAGAAGTTAGAGAAAAAGTAATGTTAATGCTCTTTTCTAAGATGCTTTTCTAAAGTATGAATCATTGAATTAAATATTTATATACAATCACCCAACATTCCCTCCACTGATAATGAGAAAATGCGATAAAGATTTAGAGCTTATAGCTCATTCTCCTCTGTATCTGTTTGGGGGAGAAATTGGCCGACCTCAAACCGGTTTGTCTTGGCAGCCATTTTGACAGAGCTAATGAATGTTTTGGCTTTGGAAGAAGCTTACTTGTGTTGTTTTTTTAAACCTCAAATGTTTTGAAATAATTTATAAATGCAGAGCAGCTGAAGGACTGTAACCAGGCTTTGAGAAAAAGTAGGGATGTTGTGCAATCTGTAAAAACAACAGAATTCAGTCTTCTGAAGTCATTCAGACCACATGTTTCTCTGAAAATAGTCAAAAATATCAAAGCTGAACCAGTGACATTTAATTGCTTTTTGAAAAATAGTCTGCATACTCACATTTGATGCCTGCAGCATGTTCTAAATAAGTTGGGGAGATTAACATTTTACCTTGGGCTTAATTAAGTTTTTGGTTTGCCAATAGAGCTTTGAGTGCGACAGATGCCAACTTCTTTAAACAATGAAAAACTTTCCTTAAATATATAATTGTTTGTTGTTTCTTTATTTGTATGCCTCTCTGGGTGGTATGTAAATGTTTTTTTTCTTTGCATGATGCAGTTCCAACTGTCACTAAAAATATGTGGTGTCTTGTCAACCTTGTGTTTTTGATGAAAGTACAGCAGACATAGATAGTAAGAAAATGCCTCCTATGATTAAAAAAAAAATTTCTTTGTTATCATCTCTTTAACAGACAATAATTTTATAAACAGATGGGTTTTTGTTTTTAGTTCAGACCCGAAACAACCAAAAAGATGCACTCCTCCCTCTTGGTCAGGAGTCAGTCATTGCTTCAAGAAGTGGAGCTAAAATATTTTGGTATCTTGTTCTAATGCTTTTGTTGGAATGGAAAAGAAGGTGGAAAGATGGATCAGGACTTTGCAGTAATTTGGGTTCTATTTCAGTAAAGAAAAAGCTGAGTTGAGAAGGAAAGCTCTTAATCACCCATAGATCACTGGGTATTATTAAAGGGATACTTCAGCATTTAGCATTAAGCTTTGTAAAACAACATATTTCACTCACAACAGAATATTTGATATTTGATTTTTTTTTTTTCTTTTAAACAGTGACTGAAAAATCTGAAGGCCATTGGTAATTTTGAAAGATTGAAATTCACACCACTTGGTGCAAACTCACTGATGTTTTCAATTTATTAATTTATGCATAGAGTTCTGGTAATTAAATCAATAAAAAAAGTTACCATGAGAGGCATATGTGGATCATTTTAGAGCTGGACAGTAAACCAAATACAACCATTAGAGATAACAGCACACTGAACTGTTACAGAGGTGTTGGACCGCATCTATGTACAGATTGTAAAGCGATCAGAAAAGCCCTTGTTCAGAGTCTTTCTGAATTCTGATCACTTAGAAATTAGTTTTGAATTCAGAACTTTGGTGTATTCAGCCTCCATTGCGCACAAGTGGGACTGCAGTTCAGCTCCATGCGGATCTTTCAGGCCACAGCAGATACATTTTTCTAATGAATACATATAGTCCATTCATCTGGATGTGTGTGGTGGCATAATGTGGATTCTCTGTTCACTTTGTTCAGATTGAATATTAATGAAAATCAAACACTACCTAAAATGTTATTTTAAAGTTGATGGGTAAAAATAGAACATGACCTCTTGTTCACTGCTTTTAACTTTAAAGTTATGTATGTTGTAACAGTAAGAGTAAGATGCAACTTTAAAAAAATAGCCTGAAGAGAGTGTGGATAACAGATCTGGCAAATACATAGTGAAGCAGGAAGGTACAAATGCTGGGGATGTTGATTGATGGAATCAAAAACAAGGTAAGTAGCATTGTTGTTTCTTTTCCTTTTCAAAGTGTTTTTTTTTATTATAAACGACAACGCTAAAAGCCAGACGTGGGTAAACTGTACCACTACTTCAACTTATTTTTACTCAAGTAAAAGTAAAAATAAGCTGTCAAAAAAAAACTACTTGAGTAAGATTTAAAAAGTATCTGGACAAAAAGCTGCTTGAATACTGATTAATATCTGCTTAGATTTTTTTAATGATGTCATTAGACATGCAAATATATGAGATTGTTGGCAAATTCTATTTTATATAAGACCAAAATAAAAACAATTATATAAAAAATGATTAACAATGTAACAAATTTTTAATTCTAAATGGGCTGTACTTGTTAGCTACATTCTGTCATTCACCCATTCACAAACACATTCACACACTTTAGCCACGGCTACCCTGAGGCACACTGACAGAGGTGAGGCTGCCCAACCCAGCACCATTGAGTAGACGGCTCTGGCCCAACGCTGGCGCCACAAGACACTCTGACCACCACCAGTAAGCATAAGAATATGAAGCATACGAAACCCTTTTTATAAGTACTTAAAAAAAATATATATTATCAATACTAACATTAGGTAATGTGAATACATATCTTAAAACAAGGTAAAACATACTTCCAGTGAAAATGTTTGCTGTTTGGTGTATATTCACTTGACATCAAAATACAACAAGCACAACAAAGAAAATCAGAAAAAAGTTAGCAATACTCTGAGCCAGCCCAAGGCACAAGCAAACTAAGCATTTGCGTAGGGCCCCACAAACCAATCTGCACCCCCACCCACCCCCAAATTGCTGAAATTGAACAGACTACAGATGTTAAAATGTATGAAAGGGTGATTATCAGTCCATTTGATTTAGTTTTGTTTGAGTGTAGATTATTTTAAAAATGTCAATTGTTTAAATATTTGTGTATTATCAAGGCAAGTTTCTGTGTAACTGATTATTTTATTGATAATTTTAAAATTAAACTTCTAATTTTTATTTTTTTAAATGTTGCAAAATTATGTATATTAAATTATTTTTTAATTAATAAAAATGTATATACTGTACCTTTTTAATTTAGAATTGTATTTAAATTATATTTCAAGTTTTGAATTAAATTTAAATTTAATTTAAATTTACTTTTCAATATTCATTGTTAAATTGTGGCGTTACCATTGTTACAATCGGATGCTTTACTTTAACCTTTTTATTTTGTTTGAGCTTTATACTGTCTCAGCTAATATTAACAATTTCTTCTGATTTTTAGGATCAGCCAAATAAACTCTGCCTTCTTTCCCAGATTAGAGCAAATCTTGATTGTGGGTAAAATGAAATGAAAGGGTCCCCGCCGCATCAAATTCTGCTTAAGGCCGCATAAGAGTTTTGGCCGGCCCTGGCAATACTGCGTAATAATATTACTCAAGAAGAAGTTAAAAGTATGTTAATTAGTTACTACTCACAACTGCTAAATGGTAAAAAAGATCTTGTCTTTGTAAAACATAAAAAGTTCAAGTTTCAAAGTTAAATCTAAGCTGTAAACGGTCACAGTCTGCTAATATGCAAACTGAAAATTGTGGGTTTTCTGTTGAATGAGGTTTGCATGTATCATATGACAATAGATCTTTCTTTATTCTCATGATATTTTTACGTTTGTTGCATCGCCCGGGGTTTCTGAATCAGTACCCTGACTGGGGTCGTTTGCTGCAGACTTTCCTTCTCTTCTGAAAGTATCCCTTTCTTTATTCAACTTATTTTTTTAACCTAAGCTATGCATGAGGGTTTAAAAGCCAAATAAATTTGTTTCAGCCTTGTTATAAAAGCTCCTTTTTGTTTAGATGTTTTGTCACACAGCCTGTGTTGAAAGATGTAAAACACAGCACCCATATGATTATGTTCATGTGTGGTACACTGTTGCTCTGTTTTCAAGAGCGTGTAATTGACAAGCTGGTCCATTTTTTTTCCTCTACTTTGGAAAGGCTCGGGGATCGAGCGGGGGAGGAGAATGATTGTTGTTTTAACTCAGCTCCATACCCCTCCATTTCTTTTTCTTTCTTTTTTTTAGTTTCTAGTTTCACCCGACTTGTTTCCGTCAGGTTTTATTCATGACCTCCATCTGGAAATAATATCAGTTCATGAAAACAAGCCATCAGCAATTTTAAGGAAGAGTTGTGTGTGTGTGCACGTGCGCTGAGGGGGGACATTGAGGCTTTCTCTGTGGGGTTTGGGCTCGCCTCGCCAACGAAACTGTGTTGGTGCAGTGAGAACGGCCCTCTCCTAAAATTCTGCTGCAAAGCAGTTGCGGTATATAAAGCCTTTGATTCAAATGCAAAGTTAGTCATCAAATGCTGGAAAGTTCAGCTGCTGGGAGGAATTACATGTCAGGCAGGTCTTTGGCAAAACGTTTGACCTTGGCTAAGACTGAAAATATGCATTAACTCAGTGAAAGCCTGCATAGTTCCACAGGAAAGAAGATCTGGCTTGTGTTAGAGCTGCTCACAGGAGCGTATGCAGCTTGTGACGGGGGAGATAGAGCAGATATTCACTCTGCTCCAGGCTCTCTGAAACACCTCTGTTATGGAAAACCTTTCTGGCTTTTCACGGTCTGTGTCTGACTGCCGTCTTGGCTGCTGTACACAGGAGACATGCCGGTCACACCTGAGAGCCTCTGAAGAGCAGCCAGACATTTAGTCGGCCTGTCGGGGGCACAGAGGCATCTTAGTCTCCAGGCCTGTCCAGCTGTCGAACTGAGTGCACGTCTGTCTGCCTGGAGCCGATATGATCTCTTTCAGAGCCATAATGGCTTTAGCAGCCCCTGAAGGAGAAAAGAGCGAAGGAGGTGTGTGTCAGGATACCTTTCATTTCTACATTGGGGAGGTGTGGCTGGATCATGTTTTAAAAGCCTTGAAGTTAACCCCAGTCAAAAGGTTTATGCATACCACGAAAGCCGCAGAGGAATCATGTACAGCGTCTTACCAAGGTGTACACACCCTTGTTAAAATGTCAGGTTTTTATGATACAAGGAAAATGAGACTTTGATAAATTGTTTTTTTCACACATTGTGTAAGAATATACATTACATTACAACAGAAAACAAGTATATTTGATCCACTTTTTGATTTATCTAGCTTGCATAGTTCACATCTAGCTATTAAATGTAATCAACCTGAACTGAACTACTGCTTCTAGCAGTTTTCTAACATTAGGCAAGGCAAGGCAATTTTATTTGTATAGCACACTTTCAACAAAAGGTAATCCAAGGTGCTTTACATGATTTGAGGCAAAGAAACAACAATACATCATTTAAAAGTATGACGTACAGACATTAAGAAATGGATAAAAAGGAATAACAGTAATTTAAAAAGGAATAAAAAGCTAAATCATATCAATTACTCATAGACAACTCTAAATAGATATGTTTCTATTTTAGATTTAAAATAGTTTGGTGTCTGTTCAGCTTTGCATTCATCTGAAGTTTGTTCCAGATATGAGGAGCATAGAAGCTGAAAGCTGCTTCTCCATGTTTGGTTCTGGTTCTAGGGATGATCAGTAAACTAGAGCTGGAGGACCTGAGTGATCTGGATGGTTTGTATCGCGATAGCAGATCTCTATTGTACTCTGTTGCAAACCCATTTAATGATTTATAGACTAATACAAGCATTTTGAAGTCTATTCTCTGAGCTACAGGTAGCCAATGTAAAGACTTTCCTGGTTCTAGTGATAACGTGAGCAGCACCATTCCGGATAAGTTGCAACTGTCTGATTAAATTTTTAGGTAGACCTGTGAAGATACTGTTTCAATAAGCTAGAGATAAATGCATGAATGAGTTTTTTCTATGTCTCGTTGCATCATCATTCCTTTATTCGTAGAAATTTTCCTTAGATTATAGAAAGCTGACCTTGTTATTGCCTTTATGGGACTCTGGAGGTTCAGGTCTGAGTCCATTATTACACCTAGATTTCTGGTCTGGTCAGTAGTTTCTATTTGGACCAACTGAAGTTGTGTACTGATTTTTAATCGTTCTTAATTGGGTCCGAAGATAAGTAGTGCAGTTCTGTTTTTTTGTTCAGTTGGAGGAAATTATGGGACATCCAGCTGTTAATTTGCTCAATGCATTTATTGAGGATTTGAATAGGTTCAACGTCCCCTGGTGACATTGAGATATAAAGCGTAGTGTCGTCAGCATAGTTAATATTATTTTTTCTTATTATCTGGTTTAGTGGGAGCATGTAAATACTAAATATGAGGGTCCCTAGGATGGAGCCCTGGGGGACCCCGCATGTGATTTCTTTTTCTTGTGATGAGAATTTTCTTATTGACACAAAGAAGTTCTTGAGGCAAGATTTGAAACAGTCAAGTACCGTAGCAGAGAATCCGACCCAGCTATCTAGACATTCCAGTAATATATCAAATCAACAGTGTCAAACGCCGCACTGAGGTCTAATAGTACCAGTACTATGGCTTTACCACAATCAGTAATTATACGGATATCATTGAAAACTTTGTCGAGGGCAGTCTCAATGCTGTGGTGCTTACGGAAACCTGACTGATAAATATGACCTCTTTTGCAACTTTTTAGCTGAAGCCACAGTTTACAGAAAAGTTAGGAAGTTACATTTTTGTAGGTGTGCAAAGGCTTCAGTCAGGAGAAGACTACAGTATAAATAGTTTCACAACATTGTCTATATACCACAACAGTTATGGGGAAGTGGACATTACCGACAAGACAAGACAGAAACTGGTCAGGGTGGCAGACAAGAAACTGATTAAAGAATTTCCAACAAGGCCTGATTGTGTTTCACATGTGACAACAGTCCCCTGTATTCTCTATACGTCCAGGTCAGAGGTCAGGAAGCTTTTCTATTCAAAAAGCCAATCTTGGCCCTCGTTGCTATAGGAAGCAGGGAAAAAAAATTTATGTTTTATTTTTAAAAACCATGGAAATTAAAAGATTTTTGTATTTCTGTTTTTAAAACAAAATTAATCATCTGACCTCTAAAAAGAAAGAAAAAATATACATTTCACAAAACATTTTCATTAATGTAAAAAAAGAAGAAAGATATGTCGCCTACTTAAAAATATAAAGTGCACAGTTTAAAGCAACAAATAAAAAAAAATAAATACTGTAAAATTCTTAATTGATTTACTTCTGTTTTAGATATTCTTCATAGACTCACAGAAAAATCTTGTAAAAACCCATATATAAAAGGGTTTTATATATGGGTTTTTAGGAGCCACATTGAAGGGGCCAAAGAGTCACACGTAGCCCAGGAGCCACGGGTTGCAAACTCTTGGTTTACATAAGGAAGCATCGTTGAAAGACAGACGCTTTTGGTTCCTAAGAAAACATCCAGTCTCCCAAAACACTGGAGACCCAGAGGAAAATGAAGGACACGCTGAAGGGACTGTGGACAATGAGCATCACCAAAAGAACACCACCATAGTAGCATGGTGGTGGCATCAAAAATATCAGTCAGTTTTAATCTAAAGCCTTCAGGTGTCTGCTAGAAAGGTGAAGAATGAATTTCTTTTTCCACATCAAAATGAGTCCAAACTCCCAAAGGAATGAATTAATCTGAGGAAGTGTTTGGTTCCTCTTAAAAAAAGGGCTGTGGACAAAATATATTCTCTTAATCTCACAGATCTGGAGAACTTTTACAAAGCAGGATGAAGAAATGTTATCAAGTCCAGATGTGGATGCAGATAGATTGTTCCTAAAAAAAAAAAAAAAAAAAAGACTGAATGTGAAAAAACGCAATGAAAATGCATTTGACAAAGTTTTAGGTCTAGGGATGTGTAGTTTGGGTACTTCATTGTTTTTCCCAGTGTTACTTCATTATTAATGTAGACAAAATGAAAACAGCTAAAGTTATCCCCTTACATAAAGGAGTTGACATGTATAATTTGACCATTTATAGGACAGTTTCTCTACTTCAACTTAGCTGCACACTTTTACTCCCATATTTAGAGTGTTACCCCGGACTTGAAGTCCGAGGTAATACATATAGAAGTTCTCTACAAAAAAAATTGCAAAAAAAGAACAATGAGAATAGAACACAAGGTCTGGTATCGTGAACACACAAATACATTTTTTTTAAAACACATCAAAACTGAACAGATGGTATTTAAAGTTAGGAAAAAACATGCATCCAACAAGCTTTCAAATGTGTTTAAGAGAAGGAAGGTATGAGTTAAGAGGACAATATAATGTCTAAAAAAAAAAAAAACTGCCACTCTAAAATTATGTGCATATCAATAAAAAAAATAAAGAGTACATTAATAATATGTATAGAAATAAATGAGATAAGTATTTCAACTGCTAAATGTTGTTAGCCTGTCAGCAACTTCCAATGAGTAGTTGATGTGATAGTAAAATTGCATCTGTATGCATATCTACACAAATGTGAATTTTGTGTGTACTCATTTGCATATGCATGTATGTGTATTTATATATGATGAGTTACTATTGTGGTTGAAGGTTTGTTTTGTGGGATTAGAGACAGTTGCTTCTTCCTGCTCCTTTTTGATCCCCTTAGTTTGGACTTGCAAATCATTTTACTAGGGTGAGTTTTCTTTTTTTTTCCTGTATTTGTTTTGTTGACATTTTAATTGTTCTAAAATTATATATATATATATATATATATATTATTATTATTATTATTTATTTATTTTATTTTATATTTTTTTCAAAGGAAGAAAAGTCCACTAGCTCAGACATTTTGAGGTATTTCGCTTTTTTGGTTATGAGATCCTCACATGCTGCTTTTCCCCCACCCCACACACACTACATCACAGAAGCAGTCTGGGTCATTTTTCTTTTGAAGCCCCCTTCTTACACCCCCATTTCTTTTTCAGCAGTCCATCCATCATATAGACCCTGGGTGGAACCTCCTCTCAGCCCCCCTGTTTCTCACACAGCGCTGCCTCTCCATAAAAAAAAAAAAGGAAAAAAATACTTCTTGGGCCAAAACCTTCATAGCTAGCAATTAATTTAAACTCCAGCAATTCTATTATTTTATTGTTTCACTCCATGCATATCTTCCACCCTCCTGCCAGTCTTCCACAGGCCTCTTCTACTTCTCTCAGACCACAATGGCAGCAAAGCATCTGGAGTTTCCCCCATCTTTCAGCTGGCTGAGACCTGAGGGCAGGGCTGTTGAGGATCAGGAACCAGGTTTCTTTCTGTGTGTGTGTGTGTGTGTGTGTGTGTGTGTGCGTGTGTGTGTGTGTGTGTTTCTGAATACTTACACTGTTCAAATCAAAGTGTCTGCCTTTTGTCTCTGTGCCCTGGAATCCCGTCCGTCACACCTCGGCTGCTGCTCAGCAGGAGCACCAGCCTGAGGAAAACTTCCTTCTCCTCAATTAATCCTTCTCCAAAATTACCCCCCTGGGTTACAGGAATTCAATTAATTAAGGGATTTCAAGACTTTTAATCTTTTAGATTAAAACTTTGTGCAGCCACGTGAGTATTTAGTTCTCTTTAAATAAATCTGACCCAAAAACTGATATGTCTGTATTTTGGTGAAAATGTTTATATAAGAAAGGAAACTGGTAAAAATCCAAACAGGTTAAAATTTAAAGCGGAGAAATATCATAGAAATGTATAATTTTATTTAGCAAAAATGTCATTATAAATGGACAGATACAATACATATGTTGTCAATACCTTTTGATTCAAATAAAATTAACAAAGAAGACTGTAATCTAACAGTAAATATTCTAATTGAATACATCATTAATTAACTGTAAATATATCAGTAATGTGGATTCTCCCTCTCTGGTACAGCGATTTAGCTTCCGCAGGTTGTTAAACCCGTAAAAAGCTGTGAACTGCGGCTCTATTCCACAAGTCCTCAATTAGGGCTTTACCCACAGAGCCATAAAACAGTTAGTGGAATCATTGAGAGGCTGTTAGATTCAACACTATTAAGAGTTCATTAGTACCTGCAGACAGCTACTGTTGCAATTGGAGGATCATTAACATTACTCTTTGAAGCCAGTCAAAAGTATTTTTCATCCACGCTGCTTGGCTTCTCTACATAAAAAAAATAAATAAATAAAAAAGGGATATTTAAACAAAAAACATCTTTAACTTTTCTATACATTCCCAGACTTATTCAAGTCAATTATAATACCCTGCAGGTTAAGCAAACAAGGCATGGCTTCCTTAGTGTCAAAATGCATAACTAGCTTTAAAACAGGTGTTAATAATTGATTGAAATGTCACTTGCAAAACACAATTTACATTAAAAACTTGTAAAAATGTGAAAGAAATGGCCTGATTTGTCCTAAATGACTAACAAACTTAATTTTATACCAACACCAGGCAGGCAGGCAGACAGATTCAAATAAAATGACCACAAAAAGATGCAGGTAAGAGCTGGATCTGACAAAGATTTAATGAACACGGGAAGTATACATGCTGGGAAAGGTGATTGCTGGAACAAATAAAAGGTAAGTAGCGCTCTATTCATTACTTTGTCGTGTACTCTACAAATCTAGTCTACCAACCATGTTAGGAACGAAGCAAAGCTGAGGAGGAAGCTGTTCTGATCAAACAATGTCTGGAAGAAAATTGGTGGAAACATCATTCTCTGGGGAGGCTTTTCTTCATCAGGCCCCCGAAGCAGGTCAGAGTTGATGGGAGGATTGATGGAGCTTTGTACCTGTTAAAGTCTGCAAAAGGCTTTACAATGGAGGGAAGGTTCAACTTCCAGCAGAACAATTACGCTTAACATGCATCCAGAGCTAAATGGTTTATATCAGAGCTCATGTGTGAGTCAGAATGGCCTAGTCAAAGTACATACAACTGAGAAACTGTGCAAAGTCTTGAAAATATGTTCTCAGAGAGTCTACGTCCAGTCTGACTAGGCAAAACAATGTTTCAAGCAACAAAAGGTGGGTTTACAAAGTGTTGACTGAAGGGGGTTGGATACAAGTACATACCAAAGCATTCAACTCTTTATTTATTTAAAAATATATTTTTTTTCCTTCATTTTACCATGTTTCACTACTTTGTTTTGGTGTTTTGCATAAAATCCAATATTGATTCATTGACGTTTCTCAATGCAATGTAACCACATATCAAAAGTAAAAGAGACATGAATAATTTGCAAGGAGTAGTAATTAGTGGAAATATTGAGCCTAAACCCTGCAATAACCTCCTACACCATATAATTAACAATAATCTGGGCACCATTCTGGACTCTGTTGGCTGGACCAAGTCATCTAAACCTATTGGACATGATCAAAGAGCGCAAATGAGTTGCAGTGCTCCCTAGTCCACCCTCTGTTTGCAGGAGCTCATGGGGTCGAGAGGTCCTGATGGGGTGAAGGTTTAGGTTGTGTTTGGAAAAGGGCCTCGGAGCTCTCCAGCAAACAAGAGCAGGAGATCAAACATCAAAGCCAGCGTTGGTGCGAAGGCTGGAGCGCTGCAAGCTCGGAGGGTGGAGGGGCTACTGACAGGTCTGCAGGAAAGATAACAGAGCAGGAAACATCCCCACAACATCTAACCCCCCCATGTTCTCTCGAAATCCCTAGATAACCCACTCTCTCCAGCCCCTAAATCCTAACATCCATGACATCGGGTTCTGCTTGACAAGCCCAGTGTCTGACCCCACTTAATCACATGCTGAACCTTTCCCTCATGATAATCCTCCCAGCCGACTGACCGAAAGGGTCAGTTGAGTAAGCCGATGAGTAATTCGGGACAGGGGGAGCAGAAAAGTTTGGAGGGAGCTTAATTGAAGCGTTGAGTTTTTTCCCTTTGTTCACTCAAGTGGGCCGGTAATCTATGAAGCGCTTGGTGAGCACTTTCTTTTGTGTCAAACTTAGGAAATAAGACTTTACCTCTCTTTTTTTCACCCAACACGATCTCTTTTTTTTTTCTTCTTTTTTCTACTTCCTGTCGGTTTTGGTGCATTTAGTAGAAAACTGCCCTGTAAACATGACAGCTCATAAACACTATGGAAAGCCAAAGTGTTCAAAATTAAATAAATAAATAAAATATTATGAAATAAATATCAGCATGAATTAATATTAAGTAAATATATAATGTGACAATGAAATAGTCAAAAAAGGAATTCTGTTAAAATGCAATGCCCAATATTTATATATTTTAATTTTAGAATGTATATTATTATTATTTTATATATATTTAATTAAATACTTATTCCACTGCAAATTTTTTATATTATAATTTATTTTGAGTTTTTTTATTTAATATAATCAGTTTTTATTCAAAAATCTCTTCTTTTTTTTTTTTTTTTACAAAGTTAGCTTTTATTTCATAATAGGGTTTTTTCATAATGGTGTATTTTTTTCAAATTGCCATTTAACATAATGTCTTAGCCAGCCAATCAGAATTAGCTGTTGGTACCTGGACGCTGATTGGTTGGTGCTTAAATATGATGTTCCGGCAGGAGGAAAATGGCGAGGACTGGCTAAAGTCGTTTAATAATGTTATTGAATTTAATGCCTTTAGGATTTTATGTTTAGCTTTAGAATTCTTCTAAAACTGGCAGAATATTTGATCACTTTTGTAATGTAGGCTGTGTAATCCAAACAGCCGGTGCTGCTCCAGTGTTCTAGGTGTAAAGCTGCTCAGGGCGCCATGTCCGTGATTAGACTGGGGAAAGAGACTCAGTTCGGCTGTTTGGTACGATCATTAAAACATTTCAGAAATAACGCAGAACACGTTTAAATAATCTCCCTTTAACTGACTGTAGCTAACAATCAACCAGGATTTCCTCCCCCTTCTCCTCCTAGTTGTGCTGGACAAAACAGAAAAGATAACAGCATAACTCCGGTGCTACTGTCAGACAGCTGAGAGCTGAACCTGGGATCATTTTAGATTATATCATCCAGAGGAATCAAGATGGGTCTCTGAAACGGTTCATGATCATTATTCCTCTCAATATGACCTGTTAGCGCAACAAGAGCTGAACAGAGTTCCTGCAGCTCCGACCCTTTACTTAGCATGCTGCTAGCTGCTCACAGAGCCACAACAACGGCTATCCAGGAAGACTAATCTTAGTTCCAGCCAATCAGCGTCCAGGTCTGAACCGCTGATTCGATTGGCTGACGGACGACTTCAGTTCTTAAATGGCTTTTCGAAATAAATACCATTATGAAAAACCTCATTATGAAATAAAACCTGACTTTGGGAAAAAGAGAGATTGGAATAGAAACTGATGGAATTAAATAAAAATGAAATAATTTATATTATTATGAAGTAAATTGCAGTGAAATATATATATATATATATATATATATATATATAGGCCTATATATATATATAATCTAAAATAAAAAATGTATGAAAAAATATTTCCAAAAATTGGCGTTGCATTTGAAATGATTTCAGTTTTTAATAATTTCATTGTCACGTTATTTTTTTATTCAATATTTATAATGTTGTATTTATTTATTTAATTTTGAACACTTTGGCGTTCCATAATTATAAACATGCTCAGATCTGTTTATTTACCTGAAATGCATTCTGGAGAAGAGAGTCTCTTGACCCTACAATTGGATAGCTATGGAAGAGCTTGGTTTCCCCCGGTAAGTGGTGAAGCAAGAGCTCAATGAGACATTGCTGCCCTCTTGAGGAATATTGGGATACTACAATTGAAACCAAGCAAGTTTGGAGCAACCCTGACTCAGTACATGGGAAGTTTAAAGGGGTTGGGGGGGGTTATGCTTTTTCCAGACACAGTACCATTCCATAGTACACTCAAATAAAATGTATACCCTAAATCTGTCTGAAAATCCTGTATATATCAAAATCCCCCTTAAAGAAATTTGCCTTCTCATCACTTCCGATTTTTGATATTCGCCTGTGCCTCTCTAACACCCTTTGTGAAACTCCCCATTCAGTACGTCATATACCGGCCATTATCACAGCATGCGTGTGGAGTCAGACTTGGATATTGTTTGCAGAAGTTTTTTAGTGAGTTGCATGTTAGTATTTAGGAAATAAAAGAAAAAAAATTAGATTGGTAAACGATGGGAACACAGGAAATAGTAAGGCTGTACACAAATGATCCAAAATCCGACCCTGAAAATTGGGTTTTTGAAGAACCAGAGAGACTTCAGAGGCTTTTACAAGATTTGTCGGCTTTGCATTATTCAAACTCCTTGACACCCTTTTATGAATATTCATCACTATGAAGCTATGTTTTGCACAGAAGTTTTAGATGTAGAGAGAAATAAAGTTACATTTTGCATTGAAACCATAAAGGTACAGAAATATGAAGCTATGTTTTGAGTCGGAGTTGCAAACTCAAAAAAAAAAATTACTCGAGTCACAGTTCTTGCCTTTGCAGGTTCCATTGGAGTAGCTTTGTCTTAAGAGCCAATTTGATCATTAGTCCACTTTCAAAATTGATTTTGTTGAATCCTCTGTGAAGTGATTTGCGCAAAGATAACAGATATTTTTCGGCCTAGGGTTGTTTCCAAAGATGGAATCCAAACAGTTAGCCTAAGCTAATTATAGCAGCTGATACTCCATCTGAGTTGTGTTGGGAGGGAAGGAGGCGAGATGCTCTGCAGGTACGGAGGCATGGCTGAGCATGTCAGGCCAGAGGAGGTGATAGGTGGAAAAGGAGGGGAAAGGTAGAAAAAAGGGGATAGCTGGGAGCAGGCAAAACAGCAGCCCCAATGACCACTGCAGAGACTTAAAGATTAGTCAAACATAAGTGGATGAGTCAAAACAACACTTCAGTCATGTTTTTCATAAGAGAATAACATGATATCAGGATGTTACGCGTCAAAAAGTCAATTTTGCATAATACTCCCCCTTTAATGAACCTGATTATATATGAAGAAACTAATAGCTGAAATCAATTCTTCGTTAATCATACAATGCAGAGCTTTCAACAAAGCTGCACATTTCCTGCAATTTACGTTTTGAATGTTGGCTGAGACAGCCTCTGAAATCTTATCCACAGCGGTTTGTCACATTGTAGGGAAACAGTACCCTAACGGAGGGCTGCTTGTTACAGATTTAGTGTCCAATGGAGCAGAGCGGAGCGCCTGACTGACGTATCTTCTGACCACTGATCAGATTGCTTGCAGAGGGTCAGAGTGGAGGAGGATGACCAGGCAGAAAGTGCGCAGAGAGACAGTCTGTCAGGCAAAACTAAGCAGAGAAAAGTTTCTTTGAGACTTAAAGGAAGAAAAAAAAACAGAAGAAACTAAGCTAACAGGAGACAGTGTTTTCATCCTTCTTTCTTTCTGCAAACATGTCTGACTGTGAGGGACCACCCATGGGTAAGAGGAGCTGAAAGCTGATTATTCTTCAGTGGTGAACCCATGTTTAAGAGGGATGTCTGAAGCAAACATTGGGTGTGCATGTCTGTAAATTGTTTGGATTTATGTTCCTGCATTATGTCTGTGTGTGTGTCTGTGTGTTTTCTGTTCCTGCGTGTATTTTGAGTGGAGGAGGGGACTGTGTCTTTGTTAGTCCATCCTGTTTTAGTCTCCACTGGGACGCCTCACCCAACAAGGAGTGTGTTCAGTCTGAGGCCTTATATGGAAACCTGAAACAGATTCCTTCAGCGTTCATCAGAGCAATGCACGATGACCTCGTCTGAGGCTTTGCCCGCAGATGTCCAGATAAGAAGTTATTAAAAATCTTTTAGAGATGGGCATTTTTTCCTGTGCGCTGCATAAATGTAGCATGCTGGTGGAAAGTCCGCAGGAATTCAAGGTACAAGGATGTGCCTGGTAAATGTGCAGGTGTCTGCTTGTGGATGTGAGTGCATTGATGGGTTTGTGTGTGTGCTATGGTAAAGCATTAAGTGATGGGTCATTTGCTGCAAGTGCAGCCAGGCTGAGAGAGAAAAACATGAGCCTTTCTCCTGCCTGGCAGTCTCACTAACAGTAACAGTCAGTTATAAATAGAAACCTTCGTCTCTCCCTCCATCACTTACTGATGTTTCCTTCATTATGTTTCTCTCAGCCTTTCTTTCCTTCATCTTTTACCTCTCTGATGCTTCCTTCCTCCTCGCCCTGGTGTAATTCACGGATGGCTCCCTCTTCAGTAAATAAGAGCAGCAGTCAGAAGTAGAATGACCCTTTGATGTTCTTGGCCACACAAGGACTGTTGTAATTGAGTCTGCTGCATGACTTGTTATCATCTGACCATCCCTCCTTATCGTATACTACGATTTCCTGATGCATTTACCAGGAAATTACATCAAGGCAGATAAAATCTAAGGCACTGAAATGGCCAGATTTCTGTCCTGCTCTTTGCATAAATTTCCAAGGTTAATTTATCATATTATGTTGAGCACTTCTCAGCATTTTAAACCGTTGTCTACTAGAGGGGTTTGAGGTTAGATCATATCAGTCTCATAATCAGTTGTTGTAAACTGCTTATACCATTACCATGTTTATAATTTTCCTTCTCGGTGGTGTTTGACCTTGTTGTTTTGATAAATGGCAAGGAGAAATTAGTTTAGAAAAGCAAGAAAAGTAATGAATGGTACGCACGGAACACCAAACTTAGAAATTACTTTATAACTCAGTGGCCACCTAAAAATTAAGAACAATGGACACTCAGTATTTTGCTGAGCTTAGGGACCACAGCATACTGTGAGTAGGTCAAATCTAACAATACTTGAGACCCCCATCAAAAATGTGTATATCTGCTTATTTTCAACAGATAAAACATTATATATACATTAGTTTGCATTATTACAGTGCGGAAACACTCTTAGCACAAAAGCAGAGGTTAATTTCTTAAATATACTGTTATATACTGTCTAGCAGTCTTGAAGAACACAAATACCATGAGCGTCAAGTCATACAACGTCTTCTGGAAAATCACCTCTATGTGAAAGCAGAAAAGTGTGAGTTACATGTCAAAACCATATCATGGCCCGATTGACAGCACTAACTTTCAATAAGAAACCTTTCAGTTGGACCCCCGAGGCAGGCCAAGCATTCCAAGAACTAAAGCAAAGATTCTTCCAGGCACCCATCCTTGAACACCTGGATCCCAGCTCCCGATACATCCTGGAAGTGGATGCCTCCGATATTGGTGTGTGTGCCATCCTGTCCCAGCAGGCATCCCAGGACCACAAACTTCATCCTTGAGCATATTTCTCTAAAAGATTCACCCCTGCAGAGTGAAATTATGACATTAGCGACCAGCCATTAAGTTAGCTTTCGAACATTGGAGACATTGGCTTGAAGGGGACGGAGCTCCCGGTAGCAGTTTGGACTGATCACAAGAACCTCACCTACCTCCAGTCCGCCAAGAGACTCAACCCACGTCAGTATCAGTGGTCCCTGTTCTTCTCACGGTTTAACCAAGCAATTTTTTTATCACCCTGGTTCCAACAATCTAAAATCTGATGCACTTTCCAGGCAATCCAGTCCAGACAGTTCCACGGAAGAAACTAGACCCATCCTTCCTGCCACCTGTTTCTTTGGGGCTCTTACTGGCATCTCAAACAGGCCATTCTGAAGGCTTGGCAAACTGAGCTAGATACTGCAGGTAGTCCTCCCAATACATTATTTGTCCCGACTACACTCATATCTAGAGCAATTCATTGGAGTCACACATCGAAAGTCTCCTGTCATCCAGGCATCAGCTGTACTATTGGTATGTTTCGTTGTTACTTTTGGTGGCCGCCCCTTAACAAGGACGTCTCTGAGTACATTTCCGCCTGTCCCGTTTGCAACCGTTACAAATCCTCCCCAAAACCACCATCAGGTCTGCTCCAACCTCTATCAATCCTATCACATCCATGGTCTCACATATCCCTAGATTTTCTTACCGGTCTCCCAAGGTCCAAAGATAGAAAAACCGTAATTCTCACTGTTATTGACAGATTTTACAAAGCTTGCCATTCAGCGCATTTTCACATGGTACGGGAGTCCCTACTCGGATACCATATTTGGTCAAAATCCACTTATTTCGTACCATGTGAACACAGACTGGACCGTGCCAGGATACGGCCAGAGAGACCAGCCTTGGAGGTAGCATCCGAGTCCAGGTACGAGCGGCCACGGATAATGTGTACACAACCCACACTCCGGTTGTACTCAAGACAATAGACGCGCTCCACGCGGAAATGACGACACCACCGACCAAAATTACAGAATCAAATCGCGACCAAAAAAATACCAAAACAAACACGATGCAAGCATCCCACAGCAACACAGCAGATTACAAAACGGCGGGTTTACTACAACACTCACCCTGTAGATGGCTTCAGGTAGCAGCTGACCAGTAAACCAGGTTGTTTACATTCTAGGCTGTCGCTCATTTTATGACGTCGGTACTTCTTACTCCCTTGTTTGTTGGAGAACTACAGACTTATTTGTATACCGCCACCTGCTGTTTAGTTGTAGTAAAACACTGGATTCCAGTATGTGTCAAATACGTGCCATCTGAACAGAAGAAATTTGCATTTTCTCTGGCCGTATTCTAGCACGGCCGCACATGTGAAAACGGCCTTAGTGATCCTCTAAAAACTCCCATCTGCTCACGAAACTGCTAGAGTCCTAGTCCGGTTTCCTTCCGGTTTTCACCCTCAGTCAAATGGCCAGTGTGAGCATTTCAACCAGGAAACTGAAAGTGCTTCAAGTTGCGTCTGTGCCCAAAATCCAACCTCCTGGAGCAAAAAACCTAGTTTGGAAAAAGTATGCCCACAACACTCATATCTCCTCCGCTAACGGCCGCTTACCCTTTGAGGTCTCACCCATGATTCACTCCTTTCATCGAGTCTGGAACCACACCAGAGCAGACTTGGAATGAACCTTGTTACAAAACAAAAAGAAACAAGAACGTCATCTAGCAACCAACTACTCTCCAGGACAACAGATTTGGTTTTCATCTAAGGATATCCAATTAAAAGGTTACACCAGAAAACTGTCTTCAAAATTCATCAGTCCATTTCCAATCGAAACTATCATCAGCCCTCAACAGTTAAAGTTAAGGTTGACGCCAGATGGTTACCATGCGTGGTACAAGGCCAACCTTGGTTGCGCTCTATAGATAAGTTTTGTTAATATTCGTAGTTCTTACCTCTAGTCTCCCTGCAGTTCTTCTCCTGAGATCCTTCCAAGATCCTTTGTTGTTCCTGGCTTCGTTCCTGCATCGAGTCAGTGGTTGGAAAACCTCACAGTTGGTCCATTACTAACTGCTTCAAGAATCAAGCCATACTCACCAAGGACCAGCCCATTCGGATTCCCTCCTGGCCAGCTCCACCTGCAACTCAAGAATACAGAACTCAACCGTTCGCCGTAGTCACCTGCCTGTCCACCCTCCAAAAATTCAACTGGAAACCTGCCAAAGAACAGATATAAGGTTTAGGATCACCATCTACCACCTGCTAAACCAGAGCCCTTCACCGGCACCACTCATCCCCAGCCAACCTCAGTGAACAGCCTCCTACTTGACTTCCCTACGCTCCAATCTCCTGGCAAACAAATTAGATAATTTCCTTACATATTCACCATCTACCGGATCATATTCATATCAATAATAACCTACCTGCTCCCTTCCAGTGTTCCCCGTTGTCCAAGTTCCATCCTGGCCTTTCCTGTGTTCCAGCTCTTTGCCCTGCAAATAAATTAATCATTTAAAAACTGTTACCTGCTGCCTGGAGTTGTGCCTGATCTACAGTCATCCTTAAAAACATGACATATAAAGTCGCTAGTCCCACTGTGAAATGGGAAATAGTTTTATTCTGTATTTTGTGTTTTTTTTCAAAGGCAAACAAAATAAGTTTGTTAGTTATCCTAGCTAAAAACTTGATTTCCCAGTACAGCAACCAAAAACTCAACTTAAACTCCATCTTACATAAAATTGATTAGCGAATAACTAAACAAAAAGCCTATAAAAATGGGTGAATCTGTGAATACTGAACCACAAATTCAACATAATGAAAGTTATGTCTCTATAGGGTTGGGCATCGTTTGCATTTTAACGATTCCAATTCCGATTCCGATTTTTGTTTGTTCTGTCAATATGTCAGTAAAGTTAAACCTGAACTGTTATTGTAACTTAAGTCAGGGGTAGATAAAGTAGCTATCAGCTAAGTTATTTAGCTAAAAGTCAATCTTATTTACTTAGCATTACCTAAATGTGGGCGACTATACATCATATACTTTGCAGCCTTTTTAGCACATATACCGTTACTTTTCTGTGGCACTCAGCAATTTTCTCCACTGACAGCTTTCTCCTTGCTGCCATGGTGAATGGGGTTTGTGTATTTGCTGGCTGGGGTCTCTGGCTGATTAACGTAGCAGCAGCTGCAGACTGCCTTATGCTAGTGTCACTCTGCGAGCGTAGATTTGACACAGTGTTAGAAACTGGTAGTATATTCAAACTTAAGCTAGTCTGTAAAGAATAAAAACAATCATCAATTTCATGTGCCTGACTCCGTTTTCAATGAGGAGATGCTGGCTGATGGTTGACTGTCTGAAGTGGAGGAAGCGAGGGGAGTAGGAGAGCGACGTGCAACACATCAAACATAGTACACTAATTTCCACACTATACCATGCAGCTGCCGAAAGTGTTTGTCAGGTTTGTTGTACATCCTCCGTTGGCGCTAATAAGTTTATCACAAGTGTTGCACTGTACAAATCCATCCTTTTGTAAATTAAAATGAAGCCAGACTTTCGAGCGGCGTCCACAGTCCATGTTGTTCAGAGTATTTTACAGTCTATGGTTCAGACAAGTGACATTTAGCGGGGCTCGCTGGACGGAATAATACCGAATACAAACCTCAGCAGCAGCTGCAGGTGTGTATTAGTGCAGGGCCCGCACCAGTTTGTTTGCTCACACTGCGGGCATTTAGGAACCGAAAAAAGAATATGAATTCAAAATTCCTCATAACAGTTCCGGAACCGGACGTTAGGAGCTGGTTCTTATTTGGAACCGGTTCTCGGTGCCCAACCCTATGTCTCTACTTCTATGTGAGCTCATATGGATTAAAATTTCACCCAAAACATTAACAGCAATAATTCAACTTTTTAGTCTTTCAAAAAGAAATTGTGGTTTATTTTTCAGTTATATTTTCACCTTGTTAGTCATCCAGTTATGTCAGAGTTTTTACAAAATATTTGATTAGAAAACTAACTAAATAAAATAAGTTAGTTAGCAAGCTAAATAATTAGCATCGAAGAATTCAGTTTCGTTCTCAATTTCAAATTTCTGCTCTGATTCTGACCAACAGTAAAATTACGATTCGTATATTCCTTTAAATTTCTCTCAAAACTGCTACCTGTGGTCACGTAAAACACAGCGACTGAGAATGGAAGCAGCTGAAAGTCTCACTTTTCTTCACATTTTCGGTTTGTGTTTTATCCATGAAGGTTTAACTGAGCTACAGATATGTAGGAGCACAAATTACTATAAGGAGCCATGAGTCATCCGACTCAGCACATTAACTATAACATCTGGCCCTAAAAGGAACTTCCGGTTAATGATACACATGTGGTGGATAGACAAGGAGTGAAGATACAGTTATAAAATCGGTCTTCAATTGGCTCAGAAACAGGGGGGAAAACAACTTGTTACTTAAGATAAATAGTTGAGTGGATGTATTGACTATTGTTTCTTGTTGGATTTCTAACAATTTTCATTAAAAACTTCAGTATTAAAGTCCTGAGAAATTTAAAAACAGGTAGGTAAAACAAAATTACTCAGAGATTAGACATTTCTAATTCATTCTGTTTTTCTTTTATCTACAGTAAGTGTGATTCTTTCTACTGCTAAGATCAATTTAACATGCCTTAATTATGAAATTCCAAAGGGAGAAATAGCATTACAGCTTAAAAAGGGTTATATCTGACAGAGCGCTGAAAGCTTTCCTTAATATCTTATTTAAAAACTAAGTTTTATAAAGATTTATGAATCATATTTTATATTTAGATGTTGAAACCTTGTTTTTTAATAAAAATATTTTCCTGATGGTGAAGATGTTGGAGAAATTAAATACTTTATTTATATTGTATATTCTGTATCTAGATCAAGGTCTGTTTCATAAAATAAGAAATTGCAAAGTAGACTAAAAGAAAAATCACTGATGTTACTGAATAACCAAACAGTAAATGAGCAACACAATATACTTTTGACCTTAATAATTTATTTTGCTTGGTTAAATTATTGCAAGTTCCGTTTATTTGTATGGAGATACAAAGAAAAGAATGCACAGCACATTATTTTTGCATTTTTACTGGGAAGAAATTGTCTCTGCATACTTGGAACATGGCGATTTTGGCCCACAGTGCAAAAAGGTTTGGATCCTTGGAACCTTTAAGAAAAGAATAGAAAATATGCAGGACAGCTAATTCCCTGCAGATGGCAGTGTTGTCATGTTTTTTTTATTTGTTATTTTTTTCCGCAGCTCAAGCTATGGAAATTATTGAAACAATCAGAAACAGAAAGGTGTGATGTAGCGTAGGGGAAAGGAATAAAAGCAGATTAGATGTTTAAATTAGAAGTGAAGCATGGAGGGAAGGTGATAAAGGAATGAAAGCAGGGTGAAACAGTGGAGTGGGAGGGTGAAGAAGTCAGAAAAGAGAGTAGCTCTGCCTCATCTTGACTTATAGAGGAATCAGTGGAAGTTGAACAGGTTCTCTGACGTTCAGGTTCAGACTTCGTGTGTGCTAAACTGTTTCTGCGTGAAAACATGTGTGTTCAGAAATGCAGGTGATGAGGCCATCAGCCTGCTGAGGTCCAGGTTCCATATAAGACACTTAGCACTGTTGCTGCTATATATGTTCTCCATGTCATGGAAATCTGGGTGTCTGAGAGGCCTTGGATGAGAGAATAAAACAAAGGTGTCAGCCATATTCGTACAAAGTTTATTTTACGTGCACGGAGGGTCTCCTACTGAGAACCCTAAAGCTTCAGACAAATGCATGAGTTTATATAGCAGTCAGCCACACCCCATTGAATCCGCTTCTGTCCAATCATCACATCATACAGTTATGATAAGATAATCACAAGACCAATCACAAAACAACATGGAATAGGTAAACACAGGATGTTTCATGAGGCAAGAATGGATGTTTCACTTCAGTAGTCAGCAGTAAACAAAAGATATAATTTGACAATCAGAATATAGATAACAATAAGGGACACTTAGTATAATGCCGAGAAAGACATTCACAGGATCTGTCATAAGTGTAACACCAGATAATAACAACCTTTGTCATTAGTCAAGATGAGATGTTCACATAAAATCGGTTCTTGTTTGTACCTTAGAATAAGAACAGCTGTCTAAAAGCTGAGTAAGACAATTGAGTGTTTCTTAATTTCCCAGCATAATAAAAATTTCTGTCACACTCCACTCATGCAAACTCGTTGTAATGGGTCTATTTGCCTTGAAGGGGGACTCAAGAGGTTTAATATCTCATGCATGCTGCAAAGGTTTTTGTGTGTTTGTAGATAAGCATATGTATAATGTGTGTTAGATGTTTCAGAAAATCTGGGGGAAGGGCGTACATGGACCTCAGTCAGATGTGATTAAACTTGTCATGTCCTGAGAGAACCAGCAGCAACACAACGACTCACTTTGTGTCCGTTTCACACAAATACTTCAGCTTTATGGGTTGTCATGGCAGCTGTGATTTAAATTCAGACTGCTGTCCTATAGATTGATTTATTATTTTCAGATTATTGGATCAAAGAACTGTAATCAACGTCAACCTGCTTTTTTGCTGTTTTCTGGTCTTTAAAGGCCTTACGCAGCAGTAGTTTTATAGACTTTCATGAATCTCCTAAATAATACTCATCCTGAACCACTTCTGCATCTCTTAGCCATGCCTCATTAACATATAGATTAGTAGAGGAGGAATCACTGTGGTTTATAACCACTCGTGTCCACTCCATCAGCACCTGGATGTTTAATGTTGGGGATACTGAGGTGGAAAGAGTTTTCAAAGGTTGAGAAAAAGCAATAAAGACTCAAATAAAAGTCCAACATATAATCTGATATGATGTCATTGTTTTATGAGCACCATGAACCCAGTATCATAGTTAGTCCACTGAAATATATTTCTATATGTTTGATCATGTACAAGATTTAGTGTTTTTGGTATATATTATGTATTTTTTTTATATATTTACAGATTACCTGTGAATGCACACCCAAATGTGTCTTGATTTCAACCATCTAGCTGTCTGTTTAAGGTAAACTGGGGAACTTGGAGGTCGTCCTCTTTCATTACTTTATCCACTTTTTGCAAAGCCCCAGTGCCAGCGGAAGCGAGTAGTTTCAGCAGTTTCTCCAGCTGCCTTTTAATTTGTCCAAGTAGGCAGCGGCAGAAGGTGTTGATTTTGGAGGTGGCTTCTTTCCTCTTGGTTGGTAATGAGGAAAGTCACATTCGTGTTCCAGGATCAAAAACTAACCTCTAGAATGATCTTAAAACCTGGGTCTATGCCAGGAAACGAATCAATTTACAGTGGACCCCAGCCTATTTGAGGTTCAGTATTTGCATTTTTTTTTTCATTGAGTTTATCTAAAATATTTCTTAAACATGCAGCTTGCAAAGCTGAACTACTCAGGCCCAATGCTGCTTGACATGCAATTGGCTGGAGTTTTCAAAGCAGCAAAACCAGGAGTGCCATTCATTTTTCTTTTTCCTGATTGGCTGTACCCCAATGAGTGCTAAAAGAAGACAGTTGAAAACATGGGCCTCTGTAGTAGTACTAAGACTGTTTATACTGTGTGTAATAATGCACATAAAGTTGGTTTAATGTTTGAACCATTAAGATAGAACTTTTTTAGACGGCCCCAAGTATTTGTAGATTCTAACTGTTCCCAGGTGATTGAGGCCCCTCTAAATTAACTTTTATAATCACTGTAGTTATTTGTTGTACAATCATCCTATCCTGGAAAATGAACAGTTCAAATGAATAATTAAAAGCCTCAAATTAATACGGTTCATGGCTGTGATTCAATTAAAATTGAAAACATTTCAGAAGTAAGGGATCTATAATTTTATTGTGAATCTCACATGGAGAGGAAGTAGAAGCTTTTCAGTCTCAAAGTAAAGACTTTTTTGTTCTTTACAGAAATGTTTTACTCTATTTCACCACAACTTCAAAATGGAACCTCTTGATATTTTCCATTTATTGCTTTATAATACTCAGCATTGGCTGCAGACTTAACCACATTCTTAAAAAGTAAGGGTTACTGAACTGAGGCCATATCAGAGCTCAGCGGGGATAAATGTAGAGTACCCATGGATATTAGAGTCTGGTCATGGGTAGCTACATCATATCAAGAGCAGAAGTGTTGACCCAGTTTTCTCTGACTCATAACATCATCACTTGGCACTGCCGCAGCTTGTGTGGCCCACAGCACCTCGCTGCGGTGTACAGCTGCTGCTTCCTTTTATTGTGCAGCATCACTGCTCTGCAGTCGTTTCTGTATGTTTTGTATTCTTGCAGGAAACAAAATAACAAATGGCAGATACCAAAGGTTGTAGGTTTGAATCCAGGATCTTTACTTGCATGAGACACATGAGATTCAGCTTTTCTCTGATTCTCAGTCTGAGCTCTTCCCTCTCTGTCGGAAACTGGGTCACATTTCCACCGTAAAATCCAAGAGAGCAGAGACTCCCAGCAATGGTTTGTAGGAATACACTCAGGATCCTGCTGGCTCTTACATTAAAGGCCCCGGCTTTGTGATGGAATGTCAGCCGTCATGTTTAAAGGCCAATTCTGATGGTAATAATGTATAAATCTGAGGATTAGGGGTTTTATTCTGTGGCATAAAATGTGTGAATTATGTATTTAATTTCAGTATTCTAAGTGAAACTTGAAAGTGAAACTTTACAAACAGCACCTTATAGTTTTTTTTAATTCATTAGGTTTAAATTTTCTCTGATGTATTTTTTTTTAATCTTTTATAGAGCTGTGTGCTGCCAATGGCATGAAAAGCACTTTATTAAATAAATATTGATTTGATAATTAACATCAATCAAGGGTCCGAACTTTGACTTAGTTTTGAGGTGATTTGATCTGGATTTGCTGCTGTGTTTGGGATCCATATCCTTTTGCATGTTCTAACTATAAGTAAGATAAAGGTGGCTGATGCCACATTGAAGTCCAGAGGACAGAAGAGTTCATGGTCAAAAGCCTGAAAACTACATAGTAAGACCAAATCATCAGCCCTCCACCACCGTGCCTTACAGCAAGTATGAAGTGTTTGTGTTCATATACTTTTTGGTTGTCTCTCAACACGGTCTTTGTGCATTATGATCAAACATCTCTACTTTGGTTTTATTGGTCAAAAAGAGCAACGGAATGTGTCTTGTGCTTTATTCAGATGCAGCTTTGCAAACCAAAGTTGTGCTGATAAATTTACATAACCCTTCCATAGCACATTCTGAGTTTTTCTATCATAAACTGTAATGTTTAACATCTTAACTGGTATAAGGAGTCTGAAACTCTAGATTTTTTTGGAAATCTCTCCGACTATTGCGCAGTCTGACCTTTGGGCAAAATTTAAGGAAAGATTCTTAAATTTACTGAAAGCTACTTGCCAAAATATTTGGTAGGGACCTTATTACTCTTCCTAGAAGGATCGGCAACAAGACCTCCTTTCAAAGCTGCTATGAGTATTATTACTTTAAAGTAAAATCCTACTTCTAAATGTATGCTCCAGATTTAACTATTGAATTCATCTTCTATTACCTTTTTCTTCATTGTCCTCTGTCCCAGACAGGTTGTACAGCAGATAAACCCCTGTAAATCTTTGCTGGCAATTGTCCAGTTGTGTAAGCCAACTGTAATTGTTAACTAGTTCAAATGAGGGTCAGACATTGTCTAGAAGGTGCTACAGTTTATATGTGACTGTATATGTAAAAGGTTCAACCGTTTCAGAGTTTAAATGTCTCATTTAGAGCTGGGCTTGGATTAATTCATGGTGTAAAAGAACAAAGCAGCTCAATAACCAGGACAGGCACACAGATGGTGGCTGGATCAAACCGAGGATTGACCCTTTCCCCCCGCCCCCTCAGGTCTGGATTTGATTGTTCATAATCCCAAATCACCAACAGACCGACTGATCATCTGCTGACGAAAGGAATGTCAGCAGTTTCTTTTATTCCTTTTTGGATAAAAAATAAATATCTGAATGTGACCTTCAGGAGCCATATGGAGCTAGAGCTGAACAAGCAGCAGGGAGGGTTAGACACAAAGACGTAAAACAACGATAGAGTGGAGAACTCGGTTAGAAAAACAATGTCTCATAAAAGTAAGCATGATCCTTGAACTTTTCCATGTTTTGTTCTGTTACAACCCTAAACAATAATGTATTTTATTGAGATTATAGGTGCTCTAAAACACAGAGATGTGCATAATTTGGAAATGGAAGGAAAATTATGAGTGGTTTGCAACTAAAGATTGTTTATTTGATGGGCGGAGCCTCTTTGACATGACACGTAGGTTTCTGAAGAACTGAGTTGACGCCAACTTCCCACCACCAACATCTTTGCTACATCATGCATCTCATCACGGCCGGAAAATGAAAAAAATGGGCAAA
Organism: Apricaphanius iberus; assembly: GCA_028564705.1. Lineage (NCBI taxonomy): Eukaryota > Metazoa > Chordata > Actinopteri > Cyprinodontiformes > Aphaniidae > Apricaphanius > Apricaphanius iberus. The sequence continues at coordinate 676,042 of JAPXFQ010000831.1, read as the reverse complement.
GAGTTGGAGCTCAGGGTTGGGCTGTGAGGGCGGGGGTGGATAATTTACACTTGAGCCGATGTAGCTACTAGCTAACCCGGAACTAACTGATGCAAATGGAGGTTAGCAGGCATTTTCAACCTGAAAACCGCGGTTTAGCTACTGTGCTACCCCTCTGCCTTCTAGGCAGTTTCAAATATTTTGTCAAATAAAAGCATAAAGCGTTTTTGATCCACTTTCACTAAAACTTTGTGAATTTTAGTTAAAACAAGTTTTAACGATCAATATGTAAAGAAGAAATGCTATCATTTAAACCTATTTTTGATCAAGAGAGCAGAAAAGAGACTTCTTGGAAGGTCTGTACTGCAAAAAAAATATATATTTTTAAAAAGTATAAATCTCTTGTTAATGGATGTTTTTTCTTACTTTTTCAATATATTATCTTATTTCAAGAAACATTTTTTTTTTAAATTTGCTCGTTCCATTGGTAAACTTTTTAGCTCAATACAGGCTTTTTGACTTGTTTCTAGACTAACTTTTTCCAGTGTGATAGTGCAATCAATGTCACAGCAAGCCATCTTTGTCCAATAAGTTCATGATTAACATCTGATCACGAATAAACATTGCGGATGCAATTGATGGTCAAGTTCAGAGAAACAAAATAGCCGAGACTATTAATGTGACTCTGAGGCTGCAGCCTTCCCTGGAGCAAGCAGAGGGGAGCAAGCCATCAGCATTAACGCTAAAAGGTCATCTGAGATATGTCAATCCAAAGGAAATGGCCCAGTTATTCATAATTCAAGTTTAAATTACATCTAAACAGAAGAGTCATACAAAAAAATCCCTCCACTCAGAGTTGTCATGATGGGAAACCTGAACTATTAAACCTGAAATATCTTTTTGTAAAACCGGGCTGTAAAAATGTTTATTTCTGCTTTGAATTTGGCATTTTAAACATGGTAGTCAATGGGCACGTTTCCACTATCGGAACTATAGGATAATTTAACCGGAATTATACCCTTTTGTCTCCACTCCATCGAATCGGGCTAAAAGTGTCGTTTTCGAGGACTTTTAAAGAATCAACAGAGTACATGAATGGGAGTTTGTACTCGGAAGTGGCTTGAGTTATCTCAAGCAGAAACGCAGCAACAAACCCTGCTTCTTCCATGTCGATTCAGTTGTTATTTCTGCTGTTCTGGGCATCTTTGTGCTGATCAGTGACGCTACTTGCTGCAGAAACAATGTGTTTTGCGGTTGGAAAGTTAATTTTTTTCAACTTGGACCTCCTTTTTAGTGAATATTAAGTTAATTTACTCACCCAAGACATGTTTGGAGCCACTTGGAGTCCTTCACGAGGATTTTATATCCAGTCGCGATCACTGTATATCCATAAAATGGGAGTCAATCAGGCCAGGAGATTGCCACCTGTAATAAGGCATTATCTGCCCCAAAACTCCTTCATTTAGCTATGTTTAGTCAGGAACAGTTAGCAATATTACCATATGAGTTCAGAACGTCTCGGAGGCACTAAGGTATTTGCTTCTGGGATTTTCACACGCTTTTAATGTAACCGATTTCAATTAACATTAATCTGGGATTTCAATGACGTCACAGCCATCCGCCATTGCAGCTGTAGTCTGCGTAGGTTACGGAAAGGGAGCCTGTGGAAGCTGAACTTAGTCCAATTGGTCATTCAGCAATTTGGAAACATCCAAACAAGAACTTCTTTCTAACTGACCGCCATAGAGCACAGGGTGTAAGTCCTGCTCAGCCTACAACTACAATTCACTACAGTGACCTAATTGTAATCACGAGATAGTGCAGTTTTATTATTGCCTCTAAATCACCCCAAACAGAGTTTTCTGAATGTTCTAAAACGTTTATACTAGAAATGAAAACGCTTGGCCGAAACCGAAAACCGAAAATTAAGAAAACTAAGGCCGAAAACCAAAACACCGAAAGAAATGTTTGTCAATTATTAAAACGATAGCATTTATGGCTATGATGTGTACTAACCTCACTAAAATCAAGGCATTGCAATAAATCAGTTACAAAACTATGAAGATATTTATTTAGCACTGACAAAACAACAATGCACAATATAAATCAAATTAATAAAGTTTCGGCTCTGTTGTTTCTGTGATTTAAGTATTTCGGCCGAAAACCGAAAATGCACTTTGGGTCATTTTCGGCCGAAAAGTTTCGGTTACCGAATTTTCGGTGCATCCCTAGTTTAAACTCATTACAATACACTGGTGAAATTAAGTTTTTTTGGGGCAGATAATGTCTTATTACAGGCAGCAAACTCCTGCCCCCTTTTTTCACTCCCATTACATGGATAAACGCTGATCGTGACTGGATATAAACTCCTCCCAAAGGACTTCAAGTGGCTCCGAACTTGTCTGTGTGAGTAAGTTAATGTAATGTTAGCAAAAAACAAGGTTCAGGCTGAAAAAAATATATACTAACTGTCCCTTTATGAGGGCTGAATGTGAATGGAGACACAGCAGCTGGGAGGAACGGGCAAAGAGATTGGCCCGTCATAAAAAGGGTTATCTGGTTAAATTACCCTGACGTTCTGACAGTGGAAACATGCCTATTTGGAACTTGGAATCTGCCTTCTACACTCCTTTCTTGAGCCAGCCCCCAGTGGATAAGGGGGGAACTGCATTTTTTGTTAGGATCACATTTTACCACTGGAGTTTTCCCCTTGATTGCAAAAAGTTAAAAATCTGAAACGTGTTGTATGCATTTTTTTTCCATCTAACCTAGTCTAGTGTAGCACTGGCTGCATGTTCAGACTTCCTTCCTGCTGCAAGGTGATCCTTGCCCTCTTATCTCAAACCTTTTTTATACCATCCTTCTTCACACCAACTTTAACAAATGTCCCTAAAGAAAGAAAAGCTAAGAAAAGAAAAGCAAAAGTAAAGAACAAAGCATTTTCATACCCCGATATCAAGAATTTTGTATGGTGGTGCCCTAAAATGATAGAAACCAACATGCATCAAACATTGTGATAGTACTGCACAGGTTTTAGTAACCAGTGGATAATATGTTGAAGGGATGACGGAGTGGCAGCAGAGGGTGGGGTGCGGGGGTCTCCATCTGCCTCCTGCTGAGATTCAGGCGGGCTTCTGGGCCCCATGTGGGTTTGTTGTTGGACAGCAGTTGGTGGCAGGGATAGGGCTCTGGTTTGAGGGATTGTGCTCCTCTCTTGTCAGCACTGGGAAAATAGAGGCAGACACAAACAAAAGCCAGACTTGTCCCTAATCTTATCACAATCCTGGCTGGTTTTGGTTTGGGGTTTTTTTTGGACTCTAGATTCTTTTGTTTCCATTTTGAGTATTCATTTTGTACTTTTGTTTTGACATTTCTTTATTTGGACCTGTTCTTTTGTAGTTTATTCCTCTTTGTTAGTTTCTGCTTATCATTAGCCATTTTGAATTATTATTTCTTAATCAAGTTTCTTTCTGCATAGTGTTTAACCTGTCCATACTTTTACTCCCTCTGTTTGTTTCCTCCTGCCATTCTACCTCCTGTCCCAGTTGCAACTCATTTCCAATTTCCTTCTGCCAGCTCTCTCTCCCCCACCTGCAGCTATTCTGTCCTTGATTATTTCCACTGGTTCCTGTGCCACTCTTCTGCCCAGCCCAGATCGTTTTGGCAATGTTGGAGCCGGTATCTAGCCCACTCTCTCTCCCATTGCTCACCGGCCTTTCACCATAAATGCTGTCCATTTCTGCAAAGCACTTTCAGCGCTTGTGGTCTGCCCCGATCCGATATTTGCATGTTCATTTTTTTGTTTGTTTGTTTCCCCTAGCAATGTTTTGAACTCAATGGAAGCCATTAATCACCGTTCTGTGACATCATTTCATTGCCAGACCTAATTTGTAAGTTTATCACTTTATTTATAATTAAATCAATTCACTACAGCACCTTTCTGCGTTTAGGCTCCGATTCCTTAAAATCCTGGAAAATCTGGATACCAAATCAACTCAATGAGATTTACAAAAATCTGAACCCCTTTCAAACAATTTCAGAATACATGATCCTTGCAGAGGTCTGCATGAGCACAATGCACGAAATTCATATTTGTATCTGCATAAAAAACTCACATTTGGTTGCATTGTGGAGCTTTAACACATTTCAGAACTAAGTGAGAATGAGAAACCTTGCTGGATTTTTGCATAACTTTTAGATAAAAACTGAGTCTAAACAGGGAGCTTAGACTGTAAAAAGTCAACATATATTAAAATTCCTGTGTTCAGCCTGAACACGAAGCATGAGCCACTGTTCTACAAAGAGGACCTTGTTTCTTTGCATAATCCACTGCTGCCACTAAGCTTAGTGCGTCTGCTGATGCTTGGCGCTATTGTGTAATGAGTGAGGCAAAGATCAGAGTTTTCCTGCGGGAGATAGGGGTGGCAGATCTCTGGGGTCAATAACTCAAATGAAGATCTGGAAGTGATCAACCGGTTTATCTTTTTAAAGGTCAAACTGAGCCCCGTTGCAACTGAGGCACACCGCACACCGGGTTAAAGGACAGATACCTGCACAGGAGGGAGCTTCATGGAGGTGGATGTGATTACATCAGCTGGGAGACAGAGAAACAAAGTGTTCATGCCCGCTGCCATTTTTAGAGCATCTCTGCCTCTGTGTGACTTGTCAGCTCCGTCTTGTGATCTGATAAGTAAAGGGGGGAAGTGTTTCAGCCTGAATGTAGGCCACATATTCGGTTTTCCTTAGGCTTCTTATTTTTTTCCTTACAAGCCTATAAATAATGCAGAGTTCCCCTCTCTTGAGCTTATTCAAAATCTCTAACCCCCCCAGTTTGAAGAAGTGCCAAATTACCCCTTTTTTCCTGCAAGGTTCCCCAATACCCCCTCCAGAAATTCCCACCTCACTTTTTAATTTGGGTTTTCCTCCTCGAGTCGTTCTCCTCCTTTTCACCCTCCCCTTCCACCCCGTTTCCTTCTCTCTTCTCTGAATCCCCTTTATCTCTGGGTCCCCCCTCCTGTCCTTGTTTTAGGGAAGGCTCAGTCTCAGCGCAGTCTGCAGAGGGGCAGATAGCACAGACAGAGGACTGAGTGATAATCGTGTTTAGCGACAGCGGAGATGTCCTGGCAGCACTCAGGTCAAACACTTGGCTGCAGCTTTAGGAGATTTGTTTTGTATGTCTGTTACACTGGTTCTCTGGTGACTTTATATAATAAACTACAGAGAGAGGGCAGGAGGGGAACAACCACATTATTCCTTTAAAAATAAAATAAAAAAATCTTATATGAAGAAGTCTTAGAGGTCTGTGTTTAAGCTTTCATACTACCAAGCAGACTTTATTTTTAGTTATTCCACATTTTACTCAGTGCATCCCAGCTGCTATTATGGTGAAGATAACTTGCAGTAGTCCAAACTAAAGCCAAGATGATACTTCTCCATCTGTAAGTTTGTACCCACCTGCACATGTATTGATGGAGATGTTTTCCTTTTGTACTTCTCTGTTGCTGTGTCGGTGTTGCATAGCATTTCTCCTGCCAGGAGAGCAGGGGGTGCAGACCTTTGCTAAAAAAACATGTAAAAAAAGCAAACAAATACAGCAGTCTATTTTGTTGTTCACCAAGGCCTCTTGCTTTTCAAAATCGCCAAAAGTTTATATTAAATAAACTGGCCTTGCAAATATAAAGCATCTGGTGACAAAAAGGGCATCGACTACTGATTACATTGCGTCTAGAGCAAAATTTTGGTGAAGTGATCAGGGGCTGAAGTTGGGTTGACCAATCACAGGCGTGCGCTCTCCAGTATGTTTGATGGATAGTTAAAAAATTCGGAAAAACTCCCTCCGTCATTGCGAGCCTGTCGGAGAGGCCTTGCATCAACGGATAAGGCCACTGCATGTCTCCGAAACCTCCACTCACGGAAAAGTAAAAAGTAGGCTTAAACTAATGTAATGAACAAATGGGACTAAAAACGTACTCAATAGCTATTTTGGATATTTGTCCTCTATCGCCCTCTTAGGGCTTGCTGCGTAACGTCACTGTCATAAAACCAAGTCTCTATGGAGCCCATCAGTAGATGCCAGTGAGCTGAGAGTTTTTCAAGCTCGCTAGCCAAGACAACAAAAAACATCAAACTAATGCCCTGTCAGTTGATAAACTGTCAGTACCAAGCAGTAATGTTAAGCAATGAGGTACAGTATTAAAATAAGTCTTACAAGGCTGTTTATTTAAATCCATTTGGTGACATAATTCGATTAAGCGACACTCAGTCGGTATTATCGGGAAGTGTCCCGGGGGAGAAAATGTTGTATATTGCGGGTTCTAGGACACTCCCAGGCAGTGACAGCTCCAAAAATGAACATAATAAATGCTTGTGTGCCACCAAAACATTTTGAAACATATATTTTTAATGTGTAAAAGTTGCAGAGTATGTCTTTAAATAGAAACTCACCCCCAGATGAACTTTTTTTTTTGCTGATAATGTGTATAAATATCTATATGTCTGGTCATTATTTTTGGTAATTTAGTACATTTTAGTAAAAATAATATGTTTCTACCAAAACCATCAGTGTGATGCCATCAACGTTTGTATTTCAATAATGAATGGCTATTCGCTCTGCAGTGATGGCTGACAAAAACCACCTTGCCACTGTGGAGTATAAAATAAGTAGAGTCCCAGTGACTCCTCCATAGCAAGGAATCCCCTCCCGTTGTGCGTCCCGTGATCCAACAGGAAACACCTCCTTTTACCACATTTTTTAAACGATTGTTGCAGTTGGAGTAAGACTCAGGTAGGGGGGTGAGCTGCTCTGTAAGTGGGATTTGACTGAAGCATGGATTTTTGATACAAGCAAAAAATGTCTGGATTATCTCTGTTATATCCAGCTCTAAATCACTTTTGACTCATGTCTAGATGCTTGCCTTGCTACATCATTGCTATAAAAACAAATCCACGAGCTAGTGAAACAGAGGTAGGGGAGAATAAGGCTCAGAAAAAGAAAGTTACATTTAGCAGACAATAACAAGAGTCATACTGAAAATAGGGATTCATTGTGCAGGCAATTTCCAAGCCCAAATTCCTCGGCTTAATATGTGGCAACCTGCCTTTTAATGAGGCAATGAAACCTTTAAAACTTCCCCAGAAGGGTCCGTCTCGTAATAGAGAAACAGCCAGAATCCTACCAGGTATTCAGCGTTTCCATTTATTCTTATTTTAAAGGTATGTTTAAATTTTACTATAGTGAGCAGGGACCATTTGGGGGCAGATAGGATGATACAGCATGCTGCCAATAAAGTTACTAACACACACTGGATTTACATTTATTATTAGATTTAAAGAGAATTTGTGTAATCTGTGTAAATATTGCCTGATAATAAACTGGTCAAGGTCAAGAAAAGGTTGGGGGACTGCTTCTATAAATCTACAACTGAAGAAAGACCAGTATGGTATCTAACGGATCTGTTCTGGGTCACTTTTACAATGGACAGATAAGATAATGAGCCAACCCGCGCCGTGGCTCTCGGTGACAATTTTTATCACCTGGGCATCTTTAAAATCCAAAGCCTATCTAATAGTAGTTACTGAGCATGTCTATCCCTTTATAATTTCAGTGTACAAATCTTCTAAAAGTTTCTCTAATAGTTGTCTCATCACTTTAGGTGGCATAACAGACAAACATAGTAATTTTGAAATGATAGAAATAAGTAAAATGAATCATTTCACATTATAAATCATTCCTTTTAAGTTGGTCTTTATGAAGTTGTGAAAGTTATGCTTAGTGAAATTGCAAACAGCTCAGATAGCTCAACAAGTTTGAGTTACAAATACTCAAAAAGAGAATAGGTTGCACTTACTCAACACATATGAGTTAGAATAATTTTTTCAGAATATTGAGTTTCAGATACTCAATATAATTAATTCATTTCAACATTCGGGTGTACAGTGTGCAATGTATCACAAAAACTTAAATAATCTCACGCTGCTTTCTTGAACATAGCAGTGAGTTCAACTTTTAATCTTGATTTTAATGTGACTCTGAATTCCTTGCATTTTTTTGTAAGTACTTTGTGACTGCTGTCTTGAAAGGTGCTGTATAAATAAAGTTTTACTTACTTCGACTCACACCATTGACATCCGGAGTCGCCAAATCTCTAATCAATGGATAATCTTTTATTATTTGGTGGTTGGGAAATTGTACTCATGGATGGGGAGGAGATAAATCTGCAGTAACAGAAATCAGGGAATCTTGTTAATACTTTTTTTGTTTATTGACCAATAGTAGAGGAGTTGGACCAAGGGCAGCCCTCCTCATTCGTATAATGAGGAAGAAATGCATTAGATAAAGTAAATCGAGTAGACGACGGAATGTAAAATCAAAGAATGCACGTATAAGGAAACGGAAAAACAACATAGGCTATATGCGTTTATTCGCAAAAATGCATGTATAAGGAAAAATAAAAACAATATATATTTCTGGTGTTACTTTTAGTTGTGTCCGTTTTTGTCCTCCAAAGTGATGCTTCTCTTCTCAGCATTTGCAGAAACTGTTTCTCTCTGCCCATCTTTCTAAACATTCGGCCAGCAAGAGATTTAGGCTAAAGAGAAATGGCAAAAACAAATGAGGTGGATTAGCACTGCTGATGTTGGTACTCAGAACATGTTAGTGTGGAATATGGTCTCTGATGCAGTGTTGCCAACTCCTCAGTAAGGAAAGTAGCTATTGGCTGTCCCAAAAGTCGCTAGAAGTCGCTAAATGACGTCATCGCCTAATTTGCATAATTGGCAATTTGCAAATAACTGTAACGGACGCTGTAGGAGAGAGGAATAACGTCGTGGGAGAGACAAAAGTGAGTAAAAAACACCCTAAATATGTTTAGAACTACAAATGTACAAAAATAATTTCAAATTAACAACATTTAATGATTTTAATGCTTTGTCTAGATCCACATTACACACATCAGTTTTGTCCTGTATTGTTAAATGTTATAACAGCAAATTTAATCAAAAGATTGTTCTGTAGGGTGAAATTACTAGCTCTACAACCAACCCTCTTCCTTTATCCGGGCTTGGGACCGGCAAAGTGACCCAAAAGACACACTCTGGCAGAGTTACTTAGGTTTTTTTTCTTTTAAGTTGTTTTTTTTTGTTGTTTTTTTTTTTTGCTGAGCTAGCTAGCAAGATCTTATGTCACAGAGAGGTAGGCTACACACACAGTGGACGAGGTGAATAAGTGACTGAGCTGCTGAGGTTGTATGAGTCAAATGCAGGATTTATTTGTGTGACAGCGTCACAGCAAAGAAACGTTTACATTTAAATCCCGCTCTGCAAGCAGCGGGGGCTTTTTTTGCGCAAGCGCATTTCATTTGCAGTCCGGACGCCGAGTGGTGAGGGTTCTCTCTCTCTCTCTGCTCCGCATAGACTGTAGATGGGACTGCTGGCAAGGCTACTGTGAGACTGGCCGCCTGTAAGTGCTTTGGGACGGGGGAGGGGCTCACGTTGAGGACAGTAACTGCAGAACAATACGTGCTTCACGCCAGAGTCTCCAAAACACCAGAAAAGTCGCTGATTGTCGTAGTCGTTTTTGAAAAAAAGTCGCTATAGGGGTCTGAAAAGTCGCTAAATCTAGCGACAAAGTCGCTAAGTTGGCAACACTGCTCTGATGGCCAGATACTGACTACGAACCAACTCATATTTTTCTCTTTCCTGCTCTCCTTTCTGCCGTGAGCGAAGGGGGAGGGGCTGTATCACAAGCCCCGCCCCTGTGCTCTGACTCGCCATGCCTGTGTGACAGAGAGGCTGGGCTGTCCCAAACATTATCTACACACCCACAGAGTCTTCTGACACACACCAACACACTCCTACACTCCCACAGAGCTGGCTCTACGCTGTCAGCTCCCTCTTTTAAGCTGTTTCATTTTTATGCCGGGAATCAGCTGCAGGAAGGACAAGAGGAGACTGCAGACATATTACCCCCCCTCGGCTTCTTCCTGCTGCACCTCAGGAGTTTTACTGAGAGCAAAAACAAGTTCGCATGACGGAATGGGAGTGAATGGGTTGCCAGGGAGCCTGATCCGTGCGGAGTGAATGGAGGGAGCACCAAGTGGACCGCAAACTAACTGAGAATGGAGGACGGCTTTTCCAGCTACAGCAGCCTGTATGACACCTCATCCCTGCTCCAGTTCTGCAACGGTAAAAAAATTAAAAATAATAATAATAATAATTCATCCCGTTTGTGCTTTTCCTTCGCTGCATGTCCCGACCAGCCGGCTGGGAGGCTTTTCTGTTCCAAACATGAGATATTCCAGCTGCATCTCCAACATGCAGAGTTTAGACTTATATTCTTCCAGTTTTACACAGCGCAGAACCAGCAGACTCTATAGGCGTTGACGCATGCACATGAACTAAAGTCATGCTGCAGGAGGAATCAAGGCCAGAATAATGTCAACATTCTGTCAGAGTGAGTCGGCTGCAGGCAGAAGAGCCGATAAACAAAGACAGCAAGGCCGAGGAACAGCCTTTCACTTATGCAGTTCTGCTTGATGTCCCGGTGAGAAGGTTGTGGACCAGGTTCTCCATGATAGAAAACAGCTGCAACGCAGCAGGACACTAATGTTCTCTGGGCTGTTGGAAAAGTAGAAAGCTGACTTTATTAGGAGATAATGTGTTTGAGAGAGGGTGAGTCAGGGATGAGGGAAGACAGGATGACATATCAGAATGACATCAGTTTGGAGATTTATTTCTCTCAAGATCTCCTTGGTGTTTACACTAAACTTTTGAACACATTTCTGCTGTTTATGGCCCTACATCCAGGGCAGCATGCCAATTAACAACCAAAAACAAATATATATCATAATGAATTTGATGTCATAGTTTATTTACAACTCCAGTTGTGTCAGCGATTACTGTTGGCCTACTTTATTTTTCTAAAGTAGAACACTGATGCATGTTTCTTTAGTTCTTGATGTTTCTGAATAGTGTACATTCAGGGTTCACTCCAGTCGACATTTGTTCAGAATCCTGCAAAGCCTACCGACCGAGCCACACAAAGGGGATCAGACCCAACACAGCAACCTGACCAATGTTCTTTGGCTTCTCTTAAAACACTAACGAGCTCAGATCTTTATTCACCGGTACATGTAAGAATGCTCCGAATACTTCTGAAGCGTGTCATTGTGAGCCGCCTTGGCTGCTGCTGCTTACTGTTAATGAAAAAAATCAATGGTAATTTCTGAGCTGTGTAAGCAGTTTTGCAGCTGATGAAAATGAGAGCAAAGCAAAGGAAAGATGCAGTGTTACAAAGAGGTATCTGCTGGGGGTCCATTGGGGGCTTCAGTGTTTCCATGAATAACTGATGGGGTGAAGCTGGTTAAAAGCATTTGGAATCTTCTTCATCAAACTAAATAAAAGAAGCTGCAGAGATGTGGATCATGTGCTAAAAGACAGATGAATATTCAATCCATTTGGTTTCATTCAGCCAGTTTGGAGAGAATACCTGAAAACTTGAAATCTGAAACAGAAAATGTCGTGATTGCAGACATTTAACGTTGCTCCTGTTTTCTGTCCTTCTGATGAGTAAAGCGACAATGACTGCAGAGGTGTACGTTAGTTTGACTGACCTGAAAAACAGGTGTGGCAGCGTGCTCCAAGTTACGGAGGCATCACGGGTTTCCCTGAGGAGACGGCTGGCCTTTAAACTACTTATAAAATAAAAGTGCAGCAGCAGGTGGAGGTTCTGAGCACCGCTTGTTGCCTTGAGGCTCAGGGTTGTTGAGGCATTTAAAAGACTTTGGCTTGCTGCATTTATCTCAGCTTGTGATTTTGCACTGCCAAACCTCCTTTTACTTAATCTCTTCTGAAGGTGAAAATCAGTTGTTAAGAAGACTAATTAATTTCAGTCATTAATAATGTTAAATAAAAATATCAATGTATTTATCCCAAAGGGAAATGAAATCTTGTAATAAATTACCTCATCCAGGTATCTTCAAAGAGTCATTGTGGACAGTGATGCTGTTGACAAGAAGAATTTCTGTTAGCAGTCAGTCTTGCAACCAATCTGAAGAGGCTTCTGACTAAAGACTGTTGTTTAGGACAGACTTATGACTGTCATGACTAACTAATAGCTCAATATCCAAGCAGCATAACCAATATTCCTCACCAACTTGTCCTGGATCTCATCAGTTATTAGCAAGCACTGCTAATCCACCTCATTCTCTTTTGGCGCTCCTCTATAGATCTCTGTCTGGTTGTATGGTTAGAAAGCCGGGCAAAAGATAGCAACAATGACCAAAAAAATCGCATGATTTTAATCTCAAGCTGCGAGGCAGATGCTTTAGACACTTCGGTATGCTTGTACGTGAAAGGAAAACTGTCAGCATGATCTAATTTCTGATTAATTCTGCTAGTATATTTCTGACCAATCATAGAACATTCAAATTTAGTTTGTAGATGAGCCGTTGTCCCTTAAGTAAGATTAAATAAAGCGGTTTTCGCTTTTCATCCCGATGTATACGCGCTATTCAGAATGGGGATGTATCAGAAGGGACTCACAAACTTCAAAGATGTGCCAGGTCTTAGATGTTTCACAAAACTTACTTAATTTCCCCACATTATGACCCACTAAGGACATAATCGCATACATGGCAAGATAGGAAACAGTGTCACAGAAGTTTTAACAATCAAGGATGAAACGTACATGTTTTAAGGAAACCTAATTTACTTAGATACTCTCTGGCATTTATTTCTTTCTCTCTGAGAGCAGGCATATATGTTTTTCATTACAACTGATGCCTTGTAGCTGAAGCAACATTTTAAGGTAAATACAGTTTTGCAGCCATCGGTTGTATGAATTTTTAACAGAGACGGCTAATAGGGGGGTGTCTGAAAAGTAAAGTCTTTCCAAGTAATGCTGAAAAGTGCAGACTCGGCACATGATGTCCAGCTGTCATTGGGTGAGAGGTGGGAGAGGTATCGTTGGTATCTCTTTGCTTTTCTTTTTTTGCACATGAAAACACTCTCCGTCTCAGAGAAACTCATGCAGCTGCATCTTGTATTTTGAGTAGGGTTAGGGTGAACACCTCTACTGGGGAAATCTTTATGACTGTGTTTGTCCTGAAGGCCAAACTGACATCATGGTTCTCTTAGTTCCAGCCGTCCAAATCCACTCAGAGCAGAAGCGAATGATGTCATTCAGTCCCCTCTTTAACTGCCTCTCTCGTGGCTCATGTGTTGTCGAGCATCCAACCAGACTAATGTTTGGAGAGCAGGTCAGCTAAACTACAGAAAACACGAGCAGGCTGCACGCTTTGTCCTCGGCCGGTCAGTATAAAAGAAAATTAGCCCCTGTACAACCTCGGACCAATCCAGACATGCCGGCTGATTACAGCTGATGGAGGAAGTAAACCCCTTACTGAGGCCTTTCCTCTGTGAAATCAGATTTAGAACAAGCTAATTCTGGAGAAGAGCACAGATGTAATTGTATTAGTTTAGGGTTTGTAGCTGATAATGATGATTGAGTTTATTTGTAATTCCTTTAGCAGATGTTTTGAAATCTGTTGGTCCATTTTAAGGGGAAGAAAGTGACCGCTTTCAAGTTCCATGAAATAATTTGACAGTTGTTTCCTGTTTTGCCTGCCATCACACTACTGCCAGCTATTTAAAATTTACATGGTCCCTGATACAAGGAGTAAAAATATACACCCCTAACTCAAACCAGAAGATAGGAATCGGCCCATATCACAGTAAGTTCTTGTTCTAGTGGTATTTTCTTTATGGCTTTAATTAACATAAAATTGGGATTTTGTTATGCCAGTTGCATTTTATTGTTACAATCAAAGGCTCAGCTCTGGTACAGGAAATGTTTTGCCAGCTGGTTATTCACCACCGAAAGTACTTCTACTTTGGAGACAATTTTTGGGGGGACAGAGTGTTTTAATCAAAGGCGAAGAGCTGTCTAAAAAGAACCAAAAGGGGGTGAGCACCATGTATAAAGTACCTCGGGTTGCTTCACATTTTAATATGCATACCAAAAAATTGAACAGATAGTAACAACGCTGCATGTAGTTATATTTATAAAACTATTGTGAAATTTATAAACACTGTTCTAGTTACATTTATAAGATACATGGAGATGCATTTGTTAACACTGTATCCAACTCCTGTACATTAATAAAAACTGCGTTTGTTACATTTATAACCTATATTGAGATACCGTTATGAACATTTTGTTCTTACATTTATAAACATAAATCTAGCTACATCTATGAACAAAATGGATAAACATTTTAAACACCAAACAAATAGAGCAACTACAGTACTGTACATTTATAAAATACTGTTTTTCATTACCTTTATTATCACTGCATGTAGCTTTTATTAATACTTTCAGTTTAACTTTTTCCAGCTAGTCTTCGATCCCTTTGGCAGATGAATAACATGATTAAGGAGAGGTTACTGCTAAGTTCTTATTATATCTGGTAGGTTTAGATTTAAAGTACATCTAAAGTAATCTTTTGATTTTAACATGTTTATTCTGACTGGTTTTAATATTAATGTTTTTTGAAAGGTCCAGCCAGGACTACGACTTGATACAGACTCTATATAGACTCTATATATCTAATAAAAAATATGAGTAGGGAGTAAGAGATTAAGGTGATGGCAACAAGGTCTTCTACCCTTAAATAGTTGAAGCAGTATATAGAGGGTTTAAAAACTTGATATTACATAAAGGTAAATAAAAAAAGTATTTTTCTTCAAAATCAGCACTCATTTCGTGTGTTTAATAAAATTTTCAGAGATTTCTCTAATTCCCAATAAGAAACAAACTTCTTGGTTGAATAAAAATAATTTCTAATCTAAATCAGCAAGGGGTATGAAAAAAACTACTGCTGCAAATTTATCAGATAACTTACTCATTAGCTCTTTGTCTATTTATGGTATAAGAAGATCAACCAGGCTCATCTGAAAAATCAGTAACGTTTAAAATAATCTCTGCTTTTGTTCCGATTTTTGCTCCCTGTTCAAACCAAGAGAAAGGATAAAAAACGTCAATGTGAGTTTGTAAATGGATGAAGCAGTGATTAATCAGTAAAAATGCAGCTGGACTGAGCAGATGTGAAGGGTGAGGCGGTAGTTTAGCAAAGACTGAAGCTACTTTGATGTTTGGTGGAGGTATTTTGATGCACAGCAGAGGTGACAGAACTTCAACCAGTCTCCTCTTCTCTTGCTCTACATTTATTTCCTACATCAGTCTTTGTCTGAATTGTGATTGTTGATGGCACGTGGAGAAGGATTAGGATTAAAGTCCCGCTCACGTTACCTAGCGAGGATCAAATGTAGGAAGTGGGGGAGGTGTTGGTGTTTCTTAATCCCTTCTGTTTCCTTCTGTTTTCACTTAAGTTTGTTTTATTTTATTTTTTCTTCTCTTATTTTTTGGGACTTTCTCTCAATTAATTCCTAAGTCCGTATAGGCATATCTATGTCTAAGGGCGATGAAATTTCACAACAAGTTATATCAAAATTACAGCTGTAAAGGAAGAACATTAGGAATGTTTCGGAGTATCGGTCTAATAAACATCGACCTGGAAAAGATAACCTATCTGCTCTTGCTGATTCATTTTAAGGATCACATTGATTTCCAGTATCTGGATCAGTGAGAGGGTGAACCTCGTTCTTTTCCTATCAAACCTGATGTCTCTTCCATTTCAAGCTCCCCCAAGCACTTTACCCCTTCATCTTCAGGTCAGACTTTCTCACGGTCGTCGTTTGATCTGGTGAAAGAGCTCCAAGTGGAGTATTGAGTGCTCTTCTGTTTTTCTTTTCAATTTTTAATCTACGGCCAGTAAGATGTTGAGCTGGGCGATTTGGGTTGGCCTTATCTCCCTACATTTTCACTCCCTTTTTTTCCTGATAAGGCTTTCGCAGAGCTTTTTCTTCATTGCTGCTAAATAGTGACCTATTTATAGTGAAACCATACACAGACCAACAGCTTTTGCTCATTAAATATGTGCAGCGACTGTCAGCAGCTATTTCACCAGCTTTTATAAGGTTCTGAAAAGATCTATGGGGCTTGTTTATTTGGTAGAAGTTGGACAACTTATACAAATAAATGTCTTCCTCTTAATTAATCACTTTTTACAAAAAATAGATAAGTGCTGTACATGATAAGACATAAAAAAAACAGAGGCACTGAAGATTAAAAAAGTGTGAATTACAAATAAGTATGAACATGTCTTAGAAGACTTACTAGATAAAAAAACAAATGCATGAACGATTTTTCTTTAGGTCAGCAGATGTCACAGGAGCTTTTAGTCTAGCAACTTGCCTTAATTAAGTGAAACCAGATTAGGAGAAGATATGGGGAAGCATCAGCCAGACAGCCCTTGATCAGCCAGTGGATTAAACTGGAACTTGTATCTTGTTTAAAAGATATCTATATTATCAAGATAGCACTGGCAATCGACTACATATTTTGAAAATGAGTCAGATCTGTCTTTTAAAATGCCTTGAGGGGATCTTTGTTGTTGAAGGATATTCAATATACAAACAAAGCTAATTTGAATTAAAATATGTCAAAAAGACTAAATAATACCTGTTAAGTAAAGTATATATAACTAGCAGCCTTTGTGCGTGGGCTCTCAAAGCCCCACCACACAGATGCACCGTGACGAGTGCTGCATTCTCCTGTGTAAAAACAGACGAGAATCACCGCCAGGCCACAAGACAAATGCTGCTATGTGCACCTTGTCTCTGCTTCTTATATGTTAACAAGGAAAGAAACTATAGAAAACTCATTACCGTGTTTACCGTTACTTTATCTCGCAGAAAAGACAGCAACCAAAAACACACATCCTAAAGCTTCAACCATCAGACTGCCAGAGACTAATTAAATTAATTGAATATTATAGAAGGAACCAAAACTCACCCATGATGAAGATTCTAGAATTCCGAACGGCGAGGGATCAATCAGGCAGGCCACAGCACCCCTCCACGCAAAAACTACCACGGTTAGGGGCCAGTAGGCTGGTCCTTCTGGGTCTAGGCCATTTGACTGCTTTGACCCCACTGAAAGGCCCAGTCCACTCGTTGGAATCCCTGTTGGAGCGCCAAAATATGTAGTTGGAAAAACATTTTAAATAAACAGGTGAGAAAAGATTACTTCATTTCTTGGAGGTTTAATTTGAACTTGTTTGCACAAACAAGGAGGAACAGCATTACAGAGTGTTCGCAACAGCTGAATCTTGCCTTCCACCAACTGACTGACCACTTTATAGACTCAGACAACCTATTTCTCAACCCATCGGTAAACATTTCTCCATGGTGACGTTTTGAGACTCCCAGGCGCCTCCGTCTGATAGGACACGCTCAATCTAAGGACACGTCAGGGCATCCAGTGCTCTGAGGGTCATTTCCATGGCAACACCAGACGTAGGGATTCTAATATCTATTAATTCGACCTAACCTAATATTATACAGCGTCAAACAATCAGACTATCACCATATCATGAAGAAATGGCACACAGTTCTCTTAGTATGTAAGGATACACAGAAAATATAATTCTTTATATAAATTTCTCAGTATAACTTCTCAATATAAATTTGTCCATAACAGTAGCAAAATGAAAGTGGCCCAAGTATAGAACCTTCAAGAACTCCAAAGGTTCAGGAAGTTTTTTCACTTTTCACAAATCTTTATTTGTAAACACTTAAGGAAGTATTTCTGTATAATTTTTACATATTAAAAAAACAAATCATTGATTGATTTCATACTGATTCTTTGTTGCGACTACTATTTAAAAAAGAAAAGAAAAAACAAATACCTGTTAAACAAATTAGACTGATGAACCGAAGGTGATATTTGAATGTTGCTGAAATTTTAAGTGCAAAGTAAAAGTAAAACCACATAAAATGCTTGTTAGAGCGCTCAAGTTGAAAGTTGCTGATCTAACTGCATTAATGGTTTATATTCTGAGAGCAAACAACATCTGAGAATTTGAAAAGTCTGCTCCTAGTTTTAACTGAAATATTTATTTTTTGTGGCATTTTTCCTTTCAAAACCAGGCCAATATCAAACAATCTATGAAGAAAGTAATGTTTGTAAAAGTACCTATGTGATATTCCTACTGTTTTAGTATTCCAGAAAGCATTTCTGTATATTGCGCCATTCATTTGTAATTGTATTTGGTTTGGTCGTCTTAAATAAATGAAAAAAAGCACAAATAACATTTCCATTAAACACTGTCACAAATACTCCCCTCTTACACACTCTTCTTTTCTTGTCTTTATCTCCACTGACACACATTCTGGAAGCCTCATCTCATGACCTACTAAAACAATCAGGCATGTAAAGCAGCAGCATTTGAATTCCTGTGCTAAATATAAATACCCTGACTCTGCTTGTGACAGTAGAGCTTCTGGAGCTGCACATTAAAGTTATGTGCCTTATCTTAGCTGGAGATTTACATAAATATGTGTTTCTGCATGCCGAGTTTCATCTTTTGTGTGTGTGTGTGTGTGTGCCTGTCATCACAAGGTCGGGAGATGAGACATGCAGGCAACACAAGACCTCTGACAATTTGTCACAGATGCTTAAAAATACCTCAGCAGAGCCAGAAACAGAACAGAAAGCGGGGTGTTTCCACTCAGTGCTGTAATTTTAGCTGTGCTCAGCAGAGCGTGAAGTGATACCTGTGGGGGGGAGGCCACCGGTAATAAATCAAACGAGTCAGCAGAACCATTATTTTTAGCTTTGCCTGATCAAAGAGATGTGAGGCAAAGAAAGAGGATTTTTTTGTTTAACAGTTAAATCTGTTCTTTAGATATTAAACCTATAGTGCTGTAAAAATTTATTTGCCACCTTACAGATTTATTTAGTTTTTTATCATGCTGAAATGTTCCAATATCAAGCAAATGTTAATACCTAAATGTAATAACATGAGTAAATTAAAAAAAAGAAGTTTTTAAGTGATGTTTAGAGGTTTTTGCATTTGTATTTACTTGGTAATAAGTCTTTTACATCACTGTGGAGGAATTTTGTCTCATTGTTCTAAAGAGAATTGCTTAAATTTAGCCATGCTGCAGGGTTTTCAACCAGGGATGGACTGTTTAAGGTCATACCACAGCATCTCAGTTGAATGACAATACAGGATTCACTGAACCACTCAGAAACCCTGATCTCTTTTAGTTTCATGCCAGATGTAACAAGGTGCACAGGGTGGTTCTGGCCTTTTAACTCTCCCACTAAGATCGTATTTTCCAAGCCCTTTTCTTATTGTTGAAATATGAACTCTGATCTTAACTGAGGCAGGTCAGGTCTGCAGAGCTTTAGACATTGTTCGGGGTTTTTGGTTAACCTCCTGAGGGAGTTATAGATACACTCTTGGAGTAATTTCTACAGAGCAATCACTCTTGGGAAGGTTCTCCACAGTGCCATCCCACTAAATATTAGACGTCCTATGAACGTGCAGATCATGTCTATATTGCGTCGGTCGGTCCAAGACCAATTCTGGTCTACTAAATTATGTGCAAATTAGGTCCACTATTTGGACGTCTAGTCATGACCCTATTTAGACGTCAATATGCAGTTTAACAACTGGACGTCTTCACGGAGGTGCAGGAAAATGGCGTTGACACTTGTTTTTATTCATAGATCAAGATGTATTAATTCATATATCAATATTTTATAATTGTGCAATTGTAGAAACCAAAATGTTAGCAAAATCACTCTAGACCAAAAGTTCCAAAGTTGGGGCCAAGACCCCATTCGGGGTCACAAACATGTAAGTTTAGGATCTTGAAATCTTGTTGAGGAAATCTTGTAAAATACCAAAAGGAGAAAACGTCTGCACTTTAGAAATAGAGTAAATGATTAAAAATCAGGATTTGAAGTGATAAAAGCAACATTTATTGATCACTATGCTGGCTGTTGATGTTGATTGTGTTGCCATTTTGGCACTTTTTAGCTGCCTCAGCAAAAATGCTTGTGTGCTACACAAAGTGTCGCAGAAACTCTGACGGACTAAAACATAGACTTTACATGTAATCTTGCTGCTCTTAACGTTGACATTTGGGGCGATGTGAACGCACCATCAGCCTGCTTAATGTTGTTAGACAGCTTTGATTTAAGGGATTTCCTAACTTTACAGATCTAAGAAAAATCAGACTGGATGTGGCTAGTGAAACTGAGCTATAGACAAGTTTACGAGCCGTTTCCGCTTTACTTCCTAAACTCCTCCCTTATATGCAATCCACTTCCGTTCTGGCGGGCTGGGTTTATTTTTGCCAGCTAGGTCCGTAGTGTGATACTGTAGTACTGATATCGTGGTGACAAAGAGGATATAATATAACAATTACAACATGAAGAAAAGTGGTTTGGGAACAACGTGTGCAGTAGTTGGTTGCAATAACTCGAGAAAGCACCTGAACGAGTGGTTAGATCGAGAGTGCTACGACCACAAAACCAGCTATGAAGAGGCAATGTCCATGCGTGCCATTGTTTAAATTTTTTCGCAAGCCTGATACCGACTCGGAATCGAGAGCCTGGCTGAGGGCATTGAATCTAAAGAATCCACCCCGCAACGTTTTTGTTTGTTCTTATCACTTTATTGACGGCAAACCAACCGAGGATAATCCTTTCCCTGAGTTGTGGTTGGGATACAATCGCCCTCCCCAGCCCAAGAGGCGCCGACTCATCCAGCGGACCACTGCCTCCAACCCGTTAAAGAAACGCAGACTTGAATCTGAGGGTAAGTTCAGCAACTTTAGCTATGAAGCTGACAATACTGTTAATTATGAATAAGTTGTCATACACTAACTAGGGTGGCCGTACTTCCTCTTTTGCCCGGACATGTTCTCCTTGTTGGTCATAAAATTATGTCCGGGGGGATTTTGTAAAATATCATAAAATGTCCGGATTGCCCTCATACTGTTTCACTGACGGTCATTCAACACTTTAAATACAGCCACTGCCGACCAACATTATTCTGAGATACCTGTCTTGATGAAGTGAAAGACCTTGTAAAAACAATACAAACGAGGAGCTGCACAGCGCTGTAATGTGCCACTAAAATGCCGAAACGTAAGTGTAGTTTCACAGTCAAATTGCAGAAAAAATACCCAATGATCATATTACGTATCAGTGGATGCTCAGGATTATAAAGATGCTACTGACATTGCTCTACCATCTACTGCCATTGACTGCACGAAGTAGGAGCAAAGCTTGCTGTATGTTATGCTGGGCCACGTCGTCATATTATCCTCCCCGTTCTGCACTGAATTCGGGTGGGGGAGAGTAAAGCCATCTCCAGTCAGAGTAGCTGAACCGTGTTCCCAAGCTAGCATTGACATTGCTGTGTCTACCCCAGTTCTATTTAAACCTTGTTCCCAAGCTATCATCAAAAATCTCTGTGTTTACACCGGCAGACGCTGGTTAACCACTTCCGGCGGAAATGAAATGCATATGTGTATACTAATGGCTCCGCCCGAGGTTTAGGCGCGTAAACTTGTCTATTCTTTCCCCAAGAAATCTACTTAATCATCATTAATTCATGATTTAACAAGACCGTATTTTGTAATGACTCGGGTCTTCTTAGATATTGGAACTTGTTTCACAATCTTAACATGTTATAGTCGCCAAAAACTTTTTTACAGCACTGTTTGTGCACATGGATATTTATCATTTAATGTCTAAAGCCCATCACTCTTTAAAATCAAGATAATAAGATAATAAAATAAGAAATAAGAATGAATTTATTAGCCAAGGCAAGGTGATTGTGTCAGCATATTGGTTCTTAACATCATCAATTTGTCCACTGCTAATCTCCAAACTGTAGCTAGTTGTGGGGTTAACACATATAATTCACCCTATCTGTGCCTGCTGTGCAGCTTCCAGAGATTGCACTGCTCCCTAATTGATTTCCTACATCTACTATTAATGGAGGAAGGAAGGGGAAAGCCCAGTCTTTCCGTGAGTGACTGTGCATCCCCCCACTGCCTGGACTCGACCGGTCCGTAACAGATGGAGAGAGGAAGAGCGGGGGATCCCATTAGAAATTCCATAAAAAATTGATTGGTCAGACCACAGGTGCAGAGATGAGAGAAAGGAAGATCTTTGCAGTTTTTTGTTGTTGTTTTTTTTGCTTTAAACTGACACGCCGTTTTTTGAATATGACATTTTTACTTCCTGCTTTGTTTGAATTCAGCTTCATCTAAAAAAAGCAGCAAAAAGAGTCAGAAAAATCAAGAAGAATCAGCAAATAAAATTAAAATCAGGAATTCAACTTATTATTGATTACACTAATTCTGATCTAAAAGGGGAAGTTTTATGATTATCATTAAAAACTTTATCTAATCATTTAAAGAATAAACATTTTATTAAGGGATCATAAGTTTCTTGGGGGGGCCTGAAGAAAAATGTTTTGTTTTGTCACTAATTTCAATGTTAATCTGAGAGGGGCTAAAAAACAGGGAGGAGAAATTCACCTGGACCCATCAACTTTCATCACCAGAACCGTTGCCAAAGAAAGATTTTACCGCCTTATTGTGATCCAAAATCAGGCTGTTGTCTTACTCATGAAACCAACAGGACTTCTGCTCACGTGGTTTCCACACGTCTGTCTTTCAGAGTGATATTTCTCAGCTTTGGATCTGATACTTGAGTTGAATTCAAGAGGAAAGTTGAAAAAAATGGTCCTGTTATTGATTTAACCAAATTTTTTGGTTGCCTCTGTTGGAAACCAAAATGTTAACAATATCACTCTAGACCGGGTGTTCCAAAGTTGGGGCCAAGACCCCACATGGGGTCACAAACATGTAAGTTTATGATCTTGAAATCTTGTCAAGGAAATCTTGTAAAATATCAAAAAATAGAAAAGACAAAACGTCTGTACTTTAGAATTAGAGTAAATGACTCAAAATCAGGATTTGAATTGATAAAAGCAACATTTATTGATCAATATTCTGGCTGTTGATGTGGATTGTGTTGCCATTTTGGCACTTTTTAACTGACTCAGCAAAAATGCTTGTGTGCTACACAAAAGTCGAAGTTGCGGACCTCTTTATTTTTTTTATTTTGTGTGTCAAAAGCTGGAAAGCTTGGAAAACACAGCTCTAGACATACTACTGCGTGACAGAGGCAGTTTTCACGATTAGTTCTACAACATCTAAAACATAAAGCAATTAAATTGAGCAAAAAGTATTTTTACACTCAAGGCTCAACACAGTGGCTAATCAATATTCACCATGTTGGACTTAACAAAACCTTTAATTTTTTTTTTTGTCCAAGGACAAACCTTTCACACCTGTTGGGTAGGTGAATAATGCATGCAAACCACAATTGAAAGTAATATTAATTTGTCTAGATCTAAATATCTAGGTAAAGGAACCTGTAGAAAAGAAATTGTTATAGGTAAAAAGTAAATTATGAGGATTTCATGTACACCACACACCATATACATACTATATACTGGCAACATCAGATAAAAGCTTTCATATCCATCATTTACGGTGGCAAACTAAAAGGGAAGTAAAGGTTTTGCAGTATGTATTAATGTGCAACATCCTTGCAATCAGAATGTAACTGACATTCAAAATGTCGGTGATATAATCTTCCCTTCAGAATAAATAAACTTCTAATCATAATTCCCAATTTATTTATTTTTTAATTTAGAAAACCAAGCGGACGGGTAACAGAAAAAGGTTTGTTTTCAGAGTTCTGCCAGATAATGTTTGACTTTTGTTGAGCAATGTTTTTTTTCCAAGAGGTTTCTATATTAATATTGTTTAACTAACCCACAAGCTTTTGTAATGCTTCCTCTTAAGCACACTCAATGCCAAATTCATGAAAAAAGACCAAAACAGAGCATAAATCAATATATTTTATTTCTCAAGCATGAAGCGGCTCTGTGTTTTTATCTGTTGCATTCATATTGGTCTGAGTCTGGCTGAGTGGTTTATTTTGAGCAATAAGATGTAGAAATGTTATCAGAGGAAAGTATTATACTAATGGGTTTTGTGTAAAGTGACGCCCACGTACAGAAACAGTCCACTGCAGCTCCCAAACATGGTTTAATGACACAGAAAGCGAAACAGAATAAGTGAAGTTACACTGAGTTCAGATTGGACTGCTACTGTAAAGACCAAAATCAATGTGCATGATGTCAATACGAGCTGAATCTTCTCTCCACTGCAGATCGCTGGGATACGATGGTATTCACAGTTTCTGTCGGGGTATTTTTACTCTAAGGAAATCGGGTGTTCTATGATGACACTGTTTCTGGACGGAACATCAGCACGGCACAAAAAAATGCACGCTCTCTCTTACGCTGGATGGAACAAGCGATCCGCCTCCTGTTCCTTCCTGGCTGTTTGTTACGAAGGACAAAGACCCGTTTTATGTGAGGAAAGGTTGAGGCTGGGAGCGAGGCTTGTGTCAGAGCCTGGAGCTGCTGCCAACCATGACTCAGTATATCTGTGGTCTGTTTGGTCCCTGAAAGTCTCACTAATGAAGACGAATTTTGCGTCCAGCTGTTTGACATGGTGTTATTGATTCAAATTGTTGGAAGGGGACTTTATGTAAAGACGGTATTTATTGTTTGGGGTATTTTGATGGGGGATGATGAGACTAAATTGTAGGAGTTAAACTTTTAGGAGTAAAACATCCATCCATCCAGCTTTTAACATATGTACTTGTTCTATTAAAGACTTCCTCCTTATTTTTGCCCAGATTCGGCCAATTTCACTTAAGAATACCTTGATTCTACTCAGCATAGATTCAACAAAGTGTCTGAGAGTTTCCTTTGGGTTTTTGATACATATTGACTTTATGCAAGCACAAAGTTTGAGCAGTGTTTTTTAGCCGAACATCTCTCTCTCTCTCTCTCTCTCTCTCTCTCTCTCTCTCTCTTTCTATATATATATATATATATATATATATATATATATATAAAATCTCCCATTTCTGCTCTATTGCATTGAGATCTGATGAGACCAAAGACCACTGGAGTTGAATCTTTTGATTATCATGTTCAGGAAATTTGTTTGAAATTGCACACTGTCGTCATTAAGGGAAGAACATGGTTATCAACAGAACTGAGGGAGTCTAGAGGTTAAAAAAAATGTTCAGTTCGTACCAAGGGAATCAATGTTTTCTGAGAAAGTGTTTCCAAGCCATTATACCACCACCAGCTGCCTTAAAAATACCTATTACTATATATTAGTATAATTATCACAACTTTCTGAAATAAAATAAAAAACGTTTCAAACCGCAACCTCCTTTGAGAGTTGGATCGACAGATTTCCCATATTACACAGGCATAATTTCTCATTTAAATGTGGGAAAAACATTTTTTTGGGCAGTGCATTTTGAGACATTTGTGCAAATCCTTTCTAAATTATCTTGTTAATTCCCCATACTCCTAATAGAGAGGCGCGCTAATATGATCATTTTCATCACATAGATTCTTTACTTTTGTTTAAATCATTTGGGAATTTTTCTTGAGGAAGAATTGCAAACAGAGAACTGAAAAAGGATATTAACAGGCAGAGAGAATGCAAATCTACAGAACTGAGTTCTGACTTTAGGGATCACTAACATTCAGCAAAATCTGCTCCAAATATCCACCATAATCCCTCTGCCATGCCATGAGCACTTCCTCCCTGGCAGAAGAGTGTATGTTTTGTTAAGCAGGGTGTTGGGATGATAGTGTATCTACTACATGTTACTGAGTTAAGAGTGAGTTATTCTGCATCATTGGCCCATATCTTTGTCTGTTTTCCTTTTTTTTATAATTATTTCTAGCTTGGCAACTGTTCTGATCTGTTTTATTAATCTGACAGATTTTATTACTTTCACTGTGTCTGTGGGGGTTGCTTTCCAATATCTTTGAATTTTAAACATCTTCCCTCTCGCATCACAGATGTAGCACAGGTCTTCTGATGTTCTCTTCTTTCAATATGTTTTCAATCAAATTTGTGTGATATCTAGGCCATACTAGCAGCTTATATGTTCTTTCTCTGCAGATTTTTGCTTCTTAGGAGTCCATATAGAGGACAGCCTTTCCTGGAGCATAAATATCTCAGAGCTGCTAAAAAGGGCCCAACAGAGACTATACTTCCTGAGGACACGCAGGAAGAATAACATCACCCAAAAACTGCTGGTGTCCTCTTACCATGCCACCATAGAAAGCATTTTAACTTACTGTATACGACGTATCTGGTAGAGTAGCTGCACAGTGGCTCAGAGTAAAGCGCTCCAAGGGGTAATTACCACTGTTAAAAAAAATTTGGCTGCCCCCTCCCCACCCTGGAAAACCTTCACACCTCCCGCTGTCACAAAAGAACACTAAAAATTGTCAAGGACACCTCACACCCTGGTCATTTTCTGTTTGAACTGTTGCCCTCAGGCAAAAGGTATAGGGCATGGAAAATCAGAACAAAAAGTTGCAGTTATCCCTTTGCAATGATTACTTTAAACTCTGCAAGAAGAAATACACATGTACTTTGGTCAATTAAGCTTGATTGTGTTTTCTTCAGTTATGTTTTTAGGAATACTTATTTATTCTTGTTCTTATCAATTGGTGGATGTATTGTTGTGAGTTGTCTCTAGGTATTCCTATACCTTTTATATACGTTATATTTGTATACGTTATAGTTAATTTATAGTTTAACTTTTTTTATGTGTGCAATACTTTGGTTGTTGTCAGATTTTAATAGGAAACCCTCAATAGAAATATATTTACTGAGAAAAGTATTTAAAAGGAACCCCGGCTACAAAGACTTGTAGTTGTTAAAAGATAGATGTTAGTATCAGTTATAATAAAGTGGTATAAAAAAACCTTCTTGATGTCTTCGCTTTTTACCGTGCTTTTCACTTTCTCCTCGCGGGCGCTTTGGCTCTTTGTGTGGAAAAATGGTCGGAAAAGCAGTTACCTTCAGTCTTCGATTATACCCAGCTGCTCCGGTGAGATCTTTCAGTAGCTGTGGTCGACTAAAAGCCTCAAATGAATCAGGAGAAAAATGTCGGGAACATAGCCGCGGATCTTTGGGAAGTTCTGTCTGTCCACAAGCATCTTCACAATGCTTTCTCCTCTTCTTGTCCGTAGGAAAGCAGTGCAAGCTCACATCACTCCCCTTGTTGCCTTTTGACTGGACGTTGCATCCAAAAGCAGCGCAATGTGGCATTTTGCTTAATAATTACTTCTGTCAGCACGTAAACTAACACTAGCGTCAATAGCTTTTCTACCAAGTGCAACCAATATACGTCATCGCCCCCAGAGTGCATTGCGTGTGGAAAACATGCCGTCCTGTGTAGGTCAAAATATGTACTAAATATTATAAATTTCTAAATCAATGGCAATATTTTATGTGTGACTAACTACATATTTTGGTTTAAGAGAAAAATTGTGGCTTATCAGGGCCTACATGTCTTCATAGCCGGGGGTTCCTTTTAATAAGTTTTGTCCACTCTATAAATGCCTAAATATGCAAGACTGTCTCTAGCTGACGTTCTGACGCCTCTTAAAAACACAAATCCTACGTGTTATGTGACAGTTTCCCTCCTTGATGATGCATTTTGCTAAAATAGCTGCATGTTATAAATTTTTGAGACTAAACTACTTTGGTTGCAGCATTTGTGTTCTTGATCCATGTCTTCATTGGCATGGTGAAAGGATTAAGGTTGTGGAGCTGTCTACTGTTTGACCTTAGTTTGACTTCAGGAAGGATGTGACTGATAGGAGACTGGAGGTTTATCCGTAGGATTCTCATGGAGGTCGTTTTGTCTTATATAGTCTCTTTGACCCCTTGCTGACCCTTGTACATGCAGAGTTTCCCCCTTTCAATGCTTCTTTGACATTTAAAGCCACACCTTCCTGTCATGTTTTTCCCCCCCTCTCATCTCCCACTGCGCTGCCTGTTTTCTCTCCTTTAATCCCCCCTCGGGTCATGTATGTGAGGATTTCCTACTCTCTTATCCAAAGATACTTCAGAGGCAGGTTGTAATCATGCACCTGTTTCCCTCATCTGACCTTTTAACTAGCTATGACGGCAGCAGCAGATCACCTGCTGACGAATGCAGGTGGCACGTGGGAAGGATTTTTTTTTTTTTTATTTCTCTGCTTTGGTCATTTTTATTGATAGCAGTAAGAAAATTATTTTTATTTATATAGCACTCTTAGGATAAAAAGACGGGATGTACGGATCTTAAGATCGGATCAGGCCAATATTTTCATATTTTAAGTGATCAGAGATCGGCTATAATAACTGACGAGTCGCTCTGATTTTTACAATTCAATTCCGTTTATTTATATAGCACCGTTTCACAAAAGATGTAATTTCAAGGCACTCATAGTTGGATTAAAACTCAGTCAGCTGAGTAACAAGAGTAAGGCAGAACTAACAACACCTAGCTGTTTATCTAGAAAGTAACGGCAGTTTACTGGTGAAATAATTAGGATCTACTAAAGTGATGATTATGAAAAAATTGTGAAAGAATGTTAACTATTTTCTTTAAGCTAATTGAATAAACCTACATACACACATGACATGAGTAATGCCAGCAACATTACTCATGTCAGATATTTATTTTAACAGATGAGACTCACTGGGAGAAATGAATGTCCTAAGGGAACAATTTCCACCAGCTGAAGTAGCCACCATCTGGAAAAATGCATGAATATTCTGGAATTAAACTCAGCCATTGTCGATAGGCTTGTCCAGCAGATCCGGAGTTCTGCCAGAAGTTGATGGATCACCCAACCCGTGCTTTGGAAAACAAACAGAAACCAGAGTGTTGTGACAGGCTGTTTCCTGCAGGCATTTTGACTTTTATCTCATTTTTATTTCTCCAAATGCTTGTAATGGATTTTTTTTTCCAAACCTGCTACAGCTGATCTCGCTGGCGGAATGTTCCATCAGGTCAGTTGCAGCCTCTCCACTTTGTAGAGCAAACATTAACCAATCTCTTTCTCTGTGGGTTATTGGCATGTTCAACAATAACCATCTGTTCACGAGAAGACCCAACAAACACATTGCATACAGCTGGAGTAACAGCATCTTTGGATTTATCTTCAAATGTGTTATAAATTCCCGAAGCGTTTTTGCAACAAGAAATTTTGGTTTGGGTTTTTTTAACCAGTCAGTAGTTAACTCGCTGCTGCACAGAAGAGTTCATGGTTCCAGAAATTACAGCAGGTCGTCCAGCAGCCCACACTATCACTCTACTCCTACTCACTGTTTGATGATCTTCTGAAATTTTACTATTTCATTAGTTTTTCACCAAATGCACACCTTCCAAAAAAATATCAGTCTTGAGGATCATCATGATATTTTTTAGCAGATCTGACATGCGTCTTTGTTTTATTTTGGGTCAGCGGGTGGATCATCTAAACCAGTATTTCTCAAACTTTTTACAGATGGTACAACCTGAGAAAATTTCGAGCTCTCCAAATACCGCGATCATGACCAACGTAAACATACAGTAGAGAAGGCTTACGTTTTTAACTATAGCCAATTAAGAAAGGAGGCTTATTTACTCCTAAAAATGATTATTTGTTGTTAATTGTTGCCAACCACACTGTGTGTGATTTGTACATTTTTGAATTTATTTTATTTTCAAGAAAATATTCGCTAGGGAGTTTCGCTAGGGAGAGCTTACGTACCACTGCTGGTATGCGTACCACAGTTTGAGAATCATGGATCTAAACTATTGGTCCTCCTGTCATTATTTTTAGTTCGAGTGTTTTTAGGAAAATCTTTCCAACAATGGCGTGCGCTGAAAGCACAGGTTCCTCGCCGATGCCTCCGTCGCAAAATTCCTACTTGACAGGTAGGCTAAAGTTTGGCATGCTACTTCCAAATACTGCTAGAAGAAGTTATCTACACGGTAACTTTCCAGGGAATATTAATTGTTGCATACACCTATTATATCAAAAGTGGGGAGGGCAGCTCTTTCCTGAAATTCATAAAAATCATTTGCTATATACCTTTATCTGAAATATGTGAGACTAGCAGCGCCTTAGATGTTGTTCTGGGTTTTTCTGTGATCTCCTGGATTAGTCGTTGATGCTCTCTTGAAGTCATTTTGGTAGCCGTGTTTCCACTTTCCGAACTTTCAGATAATTTGCGCCCATCTCCATTTCACCGACCCGGCTCGAAAGCCATTTGAGGAGCCAACCCATTAGAGACCCAGTGGAGTCTCTGGTCAGGACTTGTGGTTAACTCATGCTGATTGGTTATGACTCAGTGGAAAATTATACCAGCAGACGAACGGCTTTGTAAAAGTGAAAGAGTTTCTAGCAAGGTAGTTTATAGCAACACAGCAAACAGAAAAGCGGCAACCATCCCTGCTTTGTCCAATGCTGATCTCTTGTTATTCTCTGTTGCTGCTGCTTGAACAGCAGAAGATTTACTGTTTTTGAGCAGGAGAAAAAAAAAAACAATGACAGTTTGCCTATTTTGTATTTTGCCTTCCCTGAATTTGCACCCCGTTGCTGACGTGATGGCCATGCAGCCGTCTTTCTGAATCTCATCGTCTTCCAGGGGAAGGTAATGGGGAACAGCATGCCCAGATCCATTAAGGTAATGAAACGAGTCGAGAAAGTTTTAGGGCAGCTAAGGAAGACCGACAGAGATGATGTGATTCAAGATGATGGCTGACAGGTGTGAAGACCCTACTGGAGATTGTTAGCGGGGGGGTGATCCTCTCGCCCACAGATGGAATGGACAGAATGTTGTCCGAGACTCGACTGTGTGACGGATGTGTTGTGAAATACAGAATGACACATCAGTGATGTGAATCTCTGGGCAGAAAGTATTCGAGGTTGTTATTAGTAAGAGGAGAAACTGATCCGGAGCCTCAAACTTTGTGTGACCCACGTTTCTCTGGAGGAGCATGAACTTCTCCGGCCGTCTCAGACTTGTTTTATTTTGGGTCAGCGGGTGGATCATCTAAACCAGTATTTCTCAAACTTTTTACAGATGGTACAACCTGAGAAAATTTCGAGCTCTCCAAATACCGCGATCATGACCAACTTAAACATACAGTAGAGAAGGCTTACCTTTTTAACTATAGGCAATTAAGAAAGGAGGCTTATTTACTCCTAAAAATGATTATTTGTTGTTAATTGTTGCCAGCCACACTGTGTGTGATTTGTACATTTTTGATTTTATTTTATTTTCAAGAACATATTTAGAACTTTCCTCCAAGTTTCGCTAGGGAGAGCTTACGTACCACTGGTGGTACGCGTACCACAGTTTGAGAATCATGGATCTAAACTAGCTTGGAGCTGTTGCAAGAAGTAGGGTGACAGACGGATGTCAGCACAGAGCTGTAACACCCAGTCATTGTCCTAAGGCGAGTTTAGAACGGACTCACAACAGATTCTCAACAGACAAGCAAAGCTTTATCTGAGGAAATTCACATCCTGACAGACGTTCGTATCTAAGTATGTACATGGATCGCCTCAGAGAGATATTTGCAGGTAAGCTAAAATCTGTTCTAGTCTTTTCTGGCTGAGATGATGGATGCAGGAAACATATATCCTGAAAAAAGTTCTGTTTAATTTGAAAATTCATCATTTTACATATAAGCTCGCTGCTGGTAGTATAACCCAAGAGTTTGTGCATCAGGAGAAGGAAATAAGTATTCAGATGTTTTGTTACATGAGTTTTAGTAAAAAGATGCAGACAGAAATAAATCAGACCAGAGAGGCAGGTGGTTTCATTCAGCTTCAGAAAACACTTTCTCATTCTGGAATTAGAGTTTTAAAAAAAACCTTTTGCAAGGGGTGTTGGGGTTATTATACTCCCTCTGGTCATTTGTATTTCTTTTGGTGCTACAGAAAGCATTTCTACACAACTTAATCTCCTGATTTAGTTTTTGTCGGGGATGTCATCTCTTAAGAATCTTTCTTGAACCCTCAGGAGCTCATCAAGCCACTTTGTTTTCAGCGGCGCATCTGAAATCAGCAACTGCCGCAGCTGATTGTTTGAAGACGTTATTTACGGAGGTCAAGAGCGTTTCCCGTAATGGGAGTCTAACTCAGACCCTGTTGGCCAGTCTAATCAACCCGAGCCCGCTTCCTCATGAATGATGCATCGGGCTGTTATTTATTTATTTATTTTTTTACAAATCTGCAGGGAAAACACAGCAGTGATTTACATGAATATTTCATCAACCTGCTGTGACATCAAAGTGTTAATGGAGGAGACCCTGGCATAAGTGTGTGTGCATGTGTTATCATTAATGAAGTGGACCCTGGTGGCCGGTGCTTGACCTCGATCTGGGTGCCAGCTGGAGACAAAATAATAATCTGTTCAGTTTTGTGAGAAATCAGAACGAGATTGGAAACAGATAGATGTCTGATCCCCCTCCTCCTGTATTGGTATTTGTTCATTTTTTTTAAAAAGGTTAGTATGTCTGACCTGAGCTCTTGTTGACCCCTCAGATGACAGCGCGTCGGCAGCCAGCAGCATGGAGGTGACCGACCGTATCGCGTCCCTGGAGCAGAGGGTCCAGATGCAGGAGGATGAGATTCAGCTGCTCAAGTGTGCTCTGGCTGATGTGGTTCGCAGGCTGAACCTGTCGGAGGAGCAGCAGGCTATGGGGACCCGCAGAGGACCCACCAAAGGTAACACAGAACCAGAATTTCCATGTTTATCTCTGTTTTCCTTGAGTTTTCTCTTTACATTTATTTAATAATTTGTTCTTCCTGCTGGAGTTTACTTCAGATTCGGTTTCATCCTTTCTCTGAACCAGTTGTCAATCTCTTCTCTGTCCTGTCCACCCTCCGTGTTAAATGTGTTACCCATATAGACCCCACTAAGATGAGAAAATCTCCATCAGCAGACAGCAGTTTTGGCAAGTCAGGTAGGCAGACTGTGTAGTTTGTCTGCACTCACCGTGCCTGTTGTGCACATTTCAGTCATTGGCTGCACGGTAACATTTCACCTCAACATCCAGTTAACTGTGCTGCACACTGCACTATGTACGGAATTTGAATATGTGATTCAGAATAAGCACCACAGCAACGTAAGTTTAAGATACTCAGACAAAAGTTTGTAATGGTATTTGGAAATAAAATTATTTAATTGCACTTAAACAGCAAAAATTAACACAAATGTACTCATCGATAGATAGATAACTAAAAAGTTTTTCTATCTAAGGAAAAAGTTAGGACACCCTAAATTATTTGTGGAAAACCTGCCTACTTTGGGATTTTTTTTCATAGAACAAATCTAAAATATTCTAAAGGAAATGCAACTTCAAAAGCTAAAACAGAGATGCAACGCTGCTTGACTACTGGCTGGAACTTGCAAAACAGCCAATCCAGGAGCAGCATGAATTCTTGTTGGTAGTAGCTGAATCCCCAACAGAGGCGATAGGGAAGGCTCACATTTGTTCACATTACAGATGCTCTCATATTTTCTCAAACTCACTTTGCTATTCAGTAGAAATAAATGGTGTATTTTGTTATGGTGAGCTGTTTGGGTTCTGTTGACCAAATTGGCAAGCACTGCCTCTGTTTTGGTGACCAAATACTTTAATTTCAACTCATCGGTCAACATTAATCCAGGTCTTAGTCTACAGACTCTCAGGTGATCTTTTGTACTATTTTTCTTCCTTGGACACCTCCCATTAAAATGAAACTTTTACAGTCTCTTCATGATTGTACTGGAAGAGGCTGCTGTAGCTCCTGTGATGACTTTTCCTTGTGCTCTACTCGTTATGGGAACTTGTTTGAAGAGCCAGATCTGAGCATGTTGGATGTTGTTTCGAATGTCCTTCACCTCTAAACTACTAGAGTGATTTCACCCTCTTTTAAGCTGCTACAACCCTCTTTTTGACAGATTGCTGGGTCTCAGCAAGATGATCACTCTCATTGCAACAGACAGGAGACCACAACTGATTGTTTAATTATATTGCTTATTTCTTATCTTTTTTATTATATATATATATATATATATATATAAATTCACTGCTGCTGTTGATTCTTGATTTATTACCCCCCCCCTTGACATGTTATCCTATCCTATCTATCCTGGCTGTACTTTATGCTTAATTCTGCATGCTGCCGCTGCTGCCGTCTGTCTGTTTGCCTGCATGCCATCTGCTTCTTTTCAGCCCCTCCAGCACCAACCTGTGGGCTCAAAGGTCAGGGATTGATGAGATTTAAGTCATTGGACAGCAAGCTTATTAGAACTGTCTTTATTGAATAAACACACATCAGGTCAGGGCCTTTTATTTTGTGGTCCCTTTCAGATTTGCCCTTCCCGCCTTAAATCCTGCAGCTTCCACAGTGACTTAAAGCCCGTACATAGTCTCTTTTGGTGCCTCTGTTTCATAATAGCTCTGCATGTGTCTGTTAAATAGTTTCTTCACCACATAAAAACTGCAGGTTGCATGTAACGCCCGCTGCGCTCGGTGGATTTCAGGCTGTAAAATGTGTGTTTGAATGGTGGAGTTGAAATGGTTCCTGTGGTCAGATTGAGTTTGAGATTTGGGAAAATGACACAGACCCGCTTGAGTATTACCTGCAGATGTTGCTTTTATGTCCTCTTTAACAAGACATTACAAACCTCAGCTTGTTCCTGCAGCATAATGACTACTCTAGTGGAAAAGCTTGAGTGTGCATGTTAAACTGAATGTGTGTCTCTGCTGGAAGAAACTGCATCTATTAAATATGTATTACTGCAGATAAAGCGAAAATAGTCCGACCCTTTGAACTTTTACACATTACAACCACATCCATTAATGTGCTTTATTAGATTAAACCCATTCCTTGAACTCTCTGCACCAGCAGTTCCCAAAGTTGGGGTCAGGACCCCAAGTGGGTTCACAAACAGGTAAGTGTGGGGTCTTGAGATTCTCTTAAGAAAATATTGTCAATACCAGAAATGGTAATGAGCGGGCATCTTCATTTTATAAATCAAATGAAAGATGATAAAAAAGGATTTAAATAATAAAAACAACATATAGTGATCGATATATTGGTTGTTGATTTTGGTTATGTTACGATTGTATCACTTTTTAAGTGACCTCAGAAAAAATGCTTGTATGTTCCATCCGGAGTTTGGGTCACAGGCCTCGGTAGTGTTAGTTTAGACAAACATTAAGTGCTGCATAATTGTGAAGTGGAAGGAAAGGAACAAATGGATTTTCCCAAAGTGTGTGAATATTTTTGCTCTGAAACCTTGCACCTAGAAAGGCTTGTGACTCCTCTATTTTATCTTTAAAACTGTAAAATCTGTGATTAATACTATTAGGTTGAATAATACCATATTATAGAGGAACCTGCACACATCTGCATTTGTCTGCACAGAGAAGTGAAATTTAATACTTTAAAAGGGGGCTTTACAAATGCAACTTATTGTTAAATATGAACAGCTTTGGTTAAGTTTTACATTCTATCATCCATTTTGCACTGTAGGAATATTATTAGACTTGGACTTGCCTTAAAGTTGTACCCCATAAAGGGGTCTTTACCCTCCTATTGCCTTTTAGACGGCACATATAGGATTTGCCGTTCATTCTTTTATGTTTCAACCTGTAAAGTTTTATCACGCAGTCAAAAACACAGTCATACAGATACTGAAAGTTGAAGTCCCAAAAAAAGAACTGCTCACTAAATGACCAATTCAACAGCCAGGAAATTAAAATACAGAAACTCACCAACAAATATCTCCTTCGAATCACACTACAAACTTTACACAAAGCTTTCCCAGAAGAGTTTAGGCTTTTATTGCTTAAACTTTGCATCATTACATTAGACCCAGTGATTTAGGAATGGGACATCACTTAAGTTTCCATGTTTGCGAAGGAGGACAGCAAATTCTTTATACAAAACTGAGTTTGTCCAGATCAATATTAAACGTCATTGAGGGTGTTGTAGAGGTGCAGACTTAAAAGTCCTTCTAAATAATGTCAGCGGGGTAGATTTGGTTGGATTCTGTCACGCTTCTCCTCCCAGGAGACCACACCACCGCATCACTAGTATGCCATCAGGTATATCCAGCCTTCCCTCTAACATCACAGCTGCAGCTGAACCTGATAATATTCCTTCTGTCACTGTTTGTCTTCTAGCCAGGCCCATGATCGCCACCCTGCCGTTACGGCCCACCGTCAACAACGGGACCGTCCTGCCAAAGAAAGGCAGCAGCACTCTGCCCTCCCCAGCTGGATCTGGGTCCAGGAAGGATGCCAGCCCAGCAACCAATAAGAGGTTGGGAAACGAAATGGAACCTTCTTAATTTTCTATTCAGTAGATTTCTACAATTAAAGGGCTTTTTTAAATTTATGTTGAATTTATTTTGTGGTATTTCAATGAAAGATTCAGCACTTCACTAAGAAATTAACAGTTTATTTGTAGAGCTTTGGTAACGTTAATACTGTTGGGAAGGTTCGGTCCACAAAGCCATGTTGCAGTGTCTCTCTACCATTTGAACACTCACATTTTTGGCTTTCTTTCAGCCAGATCCACTAACATTTAACAGGGCTGATTCAAGAGGAGGCTTCTTTGTCACTGCCTTGTGTGTGTGTGCATATGAAAACCCAGTTATAAATTACCTCTGCCAAGGGAACAATAGCCTTTTTGCTGTTCTTGGATGACATTAACATAATCAGATGAGGGACTGCAGACAGCAGGGACCCACTCAGTCCAAACAGATGTCGCAGCTCTAACACCGGTGTCTGTTTGTGCTTTGATAACAGAAAGACTTTTTAAACTCTTGTTCTTTCACTCCAGAGGACAGTTTTAATAAATTTGATAGTTTAGACATCCATCAATTAATTTAGTCATTCATACAATACATTTATGGAGTAGTCTATCCATATATATAAGGGCCACACATAGCCTAGAGCTTTTTATATCCTTACCTAAGTCCTTAATTAGAATAATACATCAGAAAAATATGTTAATGACAAGATGGGTGCTTGCAGAAAGATCTGTCTTGGGTGGGGCTTGTTTTGCTTGATTTACTGCGTCAATTAATCGAGTGTTGCATGGAAGTAGTCAGCCTGAAGTTCTGCTAAGGTGTTCATGATGCCCAATGTTGCTTTAATTTAATGATCAATGGTCATTAAAGCAGGTATTTGTTCTCATGGCAGTGTGAGTTTTCCATCCCTCCAAAGTTTTTTTCAGAGTTACAAGCACAGATTTCCAAATAAAATAAAAAATTTACTCTGAGTAGAGGAGTTTCAACCTTTTCTCCTCCTCGTCCCAGGTTAAGATGCCTCTGATGTTTACTCTTGTTCAGGAGTTTGATCATTCAAAGAACCGTTGTAGCCTGGACACTTCTCGGTGTCGTTTATTAATGCCTGACCGCAAAGTCTTGAACGTGCTTTGCTTTGCTATCCTTTTAAGCTTCCACCATATTTTTCCTACCACTGAACGTTCCAAATTAACAGTCTTGGATCTAGCACTCTGAACTGCTCTAGTTTCTTTAGCATAAAGTGATTTTCCTCCATTAAAATGCCTTTTTATTGCCCGTATGTAATATTCTCTTAGAGACTGAATTTAGAGAGATATATTGAGATGAATCCATCTGTGCATAATCTATATGGAGTTTGCTTTTTGAATTGAATACCTGGAAAAAAAAATTGAAGTTTTTTTTAAGTCATTTCAGTTTTCTCCTCTCTCCTCATGCTTTGTGTCTGTTTTGCTCGACCCGTGTCCTGTAGCCCGTTTCCGATAACTTCTCCTGTTTCCATCTGATGTTTTGTCTGGGATAAATCCATGTCCATGTGATCAGTCTCCTCACTTTGTCCTCTTTGTCTCTTCCCACCAGAATTTTCTCCCTCAGGTGAGAGTCTCTCAACATTTATAGCAGCTAACGTCATCACCCTTTAAAAAAACAAAAACGTTCTAACCTTCATCTTCGGTCATTTGCAAACAAAAACATTAGATGTTATTCTAACTTTCTCCCACTGCTTCTCAGTGATGTTTGTGCTGTATTAATTTAAACTGCGGGCTTCGTCACAGTCTTATTAGGCACTGCCAAACACACAGCAGCCTTTAAAGCCCTGCGGCCCAATTAGGGCAGTGTGATTCCTCACGGGAAAAACCGAGTAAACAGTAGTTCCTCTCTGCTGCTCTGTCCTGTAGAGAACAAACAAACACAGTTTGTTCTTAATCGGTAACAGGCAGCAGCACTTTTCAGGATCTGAACTGGCTTTTCTCCCATCATTTGGTTTGTTTGACCTGTGACTCTGCTGGCTGGTCGTCTGCTGATGGAGCGCTTCCTTTGTTGTTGGAAAGGCCGACTGCCCTCATGCAGATCTGTACAGTGGCTGCAAACAACATGCTACTGTTTTAAACAGTAACACCATGAGTAACTATGATTGGAGAAATACGATCATAACAAACTAATATATTTAATTTTTTCCAGTTGGTTTGATGGATAGAATAACCCGACGGAGCAAATGCCATTTTATTTGCTGTCTAATTTGCAGCTTGTTGCTTTGGAAGGCAGGGATTTGTTTTTAATTTCCTGTGTCGCCGAGAGTGTTCTAAAAATGTTTATGACGATATCAGTAGATCTTTTAAAAGTATACTTTAAAATTGGTTCTTTTGCTTTAAAACAACAATTCAGTTCAATTCAGTTCATTTATGTAGCGCCAATTCATAACAGAAGTCATCTCAAGGTACTTTACAAGATAAATCATTTCAATACGATTTTACAAGGTTTCCAGTCATTTAAAGTCTTCTATTTAAAGTGACAGTGTGTAGTTTTTGCAGTACATGTTTGAAAATAGCCATTCAAATATTATGTAATAATAATTACATAAAGCACATTAATTGCAAAGTATTGGCGATATTGTAAAATATTACTTTAAAAATCAGTTTTACAATACATAGGCGCGGGTCCTCTTTTCAGGGGAAAGCCATATTAGATGATGTCTTTACTTCTACAAGAGCCCGGACGGACAAAGCGCACGGAACAAGCCCGCTATTAAAACATTGATTTCCCCTCAAAATGCCAAAAAGTTTTGCCATAAATACATTTTTTACCTCCTCGCTAGTTCCAAGCGATGAAAGAGAGACTGATGTGCTCGTCATGTTGCTGCAAATAGATAATTCTCAGGGAATTGAGCGTTTGAGAACAGCACTAGTTAAACCTCCGTTGTTGAATTTCTTACTCGAAGACACAGATGCCGCATGCTTGTGATAATATAGGTATGTTACTGGCCAAAAATTATACACTTTGCCTTTAAGGAATCCCAGTTGATTGTGTTGAGTCATTGACGTGAGCTTGTGCCCAGAACATGCAGGCTCCAACCACAGCAATTCCTCATAGTGAGCAAGCATGTAGCGACAGTGGAGAGAAAAAACTCCCCTTTAACAGGAAGAAACCTCTAGCAAAACCTGGCTCAGTACAAGTGGCTATCTGCCATGACCGTCTGGGGGTCTGAGAAGGAACTCATGTAAGAGTACTTTATATAGTAAAGAAAGTAAAAATTTTGATAGCAGGATATGGAGGATGTTCGGTCAGTGGGAGCTACCAACTTCTGCATCAGTTCTGTTGCTCTTTCTGTGTCTCTGCTGCCTTATCCAAACCCAGACAGTCTCAGCAGATGACCGATTATGCTGAGCCTAGTTCTGCTGGAGGTTTCTTCCTGTTAAAAGGGAGTTTTTCCTCTCCACTGTCGCTTCATGCTTGCTCAGTGTGAGGGATTGCTGAGAAGTCCCGACGCAATCTTCGTTGGTTCTGTAATTCCTAGATTAAACATTGTATTGTAATAACTTTTCTTGTAAAGTGCCTTGAGATGACATTTGTTGTGAAATGGCGCTATATAAATAAACTGAATTGAAAATTAGCCAAATCAATGCACCCCATCCAACAGGGTGCTGGATCTGAGCAGGATACCAGACCAGATGGAGTTTCTATGGCGAGAAAAGCCTTCTGCAGCATTTTGGATCAACTAGACTTTAATTGCATTTTGTGGAAAAATATATATAAATATGAAATATCATAGAAAATATCCTTTCTCTGCCAAAGTGGGAGCTGGTCATTTTCCCCAATCTGAATAGAAGCTGTTATTTTACGGACTGTTCTGAGAATAGAATAGAAAACCCTTATGTCAGTTCAGAATGAGATTATTTCGCATTGACTCACAAAGTGGGTATTAAAATCAGAGATCTAAAACAACAAGTATGTATGGAAATTTAAATATTCACTCCATAAACATTTCAAAGATAGAATGAAAATATGAATTGAAAGACTAGAATTTGAGTTTGATAATTCAATGAATAGCTTCTCCTTATGTTAAGCCAACCTTCCTGGCTAAAGGGTGAAGTTTTACTTTTATGGAACCCTTTTTTTGATTTGTCAAGCTCCAACATGTTTTTTTTCTTTTTTTTTTTTTCATGCACTCCCTGGTGATTTTTCTGGAGGCAAAGATGGGGGTTTCAGTGTTTTATTTTTCTATTTTTTCTTCCGAAATGTTTTACCTGAATGCTGAGATCAAACCACCTTTCTGAGTGAATGAAGACATTTCTTCCTCCATTGAATTTATATTAACAACATTGACTGATGACTAAACATTACTTATCCTCATCATCCAGCAGCGGATGATATGTCTGATTACATTTTATTGTATTTTAACCACAAGCATCATTGTGTTTTATCTGGATTGTGAGTAATAAACTAACACAACATACAATTGTGAAGTTGAGGAAAGGTCATTTTCAAAATCTTTCACAATAAAAATCAGAATATTTTGTGTCAAGTGTTGATCGGCCTCATTTACTCTTCATACTTTCTGCATGTGTGCAGAGCTGGTAGAGACCAAACCATCAGCAGCTGTAGTCATAGTGAAGGAAGGCTCTACAAAGCAATGATTCAAGGGGGCTGAAACTTGAAATCAAAAGTAGAATCTAGAAGTTTATGGTTAAAGTGACAAAATGTAAAAAAAATAATTAAGGGTTTAGACACCATCTTGTTTCTGATGCATCATAAAGGCAAGTTACGTCATGACAGAAATCTTTATGGGTGAAAAGTTTGCAAGAAGGCTTACAGAAGCTTCCATTGGGTAATTTTACGTCCCGTTTCCTGGTATCCCGTCGGCCTCCAAACATTGGTTTTGCTTTTTGTCTGTCTCCCTGCAGCACCGTGAGGAGAGCCAACTCAAACGAACACGTAGGGACTCTCACCCGCAAGGATTCGGGCGACTCCAAGGGAAACCGAACCCGGGCCGGGTCCACGGGGAGCAACTCCAGCGGTAAAAGAAGTGACAGGTAAAACAGGAACAAACGCCGGATGACTCTTCAGATTTTTAGTTGACAAAGCTGAAGTGTGAGAAGCTTCTAAAACGAAGCTTATAAATAAAGAATAGATGGCTTATCGGAGCTTGACTGGCGGATTGACGGATGTGTGTTTGTCGATTAATTTGCAGCAAACAGAGGGATCCAGTGTTCAATGCAGGTAAGAGTCCAAGCCCCTTCATTCTGTAACCTTTTATCTTCTCCAATATGAGTCAAAACGTTGAGAGCCGACACTCACTGGTTCTCTATGCCTCTCAAAAGTATCTGCATTGCTATGAGTTGGTCTAAATACAAAATGCATTACTGTTTATTTATTTCCAAAGAAAACATTTAATGTCAGCTGTGATTTCTGCGTCCTGCTGAGCGTTTTGAACTAGAGGTCGACTTTCAGCTTCTTTCCATGATGTCCTGCTGTAAATGTTCCTGTTAAACATTCATTCTTCCATCATTCATTCTTTACATTTAACTCATTCATATCATATTTTTTTACCCCTGCTTCAAAGTTCATGAACAAAGTTTTTCTCTATATAAATAGTATTTTTTGTTTCTTTCTGTCTTGACTGGACTTCGGTCCAGTTCAGGTTCCCGTTACATTTCAATAGACATAAAACAGCAGCAGGAGCAATCATTATTATTGTTATTATCGCTAAATTTTTAAGGCATATTTTTCATGCATTTTGGGCTCAGCACCCAATCGATCATACAATTAAGTCCAAAAGTTTTCATGTAAAATTATTATCATGTAAAATTATTTTGATTGAACCAAGAAGTTCTGACAGGAAAGGAGACAGCCACCTTTCTGAAGTTATTTAAATGGTATCATAGGAGTATTTTTTAAAAGTATGTATATACAGACGTGGACAAAATTGTTGGTACCCTTCATTAAATAAAAGAAAAACTCATAATGGTCACAGAAATAACTTTAATCTGACAAAAGTAATAATAAATAAAAATTATATAAATGTTGACCAATGAAAGTCAGACATTGCTTTTCATCCATGCTTCAACAGAATTATTTAAAAAATAAATGCATGAAACAGGCCTGGACAAAAATGATGGTACCCCTAGAAAAGAATGAAAAGAATGTGACCAAAGGGACATGTTAATCCAAGGTATGTCCACTAATCAGCATCCTAGGTGTCTACAATCCTGTAATCACTCAGTGGGCCTATATATAGGACTCCAGGTAGTCACTGTGTTGTTTGGTGACGTGGTGTGTACCACACTCAATATAAACCAGAGGAAGCAAAGGAAAGAGTTGTCTCAGGAGATGAGAAAGAAAATCATAGACAAGCATGTTAACTGTAAAGGCTATAAGACCATCTCCAAGCAGCTAGATGTTTCTGTGACTACAGCTGCACATGTCATTCAGTAATGTACGATCCATGGGACTGTAGCCAACCTCCCTGGACGTGGCTGCAGGAGGAAAATTGATGACAGATCAAAGAGACGGATAATCCAAATGGTAACAAAAGAGCCTAGAAAGACTTCAAAATAGATCCAAGCTGAACTTTATGCTCAAGGAACATCAGTGTCAGATCGGAACATCCTTCGCTGTTTGAGCCAGAGGACAAATCATTAAAAAAAACAGACTGGAGTATGCCAAACTACATGCTGACGAGCCACAAAGCTTCTGGGAGAATGTCCTGTGGACAGATGAGACAAAAATTTTACTTTTTGCCAAGGCACATCAGCTCTATGTTCACAGACGGAAAAATGAAGCATATCTAGAAAAGAACACGGTCCCTACTGTGAAACATGGGGGAGGCTCAGTTATGTTGTGGGGCTGATTTGCTGCATCTGACACAGGGTGTCTTGAATCTGTGCAGGGTACAATGAAATCTCAACTTGAATCTGTGCAGGGTACAATGAAATCTCAAGA
Source organism: Apricaphanius iberus (assembly GCA_028564705.1). Lineage (NCBI taxonomy): Eukaryota > Metazoa > Chordata > Actinopteri > Cyprinodontiformes > Aphaniidae > Apricaphanius > Apricaphanius iberus. The sequence goes on along the minus strand of JAPXFQ010000831.1, from coordinate 632,938 downwards.
CTATCAGGGGATTCTAGAGAGAAATGTGCTGGCCAGTGTCAGAAAGCATGGTCTCAGTCGCAGGTCACGGGTCTTACAACAGGAAAATGACCCAAAACACACAGCTAAAAACACCCAAGAAGGGCTAAGAGGAAAACACTGGCCTTCTATGAGCCCTGATCTCAATCCTATTGAGCATCTTTGGAAGGAGCTGAAACGTGCTGTCTGGAAAAGGCGCCCTTCAAACCGGAAACAACTAGAACAGTTTGCTCATGAGGAGTGGGCCAAAATACCTGCTGAGAGGTGCAGAAGTCTCATTGACAGTTACAGGAATCATTTGATTGCAGTGATTGCCTCAAAAGGTTGTGCAACCAAATATTAAGTTGTGGGTACCATCATTTTTGTCCAGGCCTGTTTCATGCATTTATTTTTTAAATAATTCCGTTGAAGCATGGATGAAAAGCAATGTCTGACTTTCATTGGTCAACATTTATATAATTTTTATTTATTATTACTTTTGTCAGATTAAAGTTATTTCTGTGACCATTATGAGTTTTTCTTTGATTTAATGAAGGGTACCAACAATTTTGTCCACGTCTGTATTTAGCTGTTTGATTAAATAACAGCATGTCCATAATTATTCATATCCTTCCCAGTAGTATGATTTCTGTTAAGTGTTTGTAAACTTTCCTCTGGTACCTGGAAGCTTTAGGAGACAAGTGGCAGTTCTTTAAAGGTGGAATATCTCATATTTATATATCACCACTACAGAAAGTCATCTATTGCTTGACGACAATTAATGTGGTAGAAAAAGCTGCCTTTTGCGGAATTTTTGATGGAAAAAATAATTTTGGCCCGGATGATATTCTAAAAAACGTATTTGTTTTTCCCCTACTGAATAAATGTTCTCAGTATTAAAGGTTGAATTGTGCCAAACATTTTGGTGTCACATTTAACTAGTGCAGTAAAAAAAAAGCATTATATGGCTTTTACAAATATTTACCCTGCTGCTAATAAAAGTGGCCATTTAACTGTTTCACTTAACTGTACATGTCTGTGATGTGCCAGATTTCCAGCTAAACCAACAAACTGCAGAGACAAATGTAACCACTCAAACTGAAGATTATTCAAATGGAAACTCCAAAGATGAACCTCTATCTTAACGTTGTTAATTTTTCTCACATTTAAAGCACAGTGCAGAAACCGCAGATTTGCAGTTTGCAGGGTATTAAAACGTAGAATTTCTTATTTTTAGACCGCGATGCCAAAAATGTAAATGATGAAATTTGCCATAAGCATGAAATTATAAAGCAGAAATGACCTCATGGCTCCTGTTGAACTGATTAATTCAGGACAGAGTACCACAAACTGGCTATTAGCTGCAAAATAGAAATGAAAACTGCATAAAAAATATTTCTCTTAGATTTGAACAGACATTCATCTTTCTTCAACATGATTTTTAAAATTAGATTCATGTATTTGTTTATGCAAAATAATCAAAGTATTATACAGAAGAGCAAAGGGGTTTTAAAAAAAACATGAAGCAGGACAGAAGCACTTAGAAATCACTTAGGTTCATTGAAAGCATCATGGATAGAAGCTGCTGTTCACCAAGCAACAGGAAGTGAGCTCATTGTAGGACACACCTTCATCTGGTGCTTGTGTGTCTCTCTGTGACCTTTACAAGGGATGCGACGTGTGACCTACTGCAAAGGTAGGCCAGGGCCCCTTTCTTCGCCCCCTTACCTCCACCCCTGTCTCTACAGCTCTCTGAACACTGCAGATAATCACTTTGGATTTATTCAGACATGTAACAACCGTTCTCGGGTCATTTTTAAAAAGAAAAGCTAAAAGCTGATGCAGAGATTCTGAATTTGGGATGTTTTCAAACCTTTTCCTTGCAGTGAGCAGAGAACTGTCCAAACAGGCGCACCCCCCCTAACCTCCACTCAGAAGCTGCATCCGTGAGTTTGCACATGCTCTGCGGCCGTCTGTTTGCTCACAGCCTCTCTTCAGTCACTTTTTGCCACCATAGTAACGACACAAAGATGTCCTCCACTCCATGTCTTGCAGCTGCTTGCAGGTTTTCTACAACTCCTGCTGTAGATTTAGGCCTGCTCTTACGGTCTCCCTGCACTTGGAATGAGTATTTGCACATTGGCACAGTTTCTATTTAATCTTGTCTGAGGTTTTTGACTCCAAACTTGTCCTGAAGTGTCATTTGTGTGTACACTGAACGAAAAGTAGTTTCTTGAATCATGTAGCGTTCTCTCAGAGGGATATCGACCTTAAAACAAACAGCAGAATCAGTATGAACAGTTTTTATAATCAAAGTTTATCTTTGATTATTGTACAAAGAGCAAAGCAAGAAAACCTTATGATTTTACCCCAATATTCGGATCTGTTGAACATTTTACCGAGCCTCCACTGACACTGAAATAAAAAAAAAATAGATTTTTAAAAAGTGGTAATCCATTTTTATCAGATTTCCTTGAACCTAAAGATGTTGGTGAATTATAACAGTAGTCAGTCCCCTTTCTTTCCCTCTTATAGTAGCTTAGTTTGTGTTTTACGCTCACTCAACATGGCATAAAAAATGAATATGATTTACCTAACATCTTCCACCTCTCTCCACCTCTTTCTGCACTCCTCCTCATTCTCCGCTCTTCCACCATCCGCACTACAGTCACAGTGCAGATATACCTCGGTCGCTCAGCCAAACGGAGGGGCCAGAGCCGCGACCTTGCAGCTTTGTCTATAGACACCAGCCTCAAACGCAGCTCAGAAAATACGATCGGGAAAGGGGGCACCGCCTCGTTGTCATCGGTCAGAAAGAGCCCAAACAGTGGCTTGCAGCTGAAGTCAGAGAGTTTGTTGTCTCTTTATACTTCCAGCTACTGCAGCCCTGTTAAATCCCCCAGCCAGTACTTTCAGATCTGTTACTAGCTCATAAAATACTAAAAGCAACAATCAACCCTTGAAATATTACTAGTATAGGTTAATTCTTTGTTTCAAATCAGATCAGAACCCTCAAAAGGTAAATATTACTGTTAAAAATAGGCTAATAATATCCTCCCTAATTCGCTTTTTTGTATAAAATGTTCATTTTGTTTCTGTTTTGTCCTATGCTTGTATTGTTTTTAAAAGTTAACATTTTACGCTGATGATACTGTGTCATTTTAGCTGACTTCCTTGTCTCTGCCTTTTGTGTTGAGTTTCTGCTGTGCAGTGACTATGAATTCATCTTGTGACCTCTGTTTTCAAACAGTTGACCAATAAAAGCCAGTTTAAGACACTTCTTTCTGTTTGTCTTTTTTCTGTTTTTAATTATCCATTCAGATCAAAAACATAAATAAAACCCCACCACCATATCATATTCATTGTTCTGTTGCTGTTTAAGCTTTGCACACAGCCAGCTTTTTAACCCATCTCCCTCATAACTCAGCAGTGCTGTGTGCGCTTCTTTTGCTCATTCATTTCTCCCAAACTCATTTTCCTGCAATGATGATATGTTTGTTTTTAAATGCATGGCTTGACGAACCTTTTCTGTTACCTTTTCTAGAGGAAGGTTATGTGAAAATGTTCTTGAAGGGTCGCCCCGTCACCATGTTCATGCCGAAGGACCAAGTGGACAGCTACAGCCTGGAGGCCCGAGGCGAGCTGCCCAGCAACAAGCTCAAACTGGACTGGGTGTATCCTGCCGCTGCTGCTTGTGCGTTTTCTGCAGAAACAAAAGCTGAAACGAACAGTTCAGCTGAGTAACTGTGTGTGGATAATAAATCTGGCCTGTGAGGCTGGAGAAAGAGGAATCTGCAAATATTTCTCCTGCCTGTCAGAGTCGATCTGCTCAGAGCGTTGTTTTTCCCGTATGTCGCCGCCCCTCATTGCCCTGCAGCCTGGAGTCAACAATAACCCTCACATGGTGCTGGGAAGCAACAGAATACATTTGGATTGTATTTAGATTGCATTGTAGATAGTATTTAGAATACTAATTATGAGTAACTGTATTCCGCTACAGTTACTATTTTTAAACATGATATTTGGAATACAGTTACTGTCCTAATACCATTGGAATACTTGTGTGTTTTCCACTTTCCGCCTGAAAGATGAACATATACATTCTAGGAAATGTGTTTCCACGTTGTGTAGACTATCTCATAATACCCTTAAACAATATGCCGGCGAAACCATAGAGATCCTATGGCTGAAACACTCCTGACCCGCAAACACCAACATAAACGTGAATTGCCAGGTATGGATTCAGACCCGGAGCTGGGGAGGTTGGAGCCACAATCGCAGCCAAATAAACCTACTAGCAGTGAAGAAAACGATGCATTCAATGGCGCTCTCTCGCAGTTGTTGTTTTTTTCCAAGTGATTCTAAATTTCATACGAGCATTCCTGACAAAAACACAACTAAAGCCATGGTGGTTAAAACGGGGGAAAAGATCAAATCTGGTAACACTAGTCATAGAGTCTCAAATAATGTTTTTCTTTTAGATCTTTAGATCAATCTCTCTGGTCATTAGGTTTGAAGCAATTTGCATTGTACATAATTTGCCTCAAAAAAAAAAAAAAAGAATAGAACAAAATGAATCCATCCACTTTTTGCTAAAGTTTTATGTTTTTCTTTTTTTTAAAAGCTAAAAGAGAAATAATACGGATGCTTAGTAGTGGGTAATATAAAAGGTAAATGGTATAAATAATATAAATTCAGCCAAAGTTTAGATCTTGACCATACTGCAATTACACATTTTGATGTCATGAGGCTGCACTTAAATACTTTGTACCAGATGAATGCTGATGTTCAGTATTTGAACTTTGAAGAATTTTATGAGTAACCAGAAAAGCAGAAAAAAATGAAATTTATTTTTCATTATTGTTTCTTTATTTTGAAGAATTTAATATTTTTTAAATCCATTTTGCACTATCCATTTTGTTTAAGGATCATTCTAAAGATTTTCGAAGTTGTTCTGCAGCAATATATCTGGAAAGTGAGAATGCTCATAAGCAGTCATTTTAACATATATAAAGAAAAAAAAATATTGCAATACATATTGTTACCGCACATGCTTTAGATTATATCGAAAATATATATTTGAGGCCATATTGCCCAGACCTACTGTGGCTCTTTAAGAAGTAAAACACATTTTACTTTTGTAGACATTGATAAAAAAATAAAGTTAACATTTTTCTAAATGTCATGTAACATTTAAAATGAGTTATATTTAGCTGAACTGAGTGCAAAGCGGCTCTTTGGATGGTAAAGTTTGAAGACCCCTGATCAAATCCAATCCATTCAGGGTTGATGTTCTGCTGGGAGGTAAACCTCTGCAGCCTTAAAGCTGTTTAGCTTCATCTATCTTCCAATACACTCATTAAAGTAATTAAAGGGTACCAACCTACTCCTTGTTCTTCTCTCCTATCATGCTTTAATTGTTCTTTAAGCTTCTTGGACAGATCACTCTGCTGCAAATCACCTGTGAGAAATCTGTTTTGATTCCTTGACCTTACCCGCTCAGCTACGGTTACCGCGGCAGAGACTGTCGCTCCAACCTCTACCTGCTTCCTACAGGAGAGACGGTGTATTTCATCGCCTCAGTGGTCGTCCTGTTCAACGTGGACGAGCAGCTGCAGAGACACTACACAGGACACACAGACGACATCAAATGGTGAAGTCTTTATTGGGAAAAAAATCCTTTCCTCTTCATTTCTAATATCTGCTCACTGACCTTCACACAATAAAGAAAAATCTAGTAATGTCTAATGTGTTTTTTTTTTTCCTGCCTTCACCAGCCTGGCCGTCCACCCTGATAAAATTACAATTGCGACTGGGCAGGTGGCAGGCACCTCCTCAGATGGAAAAGTAAGTCTTTTATTGTATTTTTTTGCATTACTTTACTGATGTAATATTAAACCACGTTCAATTCGAATAATATTTCTGAAGTTTCTTAACACCTGATGGGGAAATATTTGAAGCCTGAATCCTTTTCTTTTAAAAACATTTTAGTATTTCTGTAAAAGTATCATGGTTTCAAATTATTTATAACAATTTAAAAATGATTCATATTTTTAAGACGAATTTTTAGCAAGCTCTGGTTATGAATTGAACCAAGAATTTTTTTTTTTTAATATATGTTTTTCCACATAGGATAAAATAATAAATATATTTTAAGAATTGAAAAAAGATAAAAACTTAACAAGCATTACACCACTCCATTATAATCTAATATTAGCATGTAAAGAAATAATGAATAACCTGTGGAAAAAACACTTAAAAACTTTAAAATAAGGAACTTCTGTGGCCCAGGTCTGAGTTCTGAAACCTGATTTATTTCAAAAATGCTTAAAGAAGCGGAATTGGAAACAAAATTTAGAAGCAACCATTAGCTCTATTGTAAAAACTGACTCGCTAAAAATGGGAATTAACGTTGGTTTGAATAAATGTAAAGCCCAGCGAAGCCGTTTGTAAAAACTGAGAACTTATGTAGGTCAAAGGTAAATTCTGAGGCATGTGTGCACACTAATCTACCTTCCTAAATCTTACTTTTTTATTGCAAGGAGAGCATTTTCAAATTTCCCTCAGATTATTATGCTGTAGAAAACTTTTAAATCACAACTTTTAATGTTTAGTGTTGAAGACTCTATAATTACCTAGCTAAATAAAACTGGTTTGTGTACCAAAAAGCTTCGTGTTGTGACTTTTGTTTTTCTGGCAGCAGCTGGCTCCTCATGTCCGCGTGTGGGATTCCGTCAGCCTCAACACGCTGCACATTCTGGGCACAGGGTTCTTTGACCGAGCGCTCGTCTGCTTGGCTTTCTCCAAGTCGGTAAGAAAAGCCAGTCAGAACACTTTAACACCATTACAGCTCATTTAGAGGTTAGATTTTCACCTCTCTTGCTGCACAAGTAAATAAAAACCAAGTTGAGTGTGGGGGTTTTCTTGCAAATTAGAATGGAGGAAACACTCTTTGCGTTGTGGATGACTCCAACGACCACGTCCTCTCCGTGTGGGACTGGCAGAGAGAGGAAAGGCTTGCAGAGGCCAAGGTACAGTAAGTGTATCTAATGGTACAGGGTTAGATCTGTGTTCGCTCTGGTGTTGTTTTGCTGAACTGAACTTGTTTTTTGTCCTTGACGTGAATCTGTTCAGTGCTCCAATGAGTCGGTGTTTGCGGCAGACTTTCACCCGACTGACAGCAACGTTGTTGTGACTTGTGGAAAGTCTCATCTCTATTTCTGGACTCTGGAGAAAGGCACGCTGGTCAAAAAACAGGGGTTGTTTGAGGTAAGGGAACACCACAGTCGCAACCATGTAGGCTTTTGATTATCTGCCATTACACTATTTAATGCACATAAAATAATAAGTCCATAACACATTTTAGAAAGTGACATCATTTAAAAAAGATTTTAAAAAATCAAGATTTATTTCCTCAAACAAATTCGCCTGCTGGACAATTTCTGCAGGGAAAGGATCAAGACAGCGTTTGGTGAAAGAAATAAACATAAAAATATTACATTAACTGAATAAAGGTTGAAATTTTAACAAACAAAAGGTTTGGTCTGTTTTTATAGTTTAAAGAAAGGGTCGTATGGCCAAATATTAGCAGCAATTAGACAGGAAAAAGGTTGGGAAAGAAAGTTCTGGGAAAATACTCTAGATATGTCTTTTTCCAAGCACCAGAATCCCCTTGTAAAGAAGAAGCAGAAGCCTTACTGGGGTTCAGAGCTCGTTGCGTCCTACCAGAAAGGGAAGTAATGGTTTCAATGTTTCATTTATAATCTTTGCTGTGGGGAAGATCTTGTTCAAACAGCTTTTAACCCTGAGCCTCGAGGTCAGTAGTCTGTGGCTCTGTGTTAGTGGCTTAGGTCATTTAGATGGTGTCTGAATTTGGAGCACTCCAGAACCATTTGGAAGCGAAGATCCCTAGAAAAGATCTCCTCAGAGAGCCCACACCTCCAGCAAGCCGGCTCCATCCCTTTCTCCTAAAGTCTGAACATTTGTTCCTGGTTCCAGAATAGACATTTTGTGGGAATTGCATCTAAGTCTGTCCATGACTTTTTTTACTTATGTTGCTATCAGACAGACAGACTGAAGGGCACAAAACAATTCCTCCTTGGCAGAGGTAATGAAATGTCTGTTAATGAGACGCTTGGCTGTGTTCGTGCTCATTGCTGTGCTCTTCTAGCGGAGAGGTGAGATTCGCACATGCGTGATTGATTCGCTGTGCATACTATATGCTCCAACCAACGCGGGGCTCCTGTGTGAGGGGAGGCGCTTGTGAGCTCTCTGACATGGGAGAGGAGTGGATGTTGGCACCACTTGTCAATGGGGGGAGATGCGCACTTTATATTGATTCAGATTGTATCATTTGTTCCTGGTCCCGTTGGGGACATTTCCAGAAAATTTAATCTCCATCCATGCACAACTTTTTTGAGTCATGTTGCTGATAGACAGATTGACTGGAACAAAAACATCTACCTCCTGGTGGAGGTAAGAAAGCTCTTAAAGAAAGTCCTTAAGTGAGACTGAGAACATTGGAGGAAGAGCATAAAACTTCAATAGAACTGCACACCCAAATTAGACAAGCATAGCAAAGGGAACAATTCACACAAACATTTATTGCTAACCGAATCTGACATGTTGATCAGGTTTGGTGGGACCAAACTGTGCAAAAACGGCTTTTCTCTGTTTCTCTCTGTCCGCTGGGAGCCGACAGCCGGGTCGTTTTTATCTTTTCGAAATCTCTAAGACTCATTTTTAATAAAGACACAAGAACTTGTAAGTTGGTGGCAGTGAATCGGAAAAAGACTCACATGGGTACAGGTGCTAGAGAAGGATTCCCCAGAATTTTGATCAACTACCCACAAAAAGAGTTTTTGACATTTGTTCTTGAAGCAGCAATATATAACCAAAGCAATCCAATCTAATAAACAGTTGGATTGGACTTGCATTCCTATTTGACTGAAATTATAATGCAACCCACTTCCAGTCCATCATATATTATAGCAATCATGTTGCAACAGTAGAAAGGAATGACCCCCAGCAGAACCAGACTCTGTTTGAGCGGTCAGAACCAACAGAGCAGACACCAATCAGCTTTTACACCTTTTGTATCTGTTCACGGACATTCAGAGAAGGAATCTTCAGGGTCAAAAAATATCATGCTGAAGGTTTATGTGGGATAAGAGGTTGTTGTGGCTGACAATGCAAGGTTGGAGAAAACAGTTAAATGTGTTGAAGGTCAGATCTTGTGAGTTTGTGGTTACAACATGTGTAACGAACAATCCTGAAAAAATCAAGTTTAATACGCAGGCAGAAAACCTGTTATGTTAATTCCTGTTTAGTTCGATGGAAGCTGAAAAAATGTCAAGCCTTTGCATGTTCTTGTGTTGTGTTGCAGAAACAGGAGAAGCCCAAGTTTGTTCTGTGTGTGACCTTTGCTGAAAACGGGGATGCCATCACAGGGGACTCCAGCGGAAACATCCTGGTTTGGGGAAAAGGTACAAACATTAGCAGAGAATTATAAGACGTCTGTGAAATAAATCGAATCTGTGAGCTGCAGCTGAAAAGAGCATTTTTTCTGATCACAAGCTCAAAGACGTGTTGCAAGCAGTTGGTAAAAGTCAGGTGATGTTGAGAATAGATCAAAGCTGCATTTTGTGAGCAGACCTTTCAATGGAAAAAAAGCCATTCAAGAGCTCTGTCTCAGTTTAATCTATTGATCACCCTTCTGTCTCTCTCCCTGTCCTGAGAGCCCGCTTCATCTGTCTCCACCCGTCCCACTTCCGCAGGCACTAATCGCATCAGCCGCGTCATCCAGGGAGCTCATGAGGGCAGCATCTTTACAGTGTGCATGCTGAGGAACGGCACGCTGATATCCGGAGGCAAAGACCGCAGGCTCATTTCGTGGGACAGCAGCTATCAGCAAATCCAAACGGTGGAGGTGAGGGACCAAAACCCTCCTACTTCTCTGAATGATAAAAAATCTGTTCAATCAGTCATCCATAATTTTCTCCGCAGCGACCTATTAACGTGCAATAATTCACTTCACATATCTCCCTTTACGAAAATCAGTTTTTAAATTAACAAAGATTGCATATGCAACCAATAAATCAGTCATTTTTTAAATACAGTTCTCTGAAAAGGTGTCTACCTACTTACAGATCTGATACAAATACAACATACTGTTATTAAATTATGAAAACCTAATTAAATTAGTTAATTAACCACTGTTGTTTGGTTTTTTTATGAATACACACAATCAAGATTATTGAGTGGCGTAGTAAAAGTCTTTATGATTCAGATCTCATGGCATGACTTTAAACTAGTCATTAATGCTAAAAAAAACACAACCTCAAATAAAGTAAATCACACTTCCAAAGAATTCCCTAAAATGGAACACAGAGCTGTGCTGCGAGACATGTTCAGGGTCAGATAAATTTAGTGGGAAATTACAGCTGTTCTCATATTTTATCACCTTCTGCATTTAATATTTCCTTTATATTCTCTTATTCTAGATAGACCACACATGTTGTGAACATCAGGCTACAGGTTGATTTTTTTTTATTTATCCAAAACTACTTATACATGATACAACAGGTGTTGCAAATATTTTTCTTATTTGACCGGCTTTTTAGAACAGTGACAGAAAAAATCTGAAGGCTGTCCTTCATCTTTACAGATTAGTTTTCACACCTATGACCACTTTGTGCGGAAAATTGAAAGTATCTGAGCATTTGCAAATAAATAAATTAAACAATAGATTCCCAGACAGTATATTAAATACATGTCGGTGACAAGGAGCTGACTGCACATTGAAAAGTTACTGAGGCTTTCTTGCATGATTGTGGCTGGTTACTGTGCCAAACACTGACGCTTTCCACAGCTATCCTCCCGCTGAGGTAATAGTTTACGGCTCATGAAATGGTACATTCAGAGAGTGTTTTTGACTTGTGATCACTTCAAATGGAAAAACGTTACTTCATTCCAAACTGCGGCTGAAGCGGCGCTTAATTCCAGTCTCCAATGTGGCAGCGGAGCGCAGATTTATCCTCCAGAACAATGGCTGCATCCCAAACCACTGAATGTTAGCCTCTAAGCACTAACGCTAGCAACCAATCCTTAACCTTTCATGGGGTCAACAGTGAGAATACTATGACTAGTAGTCTAGGGAGCCGTTCGCGAATGTGCCCATTTTGAACAGCCTTTCTACCCGACGTCATTACGCGATGTAAACGCACATGAATGATGCATATAAAAATAAACCTTCGGAAGAGTTTGTTGTACTCACATGCGTGAGTTTTTTTTGTTATTTTACGTGAGGTGGGCCGGGCGACTAGTATTGATGGCGTCTTGTGGCGCAAGGGATTGTGGGATGGCACATAGCTCCTAATCGCCAGTTAGTTGGCATCAGAGGTCCCTATGCTAAAGTGGCTATGATAGTTAGCATACAGGCCACTTTCCCTAACTGCTTCCTAACTGAACTAACTTACTCGGATGCATCTTATCATGGCGGACGCTGACGCACATCCGGTTTGGCGTAAGACCTGTTACCAATTTAGTGGTTTCGGATGCAGCCAATATGTAAACCCCCGTGAGAAGTCATGTACCAGAGCAAAATCCAAAACCTCATGGCAGTAACCTATGCAGAAATCCCGCTATTTAACAATGCACAAATGATTGCACATTTCGGTTTCATGTGGAGTAGCATCCGCAGCAGGTATTAGAAAATTATTTGGTATTTAAGAATTGTTGGAGAAAGACCCAGCCCCCCGCAGACAACCAACCCCTTTTATACGATTTTAAAAATGTCTGCGATATTATTGATTATGACTGGAATTTTTGATCCTGTCGGTGAAAATGAAGGACAAAAAACATGTAGCGTGACCTCAGATCTGAAATGTATTTCTATATGTAAAAAGAAAAAAAATGGGCTTGGTATTGCACCCCCTCCAGCAGGTGGCGCCCTAGATGGCCATCTAGCTCACCTATGCCTCAAAAAAACTATTTGGTTTCTGTTGCCCCCAAGAACCAGATACAAGTAGGTTTGGGAGGCAGTTACTTTTTCCAAAATGTCTATTTGATATTTACTCCAATTACCTTGAAAAGCTCCTTAAAGGTAAAACACAGGTTTGTGTTATTTTCTTTACGCAGGTTCTTGAATTTTTCGGTCCCATTAGAACCATAGCAGAGGGCAGAGGGGAGACCGTGCTTATCGGCACCACCAAGAACTTTGTTCTACAGGGCAGTTTGGACGGAGAATTCATCCCCATTACTCAGGTAAATGTGCTGAGACAGTTACTGGTCGTTGAAGGGGTTATTTTGTGTTTTGTTCTCGCTGTGACTGTGTGAATAATAAAACCCCTCTGCAGGGTCACACTGATGAATTGTGGGGTCTGGCTGTGCATCCATGGAAGCCTCAGTTCCTGACCTGTGGGTTTGACCGTCAGGTCTGTCTCTGGGACTCCAGCACTCATCAGCTCATCTGGACCAAAACCTTGGAGGTAACTTTAGTCAACACTGCCCCCTGGGGACATTTATGGAAGTTACACAGCATCAAACTGTGGATTGATTGGCTACTAAAGTAGGGTTGTCATGTTCCTGAGCATAGGAAAAAAGCGCAGAACATTTTATTAACACTTCTTTAGAAATATGCTTTGAGACTCAACAATATTTTTTTATATTTAGAGTTTTTTTTTTATTGGAAACATTTTTAGGTTCAGAAAATCTTTGTTTTTTATGTGAACTTTAGGTTGATTTCTCCCCAAACATGTTGGGTCACAATAAGCAGATTTATGCTTCCATATAGTGTCGATTGTGATAAAAGCTGTATGGTGCTTAACTGTATAGGTGATACCAATGGAAATATAATAATAGATTGAGAGGCTTTTCATGTTTTTGTTGTTATTTCTGCAGGATACAGCTCAGTCTGCAGGTTTCCACCCATCAGGAGCTGTGGTCGCTGTAGGAACCCAGACTGGCAGGTAAATACGCATCGCTAAAGCCTTCAGGTCCAGATTATTATTTCATGGTGACAGAAAGCTCATTGCGTCTGTGATCCTGCAGGTGGCTGGTGCTGGACACGGACTCAAAGGATTTAGTTACGGTTCACACAGACGGGAACGAGCAGCTGTCGGTGATGCGCTACGGGCCAGGTGCGCTGCTCACACGCGACGGGAGGGTTTCCCCGCGAGTCCCTCACTTTTACCTGTTGTCCTGCATGTTCTGTATTTAGACAAGTGCAGGAGCAAAGGAAGTCATCAGATGAAATCCCGGTTTTGGCTTTAAAATGTTTGGTGTGTGTTTATTAACTCCAAAAACATATATTCAGCCACATCGTTATGACCACTAGAAGAATTCATCCAGAGATCTTGGTCTGCCGACAAAAATAAATAAATCAGAATAAAAATGGCGGCTTTCTGGTTTTCACATGGGTGCTACCATGGGATCTGACTTGGACCACCAGGCTTGACAATATTTGGCAGACACGTTAGACTCATAATATAACAATATTCCTTGCTTCCAGCATTTGGACCTTGAAAAACTGGTTTGAAAGACTATTCTGTTGAGTCCAGTTCACAGAGACAGAGAGTATCCAGTGGTACTATTGAAATGCAAAATTTCCCCTTTCTTATTAGTAATAAACTTGTTGGTTCAGAACGTGATGTTATGTCTGATCAGAGAACATGTTAAAACAGTTAATAATCAAACATTCTAAACAGAGATTTTGTGTTCTGTTTACTCCAGACGGTAACTTCCTGGCTATCGGCTCCCACGACAACTACATTTACATTTACGCTGTGGCAGAAAATGGGAGGAAGTACAGTCGCGTTGGGAAGTGCTCGGTCAGCTCTTTTCTCACCTTCTCCTCCCAATACTTCAGAGTGTTTGAATACATAAATCATATTTTTCTGTATCAGCCACCTCTGAGACCATGAAGAAACATTCCTGAGACTCTTCCTGCTCTGTAAAGTTTCTCCAAATGATTATTATTTTAATCCCTCTCCAGGGTCACTCCAGTTTCATCACCCATTTGGACTGGTCTGTGGACTCCCAGTACCTGGTCTCAAATTCAGGCGACTACGAGATTCTCTACTGTAAGTGCGACTCTCTCTGTACATTATGCCGAAATGTTTCCATCTCTAGAACGTAACAGGTTAAATAAAGCATACTGCAATAGATACAGAAACCTCAAATGTGACCTGAGCGCATTTTTAAAATCACTAATATTCCAGTTCTTGCCAACAGTATTTCATCCACTCTTCGCGTGTCTCAAAATCTTCACAGTGTAGGATGAAGCTGAAAATGAAAAATCTAAAAACCGTTAATTAATGTTTGGTTAATAGCTTTTATTTCAAAGGAAGTGTGCTACAGTCTCAGCCTGAATGTGTGTTGTTTAAGCTCATTGATTGTGAACTCTATGCTGAAAAACATGTAATGATATATTAATCCTCACATTTCAAATGGTAGGTTTTGTTCATTTTGATCCTAGCACCCCTAACATTTTCTGCAGTTGGAAGAGGTTCATCAATCAATTTCTGCCATGAAACGAAGAATTTAAACATTAAAAACTAGGGATGTACCGACACCGTACTAACGTACTCTTATATAAATACTAATACCATAAACTGATACTTAACATGTGGAAACCTCGCAATAATTTATTAGAAAATGTTTATTTTTCACTTTAAATGTTTGTTTTGTGGTCGTTTTTTAATAATTGTATTAATGATTTATTTTAGAAAATAAAACTTATCTCCCAATTCTTGCATTTTTTGTACTGTAGACGTATTGGCAAGGACTCAGATCCAGGTATCAGTATCGGTTTGAAAAAAAGTGGTATCATTGCATTCCAAATAAAAACTAAAAGAGGGTGGGAAAAAACTAATTTCCTTCTTCTCACCAATCAACGTGTTCTAAAAAGGGGTCGATTGCTGCAGAATTTGCGGTCTTGATGTTGCAGTAACACATCTTCAGTCCTTTGGTTTGTTCTGTTCTCCACAGGGATCCCATCCGTGTGCAAACAGGTCGTCAGCGTGGAGACCACTAGGGACATCGAGTGGTTCACTCACACATGCACTCTGGGCTTTCAGGTGTTTGGTAAGAAGCTGCCTTCGCCTTCTCTCCCACTCAATCCATGTGCATTCACCGGCCTAAATATTAGGTAGAGCGTTCATTTTACTGATTCACTAAAGTGTCTGAGAACATTTCTCTGAGATTTTGATCCATGTTGACATGATGGCATCACACAGTCGCTTCAGATTAATTCACTGGAATGAGGTCTAGTAACTATGGAGGCCACTGAAGTCCGATGGACTCATTGTCATGTTCTAGAAACCACTTTGAAATGATTTTAGCTTTTTGAGAACATGCATTATCCTGCTACAAGTAAGCATCAGAAGATGTATACTCTTTTCATTAAGGGATGGACAGGGCCAGCAACAATACTCAGGTAGGCTGCAGTGTTTAATGGATTCTCAGTTGGTACAAAAATGCATTGAATATAGAATGTCCCACATCATTATACGTCCATCACAAGGCTGAATCTTTGATATAAGGTAGGATGGATGAATCTCTTCGTGTGTTTTTATTCTCAATTCTGATGCTGCATTCAGACCAAGGACTTTGTCAGCGTCAGTGATGTCAAGATTACATGTTAAGTCTATGGCGGAGGCCGTTGGAGGAGCGTCACGGTCTCTGCGGCGCTTTGTGAGCTTTGGCTCCGTCAACTTTTCAAGCTTTTCCTGCTTTTCATGCTTCAAAACTCATAAAGCCAGCAGCGCAAAAGTTCAGCCAGTTGAACTTTTGACGGTGCTGACGGCCCTGAAGCGGCGCGTTAACCAATCAGAGCTTATAATTGTAGCGATGTCACTACACATATTTTGAATGTAGCGGGAGCAGGAAAAACCTACATTTTAAGTCTAGATAACGCAGATTTAAAAAATCATAAATAACACTTACCGAAGACAAATGGACAGGCGCTCTTCGGGAGGAATGGAGAACCTGTAGTTGGTGTCCTGGTAGGAGACACCAACTACACATGACACACACATGGGAGCGCCGCTCGGTGGCTACATGCCCATCAGTGACCTGGATCTGGACAGGTCGTACTGTAAACTCCAAATTCCTTGTATGTTTGTCATACTTGGCCATTAAAGCTGATTCTGATTCTGATTTGAGCTCCGATGCAGCCCAGGAGGTCGTAAAATTAGGCGCGGGACAGACTGAAGTACTGCTGAAGGCGAACCTCATCCATACATAGCTCCTGGAGCAAATGGTTAAACTCCCCAAACTCAGAACGCATCCGTAGAATAGGGTGCATCCACAAACGGAGCTGATGTTGCAGAAGTCGACGCTGTCTAGCTTTATTTAGCAAATAAAGCCAAGCCACTCTCTCAATACTATCTGCCATAGTTCAGAACAGCAAAAGAAGAAGCCCCGCCCACGCGTTCTTTTCTGCTCAGAAGTGGCAGACTTTGCAAACTTTGCAAGCTTCAACATAGAAGCATCAAACTAGATGCTTTGTGAGCTTTGCCTGACGCTGATAAAGCCTGCGGTGTAAATGCACCATGACCCTACTATCTTAACGTTCCAGCTGAACTCGAAACTGGAAAGACCATAAAAAATTTTTCCAATCTGTTTTTGTTGAATGTAGGTGAGCCTGTGTGAATTGAAGCCTAGTATAGCAGTTTTAAAATGGCAGAACAAATGCTCAATAATGCCACCACACCAGGAATCGGGATATGAACCGATTTAATCAGTCGTGTACTCAGACAGCTGTAAAACACAATGGCAAAGGACAGATTCGGTTTGTAGCATGACGTGTACACTCACAGCTCCCAGCATCATAGTCAGCCAGCTTTTGCTGGGCTGCTGCAGCTACGTTCCCAAAACATGCCTTGTGCCGAATCTAAGTAGGTCACACTAGCTACAGTGTGTGGGAACCAAAAATAAATGCAGCATAAAACAGTTTGGTTTGTTGTAATAATAGTAATATAGATAAATTCATGCACGATATTTGCAAATGAAATAAAAAGTAGGCCCAGTTTAAATTTCAGCGAGTCATCTTCGCCGCATCTAGATGGGTAAATGCATTGGGTTACTGCCATGTGATTGGCGGAGAGTGGATGCAGGCTTTTGCTGAAACTCTGGATTGAGGAGACGTTTCTGCTGCTCTCTTCCTGTCAGGGCTGTGGCCTGATGGCTCAGACGGCACCGACGTCAACGCGGCGTGCAGGTCCAACGACAAGAGCCTCCTGGTGACTGGAGATGATTTCGGGAAGGTCCATCTTTTCTCCTACCCCTGTTCACAGTTCAGGGTATGACACTACACACATGGCAAACAGTGGATCTACCGGGGGCAGCATTAGCTCTCAAATAAAATTAACAAGTAGCATTTATGCAAGAACCGCCGCTGGCTACCAATATGATCATTACCATCTGTTTTATTCAGATTTGTATGAATAAGTGTGGATTGTTTTTTTTCCCCTTTCCAGGCTCCGAGCCACGTTTACCGTGGCCACAGCAGCCACGTAACAAATGTGAGCTTCCTTTACGATGACAGCTACCTGGTGTCGACCGGCGGGAAGGATATGAGCGTCCTGCAGTGGAGGATAGTCTGAGCAGCCGGAAAACGAACAGAAACAGTTGGCATCTCAGCCGAACAGAACTGCACTAAAATGAACCAAACTTAAAAACGATGACTCCAAAAACGAAGTGGGTGTGAGTGAGCAGAAGTGGTTGAAATACGGAACTTTTTCCATTATTCTGCCTTTTTAAAGTCACGCTAAATGAACAAAACAATACAAAAAAAAATTTCTCACTGATATCAGCCTCTTCGGCAAAGACACAAAAAATGGAACGAGTCCAACCATCAGAACCAAAGCCTCTGATTTTCTGACTGCACTTATACAGTTTGGATAATACTGTTGTTATTCGTGAGCAGGCGCTGCTCCCGGGAGGTTTGTTTGCTGAAACTGAACTGTTGGGATTCTTTTTCTAACTCTTAAACTTTTGTTTTGTTTTTAACAACTCAGGAAAGCACTAATGAACCAAGACCCTTTCCCACTTAACATATCAGGAACAGCTTCTAGCAGCCCTAAACATATGTCCCACTTACAACGGCTTGCAAAAGTAGTGAACTTTTCCACATGACTACCTCAAACGTTGATGTATTTTACTGGATTTTTATGAGATGGACCATCACAAAGTCATGTATAAATGTGAAATGATGCATGCTTTTTTGTAGTTTTTACAAAGAAAAATCTGAAAAGTGTTTCTCTCATCTACACCCCTCCCCCACCCCCTGGAAGCTGAACCTCTGTAGTCTCTAACACATGAGCTATCAGCAGACTAATTTCTATTTTAGGCCACATCAAGTTAATGAATATCCTTAAAGGGCCGGTTGTGGCAGAACATATTCATCAAACTATAACTTAAAATAGTAGTAAAAAAATCTGTCTCTGCTTTGGACAAGTGCTTCTTAAAATCAAATTATACTGAATATCTTATCGTAATAATATGTTTTAGGAGTCTCTCAAATTCTTCTGAGCCTCCCTGGTAAGGTCTATTCAGGGGTTCTGGAGAGGAGGGTACGACGGATAGTCGAACCTCGGATCCAGGAGGAACAATGCGGTTTTCGTCCTGGCCGTGGAACACTGGACCAGCTCTACACCCTCGGCAGGGTCCTGGAGGGTGCGTGGGAGTTGCCCAACCAGTCTACATGTGCTTTGTGGACTTGGAGAAGGCGTTCGACCGTGTCCCTCGGGGTGTCCTGTGGGGGGTACTCCGGGAGTATGGGGTACCAGGCCCTCTGATACGGGCTGTTAGGTCCCTATATGACCGGTGTCAGAGTCTGGTTCGCATTGCCGGCAGTAAGTCGGACTCGTTTCCAGTGAGAGTTGGACTCCGCCAAGGTTGCCCTTTATCACCGATCCTGTTCATAACGTTTATGGACAGGATTTCTAGGTGCAGCCAAGGTGTTGAGGGGATCCGTTTTGGTGACCTCAGGATCGGGTCTCTGCTTTTCGCAGATGATGTGGTCTTGTTGGCTTCGTCTGAACGTGATCTACAGCTCTCGTTGGAGCGGTTCGCAGCCGAGTGTGAAGCGGCTGGGATGAGGATCAGCACCTCCAAATCCGAGACCATGGTCTTGAGTCGGAAAAGGGTAGGGTGCTCTCTTCGGGTTGGGGATGAGGTCCTTCCTCAAGTGGAGGAGTTTAGGTATCTGGGGGTCTTGTTCACGAATGAGGGAAAAATGGAGCGGGAGATCGATGGACGGATTGGTAGGGCGTCTGCAGTCATGCGGGCGCTGTACCGGTCTGTCGTGGTGAAGAGAGAGCTGAGTCGAAAGGCGAAGCTCTCGATTTACCGGTCGATCTACGTTCCTACCCTCATCTATGGTCACGAACGCTGGTGGTGACCGAAAGAACGAGATCGCGGATACAGGCGGCTGAAATGAGTTTCCTCCGTAGGGTGGCTGGGCTCTCCCTTAGAGATAGGGTGAGAAGCTCGGTCATCCGGAGGGAGCTCAGAGTAGAGCCGCTGCTCCTCCACATCGAGAGGAGCCAGTTGAGGTGGCTCGGGCATCTAGTCAGGATGCCTCCTGGACGCCTCCCTGGTGAGGTGTTCCGGGCATGTCCCACCGGGAGGAGACCCAGGGGAAGACCCAGGACCCGTTGGAGAGATTATGTCTCCCAGCTGGCCTGGGAACGCCTCGGGATTCCTCCCGAGGAGCTGGCCCAAGTGGCCGGGGAGAGGCAAGTCTGGGTCTCCTTGCTTAGGCTACTGCCCCCGCGACCCGACCCCGGATAAGCGGAGGAAGATGGATGGATGGATGGAGGAGTCTTCAAATAAACACTGATTGGATTTTACTGATAAAATTGTATTTAGGTGCCCATGAATAGAACTTAAAGTAACAGCGTGTTTACCATTAATCTCTGGAAATATCCATCGAAATATTGTCGAAAATGAATAAAATGATGCCCAATCATTGAAAGGTGTTGGCCGCTTCATAACATAACCATAAAAAGTGGGTCTAAAATACATGGGCGCGGGTCCCAGTGTATGGGGGCGGACATATTCGATGCTGTATTTCCTTTTATACGAGCCTACATGGACAAAACACATTTACTGATTTTTGAACATGCGGTTACTTCACGATCCCTCGTCCTCTATAAGCAGTTTAAATGAAGAACTCAATGAACAGAGTGAAAAATATATATATGTGAAATATATATGATTTTTATTGGCGGTTGAACTATCTTCTGTAGTAGTAGAAAACTGCGCAATTGGGATTTTTGGCCTTTTTGGCCATCATTTGGCAAGGTTGTATTTAAAACACATTAAATACCGCTTGATTGCAGTGATTTAGGTACGCACTGCCCCCTATCACCAGGGAAACTACCCACTGTGACTTTAAAGGTTCTGTTTATAGGGTCATCTAGAGTCTAGAGGGCCACATAAATGGCTATGGTGTGCTGGATTTGGCCCGCGGGCTTTAAGTTTCACGTGTCCTCTAGCAGGTTCTATTTCAAGGATTTATTTCCCTCAGTCTTTCCATCAACTCTGACCAGCTTCTCTCTCCCTGCTAAAGAGAAAAGCATCCCCACACCATGATGCTGCCACCACCATATTTCCCCCTAGAGATGTATGTGAGGGTTTTAATGCTTGTTAAAAGTCTTTTGGTTCCACTAGATCTTCATATCTATATTTGTGAACGAAACAAAATTACATGCTGCCTTATATTTAAGCACTTTGTGTTGGTCTGCTACATAAAATCCCCAGAAGATACATTAAGGTTTGTTGTTTTAATTTGACCGAATGTGGAAAAGGGTTTAAGGGGTACAAGGAACTGTAAGTATAATTAGAGATATCAGTTAAATCAACGCAGGGTCGTAGTTAGACACAGAAAATTAGGTTTCCGTTAAGTGAAAATTCCTTTGGTTAACTCATCGAAAGTTATTTTTTATTATTATGATTTGCTTCAACATGATCTTAACATAACCGATTCTACAAGTTTGAAAAAAAGCTGAATTTCCTGTGCTTTCGCTTTGAAAATTACTCCTTGTGTGGTCCTGGGTTACACAATTCTGTGGAAAATGTGAAACAGTTTTAGGTCTTTTTTTGGATGAAATGTGTGCTTGTTGTATGTGTCTGTCTGTAGGAGCATCAAAAACAAGCAAATGTTTTGTTTTTTTTCCTCTTGTTTCCAAAAAGTTGTTCTTGAATTGGAAGGAAGAGACCGTTGCACTGTAATCGCCTGACTTTTGCACCAACACTGAACTGAACCCTTTTGGAGGTGTTTTTCCTCTTTAATGCACTGCTTCAACCTGACAAACGCACTGCAGGTTTCTTACTGATCAGCATTAGATGAAACAATCTCTGCTCTGTCACTCTTAGTCATGCTTCATGTTAACCTGTTTTCAGCTCGGAGCCAAACTTTAATGGGATGGAGCCGACCGGATCTCTGCTGACGTGTACCGCGCCTGTAGTTTGAAGATCCTGAACTCTGACTGATGTTTGGAAACTGTAATCTCAGAAAAAAAATCTTCTAACTTCCTCCAGATGGATGTAACAGAACCTGTTCTACCACTTATCCCCTGAAGCTGCAGATTTATTCCAATTAAATACCTAACATCTGACTGAAAGCTAATGAAACCTGAATATCTCTTCTTGTTGTCTTTTTATTTCCCTATGATCCCATAAAGACACAAAACCAAGTATGATACCGTGTTTTGTTTGGAAAGTTAAGCCATCAAAAATTAGCATTTTAAAGAGATAGAAATTGTGGTTCGTTTTTTAAAGTCAGATTTTTACTACATTGTTTATGCATTTATAAATGTCAAAGTAAATGACTAAATATTAAATTAGCAAGCTTGTTGAATATTAGTTTGGAGCTAAATATTTAGGTTGGAAATAAATGGTTTAGCTTACAAAAATATATTATTTTAGCACTGTATATTTAGCTTACTAACTAAATATACTAAACATTTATTATGGAACTGTGGCATTTATAAATTAAAAGCTAATAAAAATGTAAAAATACGGCTTTAAAAAATCCAACTGCATTTATTTTTCTCTTAAAACAGGCGAATTTAATTTACCCAAATTATTGCTGTTAATTTTTGACTGTGTAACTTTACTAACGCTACCCCATATTATGATATAAAAGGAACATTTAGAAAATGAAACTACATAAAAGATCATGTCAATAATAAAAAATCAAGTGATAAAAATGGATAGGATAAAAGGCTTTTGAGTTTCCTCCAACAGTTTTTGTTTTTGTTGGTGTTTGAGAAATGCGTTTTCGTCAGAATATCAGCTTTGTTCAGTTGGTACCCCACATTTGATTTTTGTTTGTTCTGATAAGAATTTTCCGATGGACACAAATCACTTCCTATTCTTGAGGTAAGACTCAAACTATATAAGTGCTGTACCATTAAGTCCGACCCAGCTCTCCAATCGTTCCAGTAATATTTTGTCATCAACCGTGTCAAACGCTGGACTGAGGTCCAACAGAACCAGAACTGTGGTTCTGCTGATGTCTGTATTTATGCGGATGTCATTGAAACGAAACCAGACTGAATAATTTTATAAGGAGTCTTTTATATTCAGGAATGTAGTTAACTGTTGAGTTACATCTTTTACAATAATCTTACTGATGAATGGGAGATTAGAGATTGGCCTATAATTCTGCATCAATGTATTTTCTAGGTTCTTCTTCTTTAATAGGGGTTTGATAACTGCTGTTTTGAGGGCCTGAGGGGAAGACACCTGACTGGAGGAATGCGTTAACTATTTGCATCAGATCCGACTTAATGACAGGGAGAACGTTCTCTTAAAAAGGTGTGGGTAAGATATCGAGGCAGCAAGAGGAGTAGTTTAGCTGTTTAATAATTTCATCTAGATGTGATTGATTTAGTTGTTTAAAATCAGACATTTTATCCGCATTATTTTTATATGGGAGTGAGAAATAGTGGTGGGTTGGGTGCTGCTTTACAGATCTTCTAATTTCCAGGATCTTTTCAGTGAAGAAGAAAACAAATTCATTACAGGCCCTGGTGGAGTGAAGCTCAGAGGCTGCTGTCATTGAAGGATTGGTTAGTCTCTCAACTGTTTAGAATAGAGTCCGAACGTTATTAATGTTTCTGTTAAGGATTTCAGAGAGGAATGTTTCTCTTGCAGTTTTCAAAGTTAAGTTATATTTGTTCAGCCTGTTTTTGTAGATCTCATAGTGAACCTGAAGTTGTACAATACAAGGGTGCTGCCTTATATCCAATCCATACTGGAAGTCTCAAGCAGAAGTTAGGTAAACACCACTGTAATGTTAACTATTTATTGATATAACTACTCCTAAATTTTGAAATAAATAGATGGATCACATTAGATTTAGGCACTGGTCCTTTAGTATTAGGGTTAGGGAACTGGTAAAGCTAGGTTTAGGTAACGCTTCTAGAATTTTAGGATTATAATAAATCAACCAGGCTGGCCAATGAGAGATTAGAAAGACGGGACCTTGCCTCTTAACAGGTACAATTCGGCATGAACACCAAATAAGCAATACATACATTACACTAAGAAAAAAACTGCTTGGGATTTATCTTCGTAGACTTTATTCATTTATATCTATTAGCAACAGTACATGAGGTGTCTATCTATATATTATATCTATGCTTCTCTTCTTTTACGCTAGTTTCCACTTAGGACTTGCGACATAGATTGGATTGTAACTGCAGAAAGGTCCTTCTCGTTTTTTTCTTACATAAAAAATGTAATAACTGACTTATAATTATTTTTTTAACCTTTAACTTTTTAACATTTTCTTTGGGTTTGAGCTTCAGATTAGCTCAGGAAATAACCATTTAGCCATAATTGTTTTTAGGATAAACTAATTAAACTCAGCCTCCTCTCACAGATTAGACGAAATCCAATTTGTGGCCTTAAAGGGAAAGTAAAGTTTTTGCAACCTAGACCTTATTTTTGGCATGCATTATGATCACTAACTCACCCAGACAAGTTTGGAGCCCGTAGAAGTCCTTCGGGAGAATTTTAGATCTATTCATGATCAGCATGTATCCATATAATGGGAATTAATCGGACAACCAAAGTGCAGCTTGTAGATTCAATTCAATTCAATTCAGTTTATTTATATAGCGCCGTTTCACAACAGATGTCATCTCAAGGCACTTTACAAGAAGAGTTATTACAATACAATGTTTAATATAGAAATTAGAGAACCACAGAAGATTGCGTCGTGTAATTCTCAGCAATCCCTCACACTGAGCAAGCACGAAGCACGGTATTATCTGCCACAAAACTCCTTCACTTCACTAATGTTTTCTTATGAATTGCTAGCACTATTCCCCGGTGAGTTTGGCGTCTCTAAAGGTAATTTGTTGTTTTCTAAGGGGTGTTTTACAGGCATTTATTCCAACTACAGTAAGTTTCAATGACATCACTGCCATACAGCATCCCAGTTGTAGTCTGAGTCTTTGCTTGACGGCGGTTGGCTAGTCAGAGTTTGCTTACTGCAAACATCAACGTTTTGCATTTGTGTGTTCCCAAATTGCACAAACAAAATGACCAAATGGACTAAAGCCTAATTTTTGCTTCTCCGACCGCAAATATGCAGTCAGACGCAGACGTATTGACAGACAGTGTTGGGCAAGTTACAGAGAAATTGTAATATATTTCACATTACTAGTTACAATGTCAAAAATGTAATAAGTTTGCATTACATATTACTGTCTCAAAAATGTAACTGAGTTACACTACTTGAAGTTACTTTTGGCAAAATATCTTAAATATCTAACACGACTTCTAACCACTGTAACTTATCAATTTAAATTTTACACAAGTGTCACACCACAAATACTGTATTTTTAACACTATTTTATTAAAATTAGGTCTCTAGTTCCTTTGCATGCCTTCTTTTTCATGGTACTGTTTATTAAATCTAATCAAAAGACGGTGCTGAAAGTGCTCATCACAAAGATGGTTGACAAAGATGAGACTCTGATGTCTGAAGTCTTACAACAGATGGTTAGGAAAACAGTGTGAATAATGCTGCTGTTTAAATGTACAGTCGATCTTTTCCTCATCCGTCCTGATTCTCTGATGTTTTAGTTTTGAGCAACAGGAAGTGGATCTTCTTCTACCGTATCCAACTTGATTTGGTCTGTTGCATTAGTTAGCCAGAAAAACAATTTAAAATGCATTTGTAACTTGAGTTACTAAAATTGTAACTAGTAATATATTGATGTATATTTTGTAAGTAATGCATTACATTACTGTTACTGAAAAAAGTAATCTATTCCTGTAACGCATTACTTTTGTAATGCATTACTGCCAACACTGTTGACGGAAACGTCTTTCGTTTATGGTTCTCCGTTTTTTTTCCCTCCACTCTCCATTGCTTTTCCAGCGTTGTACGAGCAGGACAGCAGGGGGCGCTAACTTTTCATGCCGTATCTGCCTACTGTCACAGCATCGTTTCAGTTTTTTTCTAGGCTTCTGAATGAATTTCTTCCTCAGGGAGCAACGGACGACAGAAAGTACGTTTTGATTAAACACATGGAAACAAACGCACAGGGACGTCACACTCGTGGGGGGTGTGGGGGTTCAACCCCCATACTTTTTCTGCAGTTTTTCACAAACTACTTACAGCAGTCGCCCCTGTTTCTCTGGCCGCTGATAAGTTCCCGCCCCCTCGGAACAAGCTGACCGTTAAATCTAACACACCACGACAGCAAGTTAAGGCAGAACAGCCAATCATCAGGCGGTCACAGAGGGCAGATTTAACATCTCACTTTTCCAGGTACTTTGAATGAGTGTTTACATCTTTTAGACATTTAAATAGGCTTGATATGTGTTTGGGAAGATGTTCTGTTTATGTTTTGTTGATAAGTCGAGTGTCTTCTGTATTATTATTTCTTTTTTTAGACTAATTTTAATATTGTTCAGCAGCTCAGTTAACTAAATGTGGTTGTATATGCGGCATGCAGTAGTGAAGGAAATTGACAAGGAGGGGTGAATTGTCACTGATAAGCAGCATATTTATTGGTTTATTGGATATTTTGAGGATTGTTTGTTGATTAGCTGAATACTTTGGGGATACTTAACGATTGTTTTATTGTACCTCCATGTTGAGGAGAACAAACTGAGAAATGATGCCACAGTTCTAGAACAGGTATGCAAACAATGAAAAAAGTGGTTAATATTTTAATGTTTAAAAACTGAAATTTTTACAGTATTTATACCACCAGAAATAAAACTGTGTTTTTTTTTTATTATTTGTATTGATATCTCCCCTTTTCAAGGTGTAAGAAAGTGTCAGACCCATGCTACTATCCAGTTTACCACTGTCTTTTTTTATCACGCAGAATCATTAAGATTTAAAAAAAGGAAGAGGCAGGAAAAGAGTAACACATTTTTCAAGAGGAATCCTGTAAGTGAAGTTAAGACGCCTATGAAGGAAGAGAGATTCTTATATCCCTCCCAGGTGCACGGATGTGTCTGGTGTTTTTATATCAAAATCACTATTTCATTTCAAATATTTTGATTAGAGTTTGAGGATGTGGCCAGGAGTGAGGAAGACGGAGATGAAGATGGAGGAAAAGGGAGATCAGATGAACAGGGTGAGGGAGAGGTAAGAGAGGAAAAGGATGAAGATGAAATGGTTAAGAGGAGCGGAGAGTTCAACCCCAGCTGTTACTTTCATGATCAGCGTACATCCATATAATGGGAGTTAATGGGGCAACCAATATGCAGCCTCTGAATAAAGCATTATCTGCCACATAACTTCTTCATTTAACCAATGTTTTTTTTATGAATCGCTGGCACTACTGTGGAAGCTGAGCTTAAGCCTAGTTTATGCCTCTCCGTTTTGACAGAGACGGATTGACGCAACGCCATTATCTGTCGACGCAAGGGCTCTCCGTCACCTACGCAAGGACGCACGGAGTAGAACCCCGTTTTTTTTTACTATCCGTCTCCGTCAACGGAGAGCGTAGGCATCTGATTGGTCAGTTCCAGCAACAGCCAGAGATCGCTTCACCAGAACGGTGCTCTATAGTCGCTATAATCAGTAGTTAAAGCAGCGTTTGGCCACTGTATGCTTTATATTGAAAGGATAACTTATCTAATCAGTTCTTTTGGTGATTTTGAACACAAGGAGTTGTAGGAAAACAACAAAAAAGGCTGCTGTGTTTGCAGGGGTGTAGCAAGCTTTTCAAAAGTGTAAACAATAAAACCGATCAATACCATGACTGGTGGCCAAACTTCTCCAACCTAGTCTGGATGATTAGGCACATTTAATGCCTGCTATAAATAAGGTCCAGGTAAAAAGAAAAACTGTACTTCCACTTTAAACTCAAGTCCACTTGGTAAATCAGCAGTAAAATAATGCAAAGCACGCCAGCAAGTCCACCTCTGAATGGTTTAAAGGGCAAAATGAAGGAGGCCCTTACCTAGTTCAGATGCTGAGTGTAGTATGACCATAAACATACTGTTTATTCTTGAAAACCCTTCAATGCGTCCAAAATTAAAATTGTTATACCAATATGGTAGTAATAACTTTGATTTTTTTTTTTATTCCGAGCTTCCTTTGTTTACTTTTATAACTATTGTTGATTTTTATTTTTATTTCTAAAGAAGAAATCCAGATTAGACGCGGTAATTTGCGACACCCACTGGAGTCTCGCTCCCACCTTTGGGAATCACTGGATTATCCATTGGTGGGAAGAGGGTGGGGGTGGTAAGATTCATAGGAGGGTTGCTATGTGCGCCTTGGCCGCAGGGGGGAAGCCTTGAGTCGCCCATGTTCCTCCTCCTCCTTCTTCGCCCACCGCGTTCAGCAATTCCAGAGATCTGCATCCAGCGCACCAAAACACTCCGAATGGGAGGAAATGTGGCGTGAAGGAGACTTGCGGCCGAGCAGCACCGGCACCGTTCACCGAGCCTCCCTGAACCGAACATGGGCCTGAGGAGACGCGAGAGTACCGCCGTAGCACCGCTGACACAGCGCAACACAAAGCGCATGGGGGAACGCACTCTGGTTTAGCGTCTGCGGATCGTTTCAGCGCTTTTTCTGACCGACGCGCACAGAGGACGCTTTTGAGAGGCTGGAGGGCCGACTGCAGCCTCCCAGGCTGGTTTCCCCCCCTACATATACCAGACAGATCTACTTCTCATCAGCGCACAACCTCCGACTGCATAAAGGAGGAGGAGGAGAAGGAAAATGAGGTAAGCTGCCGCGGCTCCATGCGCTCAGTCTGACGCGTCATGACAGATGCTCTGCCCTCTGACTGCAGCTCCCTTCCCTCTCACACATTATGTCTCAATATCACTGCAGCCGCTTTGGCTCATTCATCAGCTCGCTTCTGACATCCAGCGGCCTCCTCCACCCTCTCCCTCCCTTCACGGGGCTTATTTTAAACCCTTCCCTGCTCCTTTTCCTCTCCATTGTCACCGCCGGACCCGCCCTGTGTGCCGAAAGCCGGACTCAGGCCCGGCTTGCGTTGTCATGGAAACGACAGCCTTATGTATGGAGAAAGAAAAAGGTCTGTTTTAGGGGGAATATGACCGCCATATGTGAGCTGCAGCAGGGGGGAGAATAGGAGAAGCGGGGCTGCTTGTGGCAGCAGCAGGAGGAGGAGGGGGTGTTTATTCTAGTGGTTGCCAGGCAGGTTAACAGCTCACCCACTTCACACACACTCCTCCGGGACGGATCCATACGGGCCAGCTTTGGAGCAGGTTTGCTCTTTTTAAAAAAAAAGGAGCTTCTGGAAGACTCATAAATCTTTTCTCTTTATTTATTTATTTATTTTTTTTTTTTTTGGTTATTCAGTCCTCAGCAGCACCGTCTGCCTGTGCTCACTTCTATTTATGCATCACTCCTTTCAGCTTTGACTCCTTCGTGCTTCCGTAGCTGCATCCTGCACCATCCCGTTGTGAAGCTGCAGATTTACTCTGACAGCTCTGCTCAGATTGCTTGATTGTGCCCGAGTCTCTCCACCTCTGTCCTGTAGCTTAACCGGGTCAGAACCAGCAGCTGAACTGCTTTCCTCTCAGACAGTAAACATGTGTGGCTCCTTCCAGCTGGATGAACACACTGTTTCCTCTCTCTCTCTCTGTGAAGCTCAGCTCCTTGTGTCCTGTGTGTTTATTTTTGCCAGAGGCAGGTCTGGTCTTTGACTTAGGCCCCAAAGGGAAGTCTTAAATCTCCACCAAGAAACCACAAGGTGACCCGGCTCTTCTTTTGCAGGATATGGAATAAGATTTTCAAATTGTTCAGCCTCACTCTTTGCTTTGTTGCAAAATAAGGTTCATGCATTTATGTTTGTGCATAACCGTAAGACTCAAGTAGACATGAGTGTATTTTTAACTCAGTGCTTCGGCTGTGCGTTATTTTACACTGTCAGCTCTCATGAATTTCTTGCTGCTGGATGTGGGGGAAGTATTAAACAGTTTGGCCTTCGTACTGCACCATCACTGCAGGGTGATTTTTGTGGTGGTGACTCATTGTTGGAGAGGTAGAATGACGGAGGAGACACTGGGAGGTAAAATGCTGAGCTGTGTTGCTGCTGTCCCATGTGAGCCAACTTCATCCATCTCCAAGCTTTATATAGACAGAGAGAGATTCACAATACAGGCTGGAATTTAGGGGAAGGTGAAAACTTCAAGGGAAGAAAATTTTGTTTTTTTTCTATTCCAAGGTTTCAAAAGGAGACATAAAAGTTTTACATTTAATAGCTTTTACTTAAAAAGTTAAAAGGTTTTAACCATAAGAGAAATGGCATTTTCTGCCATTTATGGCAGAAATTAGTCCCAGAAAATGAATTATTTTTCAAACCATTTTGGCCATGTCGAATGAGTATAGTCGACGTTTTGGTTTACTCAGTTATGTCGGTTCCTAAAGCTGCACATACTCCAAGATATTTTTTTTCGAAATACAATAAATTTCACGTGGAAACCTGATGAAAAGGCCAAATTGAACATAAACTAAAAAACAAAACAAAAAAAAACCTAATATTTTTGTCCACCAGATGGCGGCACTTTCTCACCACTCGACACAGACAGCCAAGTCTTACAGTTTCTGCTAATTCCTTCAAGAAATAAAATTGTACTGCTGTTAATCGCAATAGTAATAATAATAACAATAATGAAAGCTTTTTCTTTATTTCAAAGATGTACAAATCAAATGTCAGAGAGGGCAAAAGTTTAACAAAAGGAGGAAGAAGAAGAACAAGAGAGACATAATCAAACATAAAAAACCAAAACGTTCATATTCAGGTCGAAAAGGAGTAGGAAGAAGCCAATGCTTGAAAAAAATAAAACCATGTGTAAAAAAAAATATTACACCAGATTTTAAGACAGTTATGTTTATAAAAAGAACTAAATTATACCCTCAGAATCCAATAGCCAATTATTGATCTATCTCAGATTAATGATAGCACAATATTAAAACAGTTTAACACCTTAGTTTTGGTTGGTTTTTGTGAGCATTCAGTTAATTTATCCTGATTTATAAACCAGTTGCTCTGCTCGCAGACCACCACGCCACCTCCACCGAGTTTTACTGCCAGGGGGATGGTCTCTGTTAGATCTTTTTTCTCGTCAGTCTGTAGAATACGTTCCTAAAATTCATGGTGTTCACGGCAAATGCAAGAATAGCTTTCTGTTCTTGGTCTGTTTCTGGCAGAAAAACTCTTCCATGGAGACCAGTTCTGCTCAGTCTGTCTTATTATAGAATCATGAACTCTGACCTTTAGCTGAGACAAATGAGGCCTGCAGAACCTGGAGTTTTGGGTTCTTGTGGCCCCCTAGATGATCCTCCGAGTCCTTTTGGTCGGTCAGTCTCAGATTTCTTACGATCGGGCCATGATGTGCTGCTTTATGAGGCTTTTCCGCCTGCTTCATGTTGTCAGATTGGCTCCATTTAAGTGATTTCCTCTGGAAGATTGGGATTTATTCCGTGATCTGAAACATTTAAGTATGATCAAAAAGTGAATATTCTTTTTAACTGCAAACAGAAAACGATTTCAATGTGTCTCATAAAACATCTTGCTGCTACTGTGGGAAAATTTAGTTGTTTAAATTTTACTTCAGTAAACGTGATCACTTCTGGGGGGTTATGTATTCCTGTTGTATTTCCCTGACCTTCTCAGCTCCAAGCTGCATATTTCCTGCCATTTTAAGGCGCACAAAGCCATCTAATCTTTAAGATTGCTCTTTGTTTGCTTCCTGCGACTCGGCTTGCCGTAAAGAAGCTTAGTGTCTGCGTTGCCTCGGCCAGATGGACCCCTGTCTGTGGATACATTCACATGAAACCACACAGGGGCAACAAAGCTCAGTATGTCTGAAGTGGAATAATTGGATGGAGTGAAGTTGCCTGGAAGCGTTTTCACATTTACAGATTGCTTCATGCTCTAGGCGGACATATGTAAAATCTGTTTCCTAAAAGGGCCAACATGTAATTTCCATCCTGTGGAAGTCATTCCTCGGAGGCCGGTCTGCAGAGATCACATGCTCTCTCCCTCTCCGTTGCAGCGCTTTTCATCTCCCTCTCCTTCCCTTTCCCTCCTACTCTCTCTCTTTCTTTGCTGCCGTGGTGGTTTTTAAAAAAAAACAGCTTTTTGAGGATGGGAAGAGGTGAAAGAGTGTGCTGCAGCATGTGTAGCTCTCCGTCGTCTCGGACCAACACTTCCCCCTCTCCTCCATAATCTTCCCCCTCTTATATCTCCTCTCATCCTCGTCCTCGAGGATTGCGTCTTCTCCAACGACATGTATTCCTTGGATGACTTCGGGTAAGGCTGCACGACTCTTCCTCGCCGCCTTTCTTTCTGTGTCTGTGGAGTTGTTGCAAGTCGCTGTCGGATTAGTTATGGAATGTGTGGGAATGATTCTTCGCTCCTGAGTGTTTCTTTTTAAAGTTTGGCTCAGCTTTCAGGCCACATAATCTGTTTTCTTCTTGAGAGAGCATTTGTAGGATCGCTTGTCTGAAAGAAAACTGGATTTTTTCTAGCTATGCAGGGTAGAGCAGAAACGCTCCTGGTGTTGCAGAGAAAAATGCGAGGAAAATGTCCTCTAAGAGGCAGCTTCTTTTCACCCTCTCGTCTGTGTTTTCTTTGCTCAGAGAGAATTGATTTTGATTAGTTTGGTTCATATTTTTCCACGCAAAAGGAATGGGTCTCCTCATCAATGCTGCTAATTCACAGCAGTGATCTGACTCAATGCAGCACATAAGCAGGAGAGACAGGAAGAAAAGGATAGAGAATGTTAATCTAGGATTGCTGGATGAGCTGGAATACCAGGAGCCAGATGATATACAAAGAGGTTTGTGCATAATGTGGCAGATTACAGCTGCTTGGTGCTGATTTGTTGCAGCTACCCTACAGATGTGGGTCAGGAGGGATAATATCGATGGTTTAGACTTGACCATGTGAACTCTCGTAATCTATTGCTGCCAGATCACATTGGACACCCGTTCGCATCTCATGAAAGTGACTCAGATTGTCTTTTCATCTCACAAACACATGAATCCCTTATCAACAGATCTGGTTTTAAAAAAGTAGGGTACAGGTTAGTGTTTGTATTGTACAGTATATAACTGCCTACTAGCCTAAGGCCTGATTGGCTTGTAAAGACATTTGGAATAAATAATTCATGTAATCTGGGGCGATCAGTGTGCTGATTTTCTGCTGCTCGCCAGGCATGATATGAAACTTTATCTGAGTACAATAGAGTAACATTAAAAAGTGAATTTAATTCACGTCAAAAAGTGAAACCTAAGCTTTGTGTATATATCGATTTATACATAAGGGTGTATTTCAGTTTATTTGAAACCTTATTGCTTAGAGTTGATGAGTCACATCAGTTTCTGTGAAAGTCTCACAGCCTGCTTGTCTAAACTGCTATTAAGTCATTTCCTAGACTGGTACCAATAGACCCACAGCCTGGTGCTGGAGTCACAGCAACCACAAAAAACAACCATCCTGAACCAATGGTTAAACATAGTGGTGCCAGTATGTTGATGTGGGGGGGGTTCGGATCTTCACCTGGGGCACAGCAGCTGGTGGGAGTAGATGAGACGCTATATAGAGCTAAAAAACAGGAAGAGAACCTCTTAGATTCGCAGATTCATGTATTAGAATGGTCCCGTCAAAGTGTAGACCAAAAACCTGTGGAGAAACTGTGGCAAAATTTGAAAAACCATGTTTACAGGTGCTCTCCAAACAATCTGAGCTTGAGCTGATTGGCTTTATCTTTTGCACAGTTAACATTTTATTTCTTAAAAAAACTGG
The DNA here is from genome assembly GCA_028564705.1 of Apricaphanius iberus. Taxonomy (NCBI): domain Eukaryota; kingdom Metazoa; phylum Chordata; class Actinopteri; order Cyprinodontiformes; family Aphaniidae; genus Apricaphanius; species Apricaphanius iberus. Next base: position 599,654 of record JAPXFQ010000831.1, on the reverse strand, counting down.
AAAAATGATTAATTCTTTCCTTCCACTTCACGATATTGCACAGTGTACTTATCTGTCACTTAAGCAAATAACAAATGGTTGACATGTTACACATCTTAGTGGTGCACATAACTGCAGTGCCACACTGCTTATGGATGGAACATCCTTAATAGTCTATTTACAGCGCGTTATATTATAAATGTAATTCTATTCCTCAGTATTTTGTGACAAACTTGTAAATTAAGCTTTGATCAGACACTTGTAATGTTTTCTAAAGGATGGTTGAGTCTTATGTTTAGTATTGTTGGATTAAGGTATTGTTAGGGGTGTAATGGTACATAAACAACACAGTTCCATATTTTCTTTCAATCAAGAAAAATAAACATCTGTGTATGACTTTTTTTCACTTTGATCAACATTAAACACAGAATATTTTTCTTGAATTTCTTCCTCTCAATCCCCAACTTAATTTGTTAAATTTATTTTTTTTAAGTTATAGAAAAGTGTTCTGTAACTATATTATATATATATATATATATACATATATATATATATATATATATATATATATATTTATATATATATGTGTATATATATATATGTGTATATATATATATATATATATGTGTGTATATATATATATATGTATATATATATATATATATATATGTGTGTGTATATGTATATATATAGTACCATTAGACATAGCCAGAGTAGAAAACATATACCCAATTTAAAACAATCTGTGTTAATGTTTAGAAATGTTTAAACAATACCCTTATTCGAGAATTAAACATTAAATCCCTGTGGAGTTGTTTTGATAATTTGACAGCCTAGTCTCCCAGCTGTACTTAAATGCAGCATGGGCAGCATTTATCAACGGTGATTCATCCGATTTCTCTTTTATACTAACTAAGGAGTTTGTTCTTATTGGATGCTACTGGTAGCATCTTAGCAGCTTGACATTGTTTCAGGAGAGTCATTCAGTGCAGAGCGTGTCATCGACCTTATTGCTACTGAAAGATGCGTTCTGACAAAGTTCTGATTCGGTCCATCTTTCTTTTTCTACTTTAGCTGGATGAGAAACCATTAATGTTCCCAGATAAAACAGTGATCGCCGAGAGTCCTTTCTGGGTTGTTTTTATGTAACTTTTAAAGTTGCGCTGTAAAATGTTGCACTGCGCTCAGTTCAGCACATAACTCTATGTGTTCAGGTAGTAAACTGCTGGATGTGTTCGGTACACGTGCAAAACGAACCGAAAGGGCCGTACCAAAAATAAAAATAGATGTATCGCTGCACTCCTAGTTTCTAGGGTTTCCTGTTTGTCAGACTAGAAATGCACAGTATATAAAATTGTAGTTTGTAGATATTGTGTTCAGTGTTTTTGTCACAAATGAATGCTTAGATGTAATATTTTTTTGGTTATAATATTTCAGGTGTAATGCATTAAACGTCTGACATTTAATAATATATTTGACACCCCCTCTCTCCCGCTAAATAACCCAACAACATGATGCTGCCACCCCTGTACTTTATAGTTGGAATGACGTTCTCAAGCTTGCAGGCTGTACAAACCCTTTGATTTTAGTTTTATTAGAAATTAAGGTCTTTGTGTCAGATTGCATTTGCAAAATGTAATCTCTTTCATGTTGCTTTTGCTGGGTTGATGTAAACCTGTTCATCTTTAGGATGCAGAAATGTGAACCACACTTGTGTAGGTCCACCTTTCACTTCATGAGATTCTAGCTGATTTCTTTTTTTTTTTTCCTATAATGGAACACATGGGAGCAGCACACTCTTAAAAGCACAGTGAACCAGTGTATGTAACCTTCTGACTTAAAAAAAAAAAAAACATAACCGAAATATCCTCTATTGTCCCACTGGGGGGGGGGGGTTCAGGAATAACAACAGCAAAGTGGCAGTAAAATAGTGTGCAGTAATTATAGATCTCATACTCGGATCCAAGAAATGTGCAAACGGAGTAGGATAATTTAGAAACATTTACATAATGTGCATCTGTGTCTGTGCATTACAGACATCAGACTATTTGCATGGGGTGGGAGTTGAAGATGGTAATAAAAAAACATCATAAATACACAAAAATTAGAGTAGATAGTTCTGTAAACCCGTCCTTGGGGATTTGCGCGCAACTTGAAGTGTCACTTTCCCCTAAAACGGAGACTGAGTAAACTGGGTCGGTCGCTTTGTGGCTGTTGATGGACATTCAGTATGAAACCCTCCGGCGGCTAATGAGCGTTGTGTTCGTGTACGTATACCCGCCGCAGCTGTCCTCTGATGCAGAGGGCATCCCAATCAATATTAGTCACCACTGTTTAGACCACTGCTTGTAATTGTAGGCTCTGCTCATCGCCGAGCGGCTCTGGGATCTGTAGGCTGGTGAAGATGAGAGCTGTGGGGTAACCGGTGGAGCCCCAATAACAGACTAAAAAACAACTGCACCATGTGTGGATGATGGAAGGGGGCAGGGCCGAGGATATGAGGTAATCCCCCCTGGGTAAACAATATGACAACAGCAGAGGCTCATCCACACACATGCTCAGCCACACAGCTGGCAGGTCAATGACTTCATCTCTGCCCGTCTGTCAATCATCTCTTTGTTGCTGGAAGGATGGATTATTGGTCCCCCTTTGGATGCAGCAGTGCATGAATTCAGAACCACTGGATGCTTCTCTTCGCTTTTATCGGAGGGATGTTTTCTTTCTTCTCAATTTGCGTCTCTTTGGCCGAACACAAGGACTAAATCCGTTCTGTGTGGGTTGTAGTTTCGCTTTACAGGGCGCCTGACCAAAATGGACATACATCGGGCCCAAGCTGCACGTTACTGCCTCCCTCAGAGTGTCAGCGACTCTGGATTGTTTTACAGCCATATCGCTGCCAGGTTTGTGCTGACACTTTGTTTTGTCTGTGGATGAGTGTTTCATTTTAAATGTCACAGAAGAGGGAAGTGAAATATCTCAAAAACTAAAATGAAAGTTTAAAAAGAACATGTTAAAGTGACTTTACAGTCAGATGGACCGAATGAGAATGTTATTATGGGCTAAGATTCTCCCCGACATTCCTGCAGCACAGATGGACAACTCTTTCCTTTCTGTGTTTTAATCAGAGCTAAAATACTAATCTGTAATCTTAATCTGCGCTATAGAAATAGAATTGAGGTTGTTTGGGATTAGTTACGGTGTACATGACTGCTTTGAGGTAACTGCTGATATGTTTTTTTTCTGTGTGAGTGAAGCTGAGCCACCTTTTTGTAGATCTTGTCTGATTGCATCGTTTCAGAGAAAGGCAGGAGACGCTGCAGCTCTCTGTGACTCCGCGAAGAGCCTCGTCTTTATTCCAGACACTCTGCGGCTTCACACAGAGCATCTACACAGAGCGGAGCTCTTGAAGGCCTCCATGCATTTTTAATTCACACTCGTATTAAACGCAGCTCGGCTCCTGGCTCCTGGTCTTTGGGGCCAGAGGTCTTATTTCTCCTTTCTTCGTGGAGGTGATGCGAATAGGGGAGCTGCTGCTACCAGATGTTTCCTGGAGCTGCTCTGTTGGAGGCCTGGTTTTCATGATGGAAATCGTTGTAGGGAAAAAAGAGGAACAATTAGAGAAAATTTTGTGTTTCTTAAACTGTCCTGACCTTTGGTGTTTTAAAAATGTCTTTGCTTTATACTTAATATGAAGCTGTTAGCTGCTGAAGCTCTTTTATTTTGTTGGTATCTGCATGTAATTATGACGTGGAGATTTAAAGATCAGACATACAGGGAAACGCCAACCATGGTTCATATTTTTGTGTACTGTAAAGCTTAACCCGCTGGATAGATCATTCTGGCATGGGGATTGTCTTTTTGCACGCAGTGACTGGCATAGGGCTAAGACCATAACTATTAATGTGGTTTACATTAATGCCATAAGGACCACAGGCTTTGCTCCCTCTGTTATCATTTGGGACTTAACCACGCTGTATTGTACATTTATAGTGTTTGTGTGTGTAGCGGGTGGAGAGACTAGATAAATTCAGTCTATGGATGTGGGTGCACTCAGGACAACATCTGGGATTAGCATGTTTAGGCTTCAGATTATAGATTATAAACCTAGCACCAAATGTGAAATCATTTGTCTTTTGGTTTCATTTTTCTTTCCTGCAGCAACATTTCTTGGCAATAAATCTGTTTATTTCCTCCGAAACGGTGCGACATTTGTAAGGAGAATACTTCAGCAGGTTGAGCAGAAGAGTTGAGTGGATTTGCCCCGGCTGCACCAGCGGAAAACATGCCAAATCCTCTCTGCTGATGCCAGATACCTCTTTTGCTCCTGTTTGGTAAATGAATAAGTTTCTAAATTGCTCTATCTCTTGTTTCTTCTAAATGTAATCATCTGGTAATGAACACCAGAGAAGAAGGGAGAAAAAAAAAGGTTTTCTCACTGTATATGTTTTTTTGGGTTATGTTGTCAAGACATACACAGAAATAATCAACGATTAATTTTCCTTACTTTCTGTGCTAAATTTATGAATCACCTCAGTCCCAAGACCAACACCTTGTAATGGTCCAGAGTAAAAGCAGTTCATACTCAACGGGATTTCTACATAAACCTAAGTTTACTTCATATTTATGCACAGAAAAGTTGGAAACCTTGGAATGATTCCTTTGTTTAGGTTTAGCTGTGCATTTCTACTGGTGATTTGTTTCCAGATCTGCATCTTGACTGTTTTTTATAGTTTGCTGTACAATGAAAGAACCGCAGTGCACATTCTGTGGCAACTCCGAAACCTGTAACAGACGCATGTTTTAAATGTCATATTTCAAGATCTTAAAGATATTTTCAGTTTTTACGGTGTTTCAGATTTAGAACAAACTTTATTAGATTATATTTTATGTCTTAAATCAAGAAACATGTAAAAGAAAGAAACAACAGGGCCGCTGAGAAAAGATTGCCCAAGAGTGAGGAAGTTGCAAAGTAATAATAGTAGTAGCAGACATTGGATGAGTTTCTCAGGGGAATAAAATTACCCTGTGGTGAGTTCAGGGTGCCCTGTAATTAACCACATTGATGAAGTCCGCATGTGACAAATTCATAAAATCAGACATTCAATTTCTGCTCTGCTCCATTTCTGACCATCGTTCTAACTCTAATTCCCCCCCAACAACAGTCTCACTGTTCACAGCAGTGAATGGAAGCATCTAAAACTGGATCCCTGCTCCGCCGTACCGAGTTCAGTTTAAAAATTTGCCCTTTTGTTTACAAAGCTCTTCAGATTCTGGCTCTCTCCTACTTCTCAGAGTTGCTCACATCCCCCATGCACTGAGGTCTGCTGAACGTCTGCTTTTACGAACTTTACGAAAAGCAAATTGTAAATCCCGTGGTGACCATGCTTTTATAAATGCCGCTCCACAAATTATGGAACACATTTTCACTTTTTTGTTGAGACAATCCACCTATGTAACAATTTTTAAATCACAATTTACATCAATTTATTTTAGTTTGGCTTTTGATGACCAAGATCTGTTTTTATCAGCAGTGGTCACACTTTTCTTTATGTGTTTTATGTTGTACTTTTGTAACGATGTAATGAAGCAAGGACCAAAATACAAATACTCTTGTAGTGCAGAATTTATTATAACTGGAATGGGAGATTTTGCATCATGGATGTGCAGCCGACAACTCTGCATCAACTGCGTGATGCCATCAGGTCAATATTGACCAAAATCTCTGAGGAACGTTTCTGGTACCTTGTTGAATCTATGCCATGAAGAATTAAGGCAGTTGTGAAAGGAAAAGGGGGTCCAACCCGGTACTAGCAAGGTGTACAGAATAAAGTGGCCAGTGAGTATATAAAGAGGATCTTTTGTGAAAGTAGGAGTGCTCACTTTGCTTATTTCTGTTGCCATAAAAGCGTTTTATTGAGAAAGCAGTTGGATTTCTGTTTTCAGTAGTAGTTTGTTCTCTGCTCTGCCAAATGCTACATAATCACTCCATATGTGGTGGTGCAGATTTTATTTTATATTGGTCCCTATTTTATAGACTGTCATTATTTACAATTTAGTAAAAAGGCAGAAGGTTTACAGCACTAAAATATCATTGAACATATCCTTTAACAGTTATAGCTGTTTTTCAGATTTTTCAATGACATTGTGCTGGATTTATAGTATAAGTATTTATAGTGTCTAAAATTGAAATGAAATTGTCTAAAATCTTGAAGACTCATATTAATAAGTCTTTGCCTGAAGGTGACTCTTTTCCTGACTTCAGAAACAATGCAGCAGTGATACTGAAACTTGGGTTATTTCGATAAGTCTCGATCCGTTTGTTTTTAACAAGCGAACTGGATCCGACCTGGCCTTTCGCTGCTCCTCTCCCATAAAGCTGTCCTGTTCTGTTTTTAGTTCCCGGTGCCTGTTTCCCCTGCCCGTGAGCAGTACTTTCCCCCCGTTGGAACAGATTAGAGGTCTTGCGCTGGAGTTAAGTCGTGGTTAATTTAGATTTAAAACTGCTGTGAGGTAATGATCCGCCCAACTTGGCTCGCTCTCTAATCCAACCTGTCAGTCTGCTGAACCCCGCACCCACCCAGGCACTGCGCTGTAAATAAACATGTACACCTCCACCCAAAGCGCCAGCGTTGCCCCTAAATGCCCAAAGAACTTTGGAGACTCTATAGTGCTCGTAGTTGACATAGTAATTACAGACATTTAATAAAATCTACACACTGGAAACAAACTGCAATAGTTTATCCTCCTTTCTGTTGCCTAAAATAGTGTCTGAGCTAAAAATACCCATTCTTGTTATGTTGAGTAGATGTACAGTATGGGTACCATGATGTATGGTATGCCTCTGGATAATTATATGTTTCTATTCCTGTTTGGGGAAAGAAGCGGAGCAGCATGTCACAACGTGGGGCGGGCTGATTCAGTCTGAGCAAGCTGACGAGTTGAAGCAGCAATTTGCAATTCTGAGTCATTTTCCGCTGCTTTGCTTCGGTGATAAAATCAATGCTCAAGATGAACAAACACTCAAAGATTAAGTTAGAATATTCTTATGTTAGCAACCAACCTGATGTTGCATAGTCCAGAGTGAACACAGTCAGAAGTCCGATCTACGTTCTCCTGCCTGGATTCAGATCCTCTCTGATGCTGACTTCATGTCTCCATCGGCAGCAGCAGCAACCAGGGACGTGTAGTTATCCGCGCTGGTGCACATGATAGCCTCTCTGGGCGCTTTTGTCATTTAGGATGTTTGAGCTGAGCATGAGCCAAAACGGATGGTGTGAAGGAATGAAGTTGTCTTTTTTTTTTTTTTTTAGGACACCTTCTTGTTGGCCCAGTTATGTGACAGGTGAATGTATTATTCTGGAGAATCTGCTGTGGAAAGTGGCACAGAGGAGGTGTTAATGAAGACCTGATTTGTGATTATGTGATGTGCACTTTTTTGTATTCCTGTCATCTTTGATAGAAAAGCTTCTCAGTAGATTTTGAAAACCATGGAAAAGATGTATTTCAGTGATTAAATTAAGAAGGGGAAATCATACCAGATTATTATAGGAGAGATATGTATTTCAAGTGCTCAAGAGCTTCGCACTCAGTAAGGAGAAATGTAGTTCGGTTTACTTTGATTCAGTTAAAACACTGCTTGTTTTGACTATAGCCAACAAAATGTCCAGCAAATCTAGATCTTTTTTTCTGACTGCATTTTACAAAAAAAGACTAGACTAAAGCTAAAGCTTGCTTACCATACCTCAACGACCAAAATGGCCTATCACTTAAAAGCGGTAAGCGATATATACATGTGTCAGACAGCTTGCTTTGTCCAATGTCTAAAAGTTAATACATCTTATTTATGTGACAGGCGCACCCCCAGGCTTTGCAGTTAAAAAAAAAAATAATTTTCAAAGAATTGTATTGTTATTAGAGTTTTATGTATCTTTGAAGTTTTCTTGTTGCTGTTCTCCACGGCAAGCGTCCAGCAATAAATGTTTAATCAAAACAGCGCGGTTACCTCTCTTTTTTTTTTTCTTTCTTTTTTTTTTGTCGACTGGTCATCGCGCAAGGCAGGACTTTGGTTGATTAAGCATTTCCTTGGTTGACTACAGCCCTAGTAGCAAGTCCTATCTAACCGACCGCCGTAGAGCACAGAGTGAAAGTCCTGCTCAGTATACAGCTGGGATGCAGCACAGCAGTGTTGTAATTGCAACTGTGCAATCACCGTTGAAATGAACAAAGAAGCACCTCAAAGATGTTCTGAGCATGGAAGGGAGTAGTGCTACTGATTAATAACGACACATGGTTAAATAAAGGAGTTTTGGGGTAGATAATGCCTTATAACAGGTGGCAAATCTCCTGCCCTGATTAACTCTCATTATATGAATATACACTGATCACTACTGGATATAAACCTCTGCCGGAGGACTCCATGTGGCTCTTAACTAAAGATCGCAGCAATTTTGATTTTGCTCAGGATACCAAAATAAAATTCGAACATATTTTATTCATACTTAAAAAAATCCAAAAGACAAGAAGAACATTTTCCAAATAGCCTGCAGTTTAAAACAAGAAAAGTGAGGACAAAAATATGGAATTGAGGTTTAATTTTTGCAAAGAAAGTTTATAGATCAACACTTTTACTGCAGGTAGGCGTTGGGATTGGTGGGGGTTCCGCTTCCGTTACACACTAGCAAGGGGGTCGTCAAGTAAAAAAAGGTTGAGAACCTTAATCCATACCTGGCTGCAGTTATTAAAGTGATAGTCTGGACTTTGTAAGAAAAAAGAGAGAGAAGGACATGATTTGAAAAAAAAAAAACGATCCAAGCTCCCTCCCCCTCCCTTTCTGATTGGTCTTGAAGCCCCGCCTACTTTTCCATGCACGCGCCAGGTCAATGGGCTGAGATGTGCGGAGGAGAAAGTTGAAAATGTTAAAAATGTTAAATGTCAAATTTGTTATCATTCGTCACAGATTTTACTAAACTGAAGAGTTAACACAATTCATATTTGTCATCTTTTACTTATCAAAAAAGCATATTGTTTGAGTCTAAAATGTCTAGACTGACATTTTTACGAGACCTGGAATAAAGTTTGTCTTGCCATCTGTTGTCTGAACATGAGGAAATTAAGTGAATTACAGACACCAGGTCCTGTCACATCTTTAAATTAAGTCGGTCGCTTTTTATTTTCGTTTTCTAAATCGTACATGTAGATTGGGATCAGTGGTGTGCTATTATAAATAAACTGAATTGAAATAAAATGAACTCTGTGTTCTTCTGCATCATGACTGTGAACATTACTGTTTTATTCATTTTGTTTTCTCTGTATTATTTGTGTAAAAACTGTCTTCTTTGAGTGCCCAGGTTACGCCGATATGTGTTCCTCCCTCGAGATGTTTAGTTTCACCCACACAAGATGGCTGGTGCGCGTAAATGTTAAACAGATGGATGACATTAGGTTTAGGCATCGTTTTCCAAATATTGGAATTGGAAAAATAGTGAAGTTATGGTTAGGTGATGCTCACCTGATGTTAAGATCAGAAAATGATTTAGGGTTTGGCAATTGTTCTCGAATGTTAGAATTAGGAAGAAGTTAACCAGGCTAGCCAATCAGAAATAAGAAAGGTGGGACTTTTCCCCACAACGGGTAAAATCCTAGTAGTAGGTGGAGACGAAACGCATCTCGATGGGCGAACGCAAACGTAACAACCCCAAGTGGTCAGATAATAATTAGCCGAATTAATCGAAAAGTAGCCACAGCTTTCAGTTTCACTGACATTTTCAAGCAGGTGAGATGCATGAATCCTCATCAGGGCAGACTTGGAACATCTCAATAATGTTGCATAGGAGTAACTAAGATCAGTTGTTTTTTTATGCTGTAGCCGTGGTATTGACATACAGCAAACAAGGTGTGGGAGAGCTGCAGCTCTCATGCAGTAACATTTTCTGACACATTCAATGAAAAATGTGGCAACCAGGCACACGGGGTGATCAAATTGAGTAAAAAGCACAGTGAAGCAAAGCTGGAATATTATTTTCTTTTGGCACCACATATTTCTAAACCATTGTGATTAAAGACAGATGTACAAAGTAGTTTGAGAGAGGTATAAGTGAAAGGTCAGATTTGAGCAAAGAATGCCTCATTCTGCAGACTGGAATATTCTTGTCATCACTTATTCAGCCTGTTTATTTATTATTCATCTTAAAGATTTCTTTGCTGAGGACCTACTTCCATAATGATTCTGTCTGCTCTTGTGCTTCTGTGTGTGAGGTTTAGTTTGCATCACAGAGACAAAGGTCCAATAATAAATCTGCTCTGTAGCCAGAAGCCTGCCGTGCACGCCAACGTTGAATGACTCATCATTCGGTCGGGTTTCTTCGGGTGCCTGCCACTGTGAACCAGCAGGATGAATCAATTAACCCCGGCATTAAAAGCTTACTGTTGAAATAGCGGAAGTCCTGTCCTTGGGCCGTATCCAGAGAGGACGCCTCATGCCTGTGCCCTCTTTCCCTAAGGGAACACTTTCCCAAGCCTAAATACAGTTCACTCATCAAAGCATAAAACCGATCTTCCCAGCAACGTAACATTTCTGTCAAACCCAGCTCAGATGCACTTAATATTTTCTGGGGATGCTCAGCTTCAGGCATTTTTCCCCAGCACTAAGGTTCCTGCTAATGGACCAATCTGTTCTTGCAGAGATGAAGCACATAGTATATGGGGAAAGGATTTGGGTGGAGGAGGTTGGGATGGATAAGGCACATATGTGCAGGAAAGTGCTTTGCTTAATTCAAAAGGCTGGGAATGTGGCCTCCTTTTCTCCACTTGCTTTTGAGGCCTATTTGACGTGAGGAAGTGCTCAGAGCGGCAGAAGTCTTCATATCTTCTCTGCTCCTGTTTCTCCCTTTTTTCACTTCTCCCTCTCCACTGCCTTTAATAATATTTAGCTTCCACTGCTTATTCCAGCAAAAACTCTGCACTGAATGATATCATTTTCACATTAAAGGTAAAGTTGTTTTATATTTTTGTTTTACCTGGACCTTATCTTTAACATTTATTATGTTCATTTACTCACCCAGACAAGTTTGGAGCCACATTGCCTTCTGAAGAAGTTTATATCCAGTAGCGATCTGTGTATATCCATTTAATGGGAGTAGTGGGGGCAGGAGATTTGGCACCTGTAATAAGGCATTATCTGCCCCAAAAATCTTTAATGTAACCTATTTTTTTATTACTGTTAGCTCCCCTCCGTGTTCAAAACGTCTCAGAGGTGCTGTGGTGTGGGCTTCTGGGCTTTTTACAGTCTTATCCAACCGATTCCAACTTACACTAACAGGCGATTTCAATGACGCCGCAGCCGTCAAAAATTGCAGCTGTAGTCTGGGTTGCGAAAAAAGGAGCCTGTGGAAGCTGAACTTAGTCCATTTGTGATCCGGTTAGTGCAATTTGGACCTGAGGAACAGGTCTAAAAACGCCAATACAGCTTACCTGCGGTTCGCTCACCACTCCTTTCAGTTAACGTTACCAAGCACGTCCTCACCACTTAATGCAGGATCTGGGCTGGAGGTGAGCGCCCTTAGCCTATGCAGCTCACATTTAAAAATACCACATAAACAGTAGCCGAAAATAACCTACTGTACCAACTTTGACTACTATTCATAACAGCTTGATGAGTGGCTCTGGTAGAGGTCTGCTCTTTTCTAGTTATACTTAAAACGCATTTGTCAAATGAATTATTCTATTCATATTTTTAATAAATAATATATAATATCATATTTAAAATATATGAAATTAACATTTTACTTCATGGTTTTGTGCTAAAGATATATATTTTTTTTCTATATTCAAAATCTCTCTTAGGTGCTAAAACTATTGTAGAAGGTAGAGTTAGCCCATCCGAGCTGATGAGTAGCTGTGGAGGTTAACCAGTCAGACATTGGGGTCGATTTAGTGAGACACAGCTTCAAGTTAGATGATTCCATAATGCAGCGACATTTTACTCCATCGGATAAAGAATTTGCTCTTTTTGCTTTGTGTGGCCTCCACCTGAGGACGATGATATATTATGCTGCGATTCCCTATTAGATTCTTGATTAATATAGCTTGTTAGTATTTAGTTTGGTATGATTGTGTACAAAGCTTTGAAGTTTTCCTCTATATGCCCCTTATTAACTTTGAGCACCTGCCCCCTTCTAAAGGTCGGTGCGCGGCCCTGCTTTTCGTCAACCTAAAAGTTTACTTTAAATTAATTCTAACGGCATTAACGTGCTGACTCTGACATTTAAATGCAACATCTTATTAGGTTCTTCAAAATCTCTTGCATGTCATCACTGAAGTCTGTGATTCACAGACATCAGCAGCTTGCTGAGGATCTTCTCCGCTGAAGCTCTGCCAAGCCTCTGCTGGAGCCACTTTTAGCCGATTGTTCCATTGGATTGTTCCAGTAAGCTTCTTCTTCAACGTATAGAGGCATACCCTGTTAGATTTACATCGGCTGACTGGATTGGCCTATTTAAAAACGTTCCATTTTGTGGCTTTAAGAAACTCCTGTATATTTTGGATCTTCATCTTGGTACAGGAAGGAATTTCTCAAAGGTGTTTTTTCCTCTGATTTGAAAAGATATTTGTTTTTTCTGCACCCAAGCACAGTGTTCTGGTCTCTGTAGTAGCCATTCATGCCCAATAGGGCTGAACAATTTTGGAAAATAATCTGATTGCGATTTTTTTTTTCTTCAATATTGCGATTGCGATTTAATTTGCAATTCTTTTAATGGGGCTTTTCTCATGCATTTTTTAATTAACGCAAGCAAAAGTATTGTGTATTATAAACAGATTTCTTTATACATAATTTATTCTATTCCATAAGATAGACTTATTTTAAGACAAAGGCAAATATAAACAACTTTATCTACTTTTAATCATCACACTTGATGGTCATCGGCGTCATTCTGCAATCAAGGTTTTCTTCCTTTTGATCCCAGCTGGCAGTTCCCCTGTTGGGGTTATCCGGGAAGTAGGATGCTTGAAGCAACAAGCTCTGATTTTTAATTCTCCATCGATCCAATGTACTTACAGACTCGGGTATGGCTCTGTAGTGCGTTTTGATCTCAGGTCAGTTGTTTCAAAACACTCGGCTGTTTTCGGTGCGGCTTTAACTTTCTGTCGGGATTTTTTATACAGCGCAGGTAAAATGTGGCTAAAATGTGTTCGTGAGACTGAATCCTAGCTTATTCATCATGCTTATCAAAGGAAACCCTTTGCTATAAAACACGTTATAGCACGAATCATTTCCGTGTGCATTACTTGTATGCATGTCGTGTGTGCAGAATTCAGAGCGCAGTGCAACTTTCCTCAGCACAACTTTAAACAATGACATTAGAACAACACAGAATAGACTCCCAGCTTTTACTAAACAATTTTGTTTGATAAAATTAATAGTGAGCAAATGCATCTTTCAACAGCAATAAGATCCATAAGACACTCTGCACTGAACTCAATGACTCATCTGAAACAATGCCAAGCTTAATGAAAACATCACTGAAAATAGTGAAAAACCAGCTCATGTCTACATGGCGACCAGTAAACAATCAACCAACCTCTCGATTTTGTATAGGATGCAAGTATTCTGAATCCCAATGACTGGGCTGTTGAAATATCAAAACAAGTCCAAAGGGATTTCCTTTTATTAAAAAATCACAGAGAACTTTATGATCCGTCCTCACAGATTTAAAAAATCATAAATAACACTTACTTGTTTTCGTAGGCAATCTGAGCACCGATGCGGTTCAGGAGGTTGTCCAACTGGGCGCGGACAGACAAAAGTAGCGCTGGGAGCGAACCTCATCCATATGTAGCTCCTGGAGCAAATGGTTAAACTCTCCAAACTCAGAACGCATCCGAAGAATGGGGTGTATCCACAAACAGCGCTAATGCAGCAGAAGTCGATGTTGTCTAGCTTTAAACAAATAAAGCCAAGCCACACTCTCAATAAGATCCATAATAGTTCAGAATGTCCGTCAACAGAAGAAGCTCCGCCCATGCGCTCTTTTTTGCACAGAAGTGGCAGGCTTTGCAAGCTTCAACACAGCAGCGTCAAACTAGATGCTTTGTGAGCTTTGCTTGACGCTGACAAAGACTGTGGTCTGAATACAGCATTACACTGAGTGTTTTCAAGTGGTTATATTGTCTTCTACTCTGGTTATGTCTGCTTGTACTATTTTATCTGTTGTTGTTTTCTTATCTAATCAAAACTCCAGTCTGTTTATTTTTACTTTATCAATTTATAGAACATAATAAAATCAAATTAATTTCAGGAATTGAAAGGAAGGAAATCAGTAAAAAGGTTATTTATTTAATTAAAAAATATAAAAAGTCATTCACATTTGTTTTAATTTTTTGTGATTAAAGTGTCCTGAAAAAATTCCAAACTGTAACTTTAAAATCCTAAACACATCCTAAACCAGGATTTGTGTATATTGTTACACTCCTAATGTATACAATATGTAATAAACCAATATAGCTGTGGAAAGAAAGGAGCTGTTGCTTATCCAATAAAGTACGATAAAGCAGCATGAATAGATTTGCCAAAGAGACCACCAGCCATCTTTCATTATCATCATTTCAATGTAAGTTGCATGCACCTCTCTGAACGAGGAGCAGAGTAACGGCAGAATCTGTCTTCGAAGCTCAGATAGAAGATTATAAAGATCTAAATGGCAAAACCTCTTCTAAGAAGATTCACTCTCCTGACCACAGGAATATTAATTACAAATAAATGGTTCATTGTAAATATAGATCAATCTCACTTGATTTTAACCCAACGAGAGAATAACACAAAAACAGCTGTAGAAACCCTACAAAACCATTCGAGCTGGACCCTAAGGTCAAGGTATGCCTCTCTCCCGTTGTATCACTGGTCGTGTTTTGCTAAGCAATGGGCTCCAAACCCAGGAAAGCTCAACTACCACCAGAAAACCATTAAAAAAAACCTACCTGGGTTACTCTGGTGTAGAGCCTTTGTGCCTCAGATGTGATAATACAAAGTGCTTAAGTAGCAGGAAACTGGACTTCTCTTCTTTCTTTAATATGTTTTCACCTTTCACTAGAGAAACCTTGTCTTCCAGTCAGCGGTTCTGTAGTCTGCTGAAGCTCCTGCTGCTCGTCAGTAGAGCTACAGAGTTTCCCCCTCAGTTATAAGCTCTGTTTTGATTCGACAGACCTTCCACTTCTCTAAATGTTGGCACAAAACACATGGTAAACATTTAGGACATCTAAGGAGGTGATGCAGGGCAGAGAACTCTCCTATAGCACTGGCACCACCCATATGCTTAAACTTCTACATCCTGTGAAATATTGAAATCAGCTTTATAAACTTTATATGAAATTACTCTGCATATTTATTTAAGTGCAGCCATTTTTTACCCACTGTCCGGTTTACATCTTGCTCTGTATTTCTATGATCTTCTGCTCACAAAGGCATTAGTTTCTAAATAGAATAAATAATCAAATCAGACACACTGGAGACTGTTTTGATATATTTTTTTAAATAAATAAACCATCCAACATTTAGAAATGACAGACATCCAGTAATTTTGACAAGCTTTAATGTTTGTATATCCTGCAACTGAACATGTGCATGGTTCATGTCCTTTGCGGAGTCTAAAATGGTTTTATATATGCATGGATCTTATACGTAGACTTCCACGAATTGAAAGTGTATTTGTATGAATTTGTGGTGATGCTTTGTAGGAACTTGATGGTTTCATTATATTGATTCCAAATGGTTTATCGTAAAAACAAAATCTCGGGGAATGAATTGGTAACACTGAGTACACACCAGGTGCTTATGACGGAAAGTATCAGCCAGGTAGTTCTTGTATAACCTAATATATGCTTGAACTGCTTTAATGCAACTGAACTTTCAGATCTATTAAAATTATTAACTTCATCAAAACCTTCAACTTGCATGTTAGACCTAGTCCCAACTAAACTATTAAAAGAGGTTTTCCCTTTGATTGCTGCTCCAATTTTAGATATAATGAATATATCCTTAATCAATGCATATGTACCACAGGAGTTTAAGATTGCTGTAATTAAACCTCTACTTAAGAAACCCTCTCTTGATCAAAACGACTTAATTAACTATAGACCGATATCTAATCTTCCCTTCTAATCTAAAATTCTTGAGAAAATAGTTGCACACCAGATATGTGAGCATTTAAACAATAATGAGCTGTTTGAGAAGTTTCAGTCAGGCTTTAGAGCTCATCATAGCACTGAAACAGCTCTGGTGAAGGTTACTAATGATATTCTTATAGCCTCAGACAATGGACTGGTGACCATTCTGGTCCTTTTAGATCTCAGTGCTGCCTTTGACACTGTCGATCACAATATTCTCATAGAAAGGCTTCAAAGTGTCGGTATAATAAGAACAGCACTAGGCTAGTTTAAATCTTATTTGTCGAACAGATTTCAGTTTGTTCAGGTAAACAATAGATCTTCCTCAACCTCAATAGTTACTTGCGGAGTACCACAGGGTTCAGTGCTTGGGCCGATTCTTTTTACTATATATATATATGCTTCCTATTGGTGAAGTCATTAGGCAGCATGGGATAAAATTCCATACGTACGCAGATGATACACCGCTATATCTATCCATATATCCTGATGAATCCAATCAGTTAGGTAGACTACAGGCATGTCTGGAAGACATAAAAATGTGGATGACTCTAAACTTCTGAATTCTGATAAAACAGGATTTGTCGTCTTTGGACCAGAAGCTCTGAAAAAGAAACTACTTAGTCAGCCCCTTCACCTGGACGGCATTAAATTAGCCTCCAGTAATAAAGCAAAGAAACTCTGTGTTATTTTTGACCAAGATATGTCATTTAGATCTCACATTAAAGAAGTCTCGAGGATTTCCTTTTTTCAACTTAGGAATGTTGCAAAAATTAGAACCATCCTGTCCAGGAGTGATGCTGAAAAACTAGTCCATGCCTTTGTTACTTCAAGGCTGGATTACTGTAACTGTTTATTATCAGGTTGTCCCCAGAATACAATTAAAAGTCTTCAGTTAGTCCAAAATGCTGCTGCAAGGGTTCTAATGAATAAAAGAAGAAGAGATCACATTTCCCCTGTTTTAGCTTCTCTTCACTGGCTCCCAGTAAAATCTATAATAGAATTCAACATCCTCCTTCTGACATATAAAGCTCTTAATAATCTAGCTCCATCATACATAAGAGACCTGATTGTTCCTTATGTTCCTAACAGAGCTCTTCGCTCTCAGACTGTAGGTTTACTGGTAGTTCCTAGGATTTCTAAAAGTAGAATGGGTGGCAGATCTTTCAGCTATCAGGCTCCCCTCCTATGGAACCAGCTCCCAGGGTTGGTTCGTGACGCAGTCAATTCTATTCAGTTTATTTATATAGCGCCATTTCACAACAGATGTCATCTCAAGGCACTTTACAAGAAACGTTATTACAATACAATGTTTAATTTAGGAATTAGAGAACCACAGAAGATTGCGTCGGGATTTCTCAGCAATCCCTCACACTGAGCAAGCATGAAGCGACAGTGGGAAGGAAAAACTCCCTTTTAACAGGAAGAAACCTCCAGCAGAACCAGACTCAGTATAAGCGGTCATCTCCCGAGACAGTCTGTGGTTTGGAGAAGGCAGCAGAGACACAGAGCAACAGAACTGATGCAGAAGTAGAAGCTGGTAGCACGACGTGGAGAACGTTCCTCCACTGGAATGCGTTCTTAGTCAGGGTCGTCAAGCAGGGCGGGTCAGGAGCACCTACTGTAGGAAGAGACTATGAGAAAACAGGTTTGCGCTTGAATTGACAGCACATCATGCAGTTGGGGAGAAGTAGGAGAGAAAGTAGGAACTGACTCTAATAATGTCCTCCACCAACCTAGCCTAAAGCAGCATAGCTACTAACATTAACCTGTATCCTAGCTACTAGGAGACCTAGCTACTAACACTCTCTACCTGGCTTACATTAATCTATCTCCATCTAGCTACTCTACCTCTTCCTATCTCTTCCTAGCTTTTGACACTAACATTAGTTAGACAACTTGTCTATCTTTAAAACTAGGCTCAAACCTTCCTCTTTGACAAATCTTACAGTTAGAGATATGTTAATAGGTAGTTAGAGACAGGTTAGACAGGTAGCTAGGAAGAGACAGGTTAATGTTAGTAGTCAGGTAGAGTATCAAAAGCTAGGAAGAGATAGGAAGAGGTAGAGTAGCTATGTAGAGACCTAGCTCCTGACCCGCCCTGCTTGACGCTTCATGTTTGCTCAGTGTGAGGGATTGCTGAGAAGTCATAGTCATATATGACATAAAGGCGGAAAGAGAAAATACGTTTTTGTTTTTGCAATGGCCAGAAATCATGAGATTTGATATATTTGTATTATCATTATTATTGTTGCCTTGAATGGGGCGTATATAGCTTTATGCAGAATGTTTTCAGTGAAACTTTTAGGTTTGCCTTTACCTTAGATTGCGCAGTTTGTTTAGATCCTGCAGAACCTATCTGCAGAAATTAAATAATCTAAAAATTGCATTGCTCTTAAACCATTCCATAAGTGATCCTATGCAGTTAGTGATAAATAGTTTTCTCATTTTATCTCCTTGTTCTTACATATTTAAGCCAAACTCACAGACTCTTCTCTTGATGCTAATAATCTGAGATTATATTCACTAAAGATGATCTGTCTTCAAAGAGAAGCAAGTTGTCAGATATGCTGATAAACAGTTTTGTCTTTTGCTAACAGGTTTGATTTTAGTCTTCTGTTTTTGGATATCACGTTTGTTTTAGCTCCTACAGACATTATGTTGATTTTTCTGACTTCAAACTTGGAAAATACATTTTTTTTCATCATTTTTTACCACCATAAAATGAAAAAATCTTGTTGCACAACTGTTTTCCACAGTTACAGTTGGTTGTACATGAAATAACTAGATGTTGTTCTTGAGTATAAAAGCTTGCTGGTTGCTTTGCTTTCATTTGACCTTCAGTATTCAGTGTCATACGCTCTACATCAGTTTGACACATCAAGTTATCTTAATGTCACTGATTAGCGTTCTGAACCACAGCTGACCTTTTTCAGGATGAGCTATATAGCTCAGATTTTCCTTTCCTAAAAACAAGTCACGTGTTGCAGCAGCTTTGCCATCGCTTCCATTCATCCCTCGCCTATACCTGCTTATCCTTGCAGGGTCACCGGTTGCTGTTGTCTGCTTCCAGCAATAATTGGGCAAGATGTGGGGACATGTCACAGGTTCATCACAGGGCGACACAGACACAAACAAACATGAACACACACACTCACACCTGAGGATGATTTGGAGAGACCAATGAACCTCACAGTCAGAATTTTTGACTGTGGGAATAAGCCAGAGAGTAACCAGAGAGAACCTGCACAGGGAGAACATGCAAACTCCATGCAGAAAGATCATTTTAAACTTTTATCAGTGTTTAATTTTACTGTTCAGTCTTTTTGAATAAGAGTTAAGTTATTTTTCAGTACTATTGATGAGCCATAAATATATATTGTTGACCCCATTTAGGAAATAATAATAATAATAATTAGAGATGCAACAGTGCCACTTTTTCAAACCGATACGATATTCATACTTGGATCTGAGTACTTACGGATACAGAGTAATCTGAAGCTTCTACCACACAAAAAAATGCAATAAATTGGAAGACAGGTTTTATTTTCTTCTTTGCTTTTTACAACCGATGATGGTGAATCAGATAAAACACTAAATATTAATAAAAATGACCACAAAAAAAAAATTTCAAGTGAAAAATAAACATTTTCTGTGAAATTATTGCAGAGTTTCCACATTTTAAGTGTTGGTTCATGTTATCGGTTAACTATATATATATATATATATATATATATATATATATATCAAAAATAATGCAACACAAATTATCAAAACATAAATAAAGAGGAAGATATTTTAAATAAAATAAAAGATAAATATGAAAATTAAGTTCAAACTTCTCTGCTTTCCTGGTTACTCATTTATACATCTAATTGTGCACAAAAAGAAACCTGCATAAATTTGAGTTAAAAATGCTTCAAGTTCAACAGGTTTGTTTTCTGTTAAATGAAAAATAACAAATTTTAAACTTTCAATATCTAATGTGAAGAGAAACACTGAACATCAGTATGCTTGCATACCTTGTAAAAACTATGTAGGATTAGCTTGATGACTATCAAAATCCACTAGTGCGGTTAGCCGGTATAATCGAAATCTCTACCTTTGGCTACATTTATGTCGTTTCTACCTTATACCTTTTATATTGCCCACCATTACTCCTAGAAATACATTTTATGGGCATTATATTTGTAATATCATTATTTTTGGGGGGTTTTACTAAAAGAATGGAGTATTGTATACATGGTGAAATTTATCAGATTAAAATCTCCAAAATATTCAAAGTGTTTATAAAAGATAATCTTGTTTTAAAGTGAGGAAAAATAAAATCTAACATATTTACAGCACTTTTATGAAGCTGACATTTTGAGTTTTAAGGATCTCAAGGGTGTTTTTTTTTTCTTTAAATCTTGCTGCAGAAAAAAAAATCATAATCCTTCAAAATGAACGATGCTGATTGATATGTTTTTTGAGATTTTAAATCTTATAAAGTTTGACATATTTCTAAAGTAACTTTTTTTTTCCTTTAACAGGTGATCTGTGGGATTTTAATCGACCTTTCTTCACTCTTATGTTGCCCAGAGTGGATAGTACATAGAAGATCTTTAGTTCAAGATTAGATACATTTTTTATTCTAACCAAAATGATAAGAGCAACGTTGCTGTTACATCCCTCCGCTGATCCATTCTTCTGTCAGTGCCAAAGTCACACACACAGAAGGATTTATCAGAAGTTGTGAATTACATTTTTTTTTTTTATCAGAGCCTGAGTAGGGCTGAGTCCAACCGTTTTCTGTTCCTCTTCTACTTTTCCGCTAATGATGGAGCAACACATAAAGCAGAACAAGACGAGTCATTTTGTTTTTGAGTTTCAACATCATCTTCCAGCTCGAGGCATCCAGCACGACGGTTTAAACGGCTCCAGAAATAGGAGCTATTTTTGTAAGCAGAGACCCGGCCACCTCCCTGCGCCCCTCCCTTAACATTCCCAGTTAGACTCTGGTGGTCTGTTGAGCCTCTGAAGTGGAGAAAAGTGTTTGTTATGTGATTACAGACTCTGTTAGACACATTCAGACATGAAGGAAGCACGAGGTCTGCAGCTACCCCACAATGTTTAACATTTTCCACAGAAGAATTTAGATCTGCAGGCTTGCCGGTGATTGCTCATTATTTTCCACTTACAATGAATTTTTTTTTTTTTTGGATAAATTTCTTCTCAACTATAAATGTGTTTTGTCTTCAGACGTGATAAATAAAAACGCATATTCATTCAGTTGAAAAAAACTCATCACACACAAAGTGATATGTTACAGGCATCTATGTCATTTAGTTTTAATTATCGTGACTAATAAAAGGGTTTTTTATTACTGAAATGTGGGATTAGTGAAAATATGTACATGTAGAATTCAGTATGGGTTATTTTGCATGAATTATCCGTGCATCGTGTTTAGGAAACCTATCGTGTTTTAATAGTCTTAAAAGTTAAACTATAATCTAAAATCATTTTGCATATGCTCCTGGTTTTACCTCTTACATTTTTCCTTCCACTCAACTTTCCATTACTATGCTGCGATACAGCATTCTTTGGCAGTTACCTATTGTTTTTTTGCCACAGAATGTCTGCTGGACAGCAAAAGTTATAAAAGTGATATTAAAAATATTTCCTTTTGAATTTTCGTAATATTTCACTTATTTGGTTTTCATTAGCTATAAATCAAAATAATCAAAATGGATGGAGATCAATTGTGGAAATGCATCCCTCTGTGTGTGCTTCATCTGTGTGACTTCTTCAAAGGAGGAACTGAAGTACATCAACTCTTGAGTGAGGTTCTTTAAAATGTACTGGTTAACTGAAGTGAAATTAATTAGTTTTGTATCTGATGAGCTTCTTAATCTCATCTACTTGTACGAGCTTTTCCTTGGATTTCAAAGCTGCTGGTTATCCATGCTTATTGTGTCACATCTTCAGCCTCCGTGTAAAATCACTTCTTTCCGCCTGCTTGCAGCATCCTTACGCATCCCATGATATCACTGTCACTGATTTGTCCCTGCAGCTGTTATGCAGTGCAGATTGATGGATATTTAGTCAGTAATTGTTAAATACAGGAAATCTTAACATCTCACACTGCTTTGGGTTTTCACGAGTTGATTCTTGGATGAAAGCCTTTATTAGGTTTCATCCAGTAGTTTTGAGATCCGATGTTGCCAGAAGAATCAGTTTTATCATCGCAGCTGAGTTGTTTGAAGCTGTGAACACCATTTTCCATGTTTTATCCTGTTGAAAATGCAAACTTCAGTGTATTTCATTGGGATTTTACTTGTTTTTAATATTTACATCTGCAAATCTGATAAGTGTGGCGTGCATGCACAGTTTTGTGCCTATGCCCCTTTCCCCCCATCTTTGCACAAAACAAGACATTTTAACTGACTGCCCTTGTTTGCAAAATAGCTCCTTACAACCACTTATGGATTTGTTCCAGGGTTATCCCATCTTAAGCTCTACATTATAAATACTAAGAATTTATATCAATTGCCACAGGCAAAAGCATTTGCCTCCTTAGAGATTTCTTTATTTTCTTGCTTTTTTATGCTGAAATGTTTCAGTTCCACAAACTAATTTGATATAAGATAAAGAAGGCCTGTATAAACTGATTATTCATTTAGAATAAATACATGATTTAAATAGATCATGTCTGTAAACTCGAGGTAGGTCTAAATATCACAAAGGACTGTGGTAAACCTCCCCAGAAGTGGTCAAAATATCCTAAATTACTCGAAAAACACCACAGAGGTCACAAAAGAAACAAGGACAAGATATATTGCAGGTTGTGACTTGAAATCATAAACTAAACCTAATTAGGTTAAATCATATCGGTTCTCACTGCTGATTGTTGAGCCAATCACAAGTTTTTCTTTAATGTTATTTTGCTTTGTTAACTGATTAAATAAACGAAACTGAAATCTTCCAGGGTTCAGTTTTTGACTGAGGTTATTGTTATAGTTTTCATAAATGGACACCCAGCCCCTGCACTATAATCACAGCCTGGCAGATTCCTTGATGGATTTTCTTGAAGTGAGTAAAAACGAGAAGGTGGGGCGACCCAGGGGATTTCTAAGCTTAGCATTAACCAATCATACAATAATTGAGTTTTATTGCTGCCAGAAACAGGGAAAACTCTACACCATGTTTCAGCTGTTTACTGAGAAACATTCAAAAGAAATTTTTGTCTGCTTCCTCCTCCAGCGAGCAGAGCATCTGCCAGGCGCGGGCCTCTGTGATGGTCTACGACGACGCCAGTAAGAAGTGGGTCCCCATCAAGCCAGGGCAGCAGGGCTTCAGCCGCATTAACATCTACCACAACACCGCCAACAACACCTTCAGAGTTGTGGGGGTCAAACTACAGGACCAGCAGGTGAGAGGTTACATCCACACGCAAAACAAACACAGGCTCTGCACACATGTAGCTGTTTTTTTAAATATTTATATATATTCTCCCAACCTCGTTTAAAAAAAATACATTTTGAATACACCTAACTGCATAAGTGCATTGTAAAAATGGAAACACCGCCCCTAAGTAAAAATTTGTCTTTTGCCATTTAACAGATAGTTAAGTTAGCTAAGTGATTAAAAAATGCATTTTGTAACCAGACCAGTAATTGACCTTTCGCCGGCCCCGCCCCCTAAATGGCCATTGTCCCACCACAGCAATATGTGAGAAGGTCCGACAAACATTGACTCCAAGCCAGATGGTGAAGCGCTGCGCCCAAAGCGTTTGTAAATCGGACTCTAGATATTCCCGTGATTGTCTGGAGGAGTTTTGATTTTATTCCATGTGTTTTCCATTCCCAAAGCCGAAAAAAAACAACGCGAGCGATGCCTACAATGGATAAAAAGTGTGGACGGCCCCACTCCCTCTCTAACTTTACAGTGACATATTAATAAGAAAGCTCGTGTGTCAAGTTCCTTGTTTGTAGAGCAACTATTAATATTTTAAAGTTAATTTGTTGGTAGATCTAACAGGTATTTTCTGGGTTGTATGGAGATTTACTGAAAACCAAACCCACCGCCTTCAGAAGCAAGCACGAATGCAGGCGTTTTATTAACGTATTTCCTGGTGAGACATTGAAGGGAGTGTACACTTTAATGAAACGAATGCCCGCCGACTATCCAACTTAAAACTAATTTCACAAGTTTTTTACAGCGTTCAGACAGCAAGAGCACTCAGAGCATCTGTCATCTCACAAAATGGTGTCGCCAAGTTTAACTGAATGGGAACTACTAGCATGCTAAATAGCTATCAGAAGACGTTTACACTTTGGTCATAGAGGGATGGACATGGTCAGCAACAATACTCTGGTAGGCTGTGGCGTTGCAACGATGATCAATTGGTACAAAAGGGTCCAAAGTGTTGCAAGAACATGTCCCCCACACCATTACACCACCAACAGCAGCCTGAACCTTTAATACAAGGCAGGATGGATCCATGCTTTCAAATTCTGACCCTAATGTCCCCATCCGCTTTGCAGAAAAGAATCCCCAGAGAAGTGCTCTTGGGGTTGTACTCATCTTTCTTTCTCTAAACACGCCGAGTGGAGTTTAGGCCAAAAAGCTCCCCTTCTGTCTAGTCAGACCACATGACCTTCTCCCATTCCTCCTCTGGATAATCCAGATGGTCATTGGCAAACTTCAGACGGGCCTTGACATGCGCTGGCCTGAGCAGGGGGACCTTTCATGCACTGCAGGATTTTAATCCATGACAGTGGAGTGTGTTACTGATGGTTTTCTTTGAGACTGTGGTCCCAGCTCTATTCAGGTCATTGACCAGGTCCTGCTGTGTAGTTCTGGCCTCATCCCTCACTGTCCTCATGATCATTGATGCCCCACGAGGACAGATCTTGCATGCCGCTCCAGACAGAGGGAGATTGAACATAGTCTTGAACTTCTTCCATTTTCTAATTATTACACCAACAGTTGTTGCCTTCTCACCAAGCTGCTTGCATATTGTCCTGCAGCCCATCCCAGCCTTGTGCAGCTCTACAATTGTATCCCTGATGTCCTTTCACAGCTCTCTGATCTTGGCCTTTGTGGAGAAGTTGGAGTTTGTTTGAGTGTGTGGACAGGTGTCTGTTATACAGGTGACGAGTTCAAACAGGTGCAGTTAATCCAGGTAATGAGTGGAGAACAGGAGGGCTTCTTAAAGAAGAACTAATAGGTCTGCGGGAGCCTAAATTCTTACTGGTTGATAGGTGATCAAATACCTATGTCATGCGATAAAATGGAAATTAATTATTTAAAAATCATCCACTGTGATTTTCTGCATTTTGGTTTTCACTTTGGTCTGAGTTTTCTAGAAAGAATAGTTTTGTTGCCCTAAATCTGCGTTTTTCGTGTGACAGACCAAATCGTAGAAAAATGTATCCGTTTTGTGAGATACCTAGCTATGTGGGGGCAGAGCATCGGTGTGTGATTAACAACAAGCAGCTGGCTGAATCCTATATGGTAATTTAAACATATACTTTAACAATAAAATAGAATGTCTGGCAGTTCGGTAATCAGAATTGATGTCTGAGTACCAAGTACAAGCCCAACAGATTTACTTTCTCAAGCAGAGCATTACAGCCTGCAAAAAAAAACCAACATTGTGATACTATATGCTGTAGGATCTTATCATTTACAATTGTTGAAAATCATTTCAGCACTAGGAAGAATTTCCTTCTTATACAGTATATTTTTTGTTGCCAAAGGCACCCTATAATGCTTTTCAGATCGCAGTGGTTCAAACTGGCAAAAGAGTGGATGCAATGTTCAATACAATGTTCCTTGCTGTGTTCCCCGTCCTTTCAGCAGCCATTTGGGAGATCGTTTTTCTGTGTTGTGGCAGCTATTTCTTCTGCAAGTAAAACAATTCTTAAAAGTGTGCCCCCAGATCTGCAGCTTACGTGACCAAACCAAACTGGGAGATTGTGGAGTCAAAATATTCCCAACATCTGCTTCATACACAAGCTCTAAAGTTTGCTGAATGACCTCTAGGCTTCTGAGCTTTCTTAAAATATAGTCACTGTGAGCATTTCTTAAAGATGTAATCAGTTTTTTCAGCAAAACCTTAAAATGAGTCTAAATATTTGAAGTGTGCAACAGTTTCAACAGGTTGGTTAGCAAGCAAAACTGGTTCCGCTGTAAAAAATCTTATTTCAAAGAAATATTTGGCACCATTAACTTAACGCATTGGGTCATGTTTTTTCATTAGTCCAAACCAGGACATGTCAAAAAATATTCTTTTTTTCTCAGGTGGTTATCAACTACTCCATAGTGAAGGGTCTGAAGTACAACCAGGCCACCCCGACCTTCCATCAGTGGCGGGACGCTCGGCAGGTCTATGGGCTGAACTTTGCCAGTAAGGAGGAGGCCACCACCTTCTCCAACGCCATGCTGTTCGCTCTCAATGTCCTCAGCTCCCCCGACAGTGGAGGTGAGATGCCCCTTAACCCCCTTTTACATATGCCAAATTAAATGCATGGCACATGGTTGCTACAGAGTCAGGAAATGGGCTGGTGTCTTTCTCTAGCCGAATTATTATGAATTTAACAGATTACTGACTGACATTTTCCCAAATCTGCGAAGCTCTCTGAAAGGATACAAACTGAGGACAATATTTTCTGATTTAGAGGGTTTATATAGTTGTCCGAAAATATAAGTCATTTCTCGCGCTATAATTAGTACATGTAAAGCCCACGAAACCATTAGCAACACACAGTTGTCATGAAATAGTGGAATCAATTTCAGTCACAATTAGCGTGAGGTTAAGTTTTCACATCGTGACAACCGTAGCCGGAGTACGCAGAGAGAACCCATGCCTGCTCGTTGATATCATGCAAACTCCATGCAGAACACAGGGCCTTCTTGCTGCAATACAACAGTGCTACCAAGTGTAGACATTTCAGTCATAAACCTGCAAGAAAAATGTTGTTTATACTCAAAACGTTGACTAAAAGGGATCAATAACAAAAAGATTTTTGGAGCCCTTTTTTTTTTTTTTAGAAAAAGCTGTTGTTCTGAACTCCAGTTTCCACCAGGTGATGTTAAAAATACTATCCCTGATGTAAGTTTGATCATTATGTAGGCAGATTTTCTGATGAAGCATTTTTTTAAAGTAAAAATGCTGCAATTAGCTTGTTTCATCATGACTAAAGGCAGAAAAAGAGGGAGGAATCTAGGTAGGTATTTGCAAATGTGATTCACCTGGTTTGTCGTTTTTATTTCATATGACGAGCCTGTTCTGGCCCAGGGGTTGCAGTTCCTCTTCAGATTTTGACTGTTCGGTGTAGCCGCAGGGAATTATGGAAATCTCTGCTGATGCTGTGTTAGAAAGTATAATTAGATATGGACAACCAGCCCCTCCTTGTCCAGCTGAATTAATTATACTTAAGTGGCTCTGCTCAATACTGACACTGTTGTTGCTCCAAATTTATGTGTAGTATTGTCTTTCATTTATGTAATTCTTATTTTCTGCACTTATTTTCCATATTTGTAATCTGATGTTTTCTCACTTTTTTCTGGTTCTTTTTCTGGTTATTGTTAATCAAGTGGATTATTTCATGTTCAGAACGACTTTTCAAGTTAGATTTTGTGAAGTGTAAAAAAACAAGTGTTGCTGCTAAACTAAGCTTTACTGCACCCTGCTGGTTCATGCCGGGTACTGCGGCAGTACTCTCAACCTCAATGTTAAAGTCTGTGACATTTTATATGTATTTTGTGTGCATTTTTACTAATTTAGGTATTTGTTTTAATTTAGATTCTTATAAAAATATTTTTTTTATATTTTATGACTTAACTTTTTGTTGCTTATAAAAGAAATCATGTATTTAACTACATTTTCCTTCATCCGAAAGTGTTCCTGCACTCAGATTCACAGATTTGGAGTTATTCTACATGTGCAGTGAACAAACTCCGTTAAAACCCTGAAGTGTATTTAAAGCTAAACCTACTCATACTCTTAGTTTACCAGATAGCTCCAGAGCATCTCTGGTTACAAGCTACTTATATGCTCAGTGTGTGTGTGTGTGCGTGGATGTGTGTGTGTGTGTGTGTGTGTGTGTTACACTGCACCGTCATTCCATCCTATCCTTGTGACCCTCCTGGTGGCTGCTAAAATATCGCATGTGGAGCCTAAATGTCGTACCCTTTTCTTTTTTTTTCTCGTCCTTGCGTCTCGATCCACGTGTCTGTCCATGGGAGACGTTGCCATGTGTCTCCAGCTGTTTGCTGCTGAAAGCTGCTGCAGAGACAGTGCTGGTTGTTAGCAGTTTGGAGAGTTAGGAAAGTTGGGCCAGCATGCTGACTCCTGAGATTTCAGCCTGTGACCTCAGATTGGTTTCTTCAGCCGTCATCATCCTCAGTAAGTGTCATGTTGGCGAGGAACAGGCCCGACAATCCGGCATGTTTTCCATGCTAATGCATTGTTCAGCAGGGGGATAAAACTTTAGGGGGGTTTGTCTGCTTTGTTGATTTCTTTAATGTTTCAGCACAAATATAACATTTTTATGAGAGCTTTATAGTTTTCCTCCAATTGCAATAGCTTTAAATAGAGAACCTAAATGAACTGAATTAGTGACTTTTTTATATTCAACATATTAAAAGATGGCAGAAGAAGCTGAATGTGCAGAATTGTCATATAGTTCTGACTAGCAAATGATTGAACTGACCTCAGATTTATCTCCTCACACTTTGGACTAGGTACTACAGGAAAAGGTTGCATTTACTTAAACTCTGGAGTTTTATGAGTAAAGCAGTATTTTCCGCACGCGTATAGATTTATTTGCAGCTTTCCTGAGAAGCATGGAAAAGCATTGAGCTTGCTTTTTCTTTTCCGTTATCTGGATAAGATCTTTTCACCTGGATGATTCAGTGGATGATGAGTAAAACTTTTCCTGCTCAAGAAACACGATGGTTCCGTGGAGAATCTGGTGATAATACATGTGTTACAGGTGGGACAAAACAATATATTGCGATAGTAGGAGAAAGACTATATGTTGCGATTTTTAAAACTAAACTTATCTGTAGAAAACCTGTCACTGCATTCTAAATCCATCCTGTTTCATACTTGAAACATCCAGGTTCGTTACTGGATCTAGTTGATCCACTGGAACCTACTGTAGGAAGAGACTAAGAGAAAACAGGTTAGCGCTTGAATTGACAGCACATCATGCAGTTGGGGAGAAGTAGGAGAGAAAGTAGGAACTGACACTAATAATGTCCTCCAACAGCCTAAAGCAGCATAGCTACTAACACTCTCTACCTGGCTTACATTAATCTATCTCTATCTAGCTACTCTACCTCTTCCTATCTCTTCCTAGCATTTGACACTCTACCTGACTACTAACATTAACCTATCTCTTCCTAGCTACCTGTCTAACCTGTCTCTAACTACCTATTAACAAATCTCTAACTG
Organism: Apricaphanius iberus; assembly: GCA_028564705.1. NCBI lineage: Eukaryota > Metazoa > Chordata > Actinopteri > Cyprinodontiformes > Aphaniidae > Apricaphanius > Apricaphanius iberus. Next base: position 570,070 of record JAPXFQ010000831.1, on the reverse strand, counting down.
TAAGCTTTGTCAAAGAGGAAGGTATTAAGCCTAGTTTTAAAGATAGACAACTTTTCTGCTTCACAAACCAACCCTGGGAGCTGGTTCCATAGGAGGGGAGCCTGATAACTGAAAGATCTGCCACCCATTCTACTTTTAGAAATCCTAGGAACTACCAGTAAACCTGCAGTCTGAGAGCGAAGTGCTCTGTTAGGAACATATGGAACAATCAGGTCTCTTATGTATGATGGAGCTAGATTATTAAGAGCTTTATATGTCAGAAGGAGGATCTTGGATTCTATTCTAGATTTTATTGGGAGCCAGTGAAGAGAAGCTAAAACAGGGGAAATGTGATCTCTTCTTCTTTTATTCATTAGAACCCTTGCATCAACATTTTGGACTAACTGAAGACTTTTAATTGTATTCTGTGGACTACCTGATAATAAACAGTTACAGTAATCCAGCCTTGAAGTAAGAAAGGCATGGACTAGTTTTTCAGCATCACTCCTGGACAGGATTCTAATTTTTGCATTATTCCTAAGGTGAAAAAAGGAAATCCTAGAGACTTCTTTAATCTGAGATCTAAATGACATATCTTGGTCAAAAATAACACAGAGGTTCTTTGCTTTATTACTGGAGGCTAATTTAATGCCGTCCAGGTGAAGGGGTTGACTAAGTAGTTTCTTTTTCAGAGCTTCTGGTCAAAAGACGACAACTTCTGTTTTATCAGAAATCAGAAGCAAGAAGTTGAGAGTCATCCAAGTTTTTATGACTTACACCCTTAATGGAATTATCGGAAGAAATCAGCTAAAATCTGATTAAGTCGTTGATCTCCACAGGTCTGGTTCATGCTTCTGTGTCTTGCAGATGAATAGGTTTTGGTTTAAAAAGGAGATCCATGTAAACTTCTAGAAAATAAAAAAAAACGCTGAATATTATGTGATTTAGCAGATGTATATAATGATCTATGAATGTTACAGGTCTGGTTCCGTCTCATATAAAGTCAGTTAGTGTTTAGAAACATGGTTACCTGTGTATTTTAAATGTCTCCTTACAGTTGCATATAAAAAAATAAACATAGTTTATGATGGTATCTTTTAGTTATTGTTTAGTAAACTCATCCAGCATCATAGCTACAGGATAGAGGGTTTTAGGCTAAAACTAATAATAAAACCCAAACCCCTGAGCCATATTTATTGCAAAATGTATCCTAAATGTTTGTAATAAGCTACCAGAAATACTTCAGATTTTTGCTTTTTTTCTCTGTATTGGAACTCACAAATGTTTCTTTGACGTTTCCTCTTTTTTAATGCACTTCATGTAAAGTTCCACTAAAAAACAAAACTTTTCGTTTAAGTTTAACTTTGCATAAATTTAAAGTAATATTTTGTTGAAGCTAGTTTTGATTCAATCGCGGCTCTCATCAGTTCTTGATATATGATGAAGTTGAGCCAGCCTGTGGACAGATGTGGCCACAGAGGAAAAGTAAGCATCCACATGTACTTGTATGCACTTCCGCTCTCCTTCAGTCTTCACTATGATGCATATTGTTTTTCATGGCCGGCTGGATAATGCTTCTGTGTTGGATGGTACTTATAGTTGGATGAAGACATTTGTGGGGAAAAGTGTGAAGCCAGTAATGAGGTGGAACCCTGGATGTGATTAAACAAACAGCATTTTATGTGTGGTGTTGATGAAATTCCTGCAGCTGCTGGAAAAGATTCCTCCTTAACTTGGTGAGGGAGTTTTTTTGGAGGCGTCTAGTCAAAGTTTAATATTGCTGAAGCGGTCAGACACAGATTTGGTCTAAGTTGTTTTAATTATTCCCCTTCATGCATTTTTTAAGAAAACTCCTAAAAACAACACAGAAGAATTTGTTTGTTTTTTTGTTTGGTCAACAAAAAACATTAAGGAATGGACACAAAGATGCTCAACTGAATCAACAGAGGGTTAAAAGTACATATGAAGTGATCATTTCCTGCTTCGTCAGTTTTTTTGAGGCTTTAAAAACTGTTAATGTGTGCAGCACAAATATTTTTGTTATTTACATTTACAGAGCCTTGTAAAAGTATTCCTACCCCCTGAACTCATTTGCATTTTAGCACGTTAAAACCAAAAATGTCAACATATTCCATTTGTTTTTTATTTAATAGACAAACATGTAGCACATTTCTAAATATATATCAAAACACACAGTGTGGGTACATCCAATCAGAATCCAGGAGGATGAATGGCACACCTGGATTGACCACTTTCCAAATGCCAGCCGAGCAGCCTAGCGTGTCGGTTAGCATTGCGACTAGGTATTTTAGCTGCAACTTTTAAATATTTTAGACATATTCAACTAAAAAAATCTGCAATGTTGTATTGCCAATCTGTTATCTTGCACAAATAAAATCCACAAGTAGATAAATCTGCAAGTAGGCGGGGGTTTACTGTACCCCTAAATTAAGTCTAGTGAGAACGACTGCCTTCAGATGTCACTTCATTAGTAAGTAAATTCCATTTATATATAATGTTGTTTCAGTATACATCAAGCTTTTCAACAGACAGGTCAGGCAGAATGGTTAAAGCAGGATTAGGGTTTAAAAAAAGTATCTTATACTCTGGACATGTCAGATATTCATAGCTCAGGTTGCCAGGGTAACTACTAGTCATGAACTACATGTAGAAGAAAGTTCGTTGGTTAGATGAGAACAAAAGAGAATCTTTTGGATCCCCGCAAAAAAACTGTGGTGGAAAACTAACACTGCACATCAGTCTGAACCCACCACTCCCAATGTGAACCATGGTAGTGGCAGCATCACGTCGATGGGATCTTTATTTCTGGGGTAAATTATCTGGTCTGGTCTGGGGCGACCAGAAACGCCATTTTTTTTTAAATATATGGACGTCCAGTATTCGAAGGCCCAGTTGCAGAAGGCGTTAATTAAAACTACTGAGACATACAGAGTTTAAAACATGGAGCTAAATAGGGAAGAACTCAGGATCTGCCAGCACTGTAATCCAGACTGAGCTTCTCCCATTACCCTGCCTGCTGCTGCTGCTGCTGCTGCTGCTGCTGCTGCTGCTGCTTCTGCTGCAGACGCTCCAAACGGAAATATCACCTGCAGAGGATCCTGATGGTTCACTGCGTGCTAGAGTTTAATGACTGGTATTCTGGTGATATGCGCTAAGCCCCCTGTTGAAAGCCATTTTAGAGACGTGCGTGTTCTAAACTGAGCCATTCGTGCCATAAAAGCATCCCTCAGACGTTCAGCATATATCTGTTTTAATTAAACACTTATTTGTATATTTTTTCCTTTATTATCTCCGATTTGTGCAAGTGTTTTGGGATTTCGTATCCGCTGTGCTTTGAGGGTCCTTCCAGGACAAAGTCACATGATGCCAGCTGTTGTTTGATCCATCTTAATAAGGCTTTTCCCTGACAATCTCACACATGTTGAGCCCATTGTAGGTTATTTGTCGCTCTGTCTCGTCTATCTGCAACAACGAAAGAAAATTATTGTAGTTTTCTTGTTAAACATTTTTTGTTTAGTTATAAAATCAGTTTTTTGTGTCTTTCAGGTCCTGTAGTTCAGCGCCAAAATGGTCCCTCCTCAGAAGAAAGCGAAGCTCAGAGGAGGTATGATACTAATAAGGGCATGCATAAAAAATATCAAAGATCAGTAAAGGGGTTTTGTTTTGATTATTCTTCCTGAGTGTAACTTATCAATTTGGGGGGGGGGGGGGGGGTGTTAATGGATGTTTTTGGAAAGTGGTGCTTGTTTGCTGTTATATAGCAGACCCTCACACCTCACCGATATGATGTTGCCACAATGATCGTTGTAATGTCAAATGACAAGGAAGACAGGAGTGGGGAAAATGTGACGGATCATCTCAGGAATAATATTGCATAAAATGATTTTCTGATGTTGTGCAGCGTAACTCCAGGCTTCTCCTTCTTTACTTAATCAAATTGTCAACTACCACATCTTTAAGTAAGACTCTTAATCACCAAACTGACTCATAGAATCAGCCTTCAACACTTAAATAAACTTTTATAACACCATCCAGGCTACAGGTCATAATGTGTTGAGCATTAATTTAAAGAAGCTGAAGACCTCAGTGGCAGAGAAGCAGAGTTGTCACACTGAAATGTTACAGATCGTAAAGGAAATCATTTCGGCCAAGTATAACCTGAGTAAATAAATATTTTTGTATTCATGGGCAAAAATAATCCCAACTAATGTTTCTGTTTCTAATGTTTCAAAGCAATCCAAAACTGTACCAGACAGTTTCCAGTTACTATACAATGAGGAGCATTAGTATTTGAACACCCAGTGATTTTGCTAATTCTCCCACTTAGAAATTATGGAAGGGTCTGAAATTCCCATTGTAGTTGTATTTTTTTTTTATACTGTGAAGAGCTTTTTTTTTCTGGAAATCACATTGCATGAGTTTTTAAAGAATAGACTGTTTGTATTTTATCGCTCCAAGTATTTGAACATCTGAGAAAATCCATGTTAATATATCGGCACAGAAGCCTTCTTCTTGCAATTCCTGAGGTCAAACATCTCCTGTAGTTCTTGAACAGGTTTGCACACACTGCAACAGTGATTTTGGCCCACTCCCCCAAACAGATCTTCTCTATATCTTTAACTTTTCCGGGATATCGCTGAGCAACACAGAGTTTCACATGACTTTCTCCCATGTTTCCTCTGGATCATCCAGATGGCCATTGGCAAACCTCAGATGGGCCTGGACATGTGATGACTTGAACAAGGGGACATTTCGTGCAACACTTGATTTTAAACCACGACATTGTAGTGTTCTACCTACTTTAACCTATGAAACTGTGCTCCTAGCTCTCTTCATGTCATTGAACAGATCCTCCCATGTAGTTCCGGCGCTGATTATTAACCTTTCTTTTTATCAGTGATACCCCACGAGGGGAAATCTTTCATGGAGTCCCAGTCAGAGGGAGACTGACAGTCATCTCTAGCCTCTTCCATTGTCTAACGATCGCTCCAATCTGATCTGTTTTCATCAAGCTGCTTTGCAATTGCCCTTAGCCTTTAGCATTGTGGAGGTCTACAATGTGGTCTCAGGTGTTTTTTGACAGCTCTTTGGCCTTTCCCATGGTAGTAGTTGGTGTTTGACTGACTGTGGGGCAGACGGGTGGCAGATGCTACTAACTTAATCCATATCCACATGTAGCCGGATAGGGCAGATATTTTTCTACATATTAGCCTGCGAAACATGAAGGGAAGGGATGGCCGTGGTCTGTGCTGTGAACAACTTCTGCAGCTGGACCGAGCGGGGGACACGCACACATACAGCCAGAAAGATGCAAAGCTATGGCGACGTTAGCTCCATTGCCACAGAAGCGGGTGGTTACGAGGTTGAATATTTCTCTGCACCAGACGAAGACTAGAGGGAGGAAGGTTCTGTGGGAGAGGCAAGCAGCCCTGAGCCGTATCATTTTGAACGTACTGCTCGTGAGTTACAAACTCGCTAAGGAGGTGGGGCCGAGAATGAGCTTCTTTTATACTCCACGGCGGCAGGACGCTGTCGTCAGAAATCCTAGCCAACATCAGAAACCCAGGCTGAGCTGGTAGCAAAATCCAATTCAAATTCAAGTGCAGTGTAAAGTTTTAACCAGAAGATGGCACTCCACTAACGGATTTTGTAGTGTGCCTATATAGAGAGAGTGGCGACAACTTGAAGCATGGACGCCATATTCGCTACCATCTTTCAACGCGTTACTATGGGGATTATGTATCAGACTGAAATGAATTGCAGATCTTACCTTCAACTTTCACGTAACTGCCGAAATTATCGTTCGTCAATATTTAAAAGGCATCAACAGTGTATGACCAAGAACTAAATATTCGGAAAAAGGCTGGTAAAAGTGACAAAACGTCCCCTTTTGCCCGGAAATGTTCTCTTTTTTTGGATGTATATACATCATACATCAATTTACTATTTCTATAAGGTATTTAAATCAATTTTGATCTTAATTATTTAAATTTACATTTACAATCAAGTATTCAAGGCAATAAATAAAGTCATTACATTCAAATAGGCGAAATCTGTTCACTTCACAATCTATAGACTACAATCTCAAAGTTGAAATTATTTCTTATACATCGAAAGTGATATATTTCTCTACAGTGGGCTTTTTTTCTGCCAAAACGCAAACAGATCTTACCTCACACAACAAAGAATAATTACTGGCCTTCCAATTCTCTTGCCGGACTTTGTGCTTCCACAATTTCCTCCTTTCTGCATCCCGAGGAAATAAATGTAACCGTTTGACACCTCCAGGTCTCGTACTGCACCCGAACGCTGCACAGCATGGCATTTTTAGATAATCATAGATCAATATCAAGATGCTCTACTCATATGTTTCTGTATTTGTTTCTGTGTGATACTGGTCAACTTGGTATCTAATATGGCGCCCATGAAGCAGGTGACCGCCTCTGAGCCAATCAGATCGCCGAATTGTCTTAAACATTCTAAACCGAGTTGTCGCCACTCTCTATATATATTTTGAGACAAACATAAATTTTTTTTATTTCAAAACCTTCTGTAATTTCTGGCTGTTCAAATACTTATGTTCCTCACTGTATACTACTATCAACAATGTCGAATGGTGTGCTGGAGTCATTGAAGTTACACAGGTGCATCTCCTTTTAGATGGATGCTCCAACTTTGACTGGTTCTTGTGTTTCGTGGTTTCGAAAGCGGTGCAAATTGTTTCCTGAATCCCACCCTAAGGTTTTTAGAACAGAAGTTACAGCTGATGGGTATCAGATTGATGAGCAGAAAATTGAACAAGAGCGTTTACTTCTCCTTGGGTAATTTGTAGAGATTTCAGCCTTTTATCAAGCAATTTGCTAATCATTTTTTAACCCCTGGTCATGTGGCGACGAACGGTCACATGAATCGGTCAAGTTGATTAACTGAAAGCAAACGCAGCTCTTCAGAGAAGTGACATCCTTCCACTTGATAGGATGATGGAGCAGCATCAGATGCAGGTGCACAAGGAGAGGGAGAGGCGGACGTCGGGATCAGGTGAGGCTCCAGCAAACGCACCCACACACATCCCTCCTCTATAAACACACGCGAATAGAGGCTGAACACAGGTTGTCATACGATCGCCGCTGCACAAACACCCTAAACAAAGCACTCACCTAGTTCCCTCCATCTGCTAATAAACAGTCCTGAAGAGCCAATTAATAGGCACCCGCCTTTATTTGGTTTAACCTTCATTAGGTCAGGCTCTCTTTGTTTCCAAAGCAAACACATGACTTCACCTCGAGGGAATACCAGAAATTCCTGGATAAAACAGGTTCCTGGAGTTAAACAGGCTTCCCTGCTGTGCTCTGTTGTAGTTTCCCCCCAACCCCACCCCACCCCTAAAGTCTTTATGCTTTTTATTTGAATCCATGCACACATATAAATGTTCAAGTCTGCTCTTTAGCTACAGCCACAGACTTAAACATCCTCCTTTGTCCCTGATGTGGATGGTAATATCAGTGCCCCCCCACCCCCCCCACCCACCCAACCCGTCCCACCTGCAACATGCTCTACCGCCATCTTTCTTCCAGCTGCCGTTGGTGGGGGAATTGCCACATGCTCTCTGGTCATGGCTCAGTCATGTTGCATTCTGACGCTTGTTCTTTTTTACGATATTTTGCTTCTTTCTTATTTGCTGTTGGCTTCTATTTTTTGACTGTTCCTGATTTTTTTCTCATCTTACTTGCTTGACTGTTAAGTTGCTTTTCATTATGCTCACGTTTTTCTCTTTTCTGTTCTCCTTTGTTTGTTGCCCTCCTTCGTCTGCATCTCCTCTTCCTCTCTCTCTCTCTCTCTCTCTCTCTCTCTCTCTCTCTCTCTCTCTCTCTCTCTGTCTCTCCCACCTTCTGCCCACCGCAGTCGTTTCCACCCTCCAGTATAAAGTGTCCAACCTTCCCACCCACCCAGACACTCCCCCCGAGTACAGACAGTTCAGAGCTAGCACACTGCCGCCCTCCTACGTCCGAGTGGCCTCCTCCTCTCCTCCCTCCTCCATCTCTCCGTCTCAGGAGAAGGAGTTGGGGGGTGTTAGGGACAAGGCCCAGCTGTCCTCCCAGCTCTCCACCTCGCTCGCCTCAGCCTTTTCCCCAGTCCAGACAGGAGTGAGCACCCAGGGCCGGCAGGTCCGCCAGATCCCCCTGTCCCCCCCGACAGCAGCCCGCCACCTTCAGCAGCACCAGCAGCAGTACCAAGACATCCTTCTCCCCCCCAAACACGGCACCTGGTCTGCCTCCCACTTGCAGCAGATGTTCCCCCAACCGTCCTCGTCCCCTCCAGTATCGATGCCTGTGAAGCAGGGTTTGGCCCCTCAGCCAGTCCTCCCAGTAGCTCAACCCCTTCCACCTGTCAGCACTAGGATGAAGCCCCCTCCCCTTGAACCTCCCGGTGTGGTCGGCCACACTCAGTACCCCCACCCTCACTCCAACGGCCAGCCAGACGATTCCTACTCCCCTCTTTCCCAGCATCTCCCACTCACACCCCAGTACTGCGAGGCCATCCCCCTCCCTCCTCTGATTGGTCAGTCAGGTCCCGCCCCCAACCAGAACCCCCAGAACCAGTTAACCTTCCATTCTCAGCAGCATCTGCACCAACACCACCAGCAGCAGCACCACCAGCAGGCCCAGACCCCCACCACCATCACCTCATCTTCCTCTTCCTCCTCGCCCCCCTCTTACGCTGCCATGTCTGACGGGGGCTCTCCCAAGAAGACCCCCTCCCCTGTCCCCCATCCGGCCCCCGCGGCCAGCAGCAGTAAGTATGAGGAGAGGAGGAGGAAGTGTCTCAGCAGGGCTTACAGTGTGTGTGTGTGTTGGATGGCTCGTATGTGAACAGGAGTGTCTGGATTCTCATGAAGGTACCACACCCGCATCGTTAGACACCAACATGAAAAACGTAAATGTGCCAAACCCTCCGTCCTCCCACACTGGGGCTCAGTTTGTCTAAGAGCGACCAAAAACAGGTCGGGTGAAACCCAAAGAAACTGTGCAGCCGTGTGTTAGGCAATAAAACCGAAGAGCTTCTATCCTGTTCAGCCTGTTCTGTTCCTGAGGACAGGCTGTTGTTAGCCAGTCCCTGCTGTTCTTGTCAGAATAAACCGCTTTCAGCTGTTTGAGCTTCTCACTAAATGAGAGACGCAATATATCTGCGGATTCATCTTTGACAAACGGCTCAAGCTCAGATTGGATGGAGGTAATATTTAAGTCTTGCCACGTACGCTTAATCGGATTTTGCAAGGCGGCAGGTGTACCAGAACATCATGATGGGGAATGTTAAGAAAGTAGTTTTGACCAAAAGCTTAAGACGACATGGATTATGCAGCAGGACAATAATCCACCTCTGAACAGCAGAAAAGAATCTGAACAACAAAGAAGTGGTGGCCTAGTCAAAGTCAGGACCCGAATCAGCTTGAGATGATGCCGATCATGCTCAAAAGCCCTTCAGTGTGGCTGAATTGAAGCCATTCTGCTTCATGGTGACAGAATTCCTCCAGAGGGATGTAACGGACTCACAGCCAATTAGCTCAAACACTCGATAACAGCTGTCCCCCTCAAGAGTGGTACAACCAGTTCCTGAGGTTTATGATGAAATGTTTTATTACATTGGGGCGGGTTTGTTTGGATAGTTGTTTATTTTTACTTAATAATGGAGATGATCATTTCAAAACTGTTGATGGTATCTTTGTCCAATTTAAAAAAGCTGTTTGATCAAAAGCTGTCAAAACAGCAACAAAACAAAAAAGAAATTTATTAGGAGCAACTACTTTTTTTACTTTTTGAATTTAGATCAGTATTTATTAGTTTGCGCTTTTCTTAGTGCATTTAATTTCTTCGCAGAAAGTTTGTGATTGGACGGTTTCTGGCCTTTTGTTTCCTGGTTTCCTAGAACAAACTAAATTAAACTAATATCTATGTGATTTATTTTTTTAACCAAAATGTAATGACTAAAAAATTTCATTTAGCTTCTGTTTAAGTGTGTTTTTATATTCTACACACTGGTTTGTTGTGACTTGTCCCTTCTGGTGCAAGAGAGAAAAATAGTTATTGGGAAAGTTGTTGCATTTATTAACGATGAATTAAGATCTGATGCCTAAACTGTAATAAAACGGCAGTAAAATCTGATAAACTAATTATAAGACTTAAGATTTATCAGACCAAAAGTCCTGTGTTGTGCATTTAGAGTAGCGTTACAAAGAGCTTTATAGGACGGAATAAAATTACATTTTTGAAATGGCGTTACTGGAATTCTTATCATGATTCTGTTCTTGGTTGCTACATTTCAGAGTTTCAAGGTGAGCAGTTAAATTAAATTGAAGGAAAATGACCAACGCGTAGAGATAAAATGTATTATCACCAACAAAAGACTATTTGGTGATTCCAACAGTAATGAATGAATGTTAAGATATTCTAATTTAAGCTGCATAAGAGGAGAACATATTTGCTTGAATTGCAAGAGTGATGCATGCTCTTTTGGGCCTGTGGGTATTTCTTTTACATTTCAATAGCGCTCCGTGTTTACCAGTAAACCATGAAGGCTGCTTTCTTTTTGTTTCCTGACTTCAAAGGAAACTGCTGTTTAAAAAATAACTTCTGGTGATAGATAAAAAGGACTTTCAGGAAGTGAGCAAACTAAATTAAACTGGTATCACAGTGGTTAGGCGCAGGTCTTTCAAAAAAATATTCCTACTCTGTGAACTTTATTACATTTTCTCACATGGCAAACACAAAATAAAAGTGTTTAAAATTGGGGTTTTATTAAACATGCCGACAAAAAGTAGTGTGGGGGATGCAGAAAACATTTTATTTGGTCCAGTGAGGACACATCATGGTGGCAGCATCATCCTGTGGAGATGCTTTTCTTTAGCAGAAACAGAGAAGCTGGTTGGAGTTGATTGAGGAGATCGAAGGAGCCAAATAAAGGGAAACCTTGGCAGAAAACCTGCTGGAGGCTGCAAAAGACTCGAGACTTAAAAACTGGTGTTCACAGATACTTTCTATCCAGTCCAACTGAGTTTGAGCTGTTTCGCAGAGAAGAATTGTCAAAGACTGCGCTCTCCGTGTTACAGACATACCCAAAGGACTTTCAGTTTTAACTGCCATAAAAGTTATGGTCTCCTTTTTATTGCTCTATATATCTCTAAATTACACTGCTTTTAACATCATGAATAGTGGAACATTTCAAGGGGATTTCCTATGGGGTCATGAGCTGGTTCGACTGAGCTTTAAAAAGGGTTTGAAAGGTCTGAGAGATCATAAGTTTTGGAAAATATGAAGATTAAATTTGCCAGATTTATGAAAAGCACTTCAACAAACAAAAAAATCTGTTATAAAAGTACTTTCATGACGCTTGCTACTCTGGAAAGACTCATAGGTTTGAGATACTTTACCAAATGTCTTGAGATAACTGTTTGGACCCACCGTCTTTTTTCACAAAAATAAAAAAACTTAGCCCAATTTCCATAGTTATTTTTAATATCTTGAGCTCTCAGTACCTAAGCAAAAAAACAAAAACAGGCATTTATGGAAATATGGCAAGTAGCCTGTTTGGTTTGTTCCAGTTGCTTCCAAGTAGCCGTCACTGATGACTGTCTCATATATTAAGTGATTATAATGTATTGAGTCTATATTTAACATTGACGTAGCACTTCTCAGGTAGTCTTCGTGCAAACTTCCCTGCAATAAAAAGATAAATGATCCCTCCATCACTCACAGGCGTTAATAAAGCTATAACTCTGCCCTATCCAGGTGGGCCTGTCTCTGCAGGTCACCCAGCTATGCTTTCTGTGGCCCCGCCTCCAGCTGCGGCTCCAGCGCCCATGGCTGGTCCCCCAGCTCCCCCTCCACCACCGGGGCCACCACCCCCAATGGCCGTGCCTCCACCCATGCCCCCTCCTTTGCCCACTGGTGGAGGGCCTCCAGGGGGCCCGCCTGGGGTCCAGCCTTCAGGACTTGCTGCAGCACTGGCTGGAGCCAAACTACGGAAAGTGCAGAGGGTGAGGTCTCCCGGAGCCAAAATTGCTCCACAGCTATACAAAGCATGCATTGCTCAATTGGTAGATTAGGTTTTCAGGAGCAATGTCATCACAACGTGGTAATGTCCATTTTTTAAACTGTTCTCCAGGATGAGAGCAGCCCACCCGGCTCTGGGGGTAAATGCGACTCCAACCGGTCGAGTGGGGGCAGTGGCGGCGGAGGAGAGGGTCTTATGCAGGAAATGAATGCCTTACTAGCTCGCAGGTAAAACGCTAGCACAAACAAACAGGGTCCAACCTTTTTGGTTCTGATTTATGATCAGTAAAGGAATTAATTCTCTAAATCACTGTCTGCCTTTATAAAGACAGTTACGTTTCTTCCTTAAGCTCATATGTCATATCCTCTCCTTGTCTTTTCTTAGAAGAAAAGCTTCGGAGAAACCCGACGAAGTAAGTTGAACCTTTTTAACAAGAAACGTTTCTCCACAGTCAGAAGATCAGAGCTGCTGTTAACTGTTTTAAAGGCAGGGTATACGATTTCATTTTGAAACACTTTTTTTAAAACTGCAAATATATACCAGGGGCAACCTATAAGTTAGGAGTTCTTGAACTTGACCGAGTAATTTTCATTCTTTCTACAGCGAGAAACCCTGGGAAAACCTCATCCAAACAACTTCCACGGTCCGTCCAAAATAAGAGGCTTGTAAGCAAAGCTTCCATGTTCCAGCACCTCCCCCTCTGCGCGTCCCCTTCGTGTGCACGCAACGCTCGTTCTAGCCTGTAAACAGGACGGGAGCTCGTGCTACTTTCCCAACAGATAAATTGATTGCGGCAGCTGCAGTAGCCGACGTGTTTGTTTGGTGAAGTATTTAGTTCGAAATAGCAACAAGAAAGAAGTAAGCCGACGAAGAGCGTCCCAAAAGCCGAATCTGCATCGGAGCTGCTGCATTTACACGGTGGCATCAACTCAAGGAAGCTAAGTGCCTGCTAACCGATGCGTTGGTTGCTGATTTTCTCCTAGACAAGTTAGATCACGTTATATTTTGTGACTTTGGTTGAAATGGCTTGTCTCCTGCGAGTTGTTGACTGTGGCGGAGACCCAACGAGACGAACTGCGCGTGCCTGTGTTATTGGGGCGTGGCTTAGGGGGAGAGAATGAAGCAAGGGGCGGGACTTTTTATTTAGCAATAACACCCTCTCCAGGAGCGCTCCCACAATCATATACCCTGCCTTTAAGTCTGAAGTTCTAGGCTGTTGTGGAAAAACTGTATAATACTTAATTTTTTACCTACAGGATGATTCAAGTGGTCGCGGGGCGGGTCAGCAGAACTCAACAGGTACGTGAAAACCCTCACCGTGGATCATCTAACAGCCTGAGTCATGAACACTTAGAATCAACTGAACTGCAAAAAAAAGTGCGTCGCTCAAATTTTTTCTCTTATTTTTACCCAAACAACGAAACATTTTCCACTACTGTTTGTGCCTCAGCTGATTTTACCGCAAAGAAACAAACTGATAAGTTTGCTTTAAGTTGAAAAGTGACTAAAAAGATTGCAATGCCACCAAATTTCAGTCATAACTCCGCAAAGGAAAGGAAAAGCTCACTTAAAGCTTACACACAGCTTCTTAGACCACTGATCCGAAGGCATAATTTGTGTTTTTATGAAGCCTGAAGTGAATAACTTTGATATTAAAATAAAAGAATAAGGGCAATCAGATCGGAACAAAAATATGTGCATTTAATGGCGTGGTACGGTGTTGGTTAGGGAGAGACCTAGATTCTGTTCTCAATTGTTCTTTCCATGCATTGAATGTGTGCGTTTCCTGTGGTTTATCACACAGCCAACAAAGCCTGAATCTAATTAGTCATAATTAACCTCAGGGGGAGATTTGTGCATGTAGGTTTTTTTTCCTACATGCATGCTCTAACTGCACACTGCTATGTGAGAATTTCCATGCATGCACACCTATAAGCAAACACAACTTATAACAACTGCAGCCACCATCAATCAGGCCACACATTTGTTTATTTATTTTAAAGATTGAAACAAAATGTAATAATGAAGGCATGATCATATCGGTTTCTGTTGAAGGTTGAAATGAAAGTCTTTAAAAAGGTTTTATAACCAGTAATTGTTCCAATGCCCTCTTTTCTTATTTTGCATTTTTGAACAGATGCTCTTAAGAAGCCGTGGGAGAGATCAAACTCGTCGGAAAAGTCCTCGCTGGTGTCCAGGTGAGCAGTCTTAAAGGGTCAGAAGTCAAATATTCTGAAAACGACATTGCTATGATGATAAGCAGTTGAGAGTAAATTCCGTGTGTATTTCAGAGTGAGACCGATCGGCAGCACCAGTGAAGCCGATACAGAGTTCGACAGGATGAAACAGGTTATTTTTACCTGCAGAATGTATTGGCTATCACCACTTGAGCTTGTTTGGGTGAAAGTAAACTCACAAGTACATCTTGCTTGTTTGTGGCCCTGCAGGAGATTTTGGATGAAGTTGTGCGCGAGTTGCATAAGGTGAAAGATGAGATCATTAATGGTAAGTAATGCAGGTGTGGGTAATCTTTTGCACGGACCAGTTCTTGAGATCCACGACCGATAACATCTTTTGCTTCTCAAACTACGCTCTGCACCTCTGATTTCGATCAAACCTGTTCACATCCTGATTGTCTGGAAAGCAAAACGCCGTGCTTCAGTTTCCTTCATTTTTTTCTTTTCTCTTCCTTTCAGCCATAAGACATGAAATCGGCAGAATCAGTACATCCTAATCTCATCTGAGTGAGCCGGGTGAAGGAGCGGCAGACGGAGGACGGATACACAGATGCACAGACACGAGGACCAGGGAATGTTCTCTCAATGTTTCTGTGACCCCTCGACGCCACGGTGCAAGTTGCAGAGACGTTGCGCCAACATTTAAGTCTGCTGGACAGCAAAGAAGAAAACGGAAATAAGAAAGCAGGCATTTTTATGAAGGAAGTTGAAGGACTGAAATGTTTTGATTAATTTAAGGAAAGACGGAAAATGGACTTGAAGTTGAAGTGAAGAGACATTTGTACTGAGTTTGGTGTTGTGGTCCTCTCTGTGCACCAGTCAGCCCATTGTTGCAGCTTTTTTGTTCTCTTTTGAGTCTTATGAAGAAAATATTTTTGTTTTCTAAGTTTTTACTGTTTTATTATTTAAAACTGTGGTGATAATGATGATGCTGTCGATGACAATGAGTATTACATGGTATTAGAGAAGGATGAAGGATTCTTGCACACCATTTCTGTCAGCGTTTTATATTTTCTGTTTGGTTCGGTTTCTCCCTGACCATTTCACGAGAACAAGCACAAAATGGGTAAAGCTGCTGATGCGGACCCACTTACCCTCAAACGGTATATTTAAAACAAAAAAGAAAAGAAAAAGAGGAACTCGTTTTTATAACTTTGCTCATACTGGTGTCGTATGTCCAATCTTTTTTTCTCCATAGCTGAAAATTACCTCTTCTCGCTCCCATCTGAGGCAGAACATTTTGAAGCTGAGTTAAATTGAAGTGCAGTCTGCTCACATCTGATGAACACGTTGGGGATCGTTCAGAAAACAGCCTGATGAGCGCAAATGTGCCGCCCTGTTTTACCTCCCCACATACAGAACATACAGAACAGTATTCTCCGTTAGTCATCCTATGTTTTGTAAACCTCCCAGTATGCATGAACACCCACTCTCCCCGTGTTTATTAGTTCTCTATTTGGTTCAATGCCTAATTTAAAAAAAAAAAAATTATATAAATGGTGGTTTATTATAGTCGTTTGTTTCTATGAAAGTTCCCCTGTTCTGTGGACGAGATGTTGAACGTGATAATGTGGGGCATAAAAAAGAAACGCAAAGGGTGAAGCTGTGTGATGAAGGTTCTACATGAAAATGAATGTCCTGAAGAGGGTTCATGGCGAAGGCCTTTAGTGATGCTGGTTTAACGCCTCTCTGCGGGAGGGATTTGGATAAAAACCAGCTGTTGAATTCTGTCCACTCTCTACTCATTACGATTTAAAAGCTGGAAGGAAATTTATTCAAAACAAAATCAATAAAAAAATCTCAGTCGACCTGCGTATGTTTCAATCCCTTTCGCATGCATCTGTTTAAAATACACACACTGATCACCTGTTGAATTAAATTATATAGCAAAATAAGTATACTATAGTGCAATGGTCTTGTTCCTGCAGGATCTCCATCTGTTGTTCTATACCTGCTTAATACCTGGAGGATCACATCACATGCATCTACCCAGTGAGAACTTACGCTACAGGAGGAGTGAGGCTGCCATTTGTAGTTAGTCAAAAATTAACACAATTAGTTATTTTGTACGTATGCAACTCTTTTCATACCAATACCTGAATTTGAGTATTTCTTGTGATGGATGGAAAATATTAATAAAAATGACCACAAAACAAAAATTTCAAGTGAAAAGTAAACATTTTGTGTTAAATTATTGCAGAGTTCCCAATAATTGGTTCATGGTATTGGTTACGTATTGACCCTGATACCAGTGTTGTTGCACCTCTGTCATTTAGCCATTTCATGAAATAAGTGGAGGTTCATTTTTCTGATTCATAGTTATGTCCGTGTTATATATTCATTTTAAATGTCAATGTTTCAAACTAAATATTGTTTTTAAAATAAAAATCTTAAAACATACTTATCCATTCATTTATAAATGAACAAAAAATATGGTGAAAATATAACTTTTAAAGGGGAACTCCCATTACGCTCTCTTAACAGGCTAAATAACTCAAATTATTGGTGTTAATCTTTGACCAACTTTACAAACAGCATGCTGACTCCACACAGATTCTAAAGCGTGACCTTCACGCTGCTGCACCATGCAGTCCAAAAGCAGGATGCTTACTTGCATCTTTATTTTTATTGCTCTGTTATTTATTTACTCAAATGATGAAATTACATGATGGAAACAACTATGATGTGGTGACGACAACTTGTTGATGTTCAAACTGATCTTAAAAAATATGAAAAACCAGAACTGAATGCACTGAAGAGGCTGGTCTGAGTATTTCAAATAAACGTTTCGGCTGCTGGTTGTGGTATAATGGTTTGAGTGCACAGCTTACCTGCATAGAAAGATCTGGGCTAAAATTTGAAACCGTGACCCTGTTGCTGCACGCTAACAACCCAACCTGCACCACTGAGAAAGTACTCACTTTAAAACAGTTCTGAGAGCCTAGTCCTTGAGTGGCGCTGCTCTGCAACTTTTGGATGCATCCCTGCTCCAACACTGGAACCTTGCTGACATTAAAGGGAGGTAATTCAGCTCGAGGAAGAAAGCAAAAGTTAATTAGCCTAGTGAGAACCTTTCCCGTCTGAAAGTACCTGCTGTGCATCAGTCAAAGCAAAGCTCAACCCAGAAAGATCAGAAATGGAAACAACCAAGCATCTGACCCCACAGGAAACCCACAAACGTCCCATTTCCTGGCAGGAAGCTGCAGATAGAATCAATAAATATCATGCTTTCCCCTTCAAAGGGTGGACAATGACAAAAACCTTGATTAGAGTGGAAAAATCTTTATTCCAAAGTGCCAATTCACTGTTAATCAGGTCTCCTGATTTGCTTTCAAACATCACAACCACAGCTACAAGGTGCTTCTCTTCACAAATCAATCAAAACAATAACAGCATTACAAACTCGTTTAATATTAATAAAAAATAGTGGTTAGAAACATATGGAATATTTTATGAACAATAAAAAAAATATAACCCCCAAAAAAAACAATCCTGGTGGATTGAGAGAAACGAATTGCAGGTTTTCTTACGATTTTTTTTCTTCCATTTTTGGGTTTGTGGCTCTGGTCGCAATCAGACGGTTTACAGCAGAACGGAGCATCACTGAAGAAAAGCTCCTCTTACTCAAAGTGTCAACGCCCGTTTCCTCTTCAGCTTCGTTCCGCGTAATAAGGTTGAATGTGTATCATGGGATGAATAATCCCAGCCAGTTCTTTCAGGGACGCCTGGGTTATGCTGACACTCAGGAGAGGGAGGACACAGTTGAACGCCATGACAATGTATGGGACCTTTAACTTATTAGATCCAACCTCCAAACACACATGAGGAGATTTTTATTTTTTCAATTTTTGGCCACAAGGCCATCTTTCTGCAGGAACGCGCACATGAAATACTCCTGGGAAATGTGCGTTGGAGATAACTCTAAAGAGAAGATTTTTACAACGCAACAAGACAAGAGTGAAAATTTTCAAATGCAACATTTCAACAAGGCTTTTCTCTGTGGTCAGGTAGAGGTTTAACCACGTTATGCTTTAATATATCTATTCCGACTTGTTTAGCTTATAGTCCCGCTTGATTCTCGCGTAAGGACCGATGCTATCGTCGAACACAAAGTCCCACAGTACCCGGAACCAGGAGGTATGCTGCGGCAGGGAGTCGTAATACTCGGCTGCGATCTTTTTCACCTGCCGACAAGAACAGAGGAAGAGAACAGATGAGCAAAACTTGGAGAATCAAACATTTTAACTGCAGATACTGTGAAAGGGCTACAGATTTTTTCTGCTGCTGCTTTCTGTCATCAAATCAATTCCACACGAAGAGAACCAAATGCACAGTTTTCACGTATTGATTAAAGCCATTTATTCTCCCCTCAAGCAGCAAATCCAAAAGAAGAATCTCCAACTGTCAGATCTTCACTTTAAGCTCAGGCTAACTTTGGTTCTGCATCAGGAAATTGATCAAAAGCACACCAGCAAGTTCACTTTTGAATGGCTCACAAGATAAATGAAGGTTCTGGAGTGTTCTAGTCAAAGCACAGACACAAATCTAATTAGAGATAACTGTGCTGATTCTCCAAAAAACCTAAAGCAATTGCCTTCGAGGCTGGAAGATCCAATGAATCTTTCACAAAGGGTCGGGTTGGTCAGCATAGATTTTTCTACCTAATACTCATCTAAAAATGCTTTGTATTGTCTCAGGTTAGGATTGTCTGGCATTAAACTATTTGATTATGTGAAACAAAATGTCAGCAGCATCTTTATATATTTGCATAGAAATGTTAGGATCATATTGATAACACGGAAATATTAGCATGACATCACGACCCGTCAATCAGCTAAGATACGTCTTGGAATATATGAGTCAAGTCCAAAGTTTAACTGCTGTGAAATTAGTTGGTACCTGAAGCGGAGACTCACCTGAGGTAGTTTACTTCCGGGTATGCTGGGGAAGTCATGGTGCTCCATGTGATATCCAACATTGAAGGTGATTAAGTTCAGTACTCCATAGTATGAATACGTCTCGTGTCCCTTCAGAAACATGTAATGCTCTGCTATGAAGTGTCCGGAGATGGGATGGATCCCCAGGCACAGAATAGATCCAGCGATGAGGTAAACGATGGGCTTCAGCCCCCAGAGATAGAAGATGGCCGCGTCTGCTATGAGCTGCACGACTGCGTTCTGGATCTCAGTCGGACCAACTGGTTTAGGGTTGACCACCAGCGGCCTTATGGCATAGAACAACGGCTGCAGGAAGAGCCACAGCAACTTCCTGGCAGGCGTGCAGAAGAACCATCCCTCCCAGTCTGTCGGGATGTCCACGTCCAGCTGGTCGCCGCCCAGATACCGGTGGTGGTCGATGTGGTACTTCTTGAAGGAGGCGGAGTAGGGCACCCCGATGGGCACGTTGGCCCACATGGCGAACCAGCGGTTCCATTTCGCGAGCTTGTTCCCGAAGGCCACGTTGTGAGAGATGTCGTGAATGGCCAGAGTCAGCGAGTGGTTGATGCACCCTCCGAAGGCGTAGGCCCAGAAGATGACCCACTTCCAAGGAAGGTCGCGGACCAGGTAGCAGGCTAGGAGCTGGGTTAGGACCATGCCGGACACCACCCACTTCAGCTGAGGGTCCGGACCCATCAGGGTCTTGATTTCTGGGTATTTGGCTGAGAAGGTAAACGCGGAGAGGAATGGGTTAAAAAAAACCCAACAAAGTCAGAAAATATGAAATAATCTGAACATATAAAAAGGTATAAATTCATTTATTGGTCATGGCTGCAGCACTGGGATTAATTAGCTAAATTTCTAAAGGAGCAAATATTGCAAGGTGCCCGCCTTCCTCTTGGGAAAAAGCTGCTGACAAAAGCCCGCTTTAATTGGCAGAGGTGTTTAGCTGAGGGACATAAACGTCTGTAGTTAAACTGCAGTCATTAAAACACTGACAAAAGGAACGGTTGCTTCACGAGTCTTCTTCAGGTGACATAATCCGCTTGTTAGGGCATATGCAAGCCTGGATCTGTTCCACTGACCACACCTAACAGGAAGTACAGCAATGTGGCCCAAGTAAGTCAGGGAAAGCCATCACATGGCATCCAGGATGACAGGGAGAATAAATACAAACCTTCAGCTCTGTGTGGAGTGGGTGGGGTAGTTGGGGGTCACATGCAAATTAAAGCTGCTGCTGCTTTGCTTATGGTTTACCTGTATCACATTGCTACGCACATTAATCTTTCTCAGGTAACTAAAGGGGGACTCTTCAATTATTTCTCTATAATGTCAGTCTCCCATGGTTGTTGAGCAAACCTTCTGTTTCCAGGTAAAGTTAAACTTCCCTGATGCTTCACAGAGGGACACATTTTAAAACAATAAATGATCTGGACGGGGTTTTTATCTATTGAATAATGGCAGGGCTTATCTGAAATATGTCATAAGGATTCAGCGTTTAAATGCATTTTTTTAAATGTTGACACAGCCCACCGGCAGGGCATAAAAATAAATGAATAACTAGCCGCCATAAAAGGTTGTTTAAACTACCTAATGGCTCTTCGACACAGACACGCAAAGTGAGGCCATTATTGTATTTCCACTTCACTATGTCAGAAAGACAACGTTTGGTTTGACTACTTTTTAGATGGCTGCGTAAAGCTTCAAACTCTGGTTTTAACCGGAAAACTGTTGTTTCAAGCGAAAGACGTCAGCATAAAACGGTTTTGTGTAGGGATGACATTAAGTAGCCATCAGTGGAGTCACAGTATCAAGCAGTAATTTATAACCGTATGACCTCATAAGCAAGGGCGTCAGTTTTTAAAATTGGTGGGGACGTAATTATTAACTTGAATGCGGATTGATGATTGGTGGGGACACTTATTAAATATTTATATAGCCTCTAAGTATTCATCCGTTTCATGTCTCATTACAATTTGTACTGCAGGGTATAGGCTATAAACGTGGTGAAAATTGTATCTTTAGTAAATCAATACAAGGTAAAAGCCATGGGTTTAACTGTTTTCCCTTTTAAACAGCACCAACATTATGCTGTTGGTTGGGAAGACTGATTAAAATCCACACCATAGCACAAAGAACAATGTTGAATATCAGATATACTCGCACCAGAAGAATGCGCAACAATAAAACGCGCTGCTTTTGAAACCACATCGTTCTGTGTGGATAAACTTTAAATATAACTTACAGCTGACTGTCCTGCAATAGGGCAGCTACCTGTGGGTGATCCGCGTAAAGTTGTTTCACAACTGATGTTTTGTTTCAGAGTCTCAAAGAGGAAAATGTTCATATGTTGTTTTGATGTTGGGAGCAGGGGGGAATTTTTCGCGCTGATGATGCAATGCTGTTGCTATCCATGCAGCGCTTCCAGCGATTCCAACTCATCCTCACTCCCAACTCGTCACATATGGACGCATGGTCGGGAGTCTGATCTTGCGTCCATATGTGACGAATTGGGAGTGAGGATGAGTTGGCGATTCAGGAATGAAAAATCTATGTAAAGCCAGACTGGACACAGCGTTTGGTTTCTGCACAGTGATTTCTGAATATACATTTCAGCTGCAGTATAAAGAAAGACTAATAATTAACTGTATTATAATCTACTTTAAATAATGGATCATGTTATTTTTATTTTTTATTTTCAACTGTGATGGAAATGTTGTCCACTCCCTGGTTCTCCGTTGCTGCTTCTGCTCACTAGTGTTAACACGCAAACCTTCGTAGAATTAAAACAAAGTATTACGCAGTACGGTCTCTCTGCTGTTGCGCTCAACCTACACACTGGTTTTTTTTTTTTCCATGCAAGAAAAAGAACGGGGAAACTCATCGCCATGCGCTCAGGGGATGGAATATAATTACAACAAAACATTTTTAATAATTCATGGCTTGAAGGAGTAAAAAAGAAGAAAAGATAACACCTTGGAGGTGCCAATTTCACAGCAGAGCGACCATGCAAGCTGGGATCAAATATACAACAGCAGGTTTTTAATTATTAAAAAATCAAATCAACCTTTAAAAAAAATCTAGTTTTTGATAAATGTATAAACATAAACTAGAGAGAATTATGAATAGAAGCAATGCGTTATAAATCCTGGTGAGAGGTGGAGTTTGAGGGTTAGGATTTTTACCCCCACCCCCCAACTCTCGTTAACTTTACACTCCATCTGAGCTCATCATGAGGCACCAACGAGTGTTGTTACTAAAGAAGCCTGAGGCGTGGTCACCTGTGTGCCGTATCAATAGAGGGACAGAGTCAGGAACATTTACAGGACAGAAAAACTGAACCCGACACGTTTATCGATGAGCAACCACACATTTCAACAACTTCAGCCCTGATAGGAGAGAAATGTGAGTGGAGAGCTTCAGGTTGGCCCAGCTTCAGCCCCCCCCAAAAAGAAGACATGAGTTGGAAATTTCGAATATGATTTTTTTTTTTTAATATATACAACCTTTAAATTTTGAAGCACATAAACCTACAGATTATTTAAGTCATATTAAATCTTTAAAATTTTACGAGAGGTTGTAAGCTTCTTTTAATTCTTATTTTATTGCTAAAAAATTAAGAGTTTTGTTTGTATTTGTAAGCCTACGTCTAACTACAGTTCAAGCCTTGGCATACACATTAATCTAGATGGATTGAAGAGTTTTTTTTCCATCTTTATTCAATTAAATATTTAAGGGGATGAGAATTTTAATTTTAAAAGTAAAAATGTAAGAAAACCGCTTTTTGCATAATTTGGATAAATAAACGGGTAAAACAAATCCTACAGCTTGAAATGCCATCTCTAACACTTACCCTCATCTTCAACTCCTAAAATGACTTTTAAAAAAACATTTCATTTTTTTTTTTTTCCCCATTAATCTTTGGTGACCTCATTTGTATGCATCCACTGTTCATAGATGGCCCGTTAAGCAACAGCTAGTAAACAGGTTTAACCGGATATGGCTTTTATAAGTAGGGTAAACTGGAGAACAAGACGCCAAGGTTCGGCTAAAGGAGAAAATAACTTACTCCACTCTGAATGAAAACTTTCTGATCTCACCTAGGATCTCTTTCCTCCTGGAGGTGTGCGGCTGATCAGTATAGACCCACTCAAAGTCTGCTCTTCCACCTGTCTTCCCCATGGCTCCGGTCGCTCTCCTCTGGCCGTGTGAGGAATCTGGCGTTGCAGAGTTCAGTCTGTCATCAAAACCCTGGCAGTATCGGGGCACACCCACTCGCACAGGAAGTAGTGGACTCCGCCCCCTTTGGACGACGGCGCGACGGCAGGGTGGAGGCGGCACACCTGCAGCACCGCAAAGGGTCGGAGACGGTTACCAAAATATATACAGATATAAAAGCGCTGCCAAGAGTCCAAATAATGATGCAGGATTAGATAAGTGAGCAGAGTTGTTGAAACGTCTGTTTTTTGTTTAGTGGGTTTTTTTTCCGTTTTTATACAAAATAACGAGCAGGTGATGGTTGGGATATTTTTCAGTCTGCTCCACATACACACAGATTATTTAAAAATATCTTTAACAGATTATCTCTCTAATAAGGAGACATTTCTAGACAGACACCTTATCGGTTCACCAGATTCCTCAGGCCACAATCTACTTCTCATCACCTGCGGCCGTTTTATGCTCCGGTGAAAACAAAAAGGGGCGGACCCTATTGGAAAGTAAGATGTGATCTCAAGCCCCTCCCTTCCCCGCACTCAGGTAGGAGGCGGGATTCATTAAGCTGTGCACCTGCTCACATGATTTCATCCTCTCCGTGGTTGTTTTCCACTCAGAAATAAATGTTACATCAACACTGACGCTAACAACAGAAGATGGAGGTGAATCCCATCTCAACTAAAGAAGATAATATATAGGCTGTGATTAGAGATTACATGTCAAATACAATTCCACCCAGAACAAAAGAAAATAACTTAACAATTTTAAATACCATTTATCCATAAGTGAAACATTTCTGCTACAATGATGTCGAAACAGCTGAGCACCGTTTTTATTCGAGTTCCAGATGTTTTTGGTCTGGTATTCAGCACTGGATTTAACCTTTCAAGCAGAATTGGTCTACAAACTCAAAATAAAGGAATACAATTTGGAATTAAAAATGTAATATTCGCAAAAATTTTAATTTACAAATCAAATAAATGTTTAATTTTTTCCGAAAATTCCTGTTTTTTGTTGGATTTAAAAATAAAATACTGCTATGGAAGGTTTCATTAGATGAATGCATTTTAAGTAAAGGTCAATTTACTTACATTTTTTATGCTTTTTGAATGATGTAACAAGCTTGTATATGTGTACTTTTGTAATGTCATCTTATTGAGCATTTATGCATGTTTTAGTTATTCCTTGATCTATATTGATCTTTAAATTTTTCCTTTTTTTTTGTCTTTTTGTTTGACTACTTTGCTCTTATCTGTTTATACTTATACTTTAATCTGTCTACTGTAAAATCTTCAGAGTTTTTTTTTTGTGTGTGTGTGCAGGGCAGGGGCGAGATTTTCAGCGTCCCAAAGACGTTAAATTCAGCATGCTGATTAGCCAAATATTTCTTAATTTACCTAGCAACCATATAGGATTTAAATAACAGGATTCAATCCGTTGGTGGAAATTTTGTGGACGCGTTAGAAGACCTACCAACAGCAGAAACTCAAAAAACGCAACAAAAGCCTTATCATTATTATTAACTATTGAGCTATAGAGAAATTTTAGGAACATTTATAGAGAGCAGCATTAGCATCATGCTAACCAGACACAAGAAGGCATAGGTTATATGAACCATAGGAACATTCACAACTAGTTATCAATAAAGAACAAATGATAGTGGAAGAGGAACAGAAAAAAGTAAACAATAGAGGGGAAAAAGTAGATTAATGTGGAAGCTAAGACTAATAAAACACGCTGGACAACAGAAGATGGAGCTGACCTGTCCACTGTGAAATCTTTGTGGCTTTTTTAGGTGTCGGTGCCATAGCAACCCAAGCGTTTCTTGTTTCTGTAGCAAGATATCCAGCAACCTACATAGGTTAAATTCAGCAATGCTGATTGGCCAAATATTGCTATTCTTTCCTAGCAACCATATACGATTGGCTATTTGGCTTTGCTTTAGGGAAGGGAAATGATACATGGCAGTTGGAGGAAATTCTCTTGAATGAGAGTTGGTGGAAGTATTGTGTAAATAGTACAGATTGCATTTAGGTACACCACGTTATTAAATAAAACTGATATCATTCATAAAGTTTTAAAGTATACAAAAAAAAAGTTGTTGGTTGAACATAATAAAATTATTTTCAATCATTTCCACCCAACTGATTTGTTTCAATTTAGCCATAAAGGATTTTGTTGAGTGAACTTAATGTAGACATGTTGGGTCAACATATATATGGGTTGCTATGGGGAGCCTAAGACTCCTCCCCTTCCGGTCGGTCCCAAACCGGAAAAAAAATGAATGGAAGTCAGTGGCGCGAGAAAAGTTTTTTTCTGGTCCACTTTGTCTCACGTCCTGAATCACACATATGTTGTACTTCGATCTAAATGATAGATAATGATGTACATTTCAAATGTGTTTGTCCAGTGATTTGGGATGTATTTGATTGTAAAAATTCGCATTTAAAATGCCTACAAATCAGAAGTCGCATATATGACGTCATTTGGCTAACGGGAACTAGCACTAGCTATAGCACGTAAAACACTCACCTAGAGCTTGTAAAGCTTCTCCTCCATGCCGGCTCTCACTCCGCCGACTACTTTACCCCCGACATAGCTGCTACTTTCCACATGGTCGGATTTATAGAGGTTTTCTACGTGTTTAATGCTTCTTTCTTCGTCCTGGAGGTTACAACCCTCGCTCTCCTTCTTCTTCTGCAGTTGTAGTCCACTAAACATTTTCACACAAAACCTAAAGTAACTTTTGCCTCCAGTTGTAAATCGCCGTTTTCTCGGCATTAAAATTAGTTTTTAAAATTCAAGGACATCATATGTTCGATCCACAGTGCATTTCAAACTATATCAGAAAATAACTTTCATCGGTGCATTGACTCTGATTCATTTTTTTGGGCAGTCGGGGACCCATGGACCTGAAGTAGAAGGGCGCGACTTATATGCTCCCCATAAGGCTAAAAAATATGGGCTCAGAATGATACGAGTTTAAGAGGAAACTGAAAAGAAACATTGGCACAGAAAATAAAATATTGGCATTGAAAAATATAATTGTAACTGAAAATGTTAATTTTGAATCTGAAATAAATGTGAAAATTTCTGGATTGAAATAGCAACAAAAATTGAAAGTGAATTTTTTTTTATGAAGCTCAAAATATATGCATTAAAACAATTCACTCACAATCAAATTTTCACACTTTCATTTTTTTTATGCCTGTTTTTTTTTTATTCAAAACCTTTTCAGTGCTGCTGCTTTTCATCTTCATTAAGCTGATACTTATTTCACGTTATGCATAAGAATGAGGGGCGGGGCGTCAGAGCCATAGGTTGTTTTATACCCGTGTTCTAACCCAGCAAATTAAAGTCACCTGTACTTCTTTTATATGTCTTTAATTCCATTAATTTCCTGATCCCTCAGTCGGCTGCAGGCTGAACTATTTTTTAGCTTTAAGACTCCATCAGCGTTATTCTGCACGGAGTCTACATATTCTCCCTGTGCATCATCGGCACCGTTCCCACAGTCCATAAACATGACTATGAATTGATATCTCTGCCCTTTGGTCTGAAGAGCGCACACGCTGTTTTTGTAGGATAGTCTTGTGAAGAGGATGCTCAGGGTTGTATGTAAGCTCCCTAAAGAAGTCCAGTCTGCTCTGTCCTTTCTTGTAGATGGCTTACATTTTCAGTCTCCACTTCATTCTGATCTACGGGTGAATTCCAAAGCATTTATACTCCTCAACCACCTCTGTTTCTTCTCACATGATGGAAACACTAATTAACCTGACCAGGTTTCTTCTGATATCTACATTCACCTTCTTTGTTTTGTTCACATTCAAGGTAAGACGATTGTTTCCACACCATGCCACAAAGCGGTCCACCAGCTCTCTGTATCCAGCCTCTGATACACCGGACAATTAAAGAGTTGTCTGCGTATTTCAGCAGATGATACTTGTACTGGAAGTCTGAGATGTACAGAGTGAGAAGTTCAGTCTCACAAACTCTCAAATCACACAAATGTAATGACAACACCGATTTACCAGAATATACATAGAATATAGTGGCAGGGGAGTTGTATATTTATCATTATAAATCAAACCAACTTTTAAATGTTGTCCATATTCATTTTAGCTACATAAAATAAAACAGTATTTTTATTTCAATATTTTGTATTTTAAAACAAAAATGAAATAGTTGTTTTTTTGTTTGTTTTCTGTTTACTAAAAATAGCTTCTTTTACCAACAAATACATACTGAGATCTGATCCTGCCAATAGTGACAATAAATAAATAAATATTTTATTTATTTGTCTATCTATTGTCAGTTTTGGTAGAATGAGTCATCTATTTGGATCAGAATAGTGAATAAAAAATTTAAAGTCATTATTCTAAAACGCACTCCTTACAAATTCACAATTGATCCAAGTCTCGCGAGACTTCAAAACTAGAGCACTGTGGCGACGAGATTACAGTAGTGGAGAGTTTTGTCGGAGTGGGAGGAAGAGACCTGCGAGCATAAGGGGGAGGTGAGAGAAACGATATTATTTACAGATAAATAAACACGCCGAGGGAAGCAGGATTATCATGGCATCGGGGGACACCCTGTACATCGAGACTGATGGGACGGAGATGCCAGCAGAAATAGTTGAACTTCATGAAATCGAGGTAGAAACCATCGAGACGACGGTTGTCGGAGAGGACGGAGAACAGCAGCCGATGATCGCCTTACAGCCGCTGGATGATCCGCACCATCTCCACTCGCACCAGGAGGTGATCCTGGTGCAGACCAGAGAGGAGGTGGTCGGAGAGGAGGACTCGGAACTGCATACAGAGGACGGTTATGAGGAGCAGATCCTGATTCCGGTGCCCGCCGTTGAGGAGGACTACATCGAGCACACTCTGGTTGCTATGGCCGGGAGAAGCTCGTCCGCAGGCCGAGTTAGGAAGAGTGGAAGCGGAAAGAAAGCGGGCAAAAAAGGCTTCTTGAGCGGCGGAGAGATGGGCCGAAAGTGGGAGCAGAAGCAAGTCCAGATAAAGACTCTAGAGGGGGAGTTTTCAGTCACTATGTGGGCTTCAGGTGAGTTCATGCAAGCTGCTGGCGTCGCTTTGTTCTCGGTGTGAGTGGGCCCAGCTGAGGCCTTGTGCTCCGCTAAAGTTTGACTCTTTTTCTCGGATCGAAGCAGTTTAAAGTCCCCCTGAAAGATGTTTGTTTTTATGGGAAGCCATGTTTTATGTGTCAGTGGGCGCCGCCATATTTCCCCGGTCCAGAAAGTATGGCGGCCCGAAAAAATGGCGTTTATTTGGCCGACGAAGATGGCGGCGAGAGGGGGAGCGGTAGCTGCTAGCTCCGCTGGCTCGCTGTGGCGCAGTTCGTGCTGTTAGCGGCAGTACGGGATGCCTTCAGGGACGCCTCCGACTTTACAGTTCCGAGGCCGTGTTTCTGGGTTTAATTTCAGCTTCTGTTGCTTAAAATTACACCTGGTGTCAGCAGTAACGCGACGAAATACATTTAAAGAAAAATATGTGATTATAGGCATCTGATAAGAAAAAAATAAATAAAGCACGCGTTTAAATAGATTAGACGAGATAAAAAATGAAGGGATGCGGTGATATCGTTATCTCGAAATTGACATTTAATCAAGTTTAAGGAACAATAATATTTATAACTACAACATAACGAAAAAAGACAGCACAGCCGGCTTTAATGAACCAAATTTATGCACACAAACCGTTTGTAATGATTAATAAATTGTCACAAAACCACATTTGAAAAATATAGATATTAGTTTATAACAAGCTATGATTTGAGCAGATTTGAGGTATTTAAAGTGGCAAAAAGGCTGTGCCATGGATTTTTTGTTTTTTAGCGCTGTTACATGTCCATCCAGCCTTTTAATGACAAAACAGCGTGATCTTTTTCCATTTTTGCATGCTGAATTCTAATACTTTTATAGCTTGAATAAACAAGTGCCTACTTAAACAACACGATTGATTTTCAGTTTCTTCTCTTTTTCTGTCCTGTTCTTGCACAGATGATAAGAAGGACATTGATCATGAGGAGCAGATCGCAGGGGAGAACTCTCCTCCAGATTATTCAGAATATATGATGGGAAAGAAGCTCCCCCCAGGAGGCATCCCGGGCATCGACCTGTCAGATCCCAAGCAACTGGCAGAGTTTGCACGGTAAGAAATAAACAGAATGTTTGTGTCAGAGTTCGTGAAATATTTAAGAGTGTTGCTTTATATGCAAAATTCACTAGTCCTCAATGCAAATAGATAGTCGTGCAGGTGTGTTGTTTAAAATCGTTACCTCTTCAATTTGGTCTGCAGAATGAAGCCAAGGAAAGTAAAAGAAGACGATGCCCCCAGGACGATAGCCTGCCCCCATAAGGTGAGCGACATTTTTCCGTTCAGTGAATCTGTGTAAACAGGTTGGATTCACACACAGCACCTCCCCGAGAAGTGTACCTTGTTTCTGAGAAACGACCCTCCTCCTGTTCGTCTGCCTCTTAGGGATGCACCAAGATGTTCAGGGACAACTCGGCGATGAGGAAGCACTTGCACACCCACGGGCCTCGCGTGCACGTCTGCGCAGAGTGCGGCAAGGCTTTCGTGGAGAGTTCGAAACTGAAGCGGCACCAGTTGGTCCACACAGGAGAGAAACCTTTCCAGGTGAGTTTCCGCAACATCTGCGTGTCAGATGCACATAGAAGAAAGAAAAAAAAACTTGTGGAAATATCCAAGTACACGTTTACTCTCGTCTCTCTCCAGTGCACGTTTGAGGGATGTGGCAAGCGCTTCTCTCTGGACTTTAACCTGCGCACTCATGTGCGGATTCACACCGGAGACCGCCCGTACGTTTGTCCCTTCGACGGCTGCAACAAAAAGTTTGCTCAGTCGACCAACCTGAAGTCTCACATCCTCACACACGCCAAAGCCAAAAACAACCAGTAAGAGAGCCCGAAATGAACTAGGCTCATAGCCAGCAGGGAAACTGCAGGACCTCAGCTCCGCCTGCTTCTGGATGATCTGGCTTAATGTTGCTTGGACTGCTTTTTCTGTGAGATGACTCTCTTTGTATTGCAGATAGGGAAAAAAAGAAAGAAAACAAAACCCTTTTTTGTGAAGCTTTTGATAACAGAGGTCTGAGGAAAGGGCGTTGCAACAGAGCGACCCGTCTGAGCTGGCCTCCCTTGATGGAATATTTTAGAGTTTCTTCTGATGAAGATGTTAATTCATGGATCTGCACCTGGAAAACTGTTATTTATACCTTTACACAAATAGTTGTGAAATTTGCATTAATCTTCACCAGCTTCTTAGTTTTTTACCCCCCCTTCCCAAGTGTGCATATTGTACACTGTTTGATGTAAGCTTTGTGATCTGTACGTATTTAAGACAGTTCTGTAGACCTTCCTGCAAGGCTTTAGTTCGTTTTGCTCCCCTTTGTTTCCTTCATGGCACAGCTTCTGAGGAGGAGAAGATTGGGCGGGAACAGCATTTCACTTTCTACAACACGAACATAACCATGTGACTTTTCTTTTCTTTTTTCAGTCAATATCATTGATTAAATTTTTTCTCCCAATTGCATCACTGATTTGGAGCTTGTGGTTTTGTAGGGAGCCGTTCCAGATGTAGTAAATAATTAAGCCAGTTAGGTTAACAACCTCCTGGATATTAACAGCAACTTCTACAACACTTTATATTCACGGATGACATTAATGTACCCAATTAAAGTCAATTATTGGCTAAATTAGCACTAACAGGTATGGTTAGTGTTTAAAGTGGAACTTTGAATCCAGATTAACTATTGCTTTAATATTTAACTGCCTTTCAGCAAGGTACTGGGTTCAAATCCCTGCCTGGGTCGGACGTGTTCCTCCCGTTTAACGTCACTCTAAATTGTTCTTGTGTGCGTGGTTGGCCGTCCCGTGATGGACTGGCGACCGGTCCAGGGTGGGATCATCCGGGCCCACCCGACCCTTTCAAAGATGAGCGGGTGAAGATGATGGATGGGTATTTAACTCACAGGTGCAAGATGACATCACAATGCAGTTATGTGGGACAACAATGTTTTGTTTGAGTAACATGAGATGATGCTGAAACTAGATACCAGAGAGCCGGTGAGAATTTGCAATGGAAATTAGGTTTCGTCACGACTTAAATGGTCTCCATTTTACAAATTCAGATGTTATGAAACACCTAAACGGCTTTAGATTTCAAGTTTCTATATTGTTGATTTTCGGTCAAAACTGCTTAAAACAATTACAGTATTAACATCAGGACACTGAAAAATTATGAATACTGAAGTGTGGCCCTGCTGAGAAGTATGTCCATGAGCCGTATGGCAGGATATGAAGTTAAAAAACAATGTAATTTTGTAATATTTAAAAAAAATACATAGATTTATTTTGGCAACAGATTGTACGTTCATCACTGAAGTCACAACCCCACTAAATTTTTCTGTCTTCCCATTAACAAGCTTGGTGAGATCACTCTGAACAACCAGCCTCTATAACAGTCCTTGTGGACAGTTTAAATGTCCATGCTTGTATGGACCATAGTTTAATATTTCTTTATCAAAAATCCCATTAAATTCATCCGTAATATTCTAATTCTGACTCTAATATTGTGACAAAATGCTTTAAAAGGCTCAACAACCTGATAAAGAAGGTTCTGGTTCGGTTATGGGGACGACGGCAGAACCTCAGAAGATGATGCACAGAACGATTCTTCATAAATGTCAAAATTATGAACAACCCTGAGCATCCTGTTCATTCAACTTTCCTAAAACATCAGAGTGTCTTCATTTGGAGGCTTTTTTAGTTGCACTGCAACACAGACGGCTACAGGTGATCCTTCCTGCCCACAGCCATAAGGATTCTCAATTCCTTGAAGAATTAAAATAGTATGAGCTGCAACAACACTTAATATCCCTCTGCAATTAAAGTATAATTTATTAAGGCTCATCCATATTTGCTCATTTTTTGAAAAAAATGTTAAGCTTAAAGTTTTTTCTTCCACTGCCTTATTTGACACGGACTTCCCACAAATATAAAAAACAAAACTTAAATTTTAACGACGATTCAAACATTTTTTTTAAAGTATCCAAAAAAAAAAATTTATTTTGTATTCTGCATGGTTTTTCCTTCACAATGCAACTAAGAAAACTTTTTACATTTAATTCATTCAAAAAGGAAAGAAAAAAAAACATTTGCTTTTTGGATTTGTAACAAAAAGTGCATTGTGGGTAAAACTGCTGAATAACTTTCCAACCCATGAGTGCATTTTGATACCAGCAGCAGCAGCTTTAGGAAGAGTCTGTTAAACCACAAATAGTGTTCCTGTTTTATCTACATAATATTGAAGACATTAAACTGCACACATATATGCTCAGATTGTAGGAAGTTTGGTTTATCCCTGCAGAGAAAAGGTAGAAATACTTTGATTTGATATAATACTTCAGTGGAGTGTTCTATAAGTTAATCTAAAGCTGCTATAGTTTACTACTTAGCACTTCTGCATGACTAAATTTTAAAGGATTCCTCAAAAAAAGCTGCATATTTTCTCCAAATCTGAGAAAAACACTGTTTAGTAAAAATGTATTAAATTGCAAATAAAAGACAACAGCAGTAAAGCTTTAATAATTCCATCTTAAAAATGTTTAAAAGTAATTCCTTGGCAGATTCAGCCCATTAATGGAAGGTGATCATAACCCATACTGATATTTCAAACACAATTAACATTTGATATTTAAATGTGGATTAAAAACAGCAGCAATAATCCAATCATCTGCCCCGCCTTTGGCATCAAGAACCTGATAGTTTGTTTGATCGGAGTGGAAGAACCACTCTAGGAGCATTTATCAGAGGCTATTTCAGCTCTGATTTGTTTGTTTTGTTCATTCAGACAGCAAGGAAGCCAGTAGTGCAGGGTAGTTTGGCGTCCCCCAGCCTGTGACGGGGTCCCACGATGGAGCGGCACAGAAGCCGTTCCCCTGAACCTGCTCGTCTAGGCACCCCAGGTGACACCCTTCGGTTACCTGGAGAGAAAAATGCGTCCGTAATCAGTTAAAGGGCTTCCTGTTTCCCTCAAACCACCTTTCCTTCTGTGCATCACTTTGACAAAACAATGAGGAAGATTAAATTTAAAGGTTTTTGTCACCTTGAAAAGTTTCAGATCAAACAATTAAAACCTGAGCAAATACAATAAAGCAGTTTTTAGTTCATGACTTCAGTTATTAATGGGAATAACCAACCCAACCTAGTCCTGCAAATCCTCTCTAAAGGAAAAACTTTGGGCACCCCATTTCTAAAGGATTCTTCTAGGTTCTTCCATGTCACTGTTTCACAATTCGAGCTACATTGGCCCCCCTGTTCAATACATAATTCAATTCAAGATCTTGGTCCTAACTATTAAAGCTTTAAATAATCTTGCCCCTATATATATCCGCTAATTGTTGCAGCATTATATCCCCAGCAGGTCTTTAAGATCTAGTGATCAGCACTTGCCGGTTGTAAGAAAGACTCGACTAAAAACCAAAGGCTTTTGCTGTGGCGGCATCTTCTCTCTGGAATTCTCTTCCGTTCACTCGGAGAACTGTGGACTCAGATTTCTTTTAAAAAGCAGCTGAATACTCATCTTTTTTTGCATTGTCTTTTTATTCCTCTTAACTAATTTCCTGATTGTATTTTGTGTCTGTTGTAAAGCACTTTGTGATCATTTCTAGAAAGGTGCTATATAAGTAAAGCCTTACATATTTTACTACGTATAAGAAAATATGTGAATTACGTGTAAAAATGTATGAAACACATGTGTAACCATACATAGTCCATGTGTAAGGTCTACCAGGTACAGCATGGGACATGTGAAAAATATGTTTGACAAAAAATGACTTTTCCATAATGCTACTTCACTTCTGAAACGTATGTTGGAAGTATCAGGCTGACAAGATCTAATCAGGAACAATCACACTAATCGGGCATTGGAGACAAACAATGACGCCATCAAGGTCGAGCTCACCAAACTTTGGCCCTACCCTCTATTCAGTACCCTGAAGGGGCCGTCGGTCCCAATCTTTGCAGTAATTTTGATCTCCTAGGAAAGTTCTCCGATATTCCATTAATAATTTGCTCTCCCTGTGGTTCATAGCACCCCTAAAGCCGTAACCCTTTCCAAACTGATTGATAGCAACGACCTTATTCTGCTTATGATTTAAAATCGTGATTATCTGTTCAATCAGACAATCAAGGTCAAGACAATCATACCCTGAATAAATCTGTAAGAGTTTCATGAATAATGTTGGAATCTCGGAACCGAATCATTTTAAATAAGAGTAAATAAAACTGGGCCACGGTGGTTAGTTCAGGCACCCAATGTGGTTTGAGTCCTATCCACTGGATCCTTGCTTCCCGTCTTCCCCAACTTCTCTCTGCACTTTCTATGTACGGTCCACTTTCAAATAAAACTGGGACAAAACGTAAAAAAAAAAAAAAAGAGTAAATGAAGCCGACTCACGTCAAACAGACCGGAGCCTTTCAGTTTGTAGAGGCGTGGGTTGAGGAAGCCGAGCACTGAAAGGCCCTTCGACAGACGCTGGCCGTTGATGAGGGACACCATGCCTCCAACCACAGGAGTTGACGCCTGAAAGGAGCGGGGAATGAAAGCCGCAAGGTAACTAAATGATAACTGAAGTTATGCAAAGAATGTGAGCTATCTGTAAATGCACACAACTACTGTAGGGAGCTGAAACATGATTAATGGTTTTTTTTTTTACCGAGGTTCCAGACACCCAGGGGATTGGCACTTTGTTGCTGACCACCCAGTAATTATCAGACAGGGCAGCTATGTCTGGGTAGGCTCGGCCGCTCTTATTAAAGTACGACTGAGGAGGGAGAGTCGCAGTTACGCTCTTAAGGTACCGCTCCACTGCGCTGGCCTAAACAAAACCCCAGCAGACATACTTGGTTATGCCTTTAAATTAAAACATCAAACATTAAGTTAGTATGTCGGATTTCTGTACCTGGTAGTCGGGCATCTTGAAGACGTTGCTGAAGCCTCCTCCGCTAATGTAATGTGTGACTTCATATGTTATTTTATAGGGATTCTTAAAGGTTGTTCCTCCAACCGTCGTCACATAGGGGCTGAAAGAAAGAGTCACTTTAAAGTGAAATACCCTCCTGACAAGAACAGTCATGTTCCTTGGCGTTTTTTTAAAACTTTGACACATTGCGACTTTATTTGGGCTTTAATTCAAAGCTTTCTTACACCTCTCATGGTGGCAGCAAGTTGGAGAAGCTCTTTTACTCCTGAGTGGTCATTTTTCCAAGAATTTTGTTCATAATTTGGCGTTTTGAAAATTTCTCGATGCTGAGCAGCTGGAATGATTTTTTTTATCTTACTTTTTTACTTTCGGACAGTTGTTATGATGCATGTCTACAATGTATTTTTTTTACAACTTGGAATAGCTGAGTTAGCATCTCAAAAGCTCAATTAATGCCTGAACTAAAACCTTAACTTCCAGAGGGGTTTAAAGGGCCTATATCATGCAAAATCAAGTTTTTGTAGTTTTCAACCATATGGTAATGCAATTTTCTCATAAAAAAAAAAACACCAGAGTGGTTTTCGGCTTAATTCACGCATGTCTGAGCAATGCTCCTGAATTCTGCTCTCTGAGCAGCTGCCCCTCCCTCTCCTAGAAATCGACAGAGTTCAACTGGTG
This sequence comes from Apricaphanius iberus, assembly GCA_028564705.1. Taxonomy (NCBI): domain Eukaryota; kingdom Metazoa; phylum Chordata; class Actinopteri; order Cyprinodontiformes; family Aphaniidae; genus Apricaphanius; species Apricaphanius iberus. The sequence continues at coordinate 533,925 of JAPXFQ010000831.1, read as the reverse complement.
ACATCACTGATTGAAAGTCGAGAGCTAGAGGTGTCTGCACCGCCCCCACAGGGAGAGCGGTTTACCCCTGGTAGGATTTCAAACACACCCTCGTCCGTCTCACAGCTCATGGCTGCTTCGGTTTTTGTCATCTTAAAACACTTTATTTGGCTGCATGGATTACAGGATTTTATTCTACATTCCTAAAGAACAGCAGCTGGATCAAAGTACAAAGACGCCTGATGGACAGAGAAATAAGTGGCTACATGCTAATGCATGTTAGCCATTTATCAAGCTGCTTATGTGATCTTATAACAGCGCTGTGTGGTTAATTAATTGATCTGTAGCGTCTCAGAATGTTCAGTAAACGGGAGCAAACAACACCCACGGCTTTTTTATATACTGGGCTGGAAAGATTTGCTTAGTGGATGCAGCTATGTTTGTCTGGGCTGTGTCTAAAGCCTGGAGTTTTAGCAAATTAAATAAGCTTTATCGACTCAGTTTTTAACACACACAAAAAAAAAAAAGAGTTTCATTGTGGTACTCTGTGCTTTTCAAATTATTTGTGAGAGTTCTGTTTTTGATGAAGCTTATCACCGTTTGTTTCAGTTTGATCTGCTCCCGGCTCTGTAGCGGAGCGCGGCGGAGCGTTGGGGTGCAGGAGGCGGGTTTATAGAGAAACGAGCCGTTTCACTTGGTGGTCCAACATCAACTACAGGCTACAAGTTAAAATTTCAGGACAAATTAATACTGTATAACAGGAACGGTAACATTATATCATATGTGTCTATCCAAGAAGCTGAAAGCTGTGAAATAGCATGATACAGTCCCTTTAAAAGGAGATTTTATGGATGCAGAGCAGGACCAACGCAGAAAGGGAGAAGGAGACAGCCTGAGATAGATTTAAAGAGGAGCGGCAAAAGCAAATGAGGTGGATTAGCAAGGCTCGCCAAAAACTGATGGGGTCATCCAGAACAAATTATTGTGACACGTCCTCTCTGCTGCCTTTCACCTTAGCTACGGACTTCCTGGCTACTTATTTGATAAAAGCTCTTCTTGCCCCGCCAGGTGGACGTGCATGTCTTGGTAGGTTTACGCTTTCCATTTTCAGGTGATGGATTGAACAGAGCTCCCTTTAGATGTTCAAAGCTAGAGATATTGTTTATTAACCCAACACTGCTTTAAACTTCTCCACCACCGTCTCTCTGACCTGTCTGCTGTGGACCTTGGTCTTTATGATGGAGTTTGACCTCTAAAGTTCTCCAAGAAATCCCAAACTGGATTTATGTGGAGATTAAATTGCACCAATTAGGTCACTAATGAAGAGTTTCATTGGTAGGTATCAGAGTAAAGGGTGCTGAATACAAATTAAATTTTTATATGTCAAAAACAGTTGAAGTCTATATTTGACTTTTCTTCCATTTCATAAATAATCCCTTATTTTCTGTTGGTCTATGACATAATAAAACACATTTCTGTTTGGTGCGTGACAAAATACACGATTTTTTTTTTTTTTTAAAGACCTTAGGGTTGCACCGTTCATAGGTTTCAGAGTTAGGAAGCGTACCTGGAAGCAGGAAAACTGGGCCTGAATGTGTTCTTGTCTTTCCCCAGATGCCTGCATCCAGCGCCGCTGTCGCCTGAACACGACATTAGAGACAGAGGTAACCATGCTGCATTCATGAGGCATTTAGCAGCCCATAGCGTATCGTTACACAGATACACAATACCTAACATTATCTAAGGTCTTTGCGTAATCCTGGAAAAAAAAAAAAGCGTTTGTTCCTCACTGAGGTTTTCTGAATCATGAAACAGGAAGTTTCAGCACTTTCATGGCTAAGTGTCACATGGATCCTTCATCACACGACTGTCAAATAACCTCAACTGTAACTAAAGCCAGTCATGATTTGCTGATGGTGCAGATAAGCTTTTTGCGAGTGTTGTTGAATGTCACCAAGTAGCTACTGACCGGAGGCGAAGAGCAAAGAGAGGCCTCGGACCCCGGCCTTCATGAACTCTGTGTTTATGCGCATCATGTAGGCGGTGGACAGGCTGTCCTCGTCGTCGCCGTAACTGATGGTGTGAACCAAGGGTAGGTCAGACATGTTGCTGAGCAGGACCATCCACTGGAGGAAGGGCTCCTGGGACTCATGTCGACCTGGACAGGAACCAGAAGAAGACATAAAATTAGACATGATTCTAAAAAAGGAAAAAATTAAACTGTTTAGTTCTTTATTAATTTGCTTTTAAATCGGAATTCAGGATCAACTACATGTCTTCCATGTGCCTTCTATACTGCATAGAGTTTTAGCTAATGATACATATTTTGAATACATAACCATATCAATTTGATTTCATTTTAAAGGGAATAATTCTTTGTTTTCCACAAGTTAAATATATTTACTTTAAATCTTCAGGTTTATATATAGTTATAGTTATCTCGAACAACGCTAAAATTATAATTTGCGTAAATGGGGTGGGAGAAAAATGTCTTGTAAGGGATAAAAACTATAAATATTTTTCCAAAATGTAAATGTTTGACGAGGACTGAAATTAATGGTAAAAGAAAGGAAAATATGTCGACATTTCAATGGGAATGTTTACACAAGCAATTTTGTTTTCAGAAGACACAGGTGAAACATTTTATTTACAAAAAACCTTTAATATATTTTAAAAAAAGAACAAAATAAGCATTGCTTGAAAGGAAACGATTGCTTGAAGTAGGGGTGTGTATTTGTAAGAATTTGGTCATACAAGCTGTATCACAATATGGGGGGAAGATATACTACAATTTCCTGTGATACCGTGACAAATACTATATATTGTGATTTTTAAAATTAAATTTAATGTTAGAAAAGCTTTCGCAGCATTCTAAACACTCCAACATGTGTCATACATAACTCAAATCCAGTTTTACGACTGGATCTAGTTGATCGACTGGAACAAAGATGGTGAAAACTAGGGCCAATATTACATTGTTTTTTTACATGTATCGGCCGATAAGCGGCTTCTGCGTCGCCGATAAGTTTTTTTCCTGGAATTATTGCACACTGTCCCCTTTATTATGCTGCTTACTTGTTTCTACTGAGTGAAATTATTGTAGTAATAGTGTAATTATATTATTTATGCCTATTTTTTGAATTACGCAGTTTTTCAGCACTGAATTCTTTTTTTTACTTGTTTTTTTTATAGAACTGTTTTTATGTTTGTTAAATATTGCTTATCTACTTGTTCTTCCTCACCTACATTTACTATTTGTTAAAAAATTTTTTAATTATTGTCTTAAAGTTCAATAAACTTTAAATTCGTACTTTCAATAATTGTTATCATCATTGTTTTTATTGTGTAAATTGAGCTAGCAGAACCAGTATCGGCTCCAAATATTGGCTTAAGAAAAATCGGCAGGCAGTATTGGTCATCGGCCAAGGCTTGTGAAAAAATAAATAAAAAACATACAAAAAATAAAATTAAAAAAATCGGTATCGGCACTAAAAAATCCATATTGGTTGATCCGTAGTGAAAACAGTAACCAACTACCAGTCATACCAGTAATTTGAGCCGGAGCAAGTTCGCAGTCAATCTACACAACGAACCAACAGGATAAAAAACAGGCACAACATTCGTTTTTTCAAAATAAATCATTAAAGATGGACAAACATTTTTTGTAAAAAATGTTCACGCATATATTTATACTTACTAGAAATGTGTAATCAGAGCATTCTGGACTTTCTTGTAAATACATTTGCTTCCATGCTGACCTGGATTGGTGAAGACCCAAGTGGAGATGTTGGCTCCGGTGCTCATGATGTATTCAATGTCCAGACTGGCCTCCAGGCCAGCTTTTCCTGCCCCCTGGGTGCCAACAACCCGATCCACCACAGAGCGATGCTGGAAGGTCCGACCAAACATGTTCATGAACTCGGCCAGGTCAGCTGGGTGGTAGTACTGCTCCAAAAACTGAAGGGAGGAGGAGTGATGTTCAGAATATCAGAGCTGGTCTGTAAACGTCTCCTGCAGAATAAAACAAATCCAAACAGTGAATCAAACCTGAGCAACAGCCTGACTGTTGTTCTGAACTGATCCCACATCAGCCGCCGTCAGATTGTAGCGAGCTCTCAGGATAGCCGGAGTCACTCCGAGGTGCACCGCCTCCCTGGACCGCGGCTGCTTCGGACGAACGTCTTTCGCTCTAGGAGGGACGCGGTGAAGCCCCCCAACTGTGGAAGAGCAGAATAAGCTAAGAGCCAGGGCTAAAAACCCGAGCATGCACTGCTGCTGAGCGGCTTTTAGCCGGGGACAAACCTCACCGAAATCCAGATGCTGGTGGACCTCATCATGAACGGAATATGGAGCTGAAGACCTCACAATGGATTGGCCGTCTCTGACGTAACGGTGAAATCTGCTTCCTGGAAGAAGCGCCTCTGCAACTCTGAGAGCAAAAGACAAAAGCATACAAGCTGAAAAATACCCAAAGGCATTCTCCAAATAAGTCCTGACCCTGTGTGAAAAAGTTCCCGAAAAAGGAAAGTCATTGACATCTACCAAGCCATCACTAAGGCTTTGGGACTCCAGAGGACCACAGTGAGAACCATTATCCACACACACAGAAATAAACAGGAAGCAATGCTGAAGCTTTCCATTAGTGGCCTACCTACCAAAATAAATACAAGAAGCCATCAACAAATCAAGCAGGAGGTCAAAAAAAAAATTACTTCAGAAGCCCTGCAGGCATCATATGTCACAGCTAAGGTCAGAGTTCATGATTTAACAGAAAGAAAGAATGACGGGGGTATGGGAGAGTTCAGGGGCTAAACCCACCGCCGATCAAAAAGGACATATACGAAAATCTCATATTCGACTAAAAAACCCTAAACAACCGTATTGACTGTCCTCAAAACTTTCAGAAAAATATTCTTTGGACTGAAGAATTATTTCTATTTCTATTGATTATTCATTAGTAAAGGCATCTGGGACTTCTAATGAGAAAATTATTAGAAGTCAGAGAGGAGGCCTTTTATCTACTTCCCTCTCTACAGCACAAAAGTGTTTTCATAACCTTGGGGAAAGTTGTAACATGGAGCTAGAAGCTGTAGGTTTAGGTTTTAGCGCAGGCAGAAATGACTTGATAGATGTGGGAAAGTGGAAGCTGTCTGGAGGGGCTTTTGTATTAGCGTCAGGCCTAATAATGCTGATCAAGACCCGGAGCCTCATCCTTATGGAAGACAGAAGATATATCTGCCGTATCAAGAACAAAGTGGAACATTTTCACTGGTTTTTCTGGCGTAAAACTGACAGCACTTAAGTAAAAGTGATTTCTACTGGCTGTTAAATATGGCGGTGGAAGTGTGAAGGTCTGGAGAAGTTTGGCTGCTTCAAGAACTCAACAAATTGATGCAACTATTAATTCTGCTCTAAAGCTGGACGTCTTGGGCCATAAATTAGTGAAGCTGAAATGTGTCTTGCAATGTGTCTGAATTAAAGCAATTCTCTGAAGAAAAGTGGGTCAAAAATCCCCCACGATGTTGTTAATTAATGTAAGATGGGAGGTGTTGAAAAAAATATTGTTGCTACTGTCTGATCAGCTGCTTGAGAGGAAGCTTCCATTTCACTGGATTTCATCAGCTCTAATCTCAGTTTCTGCAGATTGCAGCTCAGTTGGATGAACTTTTTTTTTTTACATATAGATGTATTCACCACAAAAACAGGAACTGCCTCACATGATGCAAGCAGAACCTGCTCACTTGGTTACAAAAGCCACAGAAATAAAAGTATCTGTGTTGACTCCCAAGCGAGCGAAGAAGGCGGCTAAGAACAGATGTGCTTACTCTGCAGTGACAGTGCACTGTAAAAAGTCCTGTGTGCTAACAGTCTGACAGCTGGAAATCCCGTGAGTCTGCAGCCAGCGATGCACCACCTTCTGGGTCAGCTCGGAGGGACGCACGAGAGAGGCAACTTCCTGCAGGCTCAGATGCTTACCTGCAGAGGACGGAGCGTTTGTCTCATGGTTTATCGTCAAGGTAAAGGAGACGGAATCAGAGCTAAAATGTTGAGTCATTAGGGGCCTACCGTACTGATCCGAGTCAGGGTCCGACACCCGTCTGAGGGTTTCCTCCAGCAGGTCAACGTTCTGTTGCTTCAGGGCAAAGGTCAGCTCCAGCTGCTCTGAAGGATCTACTCGACCTGCATGGGTCCAGTCCTGCGGGAGGCTAAAAAACGAGAAGTCATAGTTACTTTGTCCGTTACCTCCTTATCTGTGTACTCATGAGGAAATACCACACCCAGAACAGTTAACAGTCTAAATACAACAGTTCTCTGTTCCCAGAGTCGGATCAGAATAAAAAGGTGCTTAAATATGTGGCACCTTTTTTCCTGGAATAATGCAAAAAATAACTAAAAGTCAAACTGATTACTGAAGCAGTGTCTTCACAGGTCTACCTAAAAAGTAAATCAGAAAGCTGTAGCCGACCCAGAATGCTGCTGCTTGCGTCCCAACTAGAACCAGGAGGGTGGAGCGCTTAACCCCAGTGCTAAAGTGCGTACCAGGGCTCCCAGTAGCTCAGAGAATGGTCTTCAAAACACTTTTTTTTCTCTAGTTCATAAATCACTGAACAGCTTAGCGCCAAAATACGTTAGAGATCTGTTGCTGTTGTATCAACTGTCCAGATCAAGGGTGTCAAACTCATTTATATTTAGGGCCATATCAAGGTCAAACATTTCGTTAAAGGGCCGGTTGTGGCAGAAAGTATTGATCACACCGTTGACATATTAATAAATATCTGCTTCTGTATTCGACAAGTATTTCCTAAATCAAATAATACTGAAAATCTTTTCACAATGTTGTGATTTAGAACTATTCAAATAAACACTCATTTCATTTGAATGACACAATAGTATTTAGTTGCAGATAAATATAATTTAAAGGTCCTATTAATATGGTTTAAAGGGCCACATAAACGGGTATGGCGCGCTGGATTTGGCCCCCGGGCCTTGAGTTTGACACCTGTGTTCCAGATCATTCAGGTCTTCTGGTTCTGGTCTACTCTGCATCCCCAGAATCAAAACCAAACATGGACAAACAGCTTTCCGGTTTTGTCCTCCTACATTTTGAAACAAACTTCCAGAAAACAGCAAAACTGCTGAAACACTGAGTTTCTTTAAATCAAAGCAAAAACAACAAAAACACACTTGTTTAAAGCAGCTTTTGAGCAATAACAGGAAATTTTAACAAAGTGTAGTTACTTGGTACCTAAAATGGAATTTTTTGTGTGTATGTTGTATCATTTTCCTTCTAATCACGTAAAGCACTTTAGATTTAGACACCACTGCAGTAGAATATCAGAAAATATTCCCCATAACTCAAAGCAATCTACAAGAAAAGTCATTTCAACAGCAGTTTTAATATCGGATATTCTATTTTTTATATCAGTGCAACCTCAATGTTATGTGATGATTTAAAACAGAAAGTGGGAAGATGTAAAGTTTGCTCACAGGACATCTTGGTCGTATTCTAGGAACCCGCTGGAGACCAACGAGCTGAAGACCAGCGGGATGATGAAAGGCAGTCTGTTGGAGAGACACAGAGAATTAAATGTATCATCACACCCGGAAGTTTTTAACTAAACAGATGAGAAGCTGGGAGCAGCAGCCTGTGTCGGTCGTTATCACACATTCTTCTCTATCCGCTGCTCTCCTTCAGAGCCTGAAGTCTAAACGTCTCCGTTTCCAACACTCGCGACTCGTTTACAGAAACTTCTATTAATACAAACCCCCCGCATTGTCTTCCTCAGAGACACGTTCGTGCTTCAACCTGCGGCAGCTTTTCAATCTGGGTCACATAATAAAAATAAAAACACACAACCGCGTCTCGGCTTCGATCCGTCCCTCCTCCTGTAGTTAAACCGTGGAATATAGAAACAAGTCAGAAGTTATTCCGACTTCCCACTTACATTGTGTCCATGGTGTCCTTGACTGTTACTGCTGTTTAAAGTCAGCTTGTGTCCTCTTCAATGAGCGCTTATACAGGACAGTCACGTGACGTGGTTTCACGTGACTACTGACGGTTTTTCTCCATAAAAAAATCACTTTGTGGTTTTTAGGTTTGCGGCTCCGATGAAAGGTTATTTATTTGCATTAAAGCGATATTATACGTAAAGTTTACAGAAAAACAGAATATGCGTTTCAAATTATTTTCTTCAGAAGGAAAGTAATAAACAATTTTTGTGTTAATTATGAACAACCAGATATTTTTTTTTCTTCGCCAATACAATTATTTCTGCCTTGGCACCTCTGATCTTGAGGTAAATTGTTTATATTTGCCAACATTTATCAAAAATATTTATTCTGATTTATGGTTTGCATTTAAACATATTTTTTTACCTAAGTGTTGTCTTTTTTTCTTATTCTTATCTCTAACCCCCAAAGACTATTGGATAGAGACCTCTTAAATTGTATCTGTGGTGAAACCAGAGGTGGTTCTAAACCAAATCTAGCTAGAAGTTGAGTCTTTTTATTTTTTTATTGTGGCATAGACAAAAAAACCAACAAAAAAAACAATTGTTTCATATTTTCAGTAAGCCACACATGGAGCCAGTTGTAACCTTGGAGCTGCCCTGATCTAGCAAGTGAAAACTGTGAGCCTAAATCAATATAGCTTAAACTAAAACGTTTTTGTTGTTAAAACTATGAAATTAAATAATGAGATTTGTCCAAGGGATTGGTGAGTTACAGTTCCTTTTTCAGGAAATATAATAAATTGACTTAGCATTCTCTTTGGTACAGAGGCACTGGCCCCTGTTGGCTACTGTCTAGAAACGCCCATGGCTGAGGTCAAGACCTGCAAAGTGCTGTAAAATGTTTTTTACCCCTTTATGACTCCTACGTGCCGGTCCTGTAACACAAGTATGTTTCCACAGCAACACAGCCATGCATGCATTCCCCTACCTCGTTCACCCTAACAAACTATTAATCAAACCAAAGCTCAGAGCCTCGTTTTTCCAATGATGTAACATATTTTGGCACACAACCACAACACTGACTCTAAAGCATTTTTCCACAGAAAAGCAAGTATTTATTTTTCATACCTGTGACGGGTTCCTGCATGTCTAACATCTATAATTCCAAGAAAGTTTCGTCCCATTTTGTCCATAAAGTAATTTTAGATAAAATTCAGATTTAAAAAAAAAATATATAATTTAGATGAAAAATAGACAAAAAATAGATAATTTTAGATATTCTGATAATTTAGATAAAAATGTAAAAATATTCTATAAATATAAAAATATTAATAAAAACTAAATTAGATGAGTTAGACTGGTAGACACTTCAGCATATAGGTTGAAACATTCAAAAGCAATTTTCCAATGAGTTCCCAAATGTTTCCAATTTGGATAGGTTTGGATAAACCATAGGACCCTCTAAAGCGCCTGGACATACCCAAAGAAAAAATGTGAAGAAATACTTAGAATGAATTTCAAATTTGAGTAGTCAACAAGTTATTCTGTTGCCACATAGTGTGTTTCAGTTCCCAACTACTAATTGTAGCTATCTGCACTTATATTTTCGCAGAAACTTGAGGCGAGGATAAAAAAAAAGTTAATGTTTTACCAGTCATACTTACAGTGATTCTGACTGCTCTGGGTAAAACTAGAGGTGTTACCTTTACAAAGAGCCCAAACATGTATTTATACTGCAGGGGGTTCAAAGACAGCAATAACTCTAATTTCGAGATGTCACATTACATGTGATTTAGCCAAAATGACCTGGAGTCATAGAAAAAGGCAGATGGTGGTATGTTTCTTAGAAATCATCCACCACCTCTTTGGTTTTAGGCATTTAAAGCCTCCACAAGCTGTGTCAAATCCACCGTATCTGCATCACTCAATAAGTTTAGCAGGAGATTGATTTGATATTGATAAACCTGTGTATGGGGTGATGAAGTGACGACTTTTCCAAGGCGTACCCTGCCTCTAACCTGCAGCGACTGCCGGAGAAAGGCAGGTAAAGTAATGGAGCCAAAACAGCTCCTGTACTGCAGCTCACTGTTCTAGAGATACATTTCTCGTTCATAAAAGCTTATTTATTAATTAAATAAAATAAGAAGCAAAGATTATTGGATAGAGAAATATATATATTAGAGGTATATGCTAGAAAATAAAAAGTTTTTACAGGATTTCAAGGAATAGCAAACTGACAGACGGTTCAGAAATATAACTCAACCAATAAAACGTTCCTTCTTCTGAACGCGCAATTTCACAGATTTTAGTCCAAAATTCACAAATATGAGTTTAACACATTTGATGTATTTTATTTTACATGTCTTATGAAGTTTATGTAATTACACATCAACAAATAATAAAAAAAGATAAAGAAAAAATTTATTTAAAAAGATAATTACAACCAGGTCTTTGAGGAAGGACTTTAAAGGAAAAAAAATATATTTACAGAAGCCTACAGGATCACTGTGCCCCCCTATTATGTTCTTTTCCGATCTGTAACACACCACGGAAACGGGTTTTAAACCTCCAACCTGCTGCATTTGACAAGACTAGCCTTGGAAGGTTAAATTTTACACCTTTTCTCTGTTTTTCTGATTTGTGACATCGTCTGCATGAGTCCTAATCAGTCTTCTGAGAAGTAAAAATCTTCCTCCGTATCGCTTTCGGAAACCTCTCCGTCGTTTCCGGGGAACATCTGCCACACGAAAAAGGTGTCCTTTTCTGGTGAAGAATCAACAGGGGAAATAACGCAAATAAAACCAAATTATTGCAGAATAAAACTCATGCAAAAACATTTTTTAGCTTGAATGTGACAGCTATATCCTGTACATTTCAATCAAGCAGAGCATTAAGAGAGGAAAGTACAAAAAACAAAGGCTACAATGGCATGGTTACATTAGCATTCAGACTTCTTTAGCAGGAGCACATCCAAAACGTTCATTTTTCTCCCACGATGCACTTCTTCCTTGGATCTGAAAGCACGGGTGAACTAGAATAACTCAGAGCTGCCCATAGTTTTATCTCCCTTGATAAAATGGCAGCCCCCGCAACATGATTCTGCCACCACCATGCCTCATAGCTATGTGCAGCGCTATCAACCAGTCCCAAAAGCTTCAGCTGGGTTTCGTCTGACCACATCTCATTTTCCCCACAAGATTCAGGGAGTTTTTCTTGTCAGTTCTCGATGCTTTTTGGCAACTATGCACCTTTGTTTAGAAATATAGAGAATAGAGGAGGTTGACGGCAAATACAGAACTCAACCAGTACGTTTTTATCTGCAGTTCTTTCAGAGTTTTGAGACGTTTGTCTGCATCAATTTGTGATTATTATTTATTTATTTTTGTCACAATAACCTCATTTTCTATTTTTTGATTACTTTTTCATTCATTTGTGTCAATGAGAATCTATTTTTAATATACACAAAAAAAAACTTTTTCTTGCTTTCCTGGCTGATATTGTTGTACATGAGATTTCATAACTACATTAACTATAGGTTTTACAAAATTTACCAAATGTCCAGAAAATCCTACAAGAACTAGGGATGCACCGATACGATACTGGTATCGGCCCCGATACCATCTAATGTACATGTATCAGTTAAACTTAACCGATACCATGAACCGACACTCAAAATGTTAAAATTGTGCAATAAATTCACAAAAAAAGATTAATTTTTCACTTGAAATTTTATTTTTGTGGTAATTTTATATCTTACATCTGTTATTTTGTCTTAGTTATGTTTAGTTAGTAAAGTTTGGTGCTTTCAAGAAAGGTATAATACAGTTTATTAATCCAACAATAGTATCGGATCGGGTATTGACAGATACACAAAATCCAGGCATCGGTATCGGGACTGAAAAAGTCGGATCAGTGCACACCTAACTAGAACGACCAAAAATATAACAGGTTCCTCAGCTTTGCTGTAATAATTGGAATGAGTTTTGAAACTGAATCAAAAGCTGCTTTAATAAGGCGTTTCTTTCAGGTTGGGCACAATAGTGTAGACGGATCATTGCTGCTCTGGGTAAATGTCACATTAAAGGGGTATATTTTTAGAGGTAATTTATAATCGTATCCTTTGTACACCTACCTGTGTTACCGCATCTTCGTATAGTTCGCTTAGCTGATGGTGTAGGCGTGAACTTCTAAAAGATAAAAACAGGAAGTGAATGTGTGATTTTATATCCTGTAAATCAGAGAAAGGAAACCTTTAGTTGACCAGGAGTCAGTACCCTTGAAGAAGACGACTTTTTGCAGACATTAAACTGATTCTTTTTCATCCTCTTCTGCAGCTGGTAGACATACTTGTCGTCATTGTTTCTGTAAGAAAAAAAAAGAGAGAAAACGTGAGGCGGCCGTTTGCGAGCGGACACTGTGGGATGCAGGTCGCAGACGTTGAGGCCCTACGCGTTCGGAGAACCCATCATGCCAGGGGTTATGTGCAAGCACTGAGGTGTCTTCACTTCGGGGTAACACGACGACATCGGGGTCTGAGGCTCCAGCTCTGACATCGCAAAGTCCTGATCTTCGCTCGAACACAAGGAGGGGATCTGAGCGTCAACACGGAAAAAATAAAAGCTCCCTCACCATCATCATTCATAAAAACCAGATCGTCCGATCAGGCGAGGGAAAACGTACCTCGATGCGTTTGTTCTGCATGTACGCCGAGCTGAAAGCATCGTCGACGTCTTCTCTGGGCAGAGTCTCCAGGAACTGACGCACTTGCTGCTTCCTCTTCAGCGTCCCGGCTCGGGCAGATATCACAGGAATCTCTGCAAGAGACCAGAGACCATTTACAGGGTTCCTGCAGGGAAGATGATTTCATGCTTTTTCAGGCCCTTTTAATGAGATTTCAAAAACATTTTAAAGGCAGCAACAAGACCTACATCAAACCATGAGAAAAACCCTGAAAACTCGTGTGACAGAACTGAAAATTCAAAATACAAAACTACTTTACAACTCATCATGCAAAAGAAATTACTACCTAAATTTAATTACATGTGGGATATCTGAACTGATTACATTTTCTTCTATAATGCCCTAATGTTATACAGTTGTAAATCGTATGTTTTATTTATATATTTTATATTTTTCCAACTATAGTTCGTTTTCTAATGAGTAGAGCAATCTCTACTTTTTATTACTTCAAATCTAAGTTCTTTACTACTTAAACAGATGACTCTGAGAGCCCTGCACAAATACTCCAATGTGCCTTGACTGTTAGTTTATGCACAAATGGCAAATAGAGAACCTTAAACCCTTTGAGTATTAGATTAGGTTTGGATCTGAGCCGTTGTTTTCTACCAGCTATGCTATTTGATCAGCATCCGTCAGCTTCCACTAACTACTGTCAGCATCTTCTTTTTTTTCTTTTTTAGTTCATCCACCTCACCTTCCAAAGCTTTTATATGAATGTCACATGAACTTTGACTTGGATACCACCAGCCTCCCAAAATCAAACATGGACATCTTTGTTTTCGTGTAGTGGTTTTGCGTTTAATGGTTTTGCGTTAACAGCTGCAGGATTCTGAATGTGCTTTAAAAATGAAGGAAAGATCTATCTTTAAAATGGAGCTATAGTTTTGTTCCATGTAGTTCCACATGTAGTGCCTCGACTATTTCACGGTTTACACCAATTGCGCATGTTGACGCTAACGCACAGTTTACCTGCAAATCACCGTCCGTAATTAAATGTTTTTCTTCAAAGCTACAGAAAGAATTTTAATGCTGCTGAGAATCATATTCAATGCTTTTTAATGCCATTTAAGGCTCCATTTAATGACTTAATTTGTAGTGGGCAAAATGAAAAGTATAAAGGTACAAATTATATTATAAAAAAAAAAAATCTTATTGGAACTCATAAAGACAGATATTATATAAATAAATTCTATAATTTGAAAAAAAAGGTAGAGGTTTTGACTATACAGCAGTTATGCATTTTGATGTCATCAAAATGTGTCTACATAATTTGTACCAGTTATGTTAGGATACTGATGTTCAGTGTTTGTCTTCGCCTTAAATATTGAAAGTATAAAGTTTTTTGTTTTTCATTTATTGGAAAATAAACCTGTTGAACTTGATGGAATTTTAATTCAAATAGATGCAGGTTTCTTTTTGTGCAATATTAAATGTATAAATAACCAGGAAAGCAGAACGTTTTGACATTTATTTTTTAAATATATATAGCTTTTATTTCATACAAAATATCTATCCTTATTTAAGTAGTGAGAATTTTTGTGTTGTATTATTTTGGAAAAAAAGAATAGAATATTTTGTAAATACTTTTTGCACAAGAGAATGTTCTTTAAATGATATTCTAAACGTTTTTGTAATTTTTCTGCTGCAATGTGTCTGGAAAGTTAGAAGCAGGCTATTTTGACAGATATATATAAAAGAATATACTGCGATACATATCGCAGTATATATTTGAGGCCAGCCCTGCTTGTAATGGTTTTTGATTACCTGCTAAAACTAATTTATCTAAAAAAAAACATAACATTTGTCAGCAGACTGTGAAAACATTGTCGTTTAAATTTATTATCCAACCAAATACGGCCCCCAGGTCGTTTTTTAAGATTGTGATTTTTTTTTTTTTATTTAATTTGTCCTATCTGGCAGTTTGCTACTCAGAATTGGTGTCTGAGTACCAAGTACAAACCCAACAGATTTACTTTCTTAAGAAGAATATTACAGCTTTGCTATAGTACTCCACTTGATATACATGTATGAAAAATCTTTATTAGTGATTACTGTGGGTTTCATTTCTTGAACTTATGGACACGAAAACGAGAAAAAAAAAAGAAGAAAGAAAGATGAAGAGGAGAAGTAGGACAGGTGGGAAAAAAAAGATTCTGATACTGCAAAACTGATAATGTGATTACAGGTAGAGGAAGCATCCTATAAAACTCCTCCTGGATTTCAGAGCATGCATTTATTCTATCTTAGTCAAAAGGAAGATGTTGGAAGTAACCTAGTTTTCATTTATTGTTATGGACTTTTTTCTAAAGATGTTTTATTAGAACTTATCTTTTCAATGCTTACAATACATTCTGTACTGGTGCCTTTTCTATTGTGTACATGAACTTGTTAGACTTACTGTATCAGTTCCTCTTTTTTTATACTGTATAAGCCGCCTTGAATTTATTTGAATCGAGAACGGAAAGGTTCCTGGGTGCAAATGTCAAACCACACGCACACACCCCATGATTCACACCTCACTCATGTCTATGCAAATGTGATATGATTACGCTTATGTGACAAAGCCAATAAAAAAGCTATGAGGAGTTATATCTCTAAGAACCTGACCGGACTCCCCTTGCCGCATGTAAAATTTGAACAGCTGTGTCAGAGTGTTGTTTGTCCATCGCAGTCTGTCTCCAGGAAAGAACAGAAGGGTTTAATGCTAGAATAAACCCAACAGAAAACTTTCCAGATTAAACGGTCAGGTTCATAGCACTCCTTCTCGGTGTCGTACCTGGAGGTTAAAGCCCAAACCTGACAGTGGCCATGGTTACCTGCAGGTTTCGCTGTCGTCGCCTCCTTCGCTTTTTTGCGGTTCTTGATGCTTTTCGCGGGACTCCAGGTCGTTCCGCAGCACGTGTGCTGCTTGTGGCACTCTTCAGCCGAACGCGTCCCCACCATCCTCGCTACCTTATCCCAGTAATGTGCTACGTGTTTGGGATAGCAGTTCACAGCTCTGGAAAACAAGCAAACAAGGGACAATCATATGGATATAGAAGCTGAGGTCAAGGGTGAACATGAATCTCACACTATCACTAATTATTTAGGGCCACATAATATCAGAAAAACCCACATTATCCATCACTACTACAGCACTAACATCTCAAACAGACACTAAAAATAAAGACCTGATATGCACGGAGGGAAGTCGAGGTGGAGTGTGAATGAATGTGTGATTCAACATTTGGAAAGCACTTTGAACTGCATTTCTTTTTTGTATGAAAAGCTCTTTATAAATAAAGCTTGATATGATTTGTTTTTACATGGCTGTGCCAAATACCTTTAGCAGCAAACAACAAAAATCCTGCACTTTCAACTTGAAATGATGCAAAAAAAAAATGTACAAAATCTAATCGGTTTTAAAAAAAAGATAACACTATTAGGAGCAGAGGTTCCTCTACAGCTGAGAGGAAGAGTTTTCGTAAGCTCATCACGAGGGCCAGCTCTGATCTAGAGCGCCCCCTGGATCCAGTCCAGGTGTTGGGAGACAGAGGGACTCAAAATATCATAACTGCAGGACTGTCTCCCAACCGATGCATGAAGATGTTGCAGACTGCAGAGCTCCTTCAGTGAGACTGCTGCATCCTAGATGCATGAAGTACAGTTTTTGCAGGTCCTTCCTCCCAGCAACTGTTACACTATACAACCACAACAGCTCCCAACAAATCAAACGGTTACATCCCTGCTGTAATTTGCACGTTTAATTAACAGCTGCCATTTTGACATCGTTTTTTCAGTTTATATTCTGCTAACTTCTTAACGTAAAAATGGGGGACGTAAGAAAATATTGATATGCCAATATATCGCTAGGGGTGCACCCATCCAACTTTTTCAGTCCCGATACCGATCCGATACTATTGCTGAATTATTTAACTTTATACCTTCCACCTTATACCTTTGTTTTAGAGACTAAGGGTCCAAGACTTTACTAACTAAGCATAACTAAGACAAATTAACGGATTTAAAATATAAAATCACCATAAAACAAAAATTTCTACTGAAAAATGATTTATTTATTTTTTATTTACTGCATATTTACCACATTTTAAGTATGGGTTCATGGTTCCCGGTACATGTAAATTAGACGTATTGGGGCCGATATCCGATACCAGTATCCCTATATATCGCAATATT
The DNA here is from genome assembly GCA_028564705.1 of Apricaphanius iberus. Classification (NCBI taxonomy): domain Eukaryota; kingdom Metazoa; phylum Chordata; class Actinopteri; order Cyprinodontiformes; family Aphaniidae; genus Apricaphanius; species Apricaphanius iberus. The sequence goes on along the minus strand of JAPXFQ010000831.1, from coordinate 517,078 downwards.
TTATGTCACAATACTGTATCGATGCTCAAAAGCAAAGTATCGATGTTTTTATTTTCCAGAATTTTCCAGAATGGAACCTTTAATGACAGTAATTTTTTGTGGTAAATTAAAAAGTATGACTGGTTCGTTGGTGGCTGTTTTAACCTTTTTTGATCCAGTGGATCAACTAGATCAAGTTATGAAACTGTATGTTATTTATGAAACAGGTTGGAGTGTTTAGAATGCTGGGAAAGTTTTTCTACAGTTAAATTTAATTTTAAAAATCACAAGATATCGTCCTCCTAATGGTATTGCAATGTATCGCAACATATATCTTCCCATTCTCTCCAATACACATATCAATGTTTACTCTTTGTTGCAAAACTACACATGCATTCTGTCACTGCTATCTGTTTTTAAATTATCCTACTCTTGCATATTTCAATCAGAGTATGCCACCTTATTTTAAATGACTGCACAGTACTTTGTTTTATGTACTTGTGTCCTTAATGTGCATATATTATTCTTAATTCTGTTTTTTAAACTTTTTCTACCTTTCTTGTATGAATGATTCTACTAGATTGTCACTTTAATGCTGTTACGGCAGAATATCCCCTTTGTGGTACAATAAAGGACTATTCTTTTCTATTCTATTCCATTTTATTCTGATTTTCCTGCATACTGGTTTACTCTCCACCGGTTTTTCACATTGCTGTTGGGGTTCAGGTGACCATACAATCAGTGACTTATAAAAGGAAAGTAGCTGAATTCTGATTGGAGGAAACCACTGCTGGTTTTTATCTAATTCTTTGTGCATTTGCGACATATTCTGCAGGAGCGTTTTTACGTACTCCTGGAGTTTCAGGATCTCGTCCTCCGTCCACTCGTCTTCGTCTCTCTCGTGTGGAACCGCGCCGATGCCTTTGTGTGGGTGTTTCCTGCCTGGCTGGGTCACTCGGGACGAAGGCTTCTCTGGTGGAGAGGGTTTGGTGCGCCTGCTCTCTTTTTTCTTCTCTTGTACCTCATCCCTCCTTCTCGTTGCTCTGCTTTTCTTCTTCTCTTTTGGGGACTCTGGGGACGGGTTGGAGGAAACCTCATGATCCACTTCTGATTTGCTGAACGCTGCCAAACCTTTCGTAGCGGACCCTGCATTCCCTCGTCTCCTTCTGGTACACGGCAACTCGTAATCGCACAGCAGATGGCTCGAGGTTTTATCAGCGATGTTAGGAGATTTGGGGGGATTTATGGGCTCTGCTGATATCTCTGGAGGCCTGCTGGCGTACTGCGTCTGATTTTTTGACCTCTGCCTCGACGACCGCTCAGGCTCACTTCGTTGTTGTGGAGCAGCGTCCAAACATGGCTTTCTCTCTGCACCTGGACGCTGCTGGTTGGACCTCGTTCTACCAGAAACGCCCTTGGGGCTGGTGATCGTCTCGTTAGATGAGCCGTTGGGCTTCTGGTCCCGGTTTGCCTCGGCTCCGTCCAGTTTCCGGTCTCTTTTTACCCGTCTTAGGAGTACCGAGCACTCCTTGTCTTTAGCCGATTCTTGTCGCTTCAAAACTGGAAGCATATAAAACACCTTTTACTAATTAGTCATTCAGGGCTAGGGCTACACCTGTGCTTATTATTTACCGTCACTGCAGGGAAGTAAGATACGGACCGGCTTCTTGGGTGACCTTGGACAGACATTTGTTGACGCATCCTGTGAGAACCAGAATATAAGCAGCTTTTTAAATTGAGTTTTATCACGTGCAAGAAAATTATGATTTTAAATTACTAGGCTAAAACAAAAACCAAGAACCCACAACTGATGTAACAAAATTGCTACAAGAGGACAGGCCTCACTTGGCTCAGTTAAAGGGAAAATGGTTTTTTGGGTGTTTTTTTTTTTAACTGGACCTTATTTTTAGCAAATATTGTGGTCATTTACTCACCTATACAAGTTTGGAGCCATTTGGAGTCTTTCAGGAGGAGTTTATATCCAGTCACGATCAGCGTAAATCCATATAAAGGGAGCCAATAAGGCCAGGAGATTTGCTGCATCTCAATAAGGCATCATCTGCCCCAAAACTCCTTCATTTGGCCATGTTTTGTTATGAATAGTTAGCAATATTCCTCTGTGAGTTCGGAACATTTCAGAGGTGCTACAGTATTTGCTTCTGGGGTTTCTACAGGCTTTTAATGTAACCGATTCCAATTTAGAGTAATCTGGGATTTCAAAGACGTCGCAGCCGTCCACCATTACAGCTGTAGTCTGCATAGGTTGCAGAAAGGGAGCCTGTCGAAGCTGAATAATAGCCAAATTGGTCTTTCGGTTAGTGCAATTTGGAAACACGCAAACGTGAACGATGTTGATGTCTGCAGTAGCAAGCTCTGTCTAAAGTAAGTTTGGTCCCAGACGCAGACGTATTGATGGTGACGTTTTTCGTTTATAGTTACCAGTCATAGTTATACCAGGACGGCAGAGGGTGCTAATTCTTCATGGTGGGTCTGCCTACCATTGCAGTGTCATTTCTGGTTAACTAGAGTTAATTTTCTTCAGCTTGTGAACGTGTTCCTCTCCTCAGAGCAATGAACGACAGAAAGTACGCTTTGATTAAGCTGCAAAGCTTCTCCCTAGAAGTACAGCTCATAGAGCACTCGTATGTAAACAAACACAGCGGTCTGTTTTGTGGTTTCTCTACACCTCGTGTTCAAAATCGCCAAAACAACAGATTAGATAAAGTGTTCTTTCAATATAAAGCATGTAGTGCCCAAACGCCGCTGAAACTAACTCTGGCTATTGTTGAGCTGACCAATCACAGGCATACGCTCTCTGTTGACGGAGACAAATAGTTAGAAAACTTGGCTCTACTCCGTCGATAGATAGATAATGGTGCTGCATCTATCCCTTTCAACATAGATAGAGAGGTATAAACTAGGCTTAACCGACCGTCATAGACAGCAGAGTTAAAGTCCTGCTCAGATTACAACCGATGTAAATGTAATTGTGCAATTGTGTAGTTGTATTTATTGCCTCCAAATCACCCTGGAACCGAACAAATAAGCACTTCCAAGCAGTCTTGCTAATGTTTAATAACAAAACCTGGTTAAATGAAGGAGTTTTGGGAAAGATAATGCCTTATTGCAGGCGGCAAATCTCCTGCCCTGATTGACTCCCATTTTATGGATATTCACTGATCGTGATTGGATAAAACTCCTTCTGAAGGACTCCAAGTGGCACAAATCTTGTTTGGGTGAGTAAATGAATGTAATATTTGGTGAAAAATAAGATCCAGTCTGGAAAAAAAACTAAAAACTTTCCCTTTAAGGTCGGAGTTCATGATTCAACAATAAGAAAGAGAGACTGGACAGAAACAAGCTCAATGAGAGCTACAAAAGCAAAACTTATGATCACTATGAAGACTTTTGGGAAATATTGGGTGGAATGAGGAAAAATAGGAATGAGGAATGTATTGTAAGGAAAAATATTTTTTTGTCATAAATAATGAAAAATAATACCTATGGTTAAAGAGTATGAAAAAAGCCTCAAGATGAGGCATTGCCGGAGGTAACACGGAGGGGGATCAGGAGGGTCAACTGCAAACTCGCTGCAGAGGTGTGGCCAAGAACGAGCGTCTATTTATACTCCACAGGAGCCGGACGATGTCGTCAAGAATCCAAGCCGACATCAATTACCCAGGCTGAGCAGGTAGAAAAGCTTGATTCAAAATCAAGTGCGGTGCAGTTTAAAATACTTAACCAGAAGATGGCACTCCACGGTTTCTGGTACAAAGTGAGTATTTTCACCTAAATGTACTAAAATACTAAAAACAATGATCAGGCATGTACACAGCACTGTAAGACAGTCATTCATAGAGTATATTAGCAAATAAAAGAGTGAGTTTTGGGACGAGTTGTACTTTAAGCATGGTGGGGGTATTAATATTGGCCCAACATTTCCTAGCTTACTTTAGGCTTTAGCACACTTCAATATGGTTACACAGCAGGACGATGACCCGACGCACATTAGTGAGTCTACCTCTGAACAGCTCAAAGAGCACAAAAAGGAAATGTTTCGGAGTGGCCTAGTTCAAGCGCAGATATAAATCCAATTGAGATGCTGAGGCATAAACTTAAACTGGGTGATCTTGCTCGAAAAACCTCCAATGTGTCTGAAATGCAACGAGTGAACCAAAATTCCTCCACAGTGATAAAAAGACTATCTACCATGTACTTGAACCCTTTACCATTTCTTCCCGACAGAGGCGGGGAGTTAATGGTTACGTTTTCTTGAGTAACTTGGTGTTTTCCTAACATTTAGCTTGTATTTTATTGACTTTATTTCATGAGGCTTTATGTGTTGCATTTATCGGGAAAAGGGTTTGTAATTTTTGAATGCCATTTTGCACAATAAATGTTCTATATTTTTCTGAAGTGACAATGTTCCAAAAAGTCATCTTGACATTTTTAAACAGAAGAAAATAATATACTGCAATAAATATTGTTACTGCACATACTTCAGATTATATCCCAATATAGACTTGAGGTCATATCGCCCAGCCCTAACTCTCCCTCCCACAGTGATGTGGCGTTCTCGCCTATCGAGCCGCTTCCCTGCTTTAGGTTTATTGTTGAGATTGATCAACTTTTGTATCAGCTGTGTGAATTAAATGTATATTTTATTTCATGGGATCATATTTATGTACATCTGGGTTCCCCTCCTCCATGTTTTGCTCATTATTCTTTTATAAATACACAGACTGATTGATCGATCGATTATAGTGTCAGCGATTTGTCATCGTGACTCGTGCGCTTACGGGGCTGAAGGTCTCGTAACCCTCGTGGATGGTGACGTTCATCTGCGCATCCAGGATGACCCTCCCTCCTTTCCAGTACTCCAGGGGGGGCTTGATCACCCGGCCGCTTCGAGACACGTTGATGGAGGAGGAAGAAGGAAGCGACTCGGCTGGAATCAGAAAGTTACAACTTATCAGGGCTTCTGATCGGAAATCAGTCGAGCCGATCTGTGCACCTTGAACTTACGTGTTTTTACAGATTTTAGTCTCTGCTGCCTCACAGGCTGATGGCTGGAAGGGAGCTCTGATTCATTCTCTTCCAAAATGACTGAATCCTTGTTCTTCCTCTCCTCCCGCCTGCAGAAACACAATAATATTTACCCCCCAAACAATAAAAAATAAAACCGATCCTGTGAAAATTTCGCATGGGTGAAAGATGCGCCACTTTTTCATTTAGTACGCGATCGACAGGTTAAATCGTGAAAAATCCGATTATTTTTTTCTGCATCCAAAGTTAGCTGCAACCGTTTTCTGTCTTTAAATGCCTCAAACTACAGACCGTAACTCCACCTAATAAAGCAAAGATAAGAAAAACGATTATTTGATGCCTGAACATTGATAATCACGGACTCATCTATAGAAAACTTTATTTTTTCTCATACTGAAGCATTTTAAAAAAAAGACGCTTCACAGTGGGGACGTTTATTGGCAAGAATCTGCTGATACGATATGTATCACGATACAGGGGGACGGACTGAACTATTGTGATACTCTGAGTAAGAATATATACTGTGATTTTTAAAGCTAGACGTAACTGTAGAAAAACTGTCACAGCATTCTAAACCCCCCAACCTGTTTCATACTTACCACATCCAGTTTTATTATCTTTTTTCTATCATATTTGATTATTATCCACTAGAACAAAGAAGCTGAAAACAGCAATCACCTAGTGATCTTCCGTTTAAGTTTACTGCAAAAAAAAATACTGTGATTATTGATGATTCCATTCAGATTCTAAAAATTAAAATTTAAAACTATGCTTTTCTTTTGAATATCAATACAAAAATGTGAAAGAAAATATTGCAATATGGTAGTGTATCAATATTTTCCTACATCGCTAATATTCAGGTTTGCTCTCTTACTTGTGTGCCTCTGACAGAAAGGTCTCATAAAGCGTCTTCCAGTTTGAAGGGAAGCCATTCACGAACTTCTTTAGGAACGACGTAGGAAAATCTAAAGGCACAAAGAGAGGAACGTTAGAATAATCGTTCTTAACTAAGAGCTTCTCAGGATGCGAACCGTTCTCACCAGAGGCGGCCTTGATGTTCATCCGTCCGATTAGGATGTACACCCTGCCAGAGACGGTCTTCAGCACAGACCTGGAAACCCTCTCTGTGATGACGTTACTGTTCCACTGAATGTTCTCCTCTCTGGGGGAAGAAACAGAACCGAGACCGCTCACACCAGAATTTCCCCGTTGTGGATCTCTGCGGAGAACGATGGACACTTACGCGTGGATCCCGTCAACAAACAGACCCTGATGATTCCTTCTCAAAAACCACTTTCTGAGATGAATCACACTCTCCTGTCGGGAAGTAGAAAATATGCAGATAATGACGATTAGAGCTGCATTTTATTGTGAATCCATGCAAAACTGACATGACAAGATTTGTAAGAAATTGGCCCAGTTTGACAGGACTTCACTGCCCCCGACACCCACACTGGAGGGACTGCGATGCTGAAGATAATAATTAAGAATGGAGATGAGATGTTTGACAGAAGCTGAAACGACGACGAAGTGTTCTTGTAAAATTTAAAAAAGAAACTGGTTAAACAAATCTATAGGTTTTTGCTTCTAGCAGGTCAATATTTCCTGTTTTTTCTACTTTCTTTTTTACTTTATTTCTTTTTTCTATCTTTTTTCTTTGTCCACTTTCTATTTGTTTTGCTTTCATAAATGTTTTAATTGTTATTTTTTCTATATTTTTCTTGTTAGTGTACTGTTCTTTACGAAAGCTAATGCTGCATTCCAGTTAACCTTTCCGAGTAGGAAAGTCGGAAATCTCGCAGTTGTCTCGCGTCATTTCACAGTGACACGCCCCCTTTAGGTCGGAATATAGGAGCTCCAACTCGGAGCTCTGAGAGTAGACCGAGTGTTATCGGAAGAAAACCAGTCCATAAATGAGTTATATGAAACAATGTCAGAGTCTCTTGCTCCTTGAGTTTACAATCCTATGTTCTTAAACACGCTTGAAGTACTTGTTTTGTTAGCCCCTGTAAGTGGTTTTATTTTATTTTATCTTACTCTGTTGATATGGTGTGAAGTTGTAATGTTTTACATGCGAACACATATTTATTTCCAAAACTAGTTCTTGATGTAAATTTCAGTTCAAGTTTATATGACATGTAAATTGAAAAATGACATGTTGCAAATTCAAAATAAAGCTTAAAAAAATAAAATAAAAAATAAAAAAGAGTAGAACGAGTAGAGGGGGGGGCAAGTCGGAAATAAAGATGGCTGCGCCCGTAGTTGAGATATATTTTCTTTGTATTTGCACTGTTAGTCATTTCAGTGTCGTTTTTAAATGCTCTTACACACTTGAATACATTTCTGCTTTAATCCGGTCACCATTGCACAGCCTTGCTGTGTGTGCAATACAATGTACTGCTTTGTTTTTCATGCTGGTCTGCTAAAGATGCTATGCTGCTAACAACAACAACAATAATAACTAGCCCGCCCCTCGACAGCGGCTTCCCTCGAAGCGTACATGTTGTTTCCATGCAGCGAGACAAACTGGAACGCTTTATGTCGGGAATGACGTCAGGTTCTCGTGTACAGCAACTTGGAAGCCTGAGTTTCCGAGACAAATGGAATGCAGCATTATTGCATTCACTTGAAAAAAATAAAAAGCTCATGTTTTTCTGAATTAATGAGATAGGTTTTAAAAAATGCAAATAGATACCTCTATGTTTTTCTGAAAAAATTAGATAATTAAAATAAAAACATATTTAAAAAAAATACAGGTCTGGTTTTCTGAATTAATGAGATAAGTTTTAATAATGCTGCTCTGTTTTTCTGAATTAATTTGATAAGTTTTAAAAAATAAAATAAATACCTCTATATTTTTCTGAATTAATGAGATAAATTTTTTATTAAAAATAAAAATAAATTCCACAGTTTTAATAATGCTGTTTTTCTGAATTAACAAAACAAACTGTAAGGGGGGTGGGGGTCCAAAATAGACTTATTCATAGGCCCATAATTATATACATATTTTAGAAAGAAAAGTATTTTTTAGTTTCACAATCCCAACAAGAAGTAAAAGCAAATTAAGCCCGTCAAAAGGGACACGCCGTGCAATGGTCGGGCGACCTATCCAGGGTGTACCCCGCCTTTTGCCTTATGACTGCTCAAGATAAGCATTAGCCGCCAATGATGGAATGATTGAAACAGGACATGTTTGAGTTACTTTTACTTAGACAGCTAATAATGCTTACAGGCATAGAACATCCATGCATTTATTTGTATTTTTACTTATTTTTGTTCATATTTTTCTTTTTTTTTTTCTTTTTTTTCTTTTTTTTATTTCACTTATTCAAGTTCTGTACTGGAGGAAAAAGTTTGCCGGAGTCAAATTCCTTGTATGTGACATACTTGGCCAATAAACTGATTCTGATTCTGATTCTGATGCATTGTCTAAACTACCAGCTGCATGGCTGGTGCCAATCTCCAGCAGTCATTGAGTGAAAGGTGGGGTACACCATGAATATGTCAACAGTCAATTGCAGGGCAATACCGTGGAATGCCTACACGGTTAATCTTGTCCAGGCAAATAAACAGAGCAGTATTTATTTAAAAAACTTATCTCATTAATTCAGAAAAACAGCGCATTATTTATTCATATTTTTTTAAATGTATCTCATTAATTCAGAAAAACAGAGCGGTTTTATTTTTAAAACTTCTGATTGATTCAGAAAAACAGAGGGGTATTTATTCATGTTTTTAAAACTTATCTCATTCATTCAGAAAAACAGAGCGGTATTTATATTTCTAAAAAGTATAATTAATTCGGAAAAACAGAGCTTTTTATTTTTTTCAAGTGAATCCAATAAGCTTCCGTAGTTCTCTACTTTCTCTCTTTTCATTTACTGCTTTCAATTCATTTTACTTTCTTTTATTACCTTTTTGTTTCTGTTTTCCTACTTTCTCTTTTACTCTCTTTTTATACTTTTCAATCCATCAATAAAACTTTACACCTAAAGCACTTTTCAAACTACATAGCTTCTCAAAGTGCTTTACAGATTAAAATGACCCACATAGACCCCCCCACAATCTTGTTGTAGTGCTGTTTTATTTTTACTCTTTTCTTTTTTACCTCATCTACTTTCTCTTCTAATTGCTATTACTTTATTTTATTTGTTATTCCTTTTCTACTTTTTTTTTCTTAGTTTAATTCATATCTGTTTCTTACTTCTCTTGTTCTCTTCTCTCTTTTGTAGGCATGCAACGATACCACTTTTTACTTGGATCTGAGTACTTGCCAATCCAGAGCACCAATGACGATACTTCTACCACACAACAAATGCAATGAATCAGAGGACAGGTTTTATTTTCTTCTCCGCTTGTTATAACAAATAATGGTGAATTAGATAAAATAGATTTATAAAAATGAACACAAAACTAAATTTTCAAGTGAAAAATACATGTTTTCACGTTTAAAGTATCAGTTCATGATACTGGTTAACTTTAAAAGAGTACATTAGAACAGTATTGGCCCGATACCTAATACCAGTATCGGTGCATCCATACTTTTTTAAATTAGTTTTTTTTATTCTTAAACGTTTCCTCATTTTTCTTCTATGAAGGCACTTTGAGCTTTTCCCACGGTTTGGTTCCCATTTTAACACCACCTAAGAGACCCCTTAATCTAAGCATTTTACTGCTGGAAAGGTGTTTAACAGATGTAATAACATAAAAATTGCTTCTATTCATCAGTATAAAGATAATTTAACAATACATTTCTTCCTCTGCTTCTACTTACGAATGGGAATTTCTTCTGCTTGGGCCAAGCACGGCGTTTGAACATCGCCTCCTCTTTCTTCGGTATGGAGATCTGTGGGCTGTTGAGCACCAGTGGATCCTCCAGTAAAACAGGCGGCGAGGTTGAAGCGGGGATCTGCGCATCCAACGAACTTTCTGACGTATTCTCTGGTGACTTTGTTTGGTTCACGGGAGCCACTTGTTTCAGAGTATTCATTAGGGAAACGTCCTTTATGTGTTCCATATGATGACATGTGTCAGAATCCCCAGATTCCTGCAAGTTCCCTAAGAGATTGAAAAAAAGTAAACGGTGGTGGAGAAATTAGAAACGCAAAACAGATGCATCTTAATATTTTGAACTAAATTTAAAAATTGAAAATGAAATATTATATCGATTCCTTCCACAAGGGGTAATTTTGATGATTATTGCCAACAGCTTGTGAAAATCCACAATCCAGAAAACTAGAACTTGACATAAACCGGGATTTTTAAACACATAAATGAAATAATGAAAAGATTCCTGACATGATCGCTGCCCACCAGTTAGTGACACCCTGCACAAGGAGGGTAAACCTCAAATGTCGTTGCTAAAAGAAGTTGGCTGTGCGCGGACAGCTGTATCCAAGCATACTAATGGAACGTTGAGTGGAAGGAAAAAATGTTTGGGACATTGCTCAGGTGTGGCGCTCTGCTGGGGACACACAGACATGTCCAGGAAATGGGCTGCAGCTGCCTTATAAAGTGTAAGGACATTTCTGAACCAGAGACAAGACTAGAAGCAGCTTTCCAGGATTTAGGAGTTTTAAAAAAAAAAATATAGAATTATTAATATTTTCATCAATATTATGTTGCATGTTGCAGAAAGAAAACAGCTCTCCGGCTGTAGCTCGGGACCCAGACGTACTCTCACTCCCTGCAAAGAGTTCCCTTCTGCTGCGGGTTTGAATCTGCTGATGTTCCTTCTTACTCTCCCTCTCCTTCATCAATGCGAATAACTTGGCAGGGGACATCATGGGGGCTGTGTCCAGGATTACAGCAGCGCCTGCTCAGAAAAGAGAACAAAAAGTGAACAGGATGATATTTCATCTGCACAATGACAAAAGGGTGAACATGTGGGAATAACTCACGTCTGAGTCCATTGGATCTCGAGTCTTGGAACTTTGGTTCTGGTGGATCAGATGGGAATCCTTTAAGGTTACCCCGCACCTGTCTGGAGGTGTGATCCCAGATGACAGCGGGTCTTCTGCTGGTTTCAGATGGACCTACGTCTTCACTGCTCTCCTCGGTGGTCCTGGAGGCTTTCTTGGAGTCATGAGGATCCAGTTTCCTCTTCCTCAGCCTCTTCTTCATGGGGGAATACACGCTGGGTGGAGATTTGGGATTGAACACACGCCTTCCACAGCGCTCTGTGGGCTGGATGAAATCATCTGCGATCTGAGGGTTCATCTCATCTCTGTGGAGCTCAGACAGCGGCAGGGACACGGCTGTGGACTCCATTAGGGCTCTGTTTCTCCGTGTGAATCCACGCATTGTGTCATTGAGTGGGAAGTCTTCCTGCGCAGCTACACAGCTGATGGTGGAGCAGGGGAAGTCGAAGGTTTTCTCCGGGCTGGAGATGGGCGACAGAGTCAGCGCCTGCGCTTTAGTTTGATGGGAACCAAACCTGTTGTTCTCCTTCAGCTCTTCTCTCCCGCCGAACCCGGTCGGGTTCGTGTTAAATCCCGGTCCAACGGCCCTGCAGACACCGTGTTGCTCTCTAACCGTACCCATCAGCTCCTTCTCGCTCTCGGCCTCCTTCTGAACTTTAGATTTCAGCTTCGCGAAAACCTTTGCGGGGGACTGAAAGCAGGGATCTTTGCGTTTTAACAAATGAAGCGACGCCATAATCCAGCGGGATTATTTTAAACAGGTTATCGAATAAAAATCAGATACATTCGCCCACAGTTAGCCCGCTAACCCCGCAATTTTCAAAAATATTAGCCCCGCCCCCTTTGCAAACTTCCGATGACGTACTTCCACAACAAAACGTAGACGTCACTCCTTTTTTTAAATCGCAGTACACGAATTTATATTTTTAAATCAAGCTCTGGAAAAAAATATAAGAACATTTTTCATTTTTCAACAACAACAAAAAATAGACATAAGTACAATTAAATCAATCAATAAATACATAAAACACAAATTAAGCGATAGGGGGGTCAAAGTTCAAAATCAGTCCCTTACACCTCGTGTTTCTTCTGTAATATTTTCCCAAAGACCACTGTCCATTTTTTGGGGGAATGTTCAGTCCCAGAAGACTTTTGGAAAGACATTGAATTTCAAGAACTGTAAAACCAGATTTATTTTTTTTAGCTGTATGTTAAAAATGTTGGGATCAAAGATTATAAGATAAAGGACTCCTCCAGTTTCTTTAATTTATTTATATAATTTTATTTTTGTCCATGTTCCATATCCACAAATGCAAAGAAGTATTGCGTAAAAAACATTGTTTGATCACTTCATTGCAGTTCTAAAAACATTTAGCGACACAACCTCCACTTCAAATAAAAGGCTGGAAGAACACTTTTTTTCCTGTCCCCTTTTATTAATAAGAGTATAAGTTCCTCTACTCTTAATTATACAGTTTAACTTGTAATATTGTGATATTTTTCTGATGTGTAAAGAATTTAATTAGTTTGTTAAAACAAACAATGTTTAAATCAGGGGTGCCCAAATTGGGGCCCTTGGTCCTGAGTTGGCCCCCTTATGGTGTGTTCATACCACCCCAAAAGTCAACGTCAAGAGCGGCAAGATTACATGTGAAGTGTGTGGTTGAGGCCGTCAGAGTCTCTACAGCGCTTTGTACGCCGCTAAAAGCCAGCAATGCAGAAGTTCAGCTGGCTCGACTTTTAATGCTCTTAATGCACTTACGCAGCGTGTCAAGTAATCAGAGTGTCTTACTGTAGTAACGTCACCCGACGTCAACGTTGCCTAGGCAACCACGATCCGCTAGTGTTTAAAACATGCGGCAGAGAAAGCCTTTTGCAAACTTCGGCCTAAAAATGTATAGGCGTCAAAGTAGTCGCTTTGTGAGAGTTTTATGACGCTGACAAAGCGTGCATTATGATTTTCTTCTGCTGATGATACTGCTTGTGGTAAACAGGTACAATTAATATTTATTTGGGAGTATACAGTCCTCATTCATGGTGCTTATAATCTTACATTTGAAATATTACTAATTACATACAAAAATGAAACGCAAATAACAAGTAGTGTAGAGTTGTGCATGTATTTACATTTTCAAACTTTACAGTATAAGACCAAATAGTCATATTCCATCAATGTACAAAATGACCAATAAGCCTTGCTGACGCATTGGATCAAACTACCCTTAAGTTTGCAGGTCAATACGTTGGCGGCCATCTTAAGCAGCTTTTATCAACATGAAACAGCATAGTCAATGGGAGGAATATATATATATATTTAAATTTTTTTTAACTGATATCCGTGGTAAATCAGTCAAATTTAGATATGTGTTAGAAATGCCTATATAAAGATTTATGCCATATTATATTTAATGTTATTTACACAGAAAGGAAGGTTGAATAACTGAATAATAAATATAAATACTTTTTTGTTAGTATTTGTATTTCTTGTAAAATGTTATTACAAACTATTACAACACAATCTGATAGATTATCATTTTGGCCTTCTGAAGGAAAAAGTTTGGGCACCCGTGGTTTAAATAAAAGTTGATTGAAAAAATGTCACTTAAAGCTGGAGTTCCCAAAGTTGGGGTAGGTTCAGGTCGGGTCCCCACTTTGGGTCACTAGTAGCACGATGTAAGGTAGATTGTGCTACCTTCTGGCAACCATAGACCAAACAAAAAATTGTTTTGTCTTTTTTTTTGAGAACGCTCCTTTCAACAATTGAAAATCAGTTGGAAACCGCATCCCTTGCTGCTATCCTGACTGGGGCTTGGCCAATATGGAGGGCTGCCGGTGCCGGCTGGTGGGGATCGTGGTTGGCCGGTAATCCAACAGCTTTTCAGTGACATTGTTGTATTATTCATTTACCCATTTTTGTTTGTTGTGGATGTGTGGTTCTTAGTCCATATCATTTGATCTGTTTTGTTACGTTGCTCTGTTTTATTGGTTGTTTGTTCGTCATCTGTCTTTCTTCTCTGTTTTTTTTTCTATGTCCATAACTGCAAGAAATTAATATATCAACCATATATATGCTAAAGCAAAAGCTGTAATGCTCTACTTGAGAAAGTAAATCTGTTGGGTTTATACTTGGTTCTCAGATACCAATTCTGAGTACCATACTTCCAAACAGGACACGTAAAAAAAAATTAAAAAAAGGAAATAATTTGCAGTAATTGTACAAAATTAAACGGCTAGGAGGCTCAAAGCTTAAGTGGATCATCTTATCTGACGGCCAAATTTTCCTGATGTCACCCTATATAACTCTGGGGTTATGGGGATGTTTTCGTTGGCGGTTTTGACATTTATATAAAAACAGCAAAAGATGCATTCAGTCCCAAAACATCTATCGATTTATATATACAGTCTCTGATCAATGCAACTGTTCCACATATTTACCTAGAACACACATGTCAAACTCAAGGCCCACAGGCCTAATCTTGAGTTTGGCTCTCCAAAGTTTAGAGGACTCTCTAAATATAAGCCCTAAGTTCTATTTATGTGGACCTAAATACAATTTTATCAGTAAAATCCAATCAGTATTAAGTTCCTAAATCACATCATAATGGAAAGATGTTCAGTATTATTTAATTCTAAGAAGTACTTGTCGAATCGGGTGGCAGAGTTTTTTTATTAATATTCTAGCAGTTTGTTAAGGAGCTGGATGTGGCCCAAAATGGAAATGAGTGTGACACTCCTGATAGAGAAAGTTAATTTGTCTCCTGCACAACTCACGTCTTAAGTTTGAAAAGTCTGTTATCAATGTTTAAATCCCGGCTGAAAACATTTATTTTTACTCATGCATATGACAATTGAAAGTATTTTATCTGAACTGTTGCTTTTTACTGTAATTAATTATTTTTTAATTTGATGTTTGTTTGTTTTTTCTGTTTATCTGTTTTCTTAATTTATGTAACTGTGAAGCACTTTGAATTGCATTGTGTATGAATTGTGCTCTACAAATAAACTTGCCTTGCCCTGCCATTGATTCCTGTAGAGGGCAGCAGAACGCGCAGCCGCGTCTACACGCCAACACGAAGAACATGGTGCGTTCAATTTACCTTGGAACGTCCGGCTTTCAATTACCGTAGTCGAGATTTGGTTGAGTTTAGATTTTCTTGCTCTACGAGCAACGTTGATTTTATATTACAAGTTGTCTTGTAATAAAAATAGCTCCGCCACAGCGGCTGTTGTTGATGCGAGAGGCAGCCATATCCGAGTTTGAACTCCGACTTCGAGGGGCCGTTCCTGTGGATTTTCCCCACTTGGAAGTCAGAAATTCCGAGTCTCACTTACAGATGGAACGCACCATTTTGTCTTGCTTTCCGGAGTCATGTCCCCACTTGTTCAGTCCCTGGGAGTCATTCAGAGGCGGAGCAGATTTTAAAGGAAAAGTGTTAAGCTAAGTTATTGTTATTAACGCGGGTGAAGTGGTTGTCGTAAATTGTCCCGAATAACTGTTGTTTTAGGACAAAAAGTGTGTTTAACTGTAGAAAGAGCTGAGCCGAGTGAGTGATGCAACATGGCAGCAAGTGCTGTCAGCAGGAGGCTCCTGTCAGCTGTTATTAGGATCCACGTCCGTGGACTGGACACCGTTGGACAGAGGACACTCTATTGTCTACCCTCTGTCCTGACCCGAGAAGAACCCGAGACACACCCGTGGTTTAGAAGCAGAGGATCGGATGGGTGCAGAAGCCTGGACTACAGAGCTCCAGCCTGGAGGGAAGGAGGCGGTCGGTCAGGCAGCTCTGCCCGGCTAAGGTCTCTCTCTGTCGGGTTGGGGCTGTGCGGGGCAGCGCTGCTGGACCAGCTGGGGGAGGAACAGGTGGACTCAGAGGGATCTTCCGGATCCAGCAGCTTTCTAAGACTGTTCCTGCCCTCTGCTCGTTGCGCCTCGCCCTTTAAGCCCGACAGCCCCCGCTTTAGGTACAACTTCATAGCGGATGTGGTGGAGAAGTCCACTCCAGCTGTGGTGTACATTGAGATCGTGGGCAGGTGAGTGACGCCTGAGGGGAAGCATCTGGATTAGAAGTGGCGTTTCACAATGTATCTTTAAAAATAATTCAATTCATCCAATAGTACTGTAAACATTTACCTCAAATAACATATCACGGGTGTTAAGAGCTTGCTGTTGGCTCTTTGAGGGCATCTTGCAGCCTGCTTTCAGGGGAAGTTTCTTGGTTGCTCAAAACCTGAGTATGTTGGTAGCTGTTTCGTTAATCCTCCACCTGTTGACTGTATTGCATGTAGAAAAGTTGGTATTTTTGAACCCTTTTAAAGGGATATTCCACCCCTAGTTAAAAATCTGTCTGTTGCCCTATTCCTCAGGGTTAGATGAGGGAGAAAACAATTATTTGTAACCAGCCCAGTAATTCCCCTGATCTGGCAGCTCTCTTTCATTTTATACTTGGATCTTCCTGTGTTAAAATATGTTATTAAAACATGCAGGCTGCTGTAGTTGCTCCTCTCTTCTAATTCATTGAGTTGCACTTTTATTAGTTCTATTATTTAATTAGCTTTTTGGTGTAAGCTTTACATTTTTCAATTTATTAGTTAGGACTTTTACTGTCAGGTAGAGCTGTAATTATGTTTTGAATTGGTTGTAAATTACAGTTGATCAACTTAAAAGTACATTAAAGAGAGAAAATACTCAGCCAAACATCAATTAAAACAACAACAATGGTCAATTGAAGTGTTACGTTTATATTTACGTTGTAGTGGCGATGAGGAACATTTTATGTGTTTTGAGTTCTGGTTTTGGACAGGGATTGACAAGATTCCTGATAAACTGGTCCGTCTAAGATTGATATCAGACTGCGGTTCTATGCCATCTAGTCTAATGGCGCCATTGACAAGTTTAGACTGTTTTTCATGTAGGAATTAAAAGAGATTTGACAAAATGTTCAAAGTGACTCTCGGGCGAGCCGCGTGGTCGTGAGTCTATCTCAGGGCAACACAGACATAAACTGTTTTATATAGAACCTTTCACAGATAAAACCACAAAGTGCTTTACAAAATTTCAAACAGATCAAACAAAACATACTTACAGGGACCAATCTACTAAGAGCTTGTCTTAAAAGTAATTGCTTCAGCTACTTTTTAAAGGATTCAACAGAATCAGCCTCACGCAGGGATGTTGGCAGGTTGATCCATAGCTTCAGAGCCACAGGCTGAACAGACGCGTCTCCCCTGGTCTTCAACGGGTCTTGGGGATCGTGAGGGGGTTCTGGCCTGAGAACCGAAGCGCACAAACAGACTGGTAGGGTAGATCAAAAATATATTTAGGGACCTGTCAATGCAAGGATCTTAAAAAATATAACTAAAATATTAAAGTCAACTCTGTATTCGATTGGAAGGCAATGCAAGGAAGATAAAGTTGTCGTAATGGAAGAATGCTTGGCAGATCCTGTTAAAAGCCTTGCTGCAGCATTCTGAACCATTTGAAGACGCTTATCGTAGAATTACAATAATCTAAAATGGACTAAATAAAAGAATGAATCTTCAATTCGAGATTAGAGTTGGATAAAATTTACCTCAATTTGGCAATGTTTCTCAAGTTATTAAAACAGTGTTTGACCAAAAGTTTTGAATGGCTATCAGGAGACAACGACTGATCGAAACAAACGCCAAGATTTGTGACATTTGAATGAATAGGAGAGGCCAAGGAACCAAGGAAGGCTACAATGGTGGGGATTTTTTGCTGAGGGGCTAATTAACATTGTCTTTTTTTTTATTCAACTGGAGACAATTTTCAGTGAGCCATGTCTCTACACCCGAGGAACACTCCAAAAGTCTTGAAACTTTATGCAGCTCTGACTCCCTAAAAGAAAAAATACAATTTGACATCATAAGCATAGAAATGATAAGACACATTCTTGAAATGGCTGATGTTTGCAGGAGGACTGATGTACAATAAAAAAAAAAAAATTGGTTCTAAGACTGACCCCTGAGGAACACCATAGAGCAATGAAGATGATTCTTGTTATTCAAACACACCGAGAATGTTCTATCAGTCAAGTAGGAGGCCAACCACTTCATTGTTTACAGTGTCGAACACTGCGGGCAAATCCAGTAGGACCAGAACTGAATACTGCCCAGAATCGGGCAATAGGATGCTTTCAGCAAGGCAGTCTTAATGGAGTGGGTCTTATAGAAGCCAGATTGAAATTTGTCCAGAATTTTATTATGATGCAGGAAAGCAGTCAACTGCTCGGCAACCTCTTTCTCCAATACGTTAGAGAGGAAGAATTTTGATATAAGCTGGTAATTACTAGGCTCAAGTTGGTCCAATTGAGATTTTTTTTTTTTTAAGATAGGATTTATCACTGCCAGTTTAAAAAGGATTGGAAATGATCCAATGGTAAGAGAAGTGTTGATAAGGTTGACAACATAAGGAGCAAGGTGTTCGGTTACCTTGAGAAACAGAGATGTGGGTATGGCATCAAGAGGAGGGTTTTAATTTCTTCAATAACACCAAAACATCCTGAAGTATTAGATGAAAACGGACACCAGGAATAAGCAATGGGGGATACAGAAGTACTGCTAGCAACCAAAGCTTTTAAATTCAACCTGATCTCCTCCACTTTATTCACAATATCTTTCAGAAATCTTTCACAGTCATCAGTAATGAATACAGACAATGATGTAGTTGATGGTGAAACAACCAATCATTCCTAAGGACTAGTTAGGGACTCAGCAATACGGTGACTTTTGAAAGTATTCACCCCTTGGATGTTTTACAAATCAATCCTGGTCAACAAAATGTTTCGCTTTGTTGAGAAAAATCTTTAATGTCAAAGTGAAATGGTATTTCTGCATAAAAATGGCGAGTAGAAACAAGGTACATTCACCCCCTAGAGGTCAGTATTTAGTAGATGCACATTCTTGTCTTCAAACCGTCTCTGTGAAGCTTTAGCTGGACGCTTCGGGTCGTTTTACTGGAAAATAAACGTTCTCAGAAGCCGTAGTTGATGGAAACAAACTGTCCTGCAGGATTTCTCTATATTTTCCCAAAGCATGATGGTCCACCCACCATGCCTCACAGTGGGGATGTTTAGCGTCTTGTCTGATGGCCACAAAGCTCCATTTTAGTCTCGTCAAAGCAAGGAACTTTCTTCCACTCGACCGTGGAGTCTCCCACTCTCACTCTACCACAACGCTTTGACTATTAAAGAAGGCAGAAAAAATTGTCTCTCCCATCTCAGCCGCTGAGGCTTGTAACTCCCTTAAGTGTAGTCCTAGGTGTCCTCCGTCAGGAGTGTCCTTCTAGTGAGGACAGCCTGATCTAGACAGATTTACACATTAGTTATACTCCTTCCATCTCTTGAAGGGATTTAAGTGAACCGCAGGGGATGTTCAGTGCCTTAGATGTTTTTGTATCCATCCCCTTACTTATACTTTTCAAGAACCTTTGTAGGATTTTCATCTGCCACCAAACAAATAGAACCAATAAAACAAATAGGAAGCAACGGCGCTAGACCCTCTGGCTGAAATCTGCTTCCCGTGTTTCCCAGACACCCGCTTTCAGGTAGAGAAGTCCCAGTGTCGAACGGCTCAGGCTTCATCATCAGCAGCGACGGCCTCATCGTCACCAACGCTCACGTCGTGGCCAACAAGAGAGGCGTCCGGGTGAAGCTCACCAACGGCGACACGTACAACGCCACGGTCCAGGACATAGACCCTGGCGCTGACATCGCCACCATCAAAATCACCTCGAAGGTAAGGAAGGAATGAAAATATGCTTGGTCGCACCAAGTCAGCACCTTTAATGTAAAGTCAGACCGGTCACACAGCTGACGGCGTTTTATGCCTTTAAAACTGGAATCTGATCTGATAAATCCATCAGTTTTAGAGGAGCTCTGTAGATTAGCACTGATACTCTGGAGATTCATCTTCTCAGGAGAAATTGATAAAACCAGCGGTAGAGCTGTGTTATAAAAGCTTTTCTTTTCCCTTCAACCGGTGAGCAGAAGCCGCTACCCACGCTCAGACTGGGTCAGTCGACGGACGTTCGCCAGGGAGAGTTTGTGGTAGCCATGGGAAGTCCGTTTGCCCTCCGGAACACGATCACCTCTGGGATTGTCAGCTCGGCACAGAGAGGGAGCAAGGAGCTGGGCCTGTCCAACTCCAACATGGAGTACATCCAGACGGACGCAGCCATCGATGTGAGTACTGCTGTTACTTACGCTCTTCACTCAGCTTTTTACCCCTTCGTCATCTTGTTCCTCTGCTGTTTTTTTGTATTTTTTTGTATGGAAATGGTGTCATTAAACGATTTGAAAAGCAGCTACCAGCAGGAGGTCAACCAGAGGGATCTATGCGAAAATAAGTTTAATCAAATATCTTTAGGTGATAACATTCAGTCAAATTTTAGTATTCAAAAATAGGTTACTCTAAAACAGTGTACACTAAAATATTTGGGCATGTAGATGTTTATTTTTAAAAATACTGAGAATGTCCTGTATTATAACTTGATTAAATATGATAAAAATAAGATAATTAAAATTGATTATAATTTGCAGCTAATGTTAGTTTTTTTTTTTTTTCAACCTGGACCTCATTTTTAGCAAATATTACCTTCACTTACTCACCCAGGCAAGTTTCGAACCACTTGGAGTGCTTCAGTAGAAATTTATATCCAGGCATTATCTGCCCCAAAAAGTCCTTCATTTAACCAATTTTTTTTATGAATAGTTAGAAATATTCCCCTGTGACTTCGGTTTACCTTGGAGGTGCTAAGGTTCTAGCTTCTGGATGTTTTACAGCCTTTCAATGTAACTGATTCCAACTTACACTAACTTGGGATTTCAATGATGTCGCAGCCATCTGCCATTACAGCTGTAGTCTGCGTAGGGTGGAGAAAAGGAGCCTGTTGAAGCTGAACTTTGTCCAATTGGTTATTCGGTCAGTGCAATTTGGAAACATGGTTGGAAACAGGTTGATGTCTGCAGCAGTGAGTTCTGTCTAACCGACCGCTGTAGAGGACAGAGTGAAAGTGCCGCTCAGACTACAATTGGGATGGAGAGACATGATTGAAATCACGTGTTAGTGTGGCTGTTTTATAGCCTCTAAATCACCCCTGAACTGAACTAATGAGATCTTCAGAGACGTTCTGAAATCTGAAGGGAGTGGTGCTAATAATTGATAACAAAACATGGCTAAATGAAGGCGTTCTGGGGCACATGATGCCTTATAACAGGCGGTAAACTCCTGCCCTGATTAATTCCCATTATATGTATATACGCTGATCACGACTGGATAAAAACGTCTCCCAAAGGACCCAAAGTTGCTCCAGACTTGTCTGGGTGAGTAACTGGACGAAATATATGCTAAAAATCAGATACGGGTTGAAAAAAACAGAACTTTTAATGCAGTTTCTGGTAGGCAATATATTAGAACCCAGTCACGTTTTTTCTTAGACTAACTAAAAGTTTTCGTCAAAGCGTAACATCATGAGGCTCCTGACTGTTAAAGTGAAAAGGATTAGCTGTAGCATCTCATGACTCTGAGCCAATGCAAGTTCACTCTTAAAGCAGGCCCGAAAGATGCTAAAGAAGTCTCCAAAAACCCTAGAAAGTGATTAAGGGAGCTGGAGCCTGCGCTCGATAATTTAAATATGAAGGTGGATGCCTCTACCATTCAGAAGGAGCTTCACTTTCTTGCTAGACCTGGGGGAAGAGAACCGGACGAAAATGTGGAAATGGGAAGTCCTGGTCTGAGTCAAATGCCTCTCTTCTCTGACACCTCTGAATCCAGTGTGTGAAAGCAAGGATGCATCTAAACACTGCAGGATGATGGATAGCAAGGACTTGACTTGGCACTCCTGATGTAGGGTTTCGTTACAATTTCCTCTGTTAGAAAACACATTTTTGATGTTTGTGTTATTAATTTTCTCTCTTTTCCAAACATAAATGAAATAATAGAACTAGACATTGCTAAGTGAACCTGAACATAACTTTTTGAATAAACTCAATATTTAATTGGGTGTCCTAATTTGTTCTACCTGCCGGTATGTGCATGTTAAACGGCAGCATCAGAATTAGCCAATCGTATCCAACAAGGGGCGTTAATCATTTGCTAAATTATTTTCATAGTCTCTTAATTAAATAGCTTTGGTTTATTACTTTATTAGATATTTATATGCAGCAAAGTTAATAATATATTAGATTTTTTTAAATTTTCATCAAAATATTTGAAATTTAAACTAATTTATATGCAGAATGTAAGAAAAAGAAAATGTGGATTAAACCCACCAACTGGTGCAAATATATATATATTAGAGGAGTAAAACATTTAGCTTTTGCTGTTAATACTCAACCTTTAGCAGTCGGCTCTGCATCTGAACTGGATAAAGTGCCTGAGCTCTTTTTAGCTTCAGGAAATCTCCATTTTTCCAGCCACAATCAGGATTTGTTCATTAATAGTTTCCAAAGCCTGAAGGTCTGCTCTGGCTCAGTGTTTTTGCTGTATGATTGTTTCTTCACCTCACATCTGACCCTTTTCTTTTGTTTTTTTCTTTTAGTTTGGAAATTCTGGAGGTCCTTTGATTAATCTGGTGAGTCATGGTTTCTGCTTTAATATTCGTCACATTCAGACATTTTCTCAGCTACGTGGAAACCTGATCTAATTCCAATTAACCGCCAACAATCTGTGCGATGTCACAATACTATGATCTGCTGGCAATACTAAACGGATGCATAATAAGGACGCATTTGTTGTGCGAAACCATTTTACAGTCAGTAGATCATCTTCAGCAGTTTTAAAGAAGCAGACTTGCTTATAAGAACCAGTTTGAGCCCAATAGGACCAAAACATAATTTATTTTATCTCTGATAAGGAAGCTAATAGTCTTTTCAGGACAAACCGGTCTTTCCTGTCCTCAGGCAGCAGGAATTCAGATGTCTCTTTATTACCAGATCAGAAAAGAGGAGTGTCCTTATTCTCCATCAAGCTCAAGTTTGGGAAATTAATATTTAGTTAGTAGGGCTACACCGATCTGAAAATTCTGGGCTGATGACAAATTCTGATATTATTGTTGCAGCTATGGCCGATAACCAATCTTTTACAATGTTTCATTTATATATCTACCTTTTCAACACCACTGATATTGCTTCTCTGCTTCAGTTAAACATCCCACAATCCTTCGCTGCATCTCATGACCAAACAACCTGAGCTTGTTCGAATACCAGATGTACTGAAAAAGCCATCTTACAACATTATCCGTTATTATAAAGGGCTTACAAATGCATGTGAGGTCTCACTGGGTGGGTTTTTGTCTTATCATTTCTTATTCCAGTTATCTTCAATTTTTACCTGTTAATTTTTAAATATAATCAGATTTTAATACACATTCAATTGTATTTATTTTTCTTATTCTGTTAAAAAATATTCAGTCCAAAAAAGCTGAAAAGAAAACTATAAAGAAGATTAAATGATTGCCTTTAAACTACTAATACCTCCTGTGGCCTGGATAGTCTCACAAGTCTCTCCTGCTCCACATGGTACTAAAATGTGCAGCTATTTTTGCATTATCAGTTGTTTTAGAGGTTGTCATGAGGTTTTGGATATTTTTTTTTTAGGACAAATGACTTCTCATAGGGATTTAGATTTTGTTCTGGAGGCTGAATCCGTGCTCTGCTGCTGCACTGCAGACTGAAATGAGGCGCCGCCTCAGCTAACATTTTGAAATGATGAAACATTTCTCCAAATGAAGCGATAAGAAGTCCCTCTATCAACCAACTGTTTCCTGACCAGTAAACTATTGCTTTGGTAGAAGGAAAGCCAGCAGCAGGCGCCGGTGTTTGTCACGCATTAGCATCGAACCAGATGGTTACAGTTGTGCTCCAAAGCCTCAGTAACTTTTCAGCTTGATGTCAGCTCCCGTTTAATCAGATTAATTTTATACAGTGTCACTGTCTGAGATGATGCCTAGATGTTCTTGTTGGAAAACTTTTCTTTAATTGATTCAGTTACCTGAACTCCGTGCGTAAAGCTGAAAGTATCTGCACATTTGCACCAAGTGGTCAGAGCTGTAAATACTAATCTGTCAAACTGATGGACAGCCTTCAGATTTTCTGTTACCATTCTGGAAAACCCGGTAAAATAGAGAAAATATTTGTTTAATGCGATCCCTGCTTTTGAACACTCCTACAGATGTGGCTTTCACATGAGTTCTGGTCCTAAACCTTCAGATTTCTGACTATAGCCCAGTTTGAATCATCGGACCGATGCGTTATGTTAGTAAATGACCAACGTTAATGAGGGCATATAGTTAAATCCATGTAATTGGTTATCATTAGCCATTGTCCTTATTGTTATATTAAGTAATAGTGGAAACTATGAACGGTTTAAGGTAGAAATTATATAAACTTAGCCAAAAGTAGGGATTTTGACTGCATTCTGATGATGTCATCAAGCTGTGCCTACTTTTATGCAGGTACGCAAGGATAGTGATGTTCAGTGTTTGTCTTCAAACTAGATATTGAAAGTTTAGTTTTTTTATTCAACAGAAAATAAACCTGTTGAACTTGAAGTATTTTTAATTAAAATATATGTAGGTTTATTTTTTGTGCGACAATAAATGTATAAATAAGTAACCTAAAAGAAAGAACATTTTGACCCTTATTTTCATAATATCTGGCTTTTATTTTATTCAAAATATCTTCAGCTTTATTTATGTTTGGGGAATTTCTGCGTTGTTTTATTTTTGAAAATTTTTTGAATTATTTTTAAATGTATTTTGCACAATAAATGTTGTTTAAATGGTACCTGGTGAGAAGCCACACATGCACAGGGAGAGCATACAGAAAGATTTGAACCCAGGACCTTGTTGCTGTGCTACCAAGTCTGCAGCCTATTAAGGGGTCTCTAGTATTTATATAACGGTTCCTTTTAAACTTCACTTTTTGTGAACTACAGCAAATGTATTTCCATCCAACTCCTCATAACCCCCCTCCTTGTGTCTGATGTCACTGTTGTTAACCCGTACTTTTGCTTTCTTCAGGACGGGGAAGTAATCGGCATAAACACCATGAAGGTCACTGCAGGGATCTCATTCGCTATCCCATCAGATCGTGTAAAGCTTTTTCTGGATCAAGCAGCAAGAAGAAAAAGTAAGAATAAAGAAGCAGGAGCTGTATCCCTCCACTGTAACCACGCCTCTGTAAAATAGTCCAAAAATCCCTCCGTTTCATTGCTCCTCCTCCTTCCACAGGCTCTAGGGTCGACGACTCAGGATCGAGGCCGCGGTACATCGGCGTCATGATGCTGACACTTACACCAAGGTAACGGCATCGTTACCGTTAACAGCCTGCAGCGACGGACGGCCTCAGTCGTCTAAAACCAGCCTTGTTTCTGTTTTCAGCATCATCGCTGAGCTGAAGATGAGGGACCCGTCTTTTCCAGGTGTCAAACACGGCATTCTGATCCACAGAGTCATCACGGGTTCGCCGGCCAGCAGGTAACCTCTGCAAACTGCTGTCACTGTGGCTGAATATCTTGTACGGTTATTCTGTGTATTTGAGAAAACCTCAGGAATGGATTAAGAGCTGTTCTCGACTGTTTGAAAGATGTTGAATGTCTCTAATTTGAATAAAATCCAGTTAATGTAGCTGGATTTTTGAGAAATAACTTAAGATCAATTCAAAAATGTTTTATTTGTTCCAAATGGAAATTAACTCATCATCTAAGCATCTTTAAAAAGTGGACAGCACAGTAACATGTTCTTTAGCTGCTCCTCTATAAAGCTGTCCGTATGGTTAGAAAAGCTTGCAGAGACGTTGATGTATTCCCATGATGATGAGAGCAAAAGATGGTTTGAACTTTCTCATCTTCTCTCTCCTGTCTGTTCCTGCTCTCCAGCTATAGCGCCTTCTTTTTAAAGGAGATATATCATGCTTTTAAATCCTTCCTTTTCACATGTAAATCATTCACTTGTGGTCTATGTAAAGTAGAACCACAGTGGTATGGTCTGAATTCCATGTTATTGTAGCCCCACAGACCCTCCTTATACCGTTCTGAGGAGCATCTTTAGAGCAACTTATTTCCGTTCGGTCCCTTTAAATGTAAGCGAAACATTTCTGCTCCACCCCGTTCGGACATTTTTGTATTCTGATAGCAGCGATTCGATTACTACGGGCAGATAAACTTTTTATTGCGAGGCGATCGTCGCTAAATTCCTGCACATCATGTGTACCCCACGACAAAAACCGCCCAAAAAAAAAAAGCCCAATCATTTTATTCAAAGCATGCAGTACAGTTATATCCTCAGCTAAAAGCTAGCACACATCGCTAACAGAAGCAGAATGTGCAATGCTATAACTATCAAAACAATCGCCCGTACGACATATCAACACACAACATTCATGTCTAAAATAAAGTTTACTGTCATTTTAGTGTTATTTGAAGCTTACCGCTTTGCTTTGTCCGTCGTTTCCGTGCAGAGAAGGAACTGACCCCTCAATCAGACGAAGTCTTTCGGCAAATCCCTCCTGATACAGACCGAGGTTGCTGAAGCACTCGTCCTCAAAGTGCTTCGCGCAAACGAGGAGAACTTTCCCCACGGATGTCGGTATATTTCCATTAAAAATAAAATTTAACCAGGCACTTCTCAGAGGCTCTGATGCTGGGGGTCGATGTAGGGATTTGTGTGGGTTAATACACCCAATAACTGAACATTTTGACTTGCTTTCTTGTAATTTCGACATGACTGACCTTGGACTACAAAATCGCTGTGGGGGAGAAAAAATGGCGGCTTCACGAAATTGGTTACCCGGAAGTTCATTACCTTATTTGGCAGTTCAACAACAAATGCTGTGACGTAATAGACAAGAAAACGTAATAGCGAACAGAGAAAACTAAACAGACTGAAAAATATGACCAAAAAAGAATGTAAAGATATAAACACAGCACCAGAAGAGAATAAATATAAGTGTTCTCCACTCCTAAACCAAAAATACACATTTACATGCATTTAAGAGCTAAAAAAGTGGATTTTCCATGATATGTCTCCTTTAAAACTCATCGGGTGTAAAAAAAGAAAAAAAAAAGTTTTGGAATGTCCTAGTAAAAGTCTGGACTCAAATCCTATGGAGAGCCTAAGTCACCTCCTCTTCCGGTCAGCCAGGGGTCAAGTTAACCAAATATTTTCCGTATTTAAAGGTTGTATATGGAACATGAGCATGACAGCAACATCTAGTTTATCTAGGTTGTAGTTACAACAGTAAAGCCATCATTCCAGCTGTTGGGTCATTTGGTTCGCTGGCGATACGCCCAGTGACCAGCCTGAACCCTGTCCAGTGAGGAATGTATTTTAGAGGAGTTTACCTGACAGCTAATGTTAGCAAGTGAGTCAGCTTACCGATCCAGGAGAGAAGTCGCCGTTTTCACGTGTGTTTGATGCTGTGGAAATGTTTTATTTGGGTCCATCTAGTGTAGGCTTCACCTAAAACTACTCTGGTTTCTGTTCTTTTGCGGTCAATCCTCTCCTGAGATGGAGAACAATATCTCTGGGGCTCTGAAGCAGCTGTTTGACTTGCTAACCCAACCGTTCCTAGTGCCAGCGGAGCTGTGCCGACCGTACATAGTGACCGTATCTATCAACCCACAACCTGCAGGTAGATGTAAACATAACTGCATTGTGGTGCCTGTTTTTAAATGCACATTTTATTATATTCTGATTCCAATATATTTTTCTAAGGGAATGTTTTGCTTTCATTCTGCAACTCGTGGATGTATTATTTATTCTAAAATTTATTTTTTAATGAAAATGTTCCATCTACAACCTTTAAAGTTTTTTTAAGAACGGTGACAGAAAAAACTGAAGGCTGTCTGTAATTTGTACAGATTAATATTCACACCTCTGACCACCTGGTGCAAATGCGCCGATATTTTGTACTTAATGCACGGAGTCAATGCCAAGACGCTTCAATGGAAATCGAAAAGTTACGGAGGATTTTGGAGCGAGATTTTGGCCGATGCGGCTGGTGAAGCCTGGTTTATACTTCTTCGTCAGCAAGTCTGGAACCAGGCGCAGACGTATTGATGGAGATGTTTTTCGTTTAGTCCTCTATTGGTGTGTGTTGCAAAGTAATTCCCCAGCAGGACAGCAGGGGGTGCTAACTTTTTGTGGAGGGTCTGCTTAATATTGCAGTGTTGAATCTGAACACATTCTCCCCTCAAGGAGGAATGACTGACAAAGTACGTTTTCATTAAGCTGTAAAGCTTTTTACTAGAAGTGCAGCTCAAAGAATCCTCTAAAAACTTATATAAACAACAGTGTTCTGTTTTGTTGCTTCTCTACACCTTGTGCTATAAATCAGCAAAAGAACAGAGTAGATCAATTATCCTTTCAATACAAAGCATGTAGCGTACAAACGCTGCATTAACTACTGAATACAGTGACTATAGAGCACTGTTCTGGTAAAACGATCTCTGGCTGTTGTTGAGCTGACCAATCACGACGGAGAGCCCTTCCGTAGACATATAATGGCACTGCGTATCAGTTTCGACGTAGAAGTATAAACTAGGCTTTAGACCTGCTCCAAAGAGCCTAGTGTGCGCCACAAACGGACGTCTGCTGGTTTCCTTCCACTGAAACGTAGTTCACGGGTCAGGGTACTGTTAATTCAGAGAGTCTTTTAGACTTCTGATTGGTTTAATTGGAGAAATGCTTCCTCATCTTCAAACTTCAGCTCAATTTGGAGCTTAATTCCAGTCTTCAGTGCAGCAGCGGAGTGCAGATTCAGCCTCCAGATCATCTAAACCCTGACAAGAACTCAGCTGTCCGTGACAAAAATGCAGAATAGATAGATTATGACCAGGTTTTTTGGACCCAGTCAGTCAAAATGACACAAAAAAAAACAAAAAGATTTCTAGCCCAACTTCTGGTTAGCCCTTGAACCCAAGGGCTAAAAAAATAAAATAAAAGAATGAAAGTCAATGGAGCTAGAAGTTATTTTCTGGTCTGCTTTGCTTTACACCCTGAATCACATCTATGCTGCACCTCAGTTTAAATAACTTCTGTGTGTTTCTACAGTGTTTTGTCACACGATTTATAAAATTCATAATTAAAGACTACAAATCAGAATTCGCGTATGTCACGTGAGCTAATGTGACTGGTAGAGCTTCTCCGCATTTAATAATCCTTGCTTCACTTTGAAAGGATGCAAAGCTTTCATCCATTTTTTTTCTTCAGTTGTAGTACACATATTTCCACACAAAATTTCCATTAAAAAATTAGCACTTTCTCTGTATCAAAATGTCCCTTTAAAACTAACGTTAATGTTAAATCCATGAGATTTCAAAAAGGATCCAAAATATATTTAGTATTTAATCAACTCATCAGCTCTTCAGGAAAGAAAAGTTGGAATAAATTAACCTAAAAGTTAAGGTTTGAAAGGTGTAGAAACCCTGAGCGCCAACGCTCTTATTTACTGCAGGGAATAAAACAAATTTTAAAAAATCTAATTTTCTGCTCCGTCCATTTCAGAGCAGGGATGCTACCAGGAGACATCGTGCTGGAGATCAACGGGGTCAAGGTGAACACCTCCGAGGAGATCTACAAGGCAGTCAGGAGCAGCAACAGCATCACTATGGTGGTCCGCAGAGGAAACGAGGTCTACCAGCTCCAAGTGACTCCTGACTACATAGAGTGACAACAGCTACATGGCTGTTGAGACTGACTTTTTTTGGCTTAATGTGAATATTTTAATGCATGTAAATTCAGGTATTGGCACATTTTTTGCAGCTTTGTTAATTTCCCAAACTGAAAAAGACAAAATATTCTGGGTACTTCCATGTTTGTACAACTAAAACTGCCCTAAAAAAATAAAACTGGTCGTTTGTTAAATAAATGCTTAAAACACGAGGTTTTATTAAAGCTATTTATTGTTAAAACAGCAAAAACGAAGCATGAGAGACTCAAAACTATGGCAAGGAAGAATGGAATTTCAACTGACTACCATTAACAGTAAATAAGCCTGTCCAGTCGAGACGATTATGATTATGTGACAGAAAATAAAAAAGAATGAAGATCGCTGCTATTTGAACTGCTTCGAGTTCGGCGCACACTGCAACGACTGAAAACATGAAGCCTTTTCATGTAGAAGAGAAATAATCCCCAAGAGATTAAAATTCTAATTTCCCTGGCATTTGTACAGTAACACACACTTACAGTAAAGTAATAAAGTGACATGTACTGGACTGCTACACAATTACAGGTAATTAGCTCACAGACGGCTAATAAATGGGAGAACATTCAAACCAGTTAAGGTTTTAAATGATACGCTCAGACTTCAGGACTATACAAGTACTACAACATACAAGTATGGGAGGAAAAGAAAAATAAAACGGTTCATTTTCCATTAGATCTACTTTAAAAAGGCTTGATATATATTTATATATATATATATATATTGCTGGTCATATATATTTTTTCTTTTTAAGAAAATATAAGTTGTGCGACTAAAGCTTACATTACACCGCTGGCAGGTTCTGTGGCGACCCACTGGAGGAGGGTCATCGCTGAAGGCGCCATGTGTGGAGAAACTCTCCAGGAGGAAGAAATGAGAGCAAGCTGATGTCTGACAATGTCTGATCCCTTGTACGGAAACAAGAGACGCTGTTGCGGTTGTTTGTCACTGTGGAATGCTTCAAATATCACATAAGGTGCACAAACCGCAGCTGAGCTAGTCAAACGCTGACACATACATACATAAATAAGTGGCAGTGGGGTTGGGCAAAGAGGAGAGTCACAACGTGAGGGTATAACTGTAGTGTCCAATCTAGTCCAGAGGTGAGATCCCGACTCAGTTGACATGGTCCAGAGCGCGCAGCAGCTCCTCCCCCTGCAGCAGGTGCTGGCGGCCCTGCAGCGGGACGTTCACCTCGCAGTCGTAGCTGGTGAGCTGCGGCAGCGTGAAGATGGAGCCGCCGCCGTCCGAGGTGGTGCCAAGCAGCCGGCTGGCCAAATCTAAGAGGGGGGTGAAAGGATGGGATAGGTTAACAGCTGACTGGATCGCTTCATTCTTCTTAAACAACATTAAAAAAAAGCAGAAAAAAAAGTTTGGATGATTACCTGAAGGCAGAAGAAGGATGGTCCTGGCTGCTCCCAACTCTGTGGCCCTCGGCTTTTTACCCTTCTCAGGAAGCTCTTGGCTCAAAGTTCCCTGAAGGCAAGAAACCAGAAGTCTTAAAAACAGCCACAAATAAAAGTGAACTTCTTTATAGAGTCGGTCTTGGACTCAGACCAACCTGTTCCATCATCTCCTTCAGCTCGCTCAGTTTCCTTTTCCGCCGCACATTCTGAGTGGCCAGATTCCTAAGAGGAACCTCTTTCTCCGGCTTCGGCGCCCTGCAGGAAAACAGCAGTTCTGTCAGATCTCTGCTTTATAGGACTACATTTCCCAGAATCCCCAGTCTATTAGTGAAAATATTTCCACATAAAATGCAATTTATGGATTAGGGGAAAACCAAAGATTATAAGAGGGGGGTGGATGGCTGATTAAAGGGAAAGAGTTTTTTGGAACCAAGAGAAGTTTGGTATCACTTGAAGTCCTTCAGGAGAAGTTTAGAGCGAGCGATCAGCGTAAATGGCGGTTGTTGGGGCACCCAGAGTACAGCCACTAAATAACGCATTATCTGCCACAAAACACCTTCATTTCACCGATGTTGCGGGGCGTTTTACAGGCTTTCAATCCAACCAGTTCCAACATACAACTAACAGTAATTTCATTGACGTTGCAGCTGTCTGCCATCAAAGTTTGCTGTGGAAAGGCAGCCTGTGGAAGCTGAACTTGTTCGTTTTGTTAGTGCAATTTGGAAACACGCCAATGTGAACCTTGTTTATGTTTGCAGTAGCAAGTTTGCTTAACCGACCGTAGTCTTAGAGCGCAGAGTGACAGTGCTGCTCAGACTGCAACCAAGATGGCGCACAGCAGCGACGCCAATGAAATCAGCGGTTAGTGTGGTTGTATTAAAGGAACTGAGGGCAGGCTTTCTAAGAAAGTATAAACATGCATGTCCGGTAGAGCTGTATTAAAAAATAAATAAAACAACATCTGAATTAATTCTTATTGAAATCGAATCACAAGTTGAAAAATCGATTAAATTTTTTAGAGTGTTTTGCCCTTTTTACAACTAAAATGGGAAAGTCCAGATGACAATTTTAAGTCTCGTCTGAAAGTATTAAAGGCTGTATATGGAAAATTTTTCTTAAAACCCGTCTTAAAAAAAGTAATACTTTAGTAATACAACAGGGAGTTTAAAGGTGTGCAGAATGAAAGTCCACCCTTACATTTTAAAGATATATTTTACCAAAAATCATAAAGAAGTTGTTTTTTTACGTGTTCCAGCCAACAGCGGCGCACCATTGCGGGTTGCCAATACTACTGTAAACAACGAGGCATTTACTGTAGAAAATGTAGCACTCGGTAAGTTTAGCTGCTGTGTCTGAGCCCCATGAATTTAATTATCTTTCTCAGAAGAGGAGCGACCGTATAATATCTAAACACAGAGTTATTTTAGGTGAGGCCTACAGCAGATGGACACAAATGAAAAAATCTTCACAGTATCAGAACGTGCGCGGAAATGGTGACGTTTTTTTAAATGGAGAAAGATATGAGAGCTTGCTAACGGCTAATGGTAGCGGTCGGTAAAACAGCTTTGCAATACTTTTGTATGTGCCGTTCCTAGATATGAGGGCATCAACCTCCACACTGAGTAAACGGAAGAAAAGGAAGCGGTTTCCTCCAGCTCTGTCTAGTATAACAGGCTCACTTTCACCGCTGCAGTGAAATTATTATTTACACTTTTCTAGCTAGCTTTATGTACTGACATAAGTCTCTGACCGTATAATTTAGTAAATTCTGAAGTTTAAATTATGACTTTTATAGAGAACATGAAGAGGAGTGGAGAATACCACTCAGTTACCGAAATAAGATGCAGAGAGGACGGGTGCAAAAGCTTACTGTTGCCTTTAACCCATATTTTATTATTTTCTGTTTAGTATTTTAAACTTATTAGTACAAAATAGTCCTTACCCTGTAAGATTCATAGCTGGATATGATGGTGGCTGGTTACGGCAACAAAACTGGCGTCCAGACGACATTTAGTTATTGCAACTACAACCTCAACACATTAGATGTCACTTTGGTGCCCATTTTCCATATTCAGCCTTTAATACATTTTCCCCCACGGAACTGTTACTCACCCGTGTTAAGTCATTGAATACAGGCATAAAACAAGTTTTTAATAGCACTGTTCCATACGTATATCCAATCCAGTTCGATCAAATTGGATCAAATCATGATAATTGATTCTAACTCTTGAGAATCAGAGTCAAAACCCAGCTCTAATGTCCAGTTTCTTAATGCTATTGGGTGACGAAGCGTTAAAAACCAAAAAAGGATGAGCACACCCACGTTTCATTTATTGGAACAGGCTGCCAAATGCTCGGCAGTATGGGACAGAATTTTCTGCTACTTCCTACAGGTGTGACGTCAGTCTACGCTGCTTGCAGGTTCTGTACAGCGTTAAAACGCTAAGAATCAAATCAAACTTTATTTATAAAGCTCTTTTCATACAAAAAAAAAAGTGCAGCTCAAAGTGCTTTACAAATTAATTGACCCCACATAACCTACATTCCTATCCCTTCCCAGCAATTGTAAAAACAAAATGACAATTATTCCCAAATCCAAACCTCATTTTCCAAACACACACCTCCACAAACAAACACATGTACCCACAGATACCTTCCCAAAACGCGTAAGACCAAGATGAAGAAAGATGGTAGTGGTTAACTGTGGGAATGGATTCACCTGCAAACAACCAAGCACCAGTATAAGCCCACTAAAAAGTGGCACTAAGAACGGCATCTTGTAGTCAAGAGCAAAATATGATAAAAGTCGTAACTGTGAAACATTGTGTTTAATTTTTGTTAAGACTTTGTGCCGGTTTCTGCCAGTCACTTGCACCGTCGGCCGCGTCGTTTCTTCATCCCTGCCCGACGCCCCTTTAAAAGCCTGTAATACACTCCGAAAGACAACAACGAAACACCTGCAAGGCGCTCCAAACCCACAGGGGAATAAAGCTAGAGATTCATAACCAACAATTTGACTAAATGAAGGAGTTTTGTGACGGAAAATGCCTTATTTATAGGCTGCCCTAAGAATTCCCACTTTATGGACATGCGCTGATTGCGAAATTGATCTAAATATCTAAATATCCCGAAGAACTTAAAGTAGCACCAAAATAGCCTGGGCAAGTAAGATGCAGGTTGAAAAAATTTAAATTGTACTTCCCCTTTAAACTGACGAATCAGTGGCAAGACAAACACAAACTGGGAACATAATTTAAAAATCCAGAAACTGCAGGAAAACAATCGTTTCCAGACTGTATTGGAACTATGTATTATCGCCTGGTCTTAAATGCAACAAAACATTACCGGCTTTTAGCCACGGTGGCAGGAGGGGGTGTGCAGACGGGCTCTGGTGGAGCTGGAGAAGCCGCGCTGAACGGGGAGGCGGGACAACTGTGGACGTCCAGCGAGACGAGGACCGGGGAGCTCTCCGGGGCTTTGACTAGTCCACAGGACAGGGGCTCGTCGGGGGCGAGGCAGGGCAGCTGGAAGTCGTCGTCCATGGAGATGTACGGCGCGAACATCTCCAGTTCAGAGTCCTCCATTGCCTGGGGGGGAAAAAAAGGGTGGAAATGGGAGATTAACAACCACAAAATGCATGTATGAGCATTGATTTCCTCCCAAGTTAAGGGTCGATGCGTCTGCAGGGAAAACTCCTGACATGTACCTCTGTGTTGAAGGGAGTTTTGGGTTCTGGGTCGATGGCAAAAAGCTTCTCCACCAGGTCGAGTTTATAATCAGAGTTCATTTCTGCGTCCATGGGGAAAGAGAAGCCCAGAGGACTGCCAACCTGAGGAGAAGGTGGTGCAGGTCAATCCCTGTTGGTCAAGAAGTTCAAGAAGATCTACCAGAATCGTACCTCTGACGGTTTGTCGGGGGGCGTGGCATTCAAGGCTGGAGCAAAGCTGTCGGGTTTGGCCTCCTCAGAGGAGCTGCTGGAGACCTCCAGGGGCTCGGTGGGCGCCAGAGGAGACAGCGGCAGCACCAGCTTATCACCTGAGGCGGGCAGCATTACGTCGTTGTAGAGAGGGACGTCCTTCAGCAGGTGGGTCTCCGACTCTGCGCCTGAAAACGACGTAGAACGCAACATTTTTACTTCCTGGACCGTAAAAGGAGCGGCGAGGAATCGCTGCGACTACGAACCGGGCTGGCTGAAGTCCAGGGAGATGATGGTGTCTCCGGCGGCCGGGGCCAGCAGGGTCAGGGCGTCGGGCTGTTCTTTCAGGAGGTTGTAAAGGCAGTCCTGCGGCTTGATCTCCACCTGCGTGAAGAGCTTGATCACGTCCAGCTCTGGGTTCTTCTCCTCCTCCTCCTCCTCTTCCTCCTTCACCACCACGGCCTCCAACGTCTCCGCTGCGGCCGCCTTCTCGCCCCGCTCCTCCTCCTTCACGTCCTTGGTCTGCTCCAAAGACAGGATCAGTTTGTCCTCCTGGATCCCGCTGTAGGACCAAACGGAAACGGATGTCCGCTGAGCTTTTTGTTGCAGGTTTTCACACTAAAAACGTAACGCGACGAACCGGTTCTACCTGAGGACAAAGTTGACACACACGACACACTGAGGCTGGGAGTTCTTGTTGCTGTAGATGACGGTTGCCTGTGTTTCCAACCACACGAAGCCGCCTCGTTTCGCCAGCATCCGGTACTGACCCGTGGTGACTTGGCCCTTAGCAAACACTTAAGAACGACACGCAGGAGCAATATTTAGCTTTGTAATTTAAACTAAATTAAATGGCTTAAAGTGAAGTTTTTGTTGAGCTTACAGTGGTGGTGAATCTTTGTCAGATAGTCCGAGTCTAGAGCATGGTAGTACTCGTACACAGAACGGTCCAGCAGGTCCTCTGGGTCGTAACCCATGAGCTCAGTGATCCTGGAAATCAACAATATTTTGCAGTACTGCCACTGAACACTAGGTGTCTCCATTCGATTACTCTGGAAGCCAAACTCCCCCACTCAGGTGGGGATGGGACTGACCTCTCGTCGCAGTATGTGAACTTCAT
This sequence comes from Apricaphanius iberus, assembly GCA_028564705.1. Taxonomy (NCBI): domain Eukaryota; kingdom Metazoa; phylum Chordata; class Actinopteri; order Cyprinodontiformes; family Aphaniidae; genus Apricaphanius; species Apricaphanius iberus. Next base: position 480,965 of record JAPXFQ010000831.1, on the reverse strand, counting down.
GTCCATGGTGTGGCGGCTGAGGAAGGTCTTTGTGTCCAGGGGCACCTCGATGTTGGACGGGTGGGGGATTGGGTCGCAGATCAGAACCAGATAAGGGACGGGCGGCTCCTTGTGGTCGTCGGCGCTGTCCTTGCTGCTGTGAACGCGCACGTGACCCGAGCAATGAAGCACCTACGGAAATAACAATGCGGACAGAGAGAGAGAGAGATAGAGTTTCAAAACAAACGTGGCAGATAAAGCGGGTCAGGAACATTTCTCAAAGCGCTATGAAAGCTGGAAGCTCTTGAAACTGAGTGATAATAAACGGGACAGAACGATGAGCAAGAAGTGGTTAAGGTTCTCAGTCTCTCCATTTCTGCCTGAATATAATCTATAGAATTGTTTAAATGCCGTTTGCGGCTTCAAGTGTAGACTTGATGGAGCCAATCAAACTTACTTCCCCCTGTTATCACATTTAACTGTGAAACATCACCTAACTTCAGAATCTTTTAACCAGACAAATCCATAAACTATTAATAAGTTACATGACATTGTTACAGTCTTGGTTTAAGACACACTCTTTATCCTTTATAACAACCTGTTCATTTCCTGTTTTGTCTCATCATACAGATATTCTAACTACTAGGGATGTAACGGTAAATTTTCAGTTCACTTTAATTGACAAATATAAACACAAATGTGCGTATGACTTCTTTTTTTACTTTGATCAGCATTAGACACCTTTTTTTCCTGAAATTAATTTGATTTTATAATGTTCTATAACTTATGAACTGACTGGAGATAGTTTTTTAGTTTTGTTTAAATTTTTTTATTTTTATGTGTACAAGCGGACATAGCCAGAGTAGAAAACAATATAAACAGTTAGTGTTTAGAAGTGCTTAAATAATACTTGACTCATATTTGGGAGCAAAACATCCTTGAATTACTTTGGAGTCATTTTGATACTTCGACAGCCCAGTCTCCCAGCTGTACCTGAATGCAGCATGGGCAGGTGTTGTGAAAATCCCTTTTCATCGCTTGTAGTCTATCCAAAATAAGAAGTTTGGTCGGACAAAGTTCTGATTGGATCAATACTGTTTTTTTTATTGATAGTTGGAGTTCTTTCTGCTTAGTTTTTCTGTCAATTTCAAAGCTCTCCATGTAAACATTTTGCACTTTTTCAGGTGGAAAACAGCTGGATTTGTTCGGTACCAAAAAAATACACTCCACTAATTACATTTTTTGATTTATGAATAAATTAATAAAGACTGTTGGTGACAATCTTCAAATTTTGTTTAAGCTTTAAATCATCAACTAATACATAGTAAACTAGTTAGTCAATAGATATGAAAAGTTATTAACACTCCTATATATGGTTAAGAGCTCTAAACTAAATATTTCTGTAAATTTACAGTTAATAGCAAAAAATCTTTTTCACGCAAACCTCTGAAAAGAACCGGAAGATGATCTTTAAATTAACAGATGATTGTTTCAACTGAAGGTAATCATAAAAGGTAATTAAAGTAACCCAGTTTGCAGATTCAGAATCAATTCTGAGCCAGGATGTTTTCTAAAACATAAGTTATATATATTCTTGCAGCTAAAGTAGCTTCATATTCAAGTCTTTTGGATGACTTCAGTGAGACAAAACCTCCTGAACAGCATCTAAGCAGAGCAGGCAGTCCCTTTATGACAGCTTGATGAAATTATAGAAAGGATAACAGAGTTGCTACTTTCAGCGCAGGCTTTATTAAAACCCCTTCTTTCTAAAATCTAATCAGCCTGCTCACCGGGTAGCCAACAAGCCTGCACACATATAGTAAGACAGCAGCTACCTTTAGAACATTTCTGGCCCACCTTCCATGTAGCCGACTTCACGTTGACGGTGCGGCCTCGGCTCGTCAGGGTGCATTTCATCCGCAGGAAGAAGCTGCGCTCGGTGCTCTGTTCCTTCACTTTTTTGGAGCCTGACAACACAGAGACGGAGTCAGAGTTGTAAAAGCATTTATGACAGCGAGAGTTCAGATCTCCGGCTAGCAACGGCTTTATGGCTTTTCTTTACAACTGCGTCCTGCTGCTCACATTTGCATAAAGAGAAGAGAAAAGTTTGAAGGTTGTGCGCTGCGGTGAGACAAAAAAAAAAGAAAAAGGAAGTGCATTACGAGCAGCTGAACCTCAGAAAACATCAGCAGCTGCAGCTGTGTTGTGAAGAGCTGGAAGGTTCTGCAGGATGTGTTTCAGCTGCTCACCGGTTCTGTAGACCAGCGTCTCTCTGAGCTCCTCCTGGTCGCAGGGATGCGTGAAGTCAAACAGGCTGTGTCCAATCAGGTCGAGCTGCAACAGACAGGCACACCTGGATAAGTGAAGGGTCCAGCCGGGCCACCAGGCGGAACGTTTCAGTCACAACAGACCAACCTGGGCCAGCCCGAGGCACTTGTTGACATTCTCGGAGATGTAGATAATATCTCCATCTTCAGACAGCACCAGGAGGAAGCCCTCTAAAGCCTTTAGGTAGGGGGTATTTAGCTGTATGTCGAGGTCTGTCTTCTCCTCTGCCACTGGCTCACCTGGATACGGTTACAAAAAGAGGGAGATGGAAGTTAAAAGGTGAGATTATGCAAGGGTAACCAAAAATCTGTCTCAAACATTTACCAGCAGGCACAGAAACCACAGTGGGTGGTTAAATCGGCGGAGTGATCTTTATATGATGATGTTTGAGTTAATTTTCCTGGGCAACTCCTGTCCTTGTAGATCATGGCTTATACTCCCAACGGCTGCACAGTTACATTAATGTATTCATAAACTGAGACCTAAATTCTACAATTATATATATATTTTTAGCAAAATTGTTTTGAGATATTGAGCTTCCTAAGTATGTCTCCTCTCTGATTCACTATTCCTCTTCTTTGGAAGAAAAGTAGGGTTTTTAAAAATTAAAATGGCAGGCAGGGCTGGGCGATATGAGCTACAATTAATATCATGGTATATTGAGTATTTCACCTCGATAACCCCCACCCCCGTCCTTTTCTGTATGTCCGGTAGTGGCCAAATTTACATAATGTTCTTTAAAATGTAAAAAAAAAAAAAAAAAATGTAAAATGTGTGTGGCTTCTTGCTATTGAACGGCTTCAAACAGCCTTTTAATTCAGTGTAAGGTAAGGGAAAGTAAATGTGTTGTTTTTGTATGGTCTTTTTTCCGCTCCCCAGATAATATCCTAAATTTGAAATCAATATTTCATTCACATTTTAAGGTCACATTGATCAGGAAGGAGTATGATGAATCCATTTCCTTTCCAGATGGTTTTTACAGGTTTTTGCTACTAATTTTTTCTAATCAGAATAAGAACTTAGATTTATTGTGACAATAAAATTAAAACTTCTAGAAACCCCCAAACTAGTAGTACTGTCTGAAAATCGTTTTTACCATTTTCTCTACTTGGAAAATATGATTAGATGCAGTTAGCAGGTGCAGTTTAGTTGGAAGAATCCCACTTCTTTATGCCACTGGTGTTCTGAAGCAGCCTATTATAAAATGGCTGTGCTGTTTTAACAGCAGTGACCTTCAGTCACAGCTACACATTAACCTACAAAACACTGAAAGAAGCTATAAAGACCTTTTTATTGTCAAAGGGTAGTTGAGGTAAAATGTAACTCTACCGTAATATGATGAGATCAGCCACCTCACCTTTGACCCCAACCACTGACTAAATCATGAATGGAGAACGCTGCCATCTGCTTGGAGATACAGGCTCCAGGTTGATATGGATGACTTAAAAACAAAGATTCTGTTCCTGTGCGTTTGGATCTAAAAGCATCATGTTGTATTTTACTGAATGTAAGCTGGCACAAACAAATACATTTAACCGTTTACCCTCAGATACTGACCGATGCAGAGGAGGTTCCGCATGCGCAGGTAGCTGATGGTCAGCCTCATGATGGAGGCCTTGTCCAGGGCGGAGCTGGCGCTGTGGGGTACGGGCAGCTGGTTGGCCAGCTCGTAGAACACCTCCGACTCCTTCCCGCGTCTGCATCTCGCCGCATCTCTCGATTTCTCCTTCCGGCGCTCCGAACTCACCCTGCAGGGGGGTAGAAGAGAGAAGCAATGGATTAAAACCACGACTCATCCAGGAGCGCCCCCCGTCTGAGAAGCAGACTCATTTATGAAGATTGACACCAGGGCTGGGCAATGTAGCCTCAAACCTATATCACACTATGATGTAATATCTGTACGGTAACGATATCTGTTTAAGCAGTATCATAGGAGAGGAAGAGCTGCTAATCCACACAACATGACCTCAAGTGTGATATTGGTTTTATACAACAGTTCTACAAGCACATTTTGTACTCTGGCAGCACTCATGCAATGTCTGTTGTCAAATCGAATTACTGTTTATTGACCATTTATTATAGGGATGTGTATTGGCAAGAATCAGGCGATACGATATGTATCACGATATGATGAGTAATACTATATATTGCGATTTTCAAAATTGTATTTAACTGTAGAAAACCTGCCACAGCATCCTAAACACTCCAATATGTTACATCCATAAGTCATCCAGTTTTATTACTAGTTCTAGTTGATCCACTGGAACGAAGAGTGTAAAAAAGCCACTAAATACCAGTCCTACTTTAAATTTTACTGCCAAAATGATTGTGGTGTCAGAATTTCATTGAAATTCTAAAAAATAAATAATTCTTTGCTTTTGAATATCGATATAATATCATGAAATAAGATATCGCGATATACTGGCATATTCTTACATCCCCAATTTATTAACATTTTCATATTCCAGATAAATTTCAGCAGAACAGCAACTTCAAAAAAGCTTAGAATGCCACTTAAACGACATTTATTGTGCAAAATGCACTTTTAAAATATACAACCCCCCCCCCCCCCCCCAAAAGAAACACAACTCAAAAATTCTCAATGATAAATAAAAGATGAAACTGCTTTAAATAAAGTGAAAACTAAATGAAAACACAGAGTTAATAATTGCCTGTTTTTTTTTTGGGTTACTTATTTATAAATTTAATAAATCACACAAAAATAAACCTGCACAATTAATTATTTAATTAATTCCTTAATGAGTTAAAAAAGCTTCAAGTTAAAAATTTATCTTTTCTCTTCAATGGTAAAACATTTTAAACTTGTATTATCTAGTGTAAAGTTGGGCCACAAACGATTATTTTGATAATCGACTAATCACGAACTATTTTGCTTATTAGTCGACTAATCGGATAAAATGTAAAAGGCATGTTATCTCAGGAGCAAACAACTGCTCTAATAGTTGCACATTACCTCAAAGTGTTATATGGTGCCTAAAATAAGTGATTTTTAAGGTGATCGCTCATTTAACATTTATGAACTATAAAAAAAATAAAACAGTGATACAGCAGACATATGACTTGCTAAGAATAATGAAATTACCAACACTACTGTTAATGTTTCAGGTATCAAATAAAACAGCCTCTTCAGTCAGGAGTTTCATCAAAACTACTGAATGGTCCTTACAGAAGGATCCTTCCTGCCCACAGACATTTAACATCTAAAGTTAGAGTAAACATTACATTCTGACAAAAGAAGTATTTTAATGCAATAATAAAAGTAAAGTGTCTTGTAAATAAGAGCAGCAGCAGCTGGGCTCTGCTCGGTCTAAGAAATGATCAGAACCAGCCTCCAAGCAGCAGCTCGGCCCATAGAGGACATCATATGAGAGAATCTGGGCATTTTGATCAATCTATGAATACACCTGGATACCTAGGAGAGAAGGTAAAAAGCTGACATGTCGGGGGAAAAAAGAGAAAATCGCTTTTCTGTTGATGCTAATGTTAGCAGCTAACTAACTCACAGAGGCTACTGTCGCTATTTGTCATCAGCCACAGTGGGCTTCCCTTTAAGAAGCTCACACACCTCTGCTGCACTGCCATGGAAAGCAGCTTCTACTTTGTGAATTATGCATTTCGCATTCTTTTTATGTAAATAAAACTCTCTAGAACGTTAGCGCTACGTTGACGGCTCACTGCTGCTAAAGCTTTTCTAAGCTGCAGCTGAGCACGATTGTCACAACTGCGCATGTGTGCGAGGGGCAGAAAGGGAGCCGATAAAGGGACAGCGACAGCTATGAGACAATGAACAAAATAAAAATAAATAAAAAAAGGACGATAATAATTACAAAATTTTTTGTTGACAATTTTACTTATCATTGTCGTGACAAATCGAGGAATCGTGGCAGCCCTAGCGTAAAGTAGAACGCTGAACATCAGTAGTTTTCTTTCTTGCGTTCCTGGTACGATGGCCAAGCTCGACGACATCATCAAAATCAAAATTTTTTACCTTTGGCTAAATTAATATAACACCTACCTTATGCCTTTTATATCACCCACTACTAATTTACATATAGTTATTTTAAAAGTGTCTTCTGGCTACTGACAAGGAGAAACCTTAACCAGCCACTGGTGTTATTTACCAGGAGAAAAAGCAGCTCGTGTTTTACGCTGTGTCCACACTGAACGCGATGGGAGCGAATATGAAGCGCGACACACGCCTAACTGTTCGCGTGCACATTCGCACCTTGAAGCGTGTACAACGCGAATTGGTCGCACTTCAAATATGGTATTTTCACGCGCGACCTGGCCTTCAGCGGAGCTGGGGCTACAGTGCAGCTGGCGGAGGAGGACCGAGCTGACGGAGGACAGCGTGTTCGGCCCGGCTTCAGCGGAGCTGGGGCTACAGTGCAGCTGGCGGTGGATTCTGAACCGAGCTGACGGAGGACAGCGTGGATTACGTGTTCGACCTGGCCTCCGGTAGAGCTGGGACCGCTGCACTGGGGGTTTGGTGAGCTACAGATACAGTCTAGCTACGGCGGAGGGATCCATAAACCGCAGCGAGCCTCTCATAAACACCGGCTCCTCGCCGCCTGGAGAACGTGACCTGCTCGCCCAGTTTGTGCCGTGAATGTCCAACCTTCGCCTGCCGAAACACCAACTACATTTCTGAGCAGCTGTCCATCTGTCTGCGGTTCGTAAAAGTTTATAATATTTGAGCAGCGTGGGACGTGGTGCGGTAGCAGCTACCAGGAAACCAGGTGAGGAGGCCGTTTCAAGGCTGAGACGTGCTTTTACAGCAACAACGGCTCTTTTAAAAGCCACCCACAAACGTCTTAAGAGCATTCCTGTCTTAATAGTTTATTTCTTTATTTCTGTCTCTGTATTTGAAAACAGCTTGTGTCATGTAGCTCGGGGTGATTAGCCAAGATGTTTATCAGTATTTCCTCCATGTCCTGCTGAGGCTGTGACTCCATCACAGTCACAGAATCACTGAAACTCTGTCGCCTGATTGGTTGTCGCGGCGCGATTTGACGCTGGAGTTCAGATTTTTCCAACTCGAGCGATAGACGCCATGAGCGCGAATGCACAAAATGCTCCGCATAAAAAGCAGCGCGAATTTTCCATCGCATCTGTAGCGCGAATTGTTCGCGCGAATCAGGAAGAAAAGCTTTTTTGCGACGCAAATCTGCTTCTGAAGTGTCGCGGGACACCAAGTCGCGCTTCATCGCGCTCCTACATTGATTTTACATGTAAACCTGAAGCTCTAGTCGCTCCTATCGCTTTTGGTGTGGACACACCGTTAGGGCAGAGAAACAGAGAAAGCAGAAAACTACGCTGCTTCTGACAGAGCAGATTCCCTTTTACACTTGGAACATCAACAGCCTGGTTAGTCACACCTCAAAAAACATAAAAATAAAAAAAAACAAGGTCTCGAGATAAAACTCTTTGAAGCAGACCTTCATACGATCCGCTGCAGGCCACGACGAAAAGCTCTCAAGGTGCCTTCCTTAAAAGTCGATTCTGACATTTTGCCGTAAAGCTCCAGACTCAGACACCCGAAACACATTCAGGCAGAGCCGGAACAGTTGAACAGGCTCTTTGCTGTGATAGCGCATCCAAATTAAAAATCGATCCAGTGTGCACTTACAGCTCTGAGGGCGTTATTTATATTCTGGTATCCCCACCGCCTCTGCAGACACTAGATTAAAATTAGCCTGGCAGAGCGATTTCAGGTTGAAAAACAAAATCTTTATATGCATGTGACGGACAAAGCCAATTGTTCTGCTTAGGTTACAAAGATTTTCAGTCTGACCTTCGCCTCTCAGGAAGTCACAAACCAGCAGTACACAACATCTTTAAAAAAGTAAAGCGTCCATTCTCCCTTCAGCTCTCACCTGTATTCAACTAAAAATAAAAAAAACAAGCACATTATGTTCCACTGCAGTATTAAATGATAATTTTAATATCACAGAGGTCACTGTGAGCTGGTGGCAGACTTGGGAGGCCATTTTGTTAAGCCTCTAGAGCGCCGTAAAGAACTTTGGTCTCACAATTACAACTGATAACTACTGGCAATTGTTCAAAATAATATTTCCCTTCGAGCAAATAACTCTTAAAAAAAGTAACCTGGAACATTCCACCAACTTAGAAATCTCCGTGAAGAAGTTAGATCAGCAGACTGTTGGGGGATGAAATCAGATCTGCTGGACCAAAACCTGCAGACTTTTGACAAACGCTTCATAATAAAATAAAAATCAGAAGTAAGATCAAGATAAAAGCTTCTCCCCTCCTACTACACAACACTAATGATCATGGCCAGCAGCTTTTTGTTTTCCAGCCTAGTCTGCGTCAGAAAGTTGTTTATTTATTAAGGAGGGTTGCAATGTAAACGGAGTCTGCCCGCCCCCCCATGAGAATAACCTTGACCAGCGTTTCCAGTGTTTTTGTGTTCTGCTACTCGGGGATGACCTATTTTAGGAGATAACTGCTCTCTGGCTCGCTCAGTGTGACGATAAGAGTCGTCCCATTATATAATCCCATGTGTGGAAACACTGCTGCACTCAGAATAAAGCAAACAATCACAAACTTTTTTTCCCCCATTTATTTTCAGGAAAAATGGTCTTCTTAATACTTTTGGGCTGTTTGCACCAAAATAAATGTGTTCCAATGATTATAAAGTCTCACTTTGGTTGGGATGCTCTTAGAAATTACCATCCCAATTGTTAGAATCTGATCCGTGATCTGCTAATCTGAAAATCAACATCATTTAGTGTTGCCAAATTATAGTAACAAAAATCAGTGCGTTTACATGCAGCAAGAGAAAGTCGAATTATCGCTTTAGTCTGACGGAAATCTTTGTTTTGAAATCCCAGTGTGAAATATTTTCGTTATGAATATATTTTCTCCAGACGAAACCCCCCCACCCCAAAAAAAAATATATTATATAAAGACGAAGACAAAATTGATAGACATTTCCGTCAATGAATAAGAGATCCGATTAGGAATGGGTATCGTTAAGGATTTATTGATACTACTACTCTTATCGATACTCTTCATCGATCAGGTACTTTATCGGTATACTCTTTTTTTCTTCTTCTTTTTTTTAAAGACTTATACAAAAAAGGGGAAAAGCACAAATCATGAACTATAATCATTTTATTTTTTAATAATTGGAACATCAAAGCACATAAAATAAATAACTACAAAATCAAAAGAAATGAATATCTATCTAATTGTTTTATATATCAAAAACTAAAAATACAATTTTGTCCATTTAAAAAAAGTTTACGGAATTCAAAAAATATCAAACATAACTTCCATAGAAAACAAGGCAAGGGCCAAAACGAAAGATTTTAAATGCTAAAGTGCAAAATAAGCCCTGAGAACATTGAGAACAATTTAACATCCACCCATTCATTTTCTGTACCGCTGCATCCTAATGCTGCAGCGCTCAAGCGGTTAAAAAAAAAAACTGTTTGGGTGTATTTTAGCAAAGTGTTTGGTCAAATTACTCGTGTTCTGGCCTTTGCAAGCAAAGCTTTGATTGCATTTTTGACAGCGTGCATCGTTGGCTTCTATTTTTGTAAAACGAAGCCGAAGTTTGGATATATATATATATATATATATATATATATATATGTTTAGGTATTTAAAAGAAAGTATATTTGTCATTGTGTGACCTTAGGGTTAGAACATAAAACTCGTGGGTTGGTTAAAATTGGTTGGATAACTCCAGTTACGGTTATTTGTCAGAACACTGGGTCTCAGTACCCATCCATAAACCCATTGACGGAAAAGATGCTTAATGAAGCTGACGTTGGTTTCGGGTTTCTTTACTTTCTGTTTAATCTACTCTAGTTTATTATCCACAAAACCTAAGACATTATAAACTGAGGGTTGATTATGTAAGGGATAATGCCCAACGAGGTGTACATTATCAGAAAATAATGGACGTGAACCGTCCGACGCGAAGTCCATTATTTTCTGATAATGTACACCTCAAAGGGCATTATCCCGCTTATACCATGGTCACTTACGAAAGAAGGACAAACTTAATCAATTAATAATACTTTCATGTGTTTTAGAGTTAAAATCTCGAGGTTTTTTATACAACTTGAGCGCACTATTTAATATCTCCCGTATACAAGCCTTGCCAACAAGCGAGCCGACCGCAGCGATTTATCAGTGATGGGAGGTGAGATGATGGCTTTACCTTACGTTACGTGATAGAAAATATCATTTCAGAAGGCCAGTGCACTACTTACTACTTACTGCTTGTGTGTGTCCAGAGGATGATGCAAATAACGTTGAGACTCCGCTGCCATTTGAGCCTTGAACTTTTTAATGTACACCCTCCAGCCAATCAGAATCGAGTTTTCACCACAACCATGGTATAATCTGCATTAATAGCAGAACATTTAAAACTAAGTCTGTAATTTGTGAAACCTTTATTTGATCTGTGAATCTTGAATGATGCCGTTTTTCCCCTTACATAGGCGTTACCATAGCGCAGAAATTCCGGCGCCACGCTGAGGAGGTTTGGATATTCCAGTATTCCGGCTTGTGACGTAGAAAGCCAGACAGATTTTGAACAGCTCAATCAGAGACTGAATGCTGGATCAAATAAGAAAACCCTATCTCACTCAAGATTTGTATGCAAATCCCAGGAAAAGTGATTTTTTTTCCCCATAATATGTCTCCTTTAAGGTATAGATGAGCAGTGATGCCCACGATGCTCCTACCTGCAGTTCAAGTTGAGGGGGAGAGCAGAGCTTTCACAAGATAACAGGAAGGTTGAAGCAAAGTTTCTGGGTTTTTTTTTGCTTCTTAACTTTGTTTTACAAGATCGGCCTATATCAGCAGATCAAAGCTTCATGGCAACCAGAAATCAGATACAAATCTTAACGTCTGGTGCTTCAGTACAATTTGGAAGTGAGTAAAGCCGTTCCATTTTAGGGGGAGTAGTTAACAAATACATTTTTAAAAATCAGTCAGGTAAATATATAAAAACTCACTGAAATCTGAACACTTTCAACATCTTAATGTGAAACTAGCTCTTGGTTCTGTTTTGCTGGAAGATGTGCCAGGCTCTCATTCTCTATAAATTCAGAAAGTTGAAACTGAAAACTATGAAATTACGCAAATTCACCGGCAAACATGACCTTGCACACATAACAACTAGTGAAAATAGTTCAGGCTATTATTATATCTGAATGTGATACAAATAGTGGTGGAATTTATCTACTTATGGGATTAAGGCGTTAAATCCCTCCTGATCTAAAAATTAGGGCTTCTGTTTCTCCCTTCAGACAATACAGCTGCTGCTACATCAAAAACCACAAACTGGGGGATTAGGGGAAGCTTGATCTGAAGGGCACGAACCGGCATACACCAATAATGGTCGACTTTGTTAATCATTCAACAAGCCACCATCATAACCTTTCAGTTAGCAAGTCTTACTGTACAATTCAATCTCCTTTCAAAAAAAAACTTTCATTTTCAACCAAATAAAAAAAAACTAATGGAGGAACTCAACTACTGTGCTTTTCATTCTGTACTAAATAGCCACAGACAAGAGATGCAATACAAAGACTAAAAGTGATGTTTAGACTGAATAGGAGCCACATGAGCTCACTTTGTGCTCGACCGACCCTGAACGCAGAGCCAGGAAGGAAAGACAAAGTTACGTTTAATACTTTTACTAATTGGGGTCAAACATTCGGACGTGCAAGATGCACAGGAACGTTTCATCATGCATCCTTCCCAGCATTGTTTGAGACGTTCTGGAAATTCGTTTCGGTTCTGCTGAATTGATCTCTGATCAAAAAGGCAAAAGGTTTCATAACTGGCAGAGGAACCTAATCTGTCAAACTACGGCCAGAGTTTTTCTCCTTTACCCAATAAAAGCTCACATTGTTTCTTTATATCCAAATATTCAAGTTGTTATTGCTTAAGCTCTGTTGAAATCTCATCAACACCAACCGTACTTGGCTCTCGTGTGTTGATCAAAAGTAGGTCATCCGCACACACACTATACAAATCAACCACAAACCAAAACACATCTGTGCTCTGCACCCACAGGTACCAGCCTTCTTTAACATGTTCCAACCCGTCTGCTGCCTGAATGCCTCTGAGCAACCCGCTAATTGCCAGCCAGTGAGACACCACACACACACTTTGGTCCCTTCCACTGACGTCAAACCCCGCTGATTAAGGTGATGAGATGAGCATTACCGAGACGCCTCAGAGAAACCAGGTAAAACTGAACCGAACCGGCCTGCGACACCGGACCAAGACTGAGCATGTATTTATTGTTATCAAAGCTAATGTTGGCCTGAACAGAGGGTCGGATTTCAAGTTCAGAGAACGTTCAGTTAGGTTGACAAAATAAAAAAAACTCCTCAATGAGGCAACAGCTTGAAAGGGAAAGTGAAGGATCTTCAGGTCGATCTGTTAACCTGTCAATTTATTCAGCATCTGGAAAGAATCCAGTTTCCTGACTATTCTTTCAGAGCCTTTTTAATTAACATCAGCAAAAATGCTTGGGTTTAATTTCTAATAGGTTTCACCACCAAGAATACATTATTTATGACTGAAAATCTAATTATTAGCAGTGTCCTTAGATGTTTTTCAGGATGGACCCTGCTCACACGTTAACCCTACAAACACCTAGGGCAGGACTTGCAGGCAAACCTTTAAACTTAATACATGTGTCCTTATTTAATACTTTTAGCAATAAAACCCCAACAAACTGGGTTCGTTTGAATAGTTTTAGCCCGCACAAGCATGTTTTTCACTATTTAATGAAGGAAGTCTATATGGTAGGTCAGCTCCGGTTACATCCGATACAGGCTACTAGGCATGGCTAATATTTTAAGGAAGCAGCTACCCCTCTTTACAGTTAATATTGCACAATAAATAGCTCCAGCATTGTAACACATATGGGTGGATACCGTCATCTCAAGTGAGACACATTCAATCAGAATGGTCAAAGGAGGATTTAAACAAACAAATTTTTCTGACTTAAGAGGGCATGAAGCTGAAATTATGTTCCAGGAAAATATTAAAAAGCTTTGTATCAATGCAAAGCTAGGCACAGTGTCCACCTTGTTATATCTAACACATTTTTGTATCATTGAAGTAGCCTTAAAAGTTACAAAAATGTGGCTGGATTATGTTTTTTACGCTTTAATAGTTTATTTCATCACCCTTCCTTCTTTTTCTTTTTTTTTTTAAACGAGCACCAACCAGGCTTTTTCAATTTGAAAAAATGTATAAACAATGATAATCGGTGCCTTTGATTCTTTAAGTAGTATTTAGCAGTTAGAAAATTACAAGATTTTCCCACATGTGAGAATCAAAGCATAATAAACCCCAACATCCATCTGATCTTTATTAATTACATGCTGTGGGATGGTGCATTTACGAAACAAAAAATGGGATTTCTTGGTTTTGCTGCATGTAATTAACCCTATTTTTCTGTGGTGGATATGCTGATCACCAATCAGAGCTGACCAAATGATTATTGGCTAATTCTAATCTCTGATATTTACTTTGCTACGATATTACATGTCAAATAAATGTCTATATGCATAGTTGCTTAATTTACATATAAATTAAGCAACAAGCCAACGATCACTTTGTTAGATACAGCATTAAATACGTAGATGAGTGCATGGCGTTAATTCTAAAGCCCATTTATGAGCATTTATTAGTTAACACCTCTTTAACGTGGCTTCTTGGGGATTTGATGTGAGGAAAACCCGTATAATCAGATTAAGGCCTTACTTCCAATGAGTACAAATCTGACACCCATTCACCTATTTCGGGAAGCCTGTCCTGCTAAGCACCTGTGGTCAACATCCTGGCCTTTGGCACAACATCAGCAGCCGCAAATCAGATGTTTCAACGCCTCACTGATGAACAGATGTCATCCCACTCCGATCTGTCGTTTTCAGAACTGCTTTTCACGCTAAAACAAACCAAATCAAACCAAAATCTATATTTTAAACGACTTATTTGATCCCAAACAACTTTCTATGTTTTAACAAGAAACCAAACCAACTGTTCTGTACCTTCGGCAGCTGTTCACTAAGCTGCCACATCAAGTCAAACACCTGCACAGGTGAATTATTCCCCCAAGTAGAACAAATGTAAATCTACGTCAAGTTGTACATAGGCTAACCGGGTGAAACGCAGTAAGTAAAAGTTGTGATTAAAAACCTAAATTAAACATTAATCTAAACCGAAATAACCGAATAAACTATCCAGAATGTATAATTAATTTCTGTTGATGGTAAGATGTTTAAAATTAACTGTTTTTAGTGGTGAGAACCGCTGTTAGCCGCATGCTAAATGCTAGCAGCGCTAGCTGCGCACAGATACGGCTGGAGAGACGATACTAGCTGTTAACCTTGAAATTAAGGCCGTAATGTCACGGCTGGGAGCAAAAAGAAAAACCCAAACAAAACACCAAAGCTCTCAAAGCGTGTTCAGAACAGCGACTGACCGCGGAGGGCAGTATCAGCTAGCTGCGACATTACCTTTTCTTTTCAGGTATGATCGCTGTGTCCATGTCAGGACGGCTGGGCTGGAGTCGAGCCTCTCTATCGGCGTCAAGCTGGACCTGCTCGCGTCGAGAAATCAACCAAAACGTCACTTTTGTTTGCTGAAGTTGACCCGCAAATCCTCGGGAAGATCACATAAGAGTTCCTTTAGGGTTTGCTGCTTCCAAAAAGATTAAAATCGCCTCTGCAGTAAACGGAGTATTCGGTTTTTCTTGCGGGAAAGAATAGTGCCACGCTGGATAAAGTGTTTTACTGAGACAATGTTGCCTCATGAAGGAGCGCGGCCACGCGCTGAGACCGCCCGCTGCTGCCGCGGGGACGCGCAGTCACATGCTTTTCAGTTTTCCACGACGAGGACTTGAACAGGCAATGCGATGGATCCATTTACAAAATAAATGCAACAAATTAAAATAAAAAACCACAGAAAATGAAAATATGTCTTCTGAAAGATTTTTGTCTTGTATAACTGTTTCAAATAATCAAATTAATGTTTATCTCAAAAAGACAGAGATGGGTAGAGGAGTAGCTTCACATTTTTTTTTCTTCAGTATTATTATAAAGTATCGTAACTCTTTCTTGCTTAACCGAAAACCATACTCAGTTTACTTTAAAGTGAGACCTCTTGTTCGCTGACACACGTTCAATGCCACTGCAAACACTTTATAGTGTCACTGGACATTAGGGATGCACCGATACTGATACTGGTATCGTATATCGGGGCTGATACCATTCTTATATCCTGTGTCCGACACAGCTGGATCCGATCAGCTCGTTTAATCAGCACCAACTGAGCAGCAGAACAACGGTAAGTCAGAGCAGTTGCAACATTCGCGCCACCACCAACTTGAACATTTTCAAATATAAACATCCCATTGTCTGGGTGTGAGTGGAGCCCCCTGGTGGTCCGCCACAATGTTATAATAATTACGTAAAGCACAATAATTGCAAAATATTTGCGAAATTGTAAAATATGACTTTAAAAATCAGTTTTAAAATACATAGGCGCGGGTCCTCTTTTCAGGGGAAAGCCATATTAGATGACGTCTTTACTTCTACAAGAGCCCGGACGGACAAAGCGCACGGAAGACGCCCGCTATTAAAACATAGATTTCCCCTCAGAATAAGCCTGTGAATATTCTCATTCATCAGGTCATGGTTATCTCAAGGAAATTTCAATCGAACGCAACTGGACTTGGTAATTTGTCTTGGAAGACGTTTCACCTCTTATCCAAGAGGCTTCATCAGTTCATGCTCGCCGCTGACCAGGCTGGGACTGGTCCAACTTAACTGGTGTTTGGAGACTCAGCTTTAAATTTAACCTCTTGGAGGGCTTTTACAGACTAATTATGTCATTGATCCTTTTGTGCTCCACATCTCAACGACGGTCGTTGGCGTGTCGCCTATTGGTTGAGTGTCGCCTATTGGTGGAATTACACACTTTGCCTTTTAAAACTCCAATAATTTCACAGAAAAGCGTCGAATTTTTAGTTTTCTTGGTCAGTGTTATTCAATCTAATCTCACCACTATTAGTTGGTAGATCAGGAGCAGAAAATAAACTGTTGTTAGGGTTAAAAAAAATCGTGTTTTAACCTAGAAAGGACATCACACACAGGGGTCGGAGAGAAATTGAAGTTAAATGAACTCTGCAGTGGGAGATAGAATAAGTAAAGATCTGCAGAGGGAGACCAGGAAGATACTCTGGTTGACCGTTTGTCTGTTCTCCTCTCAGCTTCTCAGACAGCCTCCCAGCCCTGTGTCCTGATCACACAGCTCTTTCACCTGGACTCAAAAGGTCCTCCCACTGCAGTCTCTCTTTATTTGGTCAAACTTCATTAGCATCTTAAAAGAACAGGGTGTATACAAAGGAACATATGGTTGAAACCAAATGACATTTAAAAAGTACATTTAAACTATGTGATAAAGAAATACACCCTAAGAAAATAATAATAAAACATTATTATTTTTCCCTAACACCTGTCTTCCAATTCACTCATGTAGACCTCCCAAATCAACAAATCACCTAAAAGTACCTGTTTCAGAACATAAAGTCAAATTAAAGATCCAACCCCCAGCACTACATAATGCCCTAATCTAAGCAAATTCAAGAAGCAAATGAGAAACGGACCAAAAAAATCACAAAGAGTTCACATTTCACTGTCACATTTGCCCCAAAAAAGCAAAGAAGAAAACCATCGTGATGATCTGTTAAGATTTTGGTAACACATTCTGCGGATTGGCAAGGAGAATTTGAGAAATTTTGAAGGTTTGTATACGGTTACACCTGGTATAAATGTTATAAGACAACTTTCAAGACATCAAACATGATGCTGACACTCGAACACAGGGGTGGTAGTGTGATGGTCTGGGGCTCCTTTAGGAGACGGATGACTTGCTTCTACTGGGTTCAGAAAGGTGCTCTGAATTTAATTGCATTTTATATATATAGGGGCAATTACTTTTTCGTATTGCACCAAGAGCACTATTAAGTTGCACAAAGAAGGTCCTGGGTTCAAATTCCAGCGTGGAGTTTGAATGCTCTCCCTGTACATGCGTGGGTTCTCTCCGGGTACACCACCTTCCTCCCACAGTCTAAAAAACACAAATGTTAAGTGGTCTCTTTAAATTTTCGTCCAGTCTCAATCACACCTCTTTAGTGAAATGAAGTGGGAATAGCAAGGAAGTATTGGCGCCCCCAGCCCTCCGCACCTACGTACCTCGGTCCACCAGGCAACGCCTCTTTTTTGCCGCATTCTTGAAATTGGAAATGTAGCTAGGACAAGACTCTGGAAGTTTTCAACAGGAAGAACCCATAAAGACTTAGGGACGGCCCTGTGCCGAGGACATAAGGCTGAGGAGGCTAACACATGTCGAGCCCACAGACTTCCTCCTTCACACCAGCAGGAAGTGTCCTGAGCACTGGGGTTCGACCATTTGTGTGCAGGAGGAGTTTATCGCAGGCTTCCTGCTGTCAGCACCGGTCACTATATTAAGGCTTCTTAATGCAACACAGACAGGCCTGAAAATAATTCTGTCGCTCTCCTCTTCCTGTCTTGATTAAAGGCGACAGCAGTGACGCTGTGTGTGGTTTCCTGTTTATCCTCAACTAGTTTGCAATGAAACGCTTCAAGCGAAGGCCCACCGTCTCCACAGGAGGATCACCTAACATCTGGGTAATGTAGGTTTGATACACTCCTTTTTTTTCACTTTTACAAGGAACTGATATACTCAGCAGAACATTTATCATGAATTTCTTGGATTTATCTAAACAGGTAAGAGTTCCAACGGACTGTTTTTGCAGAGGCAGACAGTTTATACAGAGTGTAGAAATGACTCCTTTCACTCTGCCAACACCCCTTTGGTTTGCATTCACTCCTTTTATTATGCTGTCTGGTGAAATCTAGTTTTTTTGGCTATTTCACCATCAGCATGAGTCAGCAAAATGTTGCATCATATTTACTGTGCTGGATCAGATTACAGAGCAGAAGAGGCTGTTGTGACAAGGCGTGACCCAAATAAAGCACACCACCTACTATCTGTGCACAGGTCCAGCTTACTAAGCTTGTTCTGTATTCTTTAATCAGTGAATTTTCAGCGAACATCCATCTGTGCATCTGTATTTTTCCAGAGCAGAAATACGTCATTGAACAACTATTTAATCTGCTCCAGTTAGTCTTTCCAGGACTTAACTTGTATTTGGACTTTCTGGGAATCTGGTGGGTTTGTGTGAAAGCTGGCTCTCTATTTCTCCCCTTGTGTGCAGCAAAAACTGGACATAGCAAAATTGTGTTTTATTATTAATATTTTTTTATAAAAAGCATTTTTTCATTTGAATAAAAAGGAATTACTTCCATTACAACACAACAACATCTCAATAACACCCTGAAGGCACTTGAAAGTGCCATTGGAGCAATGTGACAGTAAAAGTAAAGTCAATCTCTCAATCTGATCGAGCTGCAACGTCCAGCATAAGATGAGTGCAAAGCAGTTCATTTACAGCCTGGTTTCCTGAGGAGAACGTCTTTTCGAAACACACTTGCTCACATTTCCTGGGATTGGAACAGCGACGATATTCAAGGAACTGTTTTACTGGGAGGAAAACTGTACAAGCAAAATGACACTGTTGGAGTTTCGGAGAGCCTCTCAGATCTCTAGAAGCTCCGGTGAAGTGAAGGAAAAGTTTCTAAACTCCTCCTGGTTGATGGAAGGGATCATGGGGTCATCGATGGGTGTGAGCGTGGGTTCCTCCTGGGTGAAATCCGGGTCAAAGTTGTTCACATCCTCAGGCGTTTTCTGGAGAAAAAATATTTAAAAAAAATGTAAGGACACACGGCAGAAAAAAAGATATTTAAAAACACATAAAAAACAATTTTTAAAATTGTTTTATGATTGCCCAGCATAAAATGAGACTAAACTGTTCTAGGTAGTTATCTCATTTTAAAAAATGTCAGAACATTGAGAGTGACTGGTTATTTCTTAGAACTTTCTCCAAATTAATAAACATACATACAATTAATTTGCCTTTTTATAGCATTGCCTTTTAAACTGTATGATCTGGGCCATAAATGTCCTTCCACAGCAGGTTGCTGGGATTTTGGCCCATTCTTCCAAAACAAAATGGTGTAAAAAGGGTCAGGTTTCCAGGGACCTTTGCTCACTTGTGCTTTTTCAGCGACAGCCACAAATGTTCTTATGGGATTAAGATTAGAATGTAGTTAAAATGACACAAAATATGATTTTATTGTCCTTAATCTAATGTGTGGTATGGAGGTATGCTCTTGGTCATTGAAATTAGAAAACCTAGTTGTTCCCAAGGTTCAACTTCCTCCACATTGTCTTGAGATGTACATTCAATGTAGCCACATATTGCTCTTTCTTCATATTCCTATCTCCAAAAATTAATGGAATTGTCACAGTACCATTTGCAAGCTGAAATCTGTCTTTTCACGCAGAATTCTTTAACACAAGGAAGATATTTTTTATGCAGAGTATGTATAAATCTGGTGTCCACTATGTTACCAGTAAAGATGTTGGGTTTTTGACTGAGACTTAGGGATGCACAAATACTGATACTGGTATAGGGAATTCAGGGCCGATACCATACTAATGCACTCGTATCGGTTAGTTGACTGACATCATTAATTGATACTTAAAATGTGGAAACTAGGCAATAATTTCGCAGAAATTTTTTATTTTTTACTTGAAATTTTAGTTTTGTGGTCATTCTTATTCAATTATTTATATAATTCACCATCATTTGTTGTAAAAATCAGAGAAGAACACAAAACCTGTCTTCCAATTCACTGCATTCTTTTATGTGGTAGAAGTATCGGCATTGGTACTCTGTATCGGCAAGTACTCAGATCCAAGTATCGGTATCATATCGGTTTGAAAAAAGTGGTATCGTTGCGTCCATACTTACAATCCTTGGCTTAAAGGGTGGCTCTATTTCTCTGCGATTTAGTTTTTCCCAGTCGATGCCAATGAAGAAGGGGTGGTTGATCACTGCGTTCTCGCCACCTTCCGATGCTACGCAGCCGAGCCGCCGCGCCGGGTTTTTGGTCAGGAACTGTAGAAGGGAAAAGAAGAATGATGTATCATTAATAATAAAGCATATAATAATCATTATCTAGTGATAATAAAGGCAATTCTTGATTATATAATATGTAATGTATATATAATGTTAGCTTTTCTTTGAAATATGTGTGACAAACAACAACAACTATTTTAGTACTAAAACTACTGTCTCTACCAACCCAAACCTAGTTGGTTTGAGCATTTGTGAAGAAATCTAATCAGTTAATTCAGCCAGATCAAACTGGTTATACTTGGATGAAATCCATCCAGTCAGTTTCCACCTCCCAGCTCCGTCTCGTTCACACACAGAGAGACGTTTCGGTCCGGCCCCTCCCCTGCACCGCTTCACTTGGCCAAAGTTCAGCTGTGTTCCGTAAGCCACGACTGACGTTCCTCCACTTGCCAGTATTGCTCATACTGAAACAATAGAGAATCCCCAGCTGACTACTAACTGTCTAAAAGAAAAGTCAGCTCTGGAAGGCATTCCTAGCTGCTTGTGTTTGCTGGGAGGCGTTAGCAGCAACACTCGGACAAGACCGCAACAAACTTCCTCTGCCTCCATGGAAACGGTTACTAGAATAACCTGAAAGTATCTACTCCAAACTGAAAATGCTTGTAGTAAACACTGCGTGCCTCAGAGTTCACAGGAACTCCATCTGGATAGTCCCCCCCTCCAACACTCTAAACATGAGTATAATTACAAGTCTGATCAGCCTTCGATTGATGAAGATTTGTTGTTTCTGTGTTTGTCAAGCAAATACATAAAGTAGCTTTCATAAAATAAAATAAAAACCAGTAACTAGATTTGAGTTCTAAAGAATGTCTTCCAGAGATTTTTTAAAATTTCATTACAGACAAGCAAAGAAGCTGAAGCTGAAGAAGACACAATCAGTCGGGGATGTGAATCAGATATGATCAAACAAAAACCAAAAAAGCCTACAATCAAGGAAAGTATTTTGATGTGATTTTGCTGAGTTTAGCAATAATCTCAAAGATTTGAACATGTGCATTGATGCATCATTGGGGAAAATATTCAAATTTGTTTATTTTCTGCTGGATTCAAATCTTTTCCTTCTATAATGCAACCTGGAAAACTGTTTTTTTTCCTCTCTCTCCTTTATAAACCTTTAGAGGAAAAAACCCTACTACTACTCTCCTCACATTAACACATTTGCATGCGCTTTTTTTCCCTATAGAAGATCACGTTTTTTTCAGCAGTAAAAGTAAAAAATTAAGGTTATTCTCACAACACCTAAAGTTTCCCTGAGCTTGAGTTAGACAGATCAGTCGGGGGTCAACCGGTTCAGACGGCTACAGACAGCGAAGCGGATACAATCTTTCCATGGCTTCATGTGAGCTGTGCCACCCTCAGAACCAAACCTGCCACGTCAGAATTAAATATCAGAAAAAAAGCCTCTCCACAAATCCACCAGCAGAGAAGACACGAGCAATATGAGCAGCTGGAACATTTTTCCTACTGGCAGGCAATCTATTTAACACTAAATGATTTATGAAGCATCAGGGCTTTCTTGTTTGCAGCTTTGCAAACTGAAAAAATTAGCAGTTTTGCATTTAAAACTATTTTGAACCAAAAACTGTAACTGCTGCCCTTTAGGATTCATTACACTCAGA
The DNA here is from genome assembly GCA_028564705.1 of Apricaphanius iberus. NCBI lineage: Eukaryota > Metazoa > Chordata > Actinopteri > Cyprinodontiformes > Aphaniidae > Apricaphanius > Apricaphanius iberus. The sequence continues at coordinate 458,882 of JAPXFQ010000831.1, read as the reverse complement.
ACGAAGATCATATTTTCATTGCAATTCGATTGTTTTCTTAAATAATAATAATAATTATTAAAACCACTGAAACACCCTCTTCCCATTTGCATTTTTGCTATGTACGAATCAGGGCATAATACCAATACTCTGGTTTTTAGCAGGATCCAAAGTTACATAAGTTTGTCATCATTTATTAGAAAAAGCCAATTAAAAAGTACCTACACCCTCAATGTTTTCATACAGTTTTGAAAAGTAAAGCAGTAGGCAGGACCTGCTGATCAATTGCACTGATTAACTGATCACCATTAGTGTTAAAACGGAAGCACAAAGGTTCTGGGACAAGCTCCTTTGGGAAAATGGGACCAACGTGGCATTTTTTGGTTATTATGTAGAGGACAATGCTTTAAAACAAGAAGATACAGTGTATTATCACAAACACCAGATATAACCTTGTAAAGCAAGGTGATGGAGGGCTGATGATTTGGGAGTCTTCCAGCCATAAAGTCGAACTGCTTTGTATATCAAAGTATTATTTGACTCAAATGTGAGGTCGCCTGTTGGACAGCTAAAGCTTGGCCTAAACTGGGTAATCATCAGGACAATTATCCAAAATAAAGCAGCTAATCTACAACAGAGTGAGTGAGGAAGAAAAGAGAGAGGGTGCTGCAACGGTCCAGTCAAAGTCCAGAACTCACGCTGATTGAAATGCGTAAACAAATGGCTGCAAATCTCAATAACCCGGAAAAAGAGTAGACCAAAATCTCTACATAACAACGTAAGAGTGATACTTCTGGATCATGGTGGGTACTTAGATTTAGATTATTTTTATTTAGAATTTTTGTCTTGGCAGTAAATTTGACCTTGCAAAGGTCCATTTATTTTTATTTTATTTACATCCTGATAAAACCCCAGAACTGAAACAGAGAGCGCTTTGTTTCTACCATGAATGTTAGGTCAGGTAAATAAGTATCCAAAACGAAGCAATATTTTCTCCAGTCGAATTTAGACGTTTTGATTTCTACCAAGCATACCGTCTAATTTCTGTACAGTGGAAAACATACAAGCTCCATGAACTTGTTTACAAAATCACTGTGAACCTTCCAGCGGATAAGGCTTTGGTAAAAATAGAACTGCAGCTTCCAAATCCCCTCGCACCGACCCGCCACTGAGGACGAATCAGCACGGGAGGCTGGTGTGACGTTTCCTGGAGCACGGTGGAATCACTACAGAGATACAAGATGAAGAGCATGCAGAGAGCAGAGCGATAAAAGGGGGGGGGGAGGTGTCATATTTATAGCTTAAGCACCATTGCTGGCAATTGAACTATGCCTTAATATAGTTATGTAACAGACCAGGGCCAAAAAGCTGCCAGGAAAATGTCCAACTATAGCCAGTCATGCTGCAATGACAGAATGCCACTCTGTCGGATGGATGGCGAAAAATACACCCAGATCATAATATCCTGCTAAAGTAGACTCATGTTACAGTGAATTATCAATCAGTTTCTATCTGCAAGCTCGATCAAAAGGAGTTTTGTTTATCGCAAACTGCGTGGGGAACTCAAGGTAAACAGCTGCACTCACAGCTTTAAGGATGTTAACCGCCTCCTTGCTGAGCCAGGAAGCGTAGACAATTTCCTCGTTGAGGATGGATTCAAAGAGGTCGTCTTCGTTTTCCGCCTCGAAGGGGGCGTGTCCCGACAGCATCTCGTAGAGCAGCACGCCGAGCGCCCACCAGTCCACAGACGGGCCGTACAGCATCTCCTGCAGGATCTGTGGAAACAGCATAGTCAACTTTTCTTACCATGCATTGATACAAAACAATATTCAATGAAACTCACATGACACACTGAAAGCATTTACACTAATTCATCTGTGTTTTTGTTGCTTTTTTGTCACATTTAAACAATTCAGATCACACAAAAAATGTTAAAACCAGACGAGAAAAACCATAGTAAATAAAATAGCAGGTTTTAAAATGATAATTATGATGGTTTAATATATTATGGAAGAAAATTTTAATTCATTTCGAAAATACTTTGCTAATTCCAGAAGAAATTAAATGTTGTGACTAATTTTCTTCAATGATTTGTCGTAGATGAGAATGGTTCTCAGTTTGAAAAATCTCCAGTAGCAGTCTGTATTACAGCGGCCCTAATGAAGCCACTGACTAAAAGCATTCTGTTGTTTCAGGAAGAGGATGTTCAAGGCTGTCTGTAAATTTTATGATTTTATAAAAAGTCATTCTTTGCAAAAGTAATCGATCCAAACCCTCCAGTTCTTATCTGAAGACGTATTCACTCCCTACAAATTATTTACTGTCACCACCATTTTTTGTAGAATTGCTTTATCTCAACCCCATTGGCAGTTGTTTTGGACTTTTTTTACCCTTATAACGTCCTACCACAGGGTAGTGTTCAGATCTAACTCCGAACTTGTATGAGCTGTTCAGAGGTGGACTTGCTGGTGCACTTCTGATAATTTTCCAGCCGCATAAATGTAACTAGTGTTTGGACATTCTTCTTCAGGATCTTCCGGCAGAGAGCAAAATTTGATGATAACTATAGGTGTGATGTTATCTTTCCTAAATAGTGTCTAAGCTTTACGCCAGATGAAATTGAATGTACACCTTCCAAAAACATCCAATTTGTCTCATTTATCCTTTTCCAACAGGCCTCAGGATGTTTTGTACTAAACGTCAGACGAGCCTTTGTGCTTGTTTTGGTCAACGGAGGTTGCGGCATGATGTGTTGCTTCAGACACTTTTTCAAAACTCTTTGAAATTCCCTGTCTAAATGAGGAGAATTAAATACCCAGCAGCAAATTTATATCCACAACCTGAGTATTAGTCATGTTGGATCAGGATCAGGCATCAAAAAGGTCTTTCATGAATTCATACACTCTGTGGTGTTTGGAGTAGGAAAAAAAGAATCTCTTAAACATGAGTACACAGACTAAAAAGATCTGTCATTATAAAAAGCAAATATGTGGCTGAAGCTGTGTCCTGAAGAGGGAAGCTTGACCTCACGCACATGCTGCCTTCCAGTTAGTCAGGAAGGAATTTTAAGTGACAGGCAATGTTTGTTCATACGGAGGTGGTTCAATGGAAAAAACTGCATCAAACGAGTTTGAAGAACCTGGACTCCAGGAGGCTGAATGGAACTCATTCAAAGTTTAGATATAGACCATATATATGTATAGAAATGTTTTGTAAAGTTCCCAAAATTAAAAAGAAGTTAAACATCTGCTTTACATCAGTTCAAACTCCTAATACCCAAGCTAATACGTTAGATTGTTATAATTGCTAATATATGATGGCTTGTCTGATATGGTACATAAAATAATTCCCTGCTCATTTATCCTCAAACATTGTTGTTCATTTGTAGAAAACAAGAAGATCTCGCAGATGTCAGAATAACATGGAGTCATAAATCAAAAACGGCACAAGTTTGGACAGCAGTAAGATTTGAGGCAGAGAAAAGGATTTTAATGCCCTTTGAAGGTTTGTATTTCAACCAGAAACATGCCGCCTCATGGTGCCCAAGTCTGGATCTGAACCCTTTAAAACATCTTTGGTGATGCTAAAAATAAGGTTGCATGGACAGTCTCCATCCAGCATGGAGTGTTCTGATTACTCAAGTAATATTAGATAAAATCCAAAACAAAGGCATAAAAAAACACCGTAAGAATACAGAATAACATGGCTTTTGAACTAAAATAATAAAACCTGACTTTGAATTTATAACAAAATTTTGAAGATGTCAGATTTTGAAACAGGGAAGCACTAAAAAGGTTGCAAGGCTGGATGGATGGCAGGATGGATACAACTTTAAGCAATGAGAATAATATCTGAATGTAAAATGTATTTTATGTTATTTTTTTTGAGAATTTAATAAAACAGAAACAACCAGTTGCGAAAAACATTTAAAAAAGTCTAAATAATTCCTGTTTTAACTGAAAATGTTTTAACTATTCTCTTTCCCCGATGATTTGTTGAGAAAGAGGACTTTAACTGACCTCGGGGGCGATATAATCTGGAGTCCCACAGAAAGTCCCCGTGGCCACGCCCTCAAATATGCCCTCCTTGCACATGCCGAAATCTGCCAGCTTACAGTGGCCGTCTTTGTCCAGTAGAACGTTGTCCAGTTTTAGGTCCCTGCAATGCAGAAAATACAGAAAAAACACGTCATGTTCTGCACAGCTGTCAGTTCCACCACAAACTTCTATCTCCAGGTGGTAGAAACTGGCAACATGAATGAGAGAGGAAGTTTCTAATGTAAATATTTAACCAGCTTCTCATGTTGCTTTTACTTTTGTCTTTGCTAAAGAGCAAATTCTGTTGAAAGCAGCTGAACAAAAGCTGGCTTCAGGCAGCGTTGCATCTTCTCAAAGAGGACCACGCTTGTATGTGACTTATTGCAGCTCATTTTGTATTTGTGTTAGTTAATTACTTGTATAAAAAATGCATACAACCTTTTTAACCATCTAGAAATCTCTAAAGTAAAATTGGATTCATTGATGCAGTGATTTTACAAATGTGATAATTTATACATGAACTGATTTTGTCAGGTGTTTACGGCTCGGTTTCTAAAGACAAAGCCTCTCGTGGAAAATCATCCCCATGTTTGTGTCAGCTGCTGCTTTGTCATCTGACCCGCAGATTAAACCTGCTGAGTGTGGGCTCCTGGGCTAAACTCTAATCTGTGATCAGATGACCCAGCATTCATGCAAAGGTCGCTGTGCAGAGGAGAAGGTCCCGATGAGGTTTAAAATAATGAAATTAACTTTATTTTATTTTACAAAAGAGTACTTTTAAATTGTTTTGTGTGCTGATTTATCAGAGGTTTGTGGTTGTTAAAACGGGCACAAACTGCACAGCGTCGCACAAGCATGCTGCATCTGATTTACAAACCAGGTAAGACTGAGTCTGTTAAACTACCAGTAAGATGCGTGCAATCCATTTAGCACTACTGCCCAGATGAATATGCAATGTGGGCGTTTCTGCCAGAAGATGCAAAATATTGGTAGGAGAATATTCAATTAAGGAGGCGTTCCAGACACACTGTGATTTATGATGAAACAAACTTTTTAGCGTCTAATTTTACCGCCTCTGAAATGCATTTCTTAAATTTGCGCACCCACGTTCAATATTTGCCAAGTTTATTACTGACAAAATAAAAAATATAACTCACATATATTCTAACCTAATGGCAATTAACACTCGGCGATAAACCTTGCAGCTGTTGGTTATTTGTTTATTTGGATCTCCATTAGTTTCCATCGGAGTGGTTACTAATCTTCCTGGGGGACAGTTAATAAAATAATAATGTATAATACCCCAATGACATTTTAATAACAAAGCTCATACATTTCAGAAAACATTCAAAAGCCAGATTTAAATAACTTGTAAATTTCCAGCCTTCAATAAAATTCCTAAAACATTCAGGGAGAGCCAAAGCTAAAATTAGATTTTAATACTTTTTTTTAGTTTTACTTTAGTTTTCTTCATTTCTATAATATTTTAAGGTAATTTATTCCATTTCTGAGATGCTCTGTAGACAGCATACATTTGCAGGAAGAGTGTGTTAGCACGTTTCATATTAATACATTTACTAGAGGCTGTGATAAAGTGCAGCGCATTTCAACAATATTAGTAGAATATGGACGTCTCAGGACTGTGAGCAGCCTTGTTCTAGACAAGCTGCACCTGTAATCAGTCAAACTCTGGAATACGCTTATAAAGAGCAGGAGCAGTACATGTACACCATATGTCTTAAGTTTATTAATGACAAACAAAAATTATCATTCACAGACGTTCTAGCCTAATAGTAGCCATAGACTTGACCGCAGTTTTTTCCCTTTTTTGCCAAAGACGCATCAAAAATCCCTGTATCAATTCTCTCTCTCTCTGGCTGTAGCACAGTAAATTGTGCAGAAAGGGAGCAAACACAAAGTCCAAATTTGAATACTGCTCCTTGCGCCTGTTATGAATAAAGCAATCTTAGTACATCATGCGCAAATGAAGGACGACAAACTGTTGCACGTGCAATTTTGCTGGCTTTATTTGGAATTTTGATCATTCAGGCCCTGAGTAACTTCTTTGAAGCGAGATGATAAACGCAGCAAAAACAGCAGCTGAAGGGCTGACTGCTGATTAAGAAGTCATTGAGTGGATTATTCTGCTTTGTTTTTTTTCTGCTGTAAGACGGTTGTGTAACATCGACTCCCGTGGTGCACTTTCCTCTTTATTTAACCGAAGGGTCAAAATTAAGCAAGTCCAGCTCTCACAAGATTTATATATAAAAAAAAAAAAAGTGACATGTAATCGGAAATTATACTACTGTTTCAGAAAAATTAAACATTTAAAAAGATTAAAATGACAAAAAATTTGATGTTTAATGTTAAAACTGATTAACATTTTTTTTTTACTCCCATCCACTTTTGAAAAAAACGAAAAAAGAAACGACAGAAAATATTTTTTTTAACTTGCTTGTATTTCAATCATCCCTTCTCAGAGTCTAACCAGATAAATAAATCCACAACCTAAAGCAAGATGGCTAACATCAGTTTAAACCATAGAAACCAAAAAGATCAACTGGTGAAATTTTTTGCTTTTGCAATTTTCCCGATTTTCAAAAAACTATATTTAAACTAATATTTTTATATAATGGATGTATTGCACAGTCATAGTTTGAGTGTTCATCCAGATGGAAATGCATCTTTAATGCTATTTTCTAAACGCAGCGCAACACTGATTCTTCAATCTTCTACCTCGTTACACTGAAGACGAGCCACGATTTGATTTCCATGAATACTGGCTCAGCTGGACGCCCTGGTGGCAACATTAATGAAAAGAAGGCTCTGACTTACTATAGAGCAAAAGACCGGGGCTTGCTCAAATTCGAAATTGAAATTTCCACAGAGGAGTTGCAGGAAATGCTGACAAATGCTATGACGCACAAAAACATTTTTTTTTTTTCGATGTGTTGTAAAAACCTTGTACAAGCTCTTACATCACTGTCATTAGCACCGTTTCACAATTAAAAAGTTTTTTATTATTGGGAAGTTAAATCATTTGTCAAAAGAGGCGTTTCTTCATGTAAATCTGAACTCAGCTTAGTCTTCTGGGTAAATCTCAGTGCAGAAAACAGGTTTTGGAGGGTTTACGTTTGTGGTGGACACAATGCACAAGACGATAAACTAGTTGTGGGTCGTGAGCCATCTCAACTATGAAGAATGGAGGCGGCAGAATTATGTTGCATGGGTGTTTTGCAGCAAGCAGGACTGGTGCATTTCACTACACATCATGAGATTATTAATAAAATGAAAATACTGAAGCAATGTCTCAAGACCTCAAATAGGCAGTTAAAGCTTGGCCAAAAAATAACAAGATTAGACTAATACAAAGCAAAGTAATGCAGGTAATATCACTCCCCAGGAACAGATTTATATAAACAGACATTAATGAGGCAGCAGGAGTTTCTTTCCCTTTCCCAGCCTGATGTACAGGCTGTAATTTTACCTCCTGATTCTAAAGTAGTTGTGGGATGTCAGATGTGTGTGGCCTGTAAAAGTCCTGCTACAGGACACATGGTCAGCTAAATATAGCTCTGAAGTTACTGTTCCCTGCCATCATGTACTGGCAGGACACCCGCTGCTCTGCCATCCAATCTCCTTCAGGGAGAATAAACGGTCTAACATGTTGTTATCTGAGTCTGGGACAGGAGGACAACCAGCTGGAACCGACAGCAAGCAAAATAAGAATCGACTCGTCTGCCTCCATCAATATTTATGTTTCCTTTTTTAAGGATTTGTTAAACTAAATCTAAACCAATAAGAAACTTAAAAACTGTGTTTGTGAAAACATTTATTTGAACCTTCAATAGTCATGAAGTTTTTTTCATAATTAGGATGCTTCACAGCTTTAGGAAATCAAGCGATTGCGCCATTTCTTGTACAATATTGCAGTAATGACTGTAATGAATACACATCTTACCAACTCTTCTCTTTTTTTATCTGTCATTACCAGACATCAAACTCTCTTTGCAAACGTTAGCATCTTCGGTGCTCTCATCCGTGAATGTCTACAGTGGTGAGACTCCGACAACCTGGATATATCAATGTGCCTATCCATCTTCTTCCGCTTATCCAGGGTCGGGTCGCAGGGCCAGCTCCTCGGGAGGAATCGCGTGGAGTTCCCAGTCCAGCCGGGAGGCATAGTCCTTCCAGCGAGTCCTCGATCGTCCCCTGGGTCTCCTTCTGGTAGGACGTGCCCGGAACACCTCACCAGGGAGGCGTCCAGGAGGCATCCTGACCAGATGCCCGAGCCACCTCAACTGGCTCCTCTCGATGTGGAGGAGCAGCGGCTCTAATCTGAGCCCCCTACGGATGACTGAGCTTCTCACCGTATCTCTAAGGGAGAGCCCAGCCACTCTGCGGAGGAAACTCATTTCAGCCGCCTGTATCCATCATCTCATTCTTTCGGTCACCACCCAAAGTTTATGACCATAGATGAGGGTAGGAACGTAGATAGACCAGTAAATCGAGACTTTTGCCTTTCGGCTCAGCTCTCTTTTAACCACGACTGACCGGTACAGCGCAGCATAACTGCAGACGCCTTACCGATCCGTCTATCGATCTACCGAGACCCCGGATACTTGAACTCCTCCACTTGAGGAAGGACCCCATTCCCGACCTGAAGAAGGCACCCTACCCTTTTCCGGCTCAAGACCATGGTCTCGGATTTGGAGTTGCTGATCCTCATCCCAGCCGCTTCACACTCTGCTGCGAATCGCTCCAGTGAAAGCTGTAGCTAACGTTCAGATGAAACCAACAGGACCACATCATCTGCAAACAGCAGTGACCTGATCCTGAGGTCACCAAAACGGACCCGCTCAACACCTTGGCAGCGCCGAGAAATCCTGTCCATAAATGTTATGAACAGGATCGGTGACAAAGGGCAACCTTGGCGGAGTCCAGCTCTCACCGGAAACAAATCCGACTTACTGCCAGCAATGCGAACCAAACTCTGACAACGGTCATACAGGGACCTAACAGCCCGTATCAAAGGGCCCGGTACCCCGTACTCCCGGAGAACCCCCCACAGGACTCCCCGAGGGATACGGTCAAACGCCTTTTCCAAATCCACAAAACACATGTAGACCGTTTGGGCGAGCTCCCACGCACCCTCCTGGATATATTATCAACATTATTATCTATTATTAAATTATTATCAACTTTCCACATATTTTTGATATGCTGTCCAACTATAAAATATCCTCCATAAACTCCTGTCTCTTAGTAAACCATGATAAGAGTTAGATACAGTCTGACAAAGCTTCTTTACACTTTGTTTTATTTATTAATTGATATGATTACATATTTAAGACCAAAATATGAAAACAGCTCCATTCATGAGAATGTCTACAGCAATTTTGGTCTGAATCCAAACAAGGTGCTTAAAAATAGTATATATTAATTTCTATATTGTGTTGAAAGGCAAGATATCCCATATTGGAACCTCATGATGACTCCTTCCCAGGAAGTGCTAGGAACCAGAGACTTAGAGAAACAGAACAGAGAACCCAGCGATAACCTTTGCCCAGCTAGGTCATAGCCAAGCTGCACCCTGCTGATATTTGGTTTCAAAAGATGCTTTTATCTGCATCTTACCTTGCTGTGTTCAACTAATTTAGTATAAAGATTCAAATTCTCCTCTAATTTAGACAACCTTATTATTATTTATGTTCAATTTATAGGATTAAAGGATAAATTAATGTTTTCAGTAAAAGCTGATGCTTCTCACCCTGATTCGAAGTGCAGAAAAATAAAATCAAATCAAAATCAAATCATGGTTTAACAATTTACAGCCATCTTCCAAGATATTAAAATTTAAAATATCAATATTGTAGTTTCCATGGCTGGAGAAACCCTCAGGTCTATTTACTTTTTTTACAGCTTCAAAGACTATTTTCCTAATATTCATCTGGCAAAAGCCATTTTTCTCCAGAAAAGTTTCTACTCCACCTTTTCTAACATTTGTATGACTGAACACTTTAAGTGGGCCTAAATGTGAGTGTTTGGCTCAAACCTGTAAATGATGCCTTTGTTGTGCAGAAACATCAAGGCGGAGGTGATCTCCGCCGTGTAGAAACGAGCTCTGCCCTCTTCAAATTTCCTGGACTTCTGGATGTGGAACATGAGATCGCCTCCGTTCACAAACTCCATGACGAAGAAGAGACGGTCCTGCAGACAAAAACAAAAAAAAACAAAAAAAAACCCCGAACCAGAATGAGAAGATGAGGTTTACAGAGCAGCACACCAGCCTCCCACAGGCTGCAGTGTTATTAACCAGTGACCGTGTGCAGAATGAGATTACTTTCAAGATCAAATATGGCTGCTCCTCATAAATGTTAGATTTTGGTTTTATGAATTTTTGTGCAGCCAACTGCAAAGGAATTGACCCATACATCTTTCTTGACTCATTTGTCAATGTGTTAATAAGCCTGGATAAAGGAAAACCACTACAAGAGGAGGTTACAGTGCTTTTCAGTACTTTACAAACACAAACTTCAGCATATTGTATTGGGATTTGATGTTTCAGACCATTAAAAAGGTAGAGCAAAAATGTAAAGTAACATAATATGTATAACATGTTTTATCTCTCTTCTTCCTTGCAGCAGTCAGATTTTACATCCATCCCTGCTCCCAACAAACCCAATAATGTTTACACCCCTGTAACTATTTGTCTCCCTTCATTTAATATTTATGAAATTAATGTAACATTTCTGCTGCTCTTATTTACATATCCGCTTTGCATATAGATACATATTACTTCTTCTGAATAATATGTTTACTTTTGATGCACAACTAAACATGCAAACACAGTAAATATTTTTTAAATCATCCTAGCTAGTTGCACATTCAAATCGCAGTATGCAATTTTATTTTTAACAAATACACAGTACTTTGTGTTTGGCATTTTATCCCTAATGTATATATATTAATCTTAATTCAGTTTTTTCATATTTTTTCTTGCATTGAATTTAAATGCTTCTATTACTTGACACTTTGCTGCTCTTATTTCCCTTTTGTTGGAAAATAAAAGGTTTATATTAGGGATGCAACGATACCACTTTTTTTTTTTTTCCCAAACTGATGCGATAATGATACTTGGATCTGGATTTTAAGTATCGGTTCATGGTATCGGTTCACTTTTAAGAGCAACAGTATATTAGAACGTTGACAGCCAGATACCAGTGTCGGTATCGGTGTATCCTTAGAATATTCTATTCGATTGTAAATTAGAAAAGTATTGCATGCATTAGTGTTCAATACCCTTTTCTCTGATATCCCAAAAATATATTGAAAACAAACAGCATCCTGAAGACCAAGGAACATAGCAGACTCACCTAGATCTATTCAATGCATTGTCCGAACATGGAGAGAGGATGGACTAACCGGAAGCCTAATGCATGGTCGTCTACCTAAACTGACAAGCTATGCAATGAAAGCATTAATCGGAGAAATAGACAAGAGAGCCCCAGGACAACTATTAGCAGCGCACTCCACAAGTTTGGCCTTCATTGAAGAGTAGCAAGAGCAAAGCCTTAAAAGGTCCTGTCTGCTACAAGCCATGTAGGAGACACAGCAACACCTATGCAAGAAGGTGCTCTGATTAAACAAAACCAGAAGAAAGCCTTCTGGCCAACATAATAAACTCAAAAAACCCCATGGTGACACATGGTGATGGCGGTATCATACTGAAGGGAGGAGAACTGGGAAATGGTGAGTCAATACGAATGTATTCCATGAAATACAAACAAATAATTTTTAACTACTTTTTGTTGGCCTATCTTATACAAATCAAACAATATTAGTTTTGAGTCGACAAATTTTGGTAAATTTTAATGCTTGGAACTAACAACACTGTAATTTGGCTCTCTTTTGTACCGATAATAACCCGCTCTTGTAATGAAAAAATATATATATTTGAACACAGAAAATGAAGCAACGCCTGTAAAAAGTTACAAAAGTGATTATTCTACCTTGGAGACAAAGTGTGGAGCTAAGAACCAAAATACACCTGTGTTTATATCTACAGATGTAACCACAAGCCTGACTCATTTCCTCTGCGACTTTTTCCACAACAACAAGCACACATTTACGTACATAGGAGTCTAAAAATCAACAACAGCGATAATTCAGCATCTTTTAAACGGGGTAATATTAAAGCAAACTGTTCATATGTTTGACAGTATCTGCGGTGATTAACAGGAAAGAGCTGATCTGAATAAAATGCTGAATAAACTGAAAAGGAGGAACAATCGTGGCTGCAGATAAATTCTTCCTAGGAAAAAGTAGGTCAGGAATGAGTCGAAGATCTAAGGGGGATTAGGGACATCCTGTCATGTTTTAAGCCTGAAGAACAGGTCTGCTACTTCAGTCGTTCTCAGTGACAGATGTCTGCAAATCTGTTGCCACCTGCTGACCAGCTAAAGAAAGGCAGCCCAAAAACTATAAAACATGGTGTGATTTTACTGAGCAGGAAGCGACCTGAATGCCTGCATTCATAAGATGATTTTCAGACAGTCATGTCTGCATGTTTAGAAGGAATGTGGAATGCTGTAACTCTTTGTGTTTGTCCTGTAATCAAAGTGAAGTCACCGAACAATGCTGGCTCGCCTTCTGACGGGAAAGAAATACGCCCGGGCTGGAAATCCCAAATCTGTCTCTTTTAGGAACCAGTTTAGAGTTTACATTTTTTAAGAGATGGGAGCAAAACATTATCATTATGGCTTTGAACCTGAGGAATTTGTGATTTATTTTATATTCATAACAACAGCATCAAAGGTACATTAACAAAAATTTATGTTGGTTCCTAAATTTTTGTTTAATCTTTTTTGTCATTTTACTTTCGCAGTTTAAAGTTTTTTTTCTCTCATTTACTGATCCTAACTGACTTAAAACAGAAATAGCACAGAAAACACAGACGATTATCTGATTTTTATGCTTTATGAAAAAGGGACTGGACTTACAACTTTTAAATTACAGGGTATGGGGCAAGTGTGCTTGGTCTACAAGCTGCTAAATGTATTTGATTAATAAGCATCTAAATCTCCACTTTTTAAATACATATCTCGAAGTAGTGATTCTTTCTTTCCTTCTTTCTTATTGGGAGCTGAGAATTGTAAAAATATGGATGTTATCCTTTATTTATCTGTCCATGACAGAGTAGTTCATCCATGTACAGTAGTGACAGATCCAAGATTAAAGCCAAGGACTAGGCTGAAAATTAACATTTCATAAAACAAGGAAGTGTTTTGGTGCATAAGCTGCTACAGGGAAGCTGTTATTCACGCCCACAGGGATTCTTTTTATCTGTCTAGCCAATCAGTAGTATCGCCACGTCATTGTATGATACTAGCTTGACAACCTAAGCTGAGAGACTTAAAAAAAAGGTGCACACATGAGTTACATAACATTAACTCTCCATTAAGCTCTAGGAATAAAAATGAAAGCAGGAGGAGGATTCCTTCTGAGACTGTGTGTTCATGCTGCACTGACCGGCGTTTGGAAACAGCAGTAAAGTTGCGTGAGGTAGGGGTGACAGCGGGCCAGCGACAGCACCCGCTTCTCCGTCATGGTGCACTCAACGTCGTCGTCCTGTAGGATGATGTCCTTCTTCAGGACCTTGATGGCGAAGACGCGATCTTTACCATTTAGTTTTGCCAGCATCACCTGCAGACACAACGTGCATGCAATATGATCACAGGACACACCTGCATGTATATTCCTCAGCTGTCTTATCTGGGGAATCCATTTGCTCGTGCTGCTTAACGTAAGCAGCTTGGAGAAATTCAAAATCAATCAATGTATAGATTTAGGGAGACTATTTTTAGACCAAATTACCAATTTGTAATAACTGAGGTTCACAATCTGAGCCACCTGATCTCTTGAAACCAGGTGTCTGCAACTCTCCACTCCTCCATTGCCGCTGTCCTGCAACTTGCAACCTGTTACCTGCATTCCTGGTCCAACAAACCCGAATCAAAAGACTGAAGACAATTTTTACAAAAGCCTTTCATTTGCTTCAGATGCGTTGGAGGTGGAATGCATTAAAAAGTTGCAGGAAAGCGTCACTCAACGACTGGAGATGCAGATCCCTGCTTTAAAAACAGATATGTAAAGCATGTATACGAAACGTATATGAACTTTAAAGCAGCTGCAGAGCCAACTCCAGCAATTATGTGGAGCTTTGAAATATGCGCATAGCATGCATACTGGCTGCACTCCATCTGTTGCATAAATAATTATGTTGTTATGGGCAATAAAATAATTTTTATGTTTTGGAAGAACAATATTCCATTTATATCTGTGAAAGAAAACTTGCTCCATCTTAAAAATGGAAAATCTACATCATATTTTACATATTCCGCTCATTAAAAAAAAAATATATATATATATTTAATATTTCCGATTATGATTCCAAGTAGTGCTGGGTGATAAGGCCTCAAATCTATATTGCGATATAATCTAAAGCATGTGCAGTAATGATATGTATTGCGATATATTATTTTTTTTAATTGAACATCCAACGGATGGAGTTTGACGTATGTACTTTTTGGCTTCCATAGCCTGCTTCTGAGGAAAAAGCAACGCATGGCGGGGCTTCCTCTGTTGCCGCAGGTTCTGCACTATGGTAGATTGTAACGAGAGAGTGGCTTGGCTTTATTAGCTAGATAAAGCTAGACAACGTTGACATTGGGTGCATCAGCGCCCATTATTCAGATGCGTTCTGAGTTTGGGGAGTTTAACCATTTGCTCCAGGAGCTGCTTATGGATGAGGTTCGCTTTCAGTGGTACTTCCGTCTTTCCCGCACCTAATTTTACGACCTCCTCGGCCGCATCGGATCTTAAATCTCTTACCAGGACATCAACCACAGGTTCTCTGTTCCTATTTAGGAGCGCCTGACCATCTGACTTCGGTAAGTAGTATTTATGATTTTTTAAATCTGCGTTTGTTGAAAATTTTTTCACTGGGCCCGCGCTTCATTCAAGATACGTGTAAAGTAACATAACTACAGTGAGACGCTCTGATTGGTTGCCGCACTGCGTTAACTGCGTTAACTGCGTTAACTGCGTTGGATCCGTCAAAAGTTCAGCTTGCTGAACTTCTGTAACGCATGCGTTGGTACGTTGCTGTATGAAACGCAAGAGTCGTTGACGGACCCAACGTACTCAACGCAATGCAGAGCCCCTGACGGACCTCTGAAGTACTCCACCATAGACTTTACATGTAATCTTGCCGCAGCTTACGCAGACCAAATGTGCGGTGTGAATGCAGCTTTAGAATCCCATTAAAATATTTTTTTTCTGCATAATGCATTTTTCAAACTAATGCAACAAAAAAATTCTAACAACGTAGAAACGAAGATATTTTAAATCAAGTAAAAGCTAAATGCTATGAAAATAAAGTTCTAAATTCTCTGCTTTCATGGTTAGTGATGTATGAATTTATTATTACTCAATAGGAAACCTGCACATATTTGATTTAGAAAATGCTTCAGGTTCAACACACATTTCTTTTCAGTTAAACGGAAAATAATTTTTAAAAATAATAATATCCAGAGTAAAGACAAACACTGTATTTATCCTCCTTGCGTACCTCAAGTATATAAGCAAAGCTTGATGACATCAAATGTAATAGTGTTAGAGTCAAAATCTCTACCTGTAGCTAAATTTATATCATTTCTAACTTATACCATTTTTATTGCCTCCACTAATTCCAGGTCATTCCCACCTTGCCAAAGCTGCCCTTCCCAAGCACTTGAAGGAAAGTGAAGTCTGACATTCCCAGTCGAGGAGTCTCCGGTTGAACCTCCGTAATCGTGCTCTCTCTCCTCTCAGATGGCGGCCTCCTTATGTCTTTAGCCTACAGGAAAAGATTGAAACATTTATAAGACGTCTAAACATTTATCGTTTACGCAAAAAAATGATTCACAGTCATGTGAAAACTGAAGTCTTTATACAATGGTGTTCCGTTTGGAGAGTCCTCCAGCCTGCAGACCCATCTCTGCTAGCTTCTTGGCCAGCTCCACGCTGTTGACCCCGCAGTTCGGGGCGACGTTGCCTTTGCAGCGGATGTGAACGTTCATTTTACAGACTAAAAAAAAAGAGAAATTAAACAAACCCATGGATAGAAGGCACAATCAAAACAAAAGTTTTGGCCTTTGGCTCTTACTTTTGCAGTGCAGGCCCTGTCGAACTATTCCCCACAGCAGCGACCCACAGTGGTCACAGAAGGTGGGAGACTTGTAGTTGTGGATGTTGAACTTGTGAGGGACGTTGATGCTGAAACCTTGAGTGATATCCTGCAAGAAAGCAACCGACGCTATAAACTAATGAGCGCACAGGTCAGAGAAATGATCTAAATAAGTCAGTCAGACGCCCTGTGATGGACTGGCGACCTGTCCAGGGTGTACCCCGCCTCTCGCCCGTTGACAGCTGGAGATAGGCACCAGCACCCCCGCGACCCATAAAGGATTAAGCGGTTAAGAAAATGGATGGATGGAAGTCAGTCAGACACCACAGCAGTATGCTTAGTCATTGTAACCTTGAAAAGAACAATATACGCAAATGTTTCAACTTTCTGCAGGATGTCTTGAGGTTTTGTTTCAAAACTTCCATGTAATTCCTCACAATTCCATCTATTATGCGAGTTGCACCAATTCCTCCTGCAGCAAATTATATGCTCAGCATGATTCTGCCATCCTCATGCTTCACAGTTGGGGTAATGTTCTCTGGCTTGCCAGATTCCCAATTGAAATGATGATTATACCACAGGAAATATCTCCTAAAATAAAGGTCTCTTCTCTGGGGTAAACTGTTTTGTTTAAGGTTGCATTTTGGAGTAAAGGCTTCTTCCTTGCAGAGTTGCTCTTCAGCCCAAATGGGTTTAGGCCTTGTTTTAATGTGGAAAAGGACTTACATATCAACATTACCGAGTATTTTGACAAGGTCTTTTACTTGTTTTCTGGGATGATACATGCAACAGTCTCACAATAGCACCCTTCACAGAACCCGTCTCCGTCCTTAACGGTACAATAGCGCGAACATAAAAGCATTTTAACTAAGAAATGGCAACTTTAAGGATCTGAAAACTCAACCAGACTTAAAGGAGGTGCACGTTCCTTTTCCTGATATCTTTTTATTTTTACACAATGACACAGATAAACTGTGCTTAAAGATTAACTAACCCAAAAATTAACTTTTTTTGTTGATAAACTGTATAATTGAGTCTATAATATCACTATCTACATTTACAGTAATTATTTTATGTATTTTAGTACATTTTAGTGAAAATCTTAATTTTGTACCAAAAACCATTAGTTTAGTGCCCCAAGTGGTTAAACGATTACACTGCACTGCAGTTCAATGGAATTCAAATCCTGGAATCCTAGCGGCTAATCTCGGGTTATTGACGTAGGCTTGGAATAGTGACGACAGCAGTCCGGCCGTGACGGGGTATATAAGAGGGGCGGACTCGGCCACACCTCCAAAGCGAGGTGCCATGAACTGCCTGCACCACAAAACCTGAGTGCTCTGTTATGCAGGAGGTTACCCCTACCTGCTATGATAAAGGGAATAACTTACATCAGTGAATGGAAAGTAAAATCTGGGCTAAGAGTTCATTTTTAATGGAATAATTGTGATGGTGTGTTTTTTTTTGCACATTCCTGAATGATTTTCTCGTCATGCTTGGATACTTTATACCGGGCATCTCTGTAACACACATTTTCTGCTGCAGACAATGACATACAGTGGCTGCAGGTGCGCCTGTCGAGGCAGAATCACACGAAATTATTCGAGCTAATTGATATTTAGCATTAGATTTTGGTAACAACAATGCACCACTCAGAGACGGCGCTCCTTTTATGCTGCGATGCCGCTACAGGTTTGGCATCTGCTGCGGCTGCTACGGGCGAGGAACGAGACAATGGCCTGAAATGATATGGTTTAGAGCCACTAGCCTTCTCCACAAAACTGGAGACGGAAGTGGAGAAAAACTCAACCTCCAGATTATTTCCCTTTTGAGGCAAAAGAGCTCACGTTTCTGTGGCTCCCTCCATCTTTCTGGCCGTCTGTGATTCTGCGCTGCTGCCTGTCAGTCACAGCGCAGACCACGCCAAGGCCTTCATCCCCCCGCGTTTTTCCTGGTCCACCAGGAAACGCCTCCTTTTGAGCCGTTTATCAAAAATAAATGTGGGTGGGGTTATACTCTGGTAAGGGGGTGAGTTACTCTTTAAGGTGTCGGTGAATTCATTCATCATTATGAATGATATCGTCGTCTTGGTTTTTGCAGATGCTTTTACGAGCATTGTAAATTTAGTGGATTAAATATTTTGATTTTTAACAAAGTTAGAAAACCATTCTGTAAAAAAATCTCTCATCAAGCAAAAATTTGATGATCCTAACTGACCTAAAACAGGACAAGTTTAGTCTGACTTAACGTGAAAGAACAAGAAAATGTATCTTGTTTTAGCAGTGTATTTAGCAGATGTCTGGTTTCAGTTTTCTTTGCCCTATGATAACATTTTTTTAAATGTCTCTAAGCCTTGACTTGCCACAGAGCGCATTTAAATTACTGGGTATGATGCCTGTTTGTTCTGTCTTCAGGCCACTGCTTTTAGACAACACTTCTCTTAACTTAATTTAATAAATCTCCATCACAAATCTCCATATTTTTCATAGTCGAAGCTGCAGATTTTGCTATCAATACTTCTAGTCAAGAATGGCCCCTGGTATCATGCATTGTTATGCAAAGTTTGGTGTTATATATCAGCATTCTTGAGCAACATCTGACCAGTGCTTGGTTTCTCTCTTTCAATCATTTAAATATTTCAGCTTAGACATGCAAATGAGCTTATCTACTCTAACAGATAAGCCCAACCAGACGCTGGAAAGAAAAAAAGACAAAAAAAAGCTCTTTATCTAGGTTAAAATCGAGCTTTTTGCTTTAACTTGAGGGTGATTTCCCTTTTTGCTACGTTTGCTCAGAATGAACCAAACAAGAGAAACATTTACTGTTAAATGCCGACAGTCAGATCACAGATGGTTTAATTTGTAGAGAGATGAAAATACATCAGAAGCTGATGTGGGAAAGTTTTGTAAAAGTGCGGCGTTCTGGCTCAGTGGTCGACTCAGACAGAAACAGGAAGGCGTAAGGGCTGCAGGTGCTGAGTGGGTGAAGTTACATCTGTGGGGCTGGGCTGCTATTTTAGGACGTTCTATAATAACCCAAAAAGTTTAATTGTTAAAAAATGAAAAAAATAAAATAAAGAAATTCTGAAACCTTCTGAGAGCTTACGGTTGTCTCATAGATCAGATGAAACCGTGCTGAGACAAACAAGCTGACTTTACCTGCTCTTTGGGTGATTTCTTCATGCGTGGACAAACAGTTACAACCAGCTGGTGGCATCGTTTATGGACTACACACGTACACACTGAAAAAACACACCAGAGGTTACAGTCATATCTGCTATGTGGATGATCGACACACTGTGACAAGAGGAAGGCAAGCCTGCACACCTTGACACTGGTAACCTTGTTTTCCAAAGACCCCCCTGCAACAAAGGAGAGGAAACGGTTAGATCTTCTCCAGAACCATGATGTGGGAAAGTACAAGTTCAGTTTGGCTGGTCGCCCTCACCAAATGAACTCCTTGCAGTGGAAACAGAAAGTGGGCTGACGGAGGAAGGTGGACATGAACTTGTGCCCGTTGACCTGATGGATCCTTCGCCTCACGGCGCCCTGCCGCGTCCTCGTAAACTGCTTGTGGGTGTTCTCTTTAGTTGCAGCGATATCTGCGACGAGGCCAGAAGAACAGTTTGGGATCAAACGAGTAATTCACAGTGACAGAAACAGGTGGATTTGCAGCTCAGTTAGGCAGTTCTGCTTTCTGTAATGCTTGTTTGGATTTAGAGTTGGTCAATAAAGAGCTAAGCATGCAAACGCTTCCTAAAATGCAAAAACTAAACAAGGACCTGAGACCAGAGCCAGTCCCAAGTTATATGAGGCCATAAAACGAGAATCTGGAGGCCCACCAGACAACAAAGTACCACCAAACTCTGGTTTATACTACCTATGTTAGATCGTTCTAATATTATTATTTTTGAATCCTATATTTAACCGGTGGTCAGCTGTTAGGGCCAGCAAGGCCTTCTCTGCTGGCTTAACACAATCAGAAACACTAACCTATATTTTCAACCTAAATTATAATATTTTTTCAATCAATTTATAATTATTAAGTCTACTCTTTTTTGTGTCTAACATTTCTCCTGGGTTTGCAGCTTCTGTACACATATTTGGATTATCGATGTGTCGTTTAATTAGAGTTCCCTCTCTGTGTGTTGCTAGGGGCCTATCTAATCTGCCCAAGGCTTTCAGAAGTAGTAGAGAAGGCCTACTTTATTACAACAGAGTTGTTTTTAACCAATCAGGTTTGAGATTCATAACAACGCTAGCTAGCTGGCCCACAGTTATGTCAGGATTATTCCGTGCTAGAAATAGAAATTCTGATCCACTATAATTTATAACATAAATAACGCTGCCCTAATGCGTTAAATTGTTTTGCTGTTGCATTTCCTCCAAAAAAGATGCAAACCTGAAATGTACAGCCCGGCACTATATTGACTGTATTCAAAATATCCCACATTTTTAGAGGAAAATGTTTAAATTTTTCCACCATTCCTATGGCATTTTAAACATTTCAGTACAAAATATTTACCAATAGTCTCTTGCATTGGATCCCTCCCATTCTGAATAGTGCATGTTTACTGAGTACAAGCGTGTGGAAAACAAAGTAAAAACCAGGCAAGTCATTTTTACATCAGATTTATGTGTTTAAGGATCAGCTGGTCACCTGGATGGGAATTTTAATGCCCTATAAGTGCAGCAAAGTTCTTATCAAGTTCTACAAACCGGTTTGGTTTTCAGCCCCCGAGATCCTAGTTAGGGCCACATTAGGGCTGTGCGATATGGCAAAATATATCGTCAGTGCGATAGATGCAGATAGTGAAAGAAATGAAAACGAGAGGATGCATGAGGAGGGAGAAAAAAAACACTACTACCAAAACGTGCTGTAAAGTTAAGAAAACGAGTGACAGCAGGTATCGCGGCAAAACTAGGATGCGTTTCAAATAATGTGTTTAACTCAAAGACAGAGTGTAGAGCTGAGCCGCTCTCTCCTAAAAGATCACTGATATCCGTAGCTCCCACACATGGAAGGTGTTATTGGCATCTATCATTTAAAACTGTATTAACACGTTCCTGAAATAAATGAATAGAAAAAGTGCTATATCGTGAAGTATATCGTTATCTGGATATAAACGTAGCTATATTGGGAAATAAAAATTTAGCCATATCGCCCAACCCTGGTCCCCATTACAAAGTGACCAAAATCGTCACATATTTATATGTCCCTATTGCCCTAACATCACAGCTTTAATTCATTTACTTCATTTTAAACACCAAGCAGCGACTTCCTGATCATAACTGGAACTTGAAAAAGTGGAAGGTAAAACACAGTTTTTAGAGAAAGATTAACAACTGAGTTGCAAGGGGTGTATATGGATTCAGTGGGCAATGATCATCGCAGCTCAAAGTGGTGCACTGACCAACCTAAACTAAAAATAAACTGCAGAAACATAAGAGATAGCTAGCTAGTGTCGTTTTAAAGCTAATCCAACATTGTGACACAGCTGAAGCGTTGTTCCCAGTTTTAAAGATTCTTCTCACGTTACGATTGGCTGCTGCTCCCAACAAACCTCCTTCCACCTGCTAAAATAAGCTGTTCTTTCATTTGGTTTCATCTGGTTCACTCTTGATGCCTTCCTGTTCTGAATATGGCATCAGAACTGGAAAGGTCCAACCGGCCCTGACTGCCGGAGATTGACACCTGCCCCCCAGTGACGCTGCAGGGATTGCCATTTTTATTTTTTATTTTGTTCAAACTACTTGAATGTAGAATAACTTCAACAGCAACTGATGATACTCTGCCTGTTGCCTGTTCACAGTATCATCAAATGGTTCAAAAAAGTGAAGGGCTTTAGGCAAAACACAACATAAAGCGTCCTGAGGAGAAACAAACTGTAAATGCGTGTGAATATTGTCTGAATTGTGTGGTTTCTTTAAAAACTTTACAGTTCTTGCATTCAGTAGTGAGTCGTGTAACCATAGCAGAGCATCATGAGAGATAAAAACCACACTAGCTACGGAAACATGCATGCTGAGCCCACACTCTGCCTCGCCATTAAAAGCTGTGATACTTTGGAGGAGGGTGTTAATTTAGGCAGAAGCTGAGCATCTGCTTAAAGTATTCGTGTAATATTTTATATCTGGGCGGAAAAAGCAGCAAAAGTTGTTCATAAGACAAACTAAAATATTTTAAAAATCTGAATATGGAATCTAAAGAATTTATCTATGATTAAAAAAAAAGAGCATCTGAGGGTTCAATAACAAAATTATTTTGTGTCATTGAATTAAAAATGAAAATCCTTTGTGATTCAATCAGTTCAACATGTTATTTGTGCAATCAAATGATTGGGCTGTAATAGGGCGCACCATCTACTTACTATGATGGGGGCGGGGGTTCTCCATCAGTTGTTCTGTTACATTTCTTTTAGCCAAAGCCTTTTCTATCTGCCTCAGCTCTGATAAACCCAAAATGTGTCCATGCACTCAGCAGTGTCTTTCACCGGATCAAGAGCCCCGGAATAGTTCAGATGCAAAGAGATTTAAAGATCAATCCTCTCCTTTTTTTGTAAAATCTTTTTCATTTATGTTGTAGTGTTCAAATAAAAGGTTCAGACACAGTTAATGATCTGCTCTGAACCTACAGAAGTATCTTAATGTTTACTGAACTATTCTTGTGGTGGGATACACGTCTTCAAAGCAGGGCCTGATTAATTTCAAACTGCAGCTAGAGCAACTCTCACTTTAGCTGCAACAGTTAAAACATTTTTGCTCGGAAAACAAATCAGCAGTTTCCAAAGCCACGCTTCTAAAAGCAGCTGTTTAACAGCCTAGCACAGAACTTTATATTAGACAAGTCTTACAGTAAAACATTGGAAATTTCTCAACATTTATTTGAAACGTTTGGCTTGCTGTCATTTGTCTCAGAGACCAAATTCTGTGCAAAAGTTTAAAACAAACTTCAAATTGCTTTAAAGTTTGCTTTTAACCAGACATACTTTCTTGTAAATTTTTAAGTGATCTCAATCAACTTCTAAAGGTATTTCTAGATACTGGCTGCTTTATCAGACATATGTAGTGCATTTCATCAGCGTTTTCAGCTCCTTATTTTTTTTTTTCCCCAAAGAAGCATTTAAACCCACTGTTAAATTGCCACTTTGTTCTCTCAGTCTTCAGAACATGTGATTAATGGAAAGATGACGCATCTCTTATGTCCAGCATCAGATTTTTGTTCGGGGATAGATTATTCGGTAGATCTAACACCAAGCCCAGTTCAGCACGAGAACTAATAGAATAGAACTAATAGATATTCAACGAGTGCCAGCATATATATTGTGTAGTATTATGCAGGTGTCACTACTTGTAATTCACACATTCATACATTTGTAATATACCAATAAGTGGAATTGGTCTTTAAAGTGCTTAAAGTTGCACACATTTTTCTGTCACATTTTTTATTTGTATAAATCCCATACTTGGCATAGAAAGTGGAATACACAGTTTTCAGACCCC
This sequence comes from Apricaphanius iberus, assembly GCA_028564705.1. Lineage (NCBI taxonomy): Eukaryota > Metazoa > Chordata > Actinopteri > Cyprinodontiformes > Aphaniidae > Apricaphanius > Apricaphanius iberus. The sequence continues at coordinate 435,135 of JAPXFQ010000831.1, read as the reverse complement.
GTTTTGTGCGTAAGCAAGCTTCATAAATGAGACCCCAGGCATTAATGGAAGAGCGTTGAGGCTTAATGGCAACTAACCGCTGGTAGAGAGATTCCCTAAAGACCTACAGCTATTAATACAGTGAAAGGAGTCTTTACAGAGTATTTACACAAGGTGGGGAAATACAAGTGCATACGGCAGTTTTTTAAAGAAATATATTGAAAATCATGTATCATTTTCCCTCCACTTTACAATCACACACTACTTTGTGTTGGTCTATTAACAAATCCCCAATAAAACATATTTAAGATTGTAGTTGTAACAATGATTAAACAATAATATATATATAAAAACAAAAACTATTTTAAAGTACCTATGTGTGAATATTTGTGGAAGATATTGTAAAAGAACTACAGTGGGAAGTATTTGATACACTGCTGATTTTTGAAGTTTTCCCAGTTACAAAGCATGTGGAGGTCTGTCATTTGTATCACAGGTACTCTTCAACTGTGAGGGACAGAATCTAAAACAAACATGCAGAAAAATTACACTAGATTATTTTTAAATAATTAATTTCCATTTTATTGCATGACTTAAGTATTTGATTGCCTACCTATTTGATACAAATTACAGACTTCTACATGCTTTGTAAATGGGAAAACTTTAATAAAAAATCTGCAGTGTATCAAAGACCTGTTCTCCCCACTGTACAATCACAGTAAATTTTAACCGCATATGATTTAATAGGAGTCGAATTATCAGCAATAAAAAACACATAAAAACTGAGAGTAAACATGCTAATGTTAACCTGGCTATGCAGCAAACTTCTCTACATTAAAAAACTAATCATGGAAAAAAAGACTGGAGTTTACAACGGACTGTAGCTAAATGTGTAGATAAATTTATGTTAAAAAAAATAATGTGTAAAATGGTGTAGATTTTATGCACTAACAGACTGGGATGGAACATCGGTAATTGCTAGTGTGGAGAAAAAAAAATACCCCAACCCTGATCTAGAACAATACAGCTTATTTACAGTAAATTGCTGTATTTAGCCCCGCCACTTCTTTCGTTCCCTTTTCTAAACACACTCCACATATGTTAATGCATTAGTGTCAGATACAGGTACTGGATGAAAATAAATGAGAGGTAATCTAAAGTCAAAAGAAAAACATCGAAAGACCTTGAAAGTTGATTGAAGGAAGACAGCCTGGTTTCTTAGAAGCCTATTATTTAAAAAATTACTTACTACTTTTTGTGACTGACAACTTTTTTTCAGAGTATATTTGCGTTACTTCTGCGATGGACTGGTGACCTTTCCAGGGCGTACCTTGCCTCTGACCGTTTGAGAACTGTAGGCGTTTTAGAAAATGGATGGATGGATGGATTTGGGATACTTTAGATTTCTTCTAAAAAATTAAGACTTTCAATTGATTTATTTCAAACCAGGCAAAACACCAGTAAAAAACAGAGGAAGAAGTCTTGTTGAAACATGGCGTATCTGATCGGCTAAGCATGCAGCCTCAACTTCTCCTTTACCAAGCCCACAAGTTACTTCCACCCATCTGATACAAACTGCCTTTTCACGATGATCAAGTCAATGCTGTCCGTGTGCAAGTGCTTTCGATGCGCTGTGAGAAATTAGCTGACGCATACCAGCCTGTTACCAGGGAGATACGGTGGTATGCATGCATGCAGATATCCTCTGGGATGTCAGAAAAAGGACCTAAAGTCATCATCCTACCATCGGTGAATGTTCCAGTGAGCGTAATCTGGACGTAGACCTTGCCCTCTGGTTCCAAGTCCATCTGCAAACACATAAACACAATATGTTATTTATGAACCCTCAAACAGGAAATGAAAAGAAAAAAATACATATCTTTCCTGATTACAGAAGTGCCCATTATCACATTGTCACAGCATAGCTTTCATTCCTTTCAGTCTACAAAACATTCAAAGAATCTGAGGGCCTCTACAGGAAGGCGGCGAGACAGGTCCGGCCAGTCAGGTCGCAGGTACGTCAGCTGGAAGCTGAAACATTGCAGAGTCAGGGAGCCTTTAAAATTTGGACACCGACTGGCAAGCAGGCTGGCAAGAGAAACAATACTTCCTGCCAAAACCGCTGAGTGGAAACTTGGGTCATTGTGAGCTTGAAGCATGATCTATTTATGTTTGATACACCCTTCCTGGAAAAACCTGAAAGGGCACCAATAGAGACATGTGGAGCATGAAAGCAACAAACAGACTGACTCGCTGAATGTAGAAACACGTTTAAAAGGAGATGTTTTCATTTCGGTTTAAAGGTCATTGCTGCTGTTTTCAGTCACAATCTGAGTGGGAGTCTGAAGTCTAGACGTAGAATCGTCCGCTGAGGGACTCACACCTTTAACAGTTTCGGCCACGCAGGTGGCTTTCTGGACCTGCCCTCCTCTGGTAGGTGGATTTGTGATGCATACCATACCCTGCCCTGAGTAAGGAGCTGAGCCCATATTCCTTCTCTGTCTTTATCACCATCTGAAGTAACACAGCCTAGAGGATGAAACAACTGTGGACTACAAGGGGCAAGCTCATTTTAATATCAAACAAAGCAACCAAATCACCCTGCTGCTGTGTAAAAAAATGAACCAACCCCTCGCTAAATCACGAATTCGCAGTAATCATTGGTGAGTCGAGTTCAGTTTAACCAGCCAAACATAGACGTCATTACAGGTGGAGCCTAGGAATTATAAGCCAATTAAATAGGACCTGTCTGACAACACAAAGTAGACAAAAAAGCTCTCCAAGCAACACATCATGCCCCAATCAAAACACATACAAGATGAGGGAAAGAGGCAGTGGCATTTATCAGTCTGAAAAGGAGCACAGAGAACGAGAAATGGAGAAAACAGGGAGCAGCAGAGAAGCATCTTCTGCCAACTGACCAAAATTGTGGTGGTAGTATAATTAGATCAATAAATAGATGGTCTGGGAGTACGTCACCTGATTCAGAACCAGGAAGGCTTTCTTTACTGAGTGGCGCTATGAATTCTGCTCCTCAAGGAGAACTGTGACCTTAAAGCTGCAGTCCTGAGAGTACATTTATGTATGGACGTTTTCTAAACTTTTAAAATGATAGTGGGGTTCAGTACTATTATAAAAAGCCAGGGCTTCACTACATTTGCTTTTCTTCCTGACCACTGTCAATCAACTTAAAGTGGAATTTATTTTTTCAAATTCAAGTTGTACCTTATTTTTACTATTTATTATGCTAATTTACTCATCCAGACAAGTTTGGAGCCACTTGGAATCACTCAGAATAAGTTTACATCCAGTCGCGATCAGCGTATATCCATATTATGCGAGCAGTGGAGGCAGTGGTTTGCCGCCTGTAATAAGGCATTATGTCCCACAAAAATCCTTCATTTAGTCACTCTTTGTTATGAATCATTAGCACTACTCCCCTTAGAGTTGAGAACGTCTCAGAAGGTCTTCTTTCTTCTGTTCCAGGTTGTTTTAAAGGATTATAATCTAACTACACTAACACATGGTATCAATTAAGTCACTGCTGTTCTCTATCCCAGTTTGAGCAGGACTTTCACTCCGTGCTCTACAGCGGTCGGTTAGACAGAGCTTGGTACTGCAGACATCAACATTGTGTTTGCAGGTTTGCAAATTGCGTAAACCCAGGGGCCACCAACGTGGCGCCTACACTAACCGAATGACCAATTGGACTCAGCTTCTATAGGCTTCCTTTCCACAACCTATAGCTGTAATGGCGGCTGCAACGTCATTGAAATCGTCAGTTAGTGTAATTTGGAATTGGTTGGATTAAACTCCTGTAAAAACCCCAGAAGCTAATACCGTAGTACCTCCAATACCTTCTGAACTCACAAGGGAATATAACTAACTATTCATAAGAAAACATTGGTTAAATGAAGGTGTTTTGGGGCAGATAATGCCTTATTAGAGGCGGCAAATTTCCTGCCCTGATTGACTCCCATTATATGGATATACGCTGATCGCGACTGGATATAAACTTCTTCCAAAGGACTCCAAGTGGCTCCAAACTTTGTCGATGCTTGATAGCGCTTGCTGCTTTCTTCTTTGAACCGCTATGACAACACAAGTCATGCGTGTTGAGGTGCAGCTAGAGGGAGCAATGTTTTGGAAGGGAAAAAAAATGTCTCTCTCCCTCAAAAGGTCTGGACAGTCACTTTAAGCAGACAACCTGAAGGTTTTGGTGTGGCCTAGTTAAAGGCCAGAACTGAATTTGTACAAGATGACTTTAATTCTGCTGTTTATGCTCAAACATTCACTGACATGGCTGAATTAAAACAAATATACATAAAACAGAGGGTCAAGGTTCATCCAGAGTGAGATAAAAGACTTTTTGACAGTTTAGTTTAAAAAAAATTTTTATGGGCATTATTTATTATTAATAAATCATTTCAAATTCGCTTTTTGTGTTTCCTCATGTTTACTTCGTCTATTGATTATACAGAAAGTAAAATTTGGATTATATCCAACTCAAACAAATCTCTCTAAACTGGTCCTAATTAGTGGTATTCAAAGGAAAAACAACACTGCTTCGTTTTCAGAGTTTAGACAGTATGTTGGACCTTTGTTCAATTAATTGAGATATTTTTTCAATGTGTGTTATTTTTTAACAAGACTTTCTATAATTTACTCCTTGCGAAATGCTTTAATGATAAATGAATGATACATTGTCTTTAAATTTGCTATAAATACATTTTCTTATTGAATGATTCATTTTTTATCACATAAATTAGACTTGCGAAAGATTTGTCATTCTTTATTCTAAGTTTTAAATAAACTGGCACAATTTACAGTAGCTGATGAGGTCCAAACTCAAGCACTGATGTAGTAAACATTTACAACTGCATTACAGAGGAGGAAATCTTCAAGGTTCAAAACTGATGAAGCTGGGTGGAAAATGTTGAGGGGGGTCGTTTTTAACCTACTTTCAGTTTCTTCGCTGCTTCTTAAGTCGTGCCACAAATACTTCAATGGGGAATCAATAGAGAGGGGGCGACACAATATGAAGTTTGGAGGTGTTAGATAGCTAAAGAAGTCAAAGATGTCAGGGTGGTGGAGTCATCTGCAGGCGTGAGGTGAGGGAAAACGACCTTTTGGTCTAGATGTCAGAGAAAATTCTGATAGTGCTCTGAACGGCGTGCTCTGCTCCATGGGCATGGAGAAGGAGGGAAGGATCAAGAAGGAGCAAGCTGGAAGGGAGTCCACAGATACGAAGATCGCTTGGCTGCGAGCCTCTGAGAAAATGATCAGAAAGTGGGGAAGAAAAAAAAAGAAGTTACGAACAGCAGAGTGGGCGTGTGGAGGCTTGCAGCTGTGATATGAAGAGAATCAGCCCCAGCGCTTCGTCTGCACAACAAAGCACCAAAAAAAGAGACAGACCCATCATAGCTCAGATCTAGCAGATAGCAACCTCAAGCTTGGGCCTAGAAGTGAGAAAGACATTTGCCGACCAAGTTCCAGTTTCATACCACTTCCTCACAGCCAGCAGGGTCTTAAAGCGCGTTGGGTGTCATTTTCTGCTGAAAGTTTCTTCAGCCTGGTCACAAAGGTGCATGCACGTCTGATTTCTACATGAAAATCAACCTCATGTACGTGATATAATGACATTATATTTTTTTTTTTCAACAAGTTAATAAGACAAAACCTGTGTTTAGGATTTTAAAGTGATTTTTAGTAGTTCGAACTCACAGGTAGCCCTTCCTGCTTTCGTTTCTAACACATGGTTCTCTGCAGCCGTTTTTAGATGTGCTTCACTGATATTTTAAAAGGAGGAGTAGTAAATGTAAATTAGTTCTGCAAGCATGGAGTCGTTTTGGTGTTGCAGACAGAGACTCGTTCAGCCTCTCCAGGCCTGAACAGGCTCGCCTCACACTCCTGCAGTGAATTCAGGTCCTGGAGGGGCGAGAGTATATCAAAAACAGAGAAAATAAGGGAGAAACTCAAGGGAGTTAAGTTTCCACAGGTGCGCCAGACTACTTTGGTTTTGGTCACCTTCCCCCTCAGCCCCTCCTGCACAGAAATAAAGCTTCTTAATGATCGTCAGAGAGTGATTGTTTTTCTTAGTCTTCATTTCCCACATACATTTTTTTTCAGAAACAAGAATTTGCAGGTCTGGATCATGTCCAAGCTCATGCACTTTGCCACTCTTAAGCTGACCTAACGCATCACCACATGAGACGCCATGTGCGGTTTCACACCACGTTTGCTTATAGCTACGGTCAAAGCCTCTAAGCCAATAGAAGGCATGAAGGGCAGAGCGATACACGAAGGAGACGCGTCCTTTGAAGAATCTGAGTTTTAACGATAATTAGTTCTTCACTCAGAGACCCCGGGGACAGGGCAGCCCTGCTCTGTTTGCAGAGGGAAAGTTTCTCGGGGGTGTAGCGAAGATCATCCTTTAAGCTCTACTATCTGCACTAAAGCAGCTTTAACACGCACTCCGTCAACTAAAATGTTTCCAAACACTCTTTAATGTTGGGACTAGTAGTGTTATTTTAGCAGTAAATTTTGTTTTTTACCGTAATTTTAAGCTTGCAGCTTTAGCTAGGCTGCTGAATAGTGGGGCTGCACATCCTCTTTCAGGCCACTACCAGTGTTCTATATTAACACTGCAAAAGAAAGCAATATTTGTCAGCTGTTATATTACATCATGCATGACAATAAAGTATTTAGCCTCTCTGCAGCTGATGACCGCACCTGACTGAGACACTAAAGGTCGCAGAGAGTGTTTGACGCACCGTAACGATGAGAAACACATACGATTGATGATTTATCACGAATGCTATACATGAACAGTGATGTCGCCAATGCACGACCTCCTGCGCTCCATTTCTCAGAATCATAAGAAATCAAAAACAAATGTCCTCTCTATGGCCATACTTCAGCAACAGTCAGTGCTTTTCCTCGGGAAGCTGCATATTACATTGTCCTCGTTGCTTGTTTTTAAAAATCACCTCTTTAGCTTGAATGGCTGTTTGGTAAAAACTGAAAACAGGGAAGTGATACATCTTAGTTAAACTGAACTTCTTTTTGCAGAAGCTGGTTTGCATCTCTCAGCAGGGAGAGCAGATGAAAATGCAATGAAGACAAAAAAAAAGAAAAGAGAAAGTTACATTAGGCTCAGCTTTACCAGAAATGCTCAGAACGACAGAGGATTATTATCGTTTAAACTAATTAAAGGTCGTCAATCTGTCAGCTCTTGTGTTTCGGTCCTATTAATAGAGGAAACTCGTAGTTTCCTACAGCTTCAGTTTTTACATCCCTTATTGAAGTCATTTAAAAATGTACAGTATTTAAGTTTCTGGAGACAAACATGTCAGGGTAGGTGAGGTCCTTGTTTCAAACTGAGCCATGAGGAAAAAAATCAGACGAGAGGATCCATCACAGATTGAACTAGAAACCAGAAAAGCCTTCAAGGTGATGAGATCAATTACAGATTGATTAGACAGCCTCCATATTATGGATGGGTGGAAGGCAGGGAGTTGATAATGAATTGGATCCAGCTGTGTTTCAGCTGCTTAACCATTGATTGAGTTTCTCCTGCTCATAACCTCATGTTTTTCAAGACAAATGTCCCAATAATGATGTCGTTCGTACAGAAAGCTGTTCGTAGGTGTTCTTCCTGCTTAAAGGAGAGTTTTTCAATGATTTGATGGGATGCCTTAAATAGAAAACATTTTAACTGATTGGGATGTTTGTATGACTGTACTTCAAATTACCTTTCTTGTAAAACGCCTTGATATGAAATATTTTGTTAATTAGGCACTATAAATAAGCTGAATTGAATCTAATTAATTAAACAAAACAGCTGCAGATGATCCAGAACGCTGCTGCTCGTGTTCTCACTAGAACCAAGAAAGTAGAACACATCACCCCAGTTCTAAAGTCCTAACACTGGCTTCCTGTTGCTCAGAGAATAGACCTCAAAGTGCTTTTATTAGTTTATAAATCATTGAATGGGTTAGCACCAGGGTAGAGTGGAGATCTGTTATCACGGTACAAACCATCCAGATCACTCATATCCTCCAGCTCTAGTCTACTGATCGTCCCTAGAACCAGAACCTAACATGGGGAAGCAGCTTTCAGTTTCTATGCTCCTCATATCTGGAACAAACTACCAGTAGAACACAAAGCTGCAGAGACACTGAACTCTTTTAAATCTAAAATTAAAACGTACCTATTTAGACTCGCTTATGAGTAACTGTTTTTACTTGCTTGTTTTTAATTGTCACACGATTTATTGTCTTAATTAGTGTAAATGCTTTCTTGTGTTAAAAACTGAGAGCTTTCTTCAGCAAGATCAGTGAATTTTTTGCTCACTTGTCCCTACGCTGTTGTATTTTCTTGATTATTTTCTTATTGTAACTGCTCATTTGTATTCTAATCATATGTAAAGCACCTTGAATTGCCCTGTGTTGAAAGTGTGCTATACAAATAAAATTGCCTTGCCAAAAGGATTCACACCCTCTGGAAGATTTGAGCTTAAAACACTCTTTTAACTGTACTAACATGTAAGTAAAACGGACGTCAGAGTCTCGACCAAAAAATCCCAGCCTCAAAGATTAGGAGCTGATCATCAATGATAAATCATGAAATCACCAGTGGAAACTTGTAAGAAGCTGATCAGCAGTTAAAAGAAAGGGTGGAAAACTGTACTGCCTATAACTATTTTTAAATTTAAGTAATATTATATTCTTTTAACGCTGTAATTATCTTCCTACATATGCCAACAAATAAATCTCTTGTTTAAACGAAAACTTTCCCAAGAAGTGTCACTACAACACTCAACTGGACCTGGTTTGATCGATAACCTTCTACTGGGATGCACCGATACCGATATATCATGAACTGATGCTTAAAATGTGGAAACTCTGCAATAATTTAACAGAATTTTTTTGTATTTTTCATTTTAAATTTAAGTTTTGAGGTCATTTTTACTATTTAAAAAAAAATCGAATACACCGTCATTTGTTGTAACCAGCAGAAAAATAAAATAAAACCTGTCTTACACACCATGGCATCTTTTTGTGCGGTAGAAGTATCGGCATTAGCTACTCAGATCCAAGTATCGGTATCATATCGGTTTGAAAAAAGTGTTATCGTTGCATCCCTGCTTTCTGACTTAGTCTGTACTTAGAATCAGGCAGGAATGTTTCATTGACTCCACTCTGTCTATATGGTTGTTGATGTTAATTTCAGTAAATGCAAAGTTGAATTCCTTGTAAAATGCCTTAAGAGGACATTTGTTGTGAACTGGATTAACACTGGGGTTCCCTCCAGCCCGCCAAATGTTTGCACTCACCCATCCCTCAAACGTCTCTCCCGTGTTGGATGATTTGATCAGGTCCTCGAACTGGATGGTGCAGTTGGCCACAAAGTCATCGTACCCGATCGGAGTGTCGTGGAAGACCGCCATCTCGATCTGCTTGGCGTCGCTCACGGTGACCGAGAACTCCTCGTTGTAAGTTGGCATGTTGGTCTTCTGCTTGGTGTGGGTCTGCCCCACCTTGTAGTCGTCCACCTTCACCATTATGTAGGGGTCCAGAGTCTGGTGGGCTTTGTTGAAGATGACCGTGTGGCGCGTTGAGAAGGTTGTCGGTTTGAGGTCCAGCGCCTCGCCGATCCGCAGCTTCAGGTATCCGTTAAACTTCATTTTCAGAACAGCTCAAAAATATTTACAATAAGTAATAAAAAATAGTTTGTATGAAATAAGGAAAAGTGCGTTTAAATTAGGTTACTTCATGGTAAAAGCCGGTGACTGTTAGAATAAAGTCCAACTGGTCGGTATTAGAGCCATCATGTCTCTGCTCAGTGCTTTCTCACTGCAGGCTCTACCTGAGCTGCTTTCAGTAAATAGGAAGCTGCAGACAAGCTGACAGGACCTGCGAGTTCCGCATAATTTGTGACAGACACGCAAACGCGCACTAAACACACTGGCTTTGCTCTGTCACATGGCCAGGCTTGTAGTTCTCAGAGGCGTGTGGCACTACACCGACCATAATGCATCACTGTAGTCCTGTCCGAAGGTAGGGAAATTCACCTGCGGTTTGCTGTTTGGGGAAAGTCCTTCCTCTGCTGGACAACATTAGGTACTGTAAAAATTATCTTTCTTTCTTTCTTTCTTTCTTTCTTTGAGCAGCAGTTTATAGATGAGAGGACTGGTTGGCGATCAAGAAGGCCAGCTGTGTTCTAGAATGCCCCCTGTATCCAGTGCACTGATGGACAGAGTTCCCCGCCCATGCAGGGAGATGTTGCCTAGTAGCAGAGCTCCTTTACTGACACACTGCTGCATCCTAGATTACAAATTACAGCACTACTGTTGTAATTTGCACCTTATTTGTCTTTTTCTCACTCTATAAAATAAACCTTTAGAAAGAATACATTTACTTTTTTAATGCACAAGTACAATGCACATTCTGTATATATTTCTCAATATTTTTAAGTGGGTATGCCACTGTATCTGTATTTTTATCTTTAATAACTGCTCAGTACTCTCTTTTCTGTAACTATGTCCATAATGTCTATATTTGTTTCAGGACATATTATATTATATTATATTGTATTATATTATATTATATTATATTATATTATATTATATTATATTATATTATATTATATTATATTATATTATATTATATTATATTATATATTCGTTTTCTGACCCGTAGGTGGCAGTAAAGGGCCATTAAATGCTGCGACTCACATTATTTAGACATTTATTCTAGTATAAAAATTATTTTAAAATGATAAATGTTTCTAAACTATTTGATAGAATCAAGATAGCTAATGGAAAATTTTCAGCATATAATTTGTGTTTCTTCTTTTTAATGATAATAACATAAGAAGAAGCATGCTATCAGATTGAGTTATTAATGAGAGTTTAAACAAGTATTTTTGTCTCTGCTAGGATCCCTTTGGGACACATAAAACTGAAAGAAACTGTGATGGTTTGCATCAATTGAAGGTATTTCATGAACAGAAGAGGAACAAATACCTCATCAGTGTGTAAATTATTTACTGAACTTAACCAACTGCTCACCCCATATGAGTTATAATATATGTGTGTTTTTAGATTTCTGGCATCTTAAAGAAAAAGTGAAGTTCGTTTATTTTCTTCCCTCGTTTTCTATAGTTTCTCTTTTTTTCTTTAAGCGCCAACCTCTCCTCTTTCTCCCCTCCGAGGGTCCTGTCCCTCCTCCATCCATAAACGCCACGATCAAAGCCTCCTCTTTATTGGTGTTAGACTTGACCTCTCACCCCTCTCTGCCAAATGCCAGCACCTCCCCTCCCTCTGCTCCAGCTGTTGTGAATAAAGAGCAGGGGGTCCCACTTCGTGCACATCCCTCGGATCCAGACTGCCTTGTAAACAACCTCTCAGACGTGACCTTACCGAGGGGATCGGGTCGCCATGACAAAAGGGTGCAGCAAATTGCTTGTGAATAAACTCACAGCTAGCAGCAATTTCTGCCAAGCGTGTCGGATAAGAATAGAATAACGTGTGCCTAATGTGTATGCTGGAGATTACCTTTAGCATTTAGAATAGAACATGTCTGTGTTCACTGTTTACAATCCTTGGGTATATTACTTGCTCTCCAAGGCCCTGAATTCAGTCCTATTAAGTGGAAAGGTCTTAAGAGGTTCCTTCTTTTGTTGAAGCTGTCCAGCAGAGGGCAGAAAGAGACCGTTTGATTCATCCACTTTCTCCTCACCTTTCACCCTTCTCCTCTTGTTGTTTACAGCACATTCACAATAAAACTACCTGGGAACAACCTACATGTTTTACTCCCACTTTGTCATGTTGTTTTTCTTCTGTCAACTTCTTGGCCTTTGTCACCCTGTCCCGATTCCCGGCCAACTATGAAACCATCCAAGCCTTTTCAGACACCAGCAGCACCAGACTGGGATTAACACATTTCTAACACATGAAACCACTTAATTCTTGCTCTGGTTGTATGTTTAGGGTTGATTCCTGCTGGAAGGTGAATCTTTGCCCCAGCATCAAGTTGTTTGGAGCTTCTAACAGGATTCATTGTAGGATTCTTCTGTATATGACTCTTTACATCTTCTCATCAACTCTGACCAGCCTCCCTGTATCAACTGAAGAAAAGCATCCCCACAGCATAATGCTGCCGCAACCACATTTCATTGAGGGGATGGTGTGACCAGGTAAAGTGCAGTGTTAGTTTTTCTCCTTGCATTAGCCAGATAGCTCTATTATTAACCAAAGAACGTTCATATATATCTTCTCCTTTTGAGGCAGATTCCTCCTGTTAAACTGCAGCTCCTTCAGATTTACCACAGTCATCTTGTCTGCTTCTCTGTTAAGTGCCTTTCTTACCCAGCCATGTCTTCAGGTGTAACGTGTCTTCCTCTGTCTTCATTATGCTGTTTGGTCAGTAATGTTCTCTGAGAGCTAAATTGAGAGTATATTGAAATACTGTAGAAAAAATGTTAAAGTATAATAAAATTATGTCCGAGAAAACCCAATAAACAGTTTTCTTTTGTTTAAATTGGTACTTTGTTAAGTTGCTGTTCCCCCCCCCCCCATTTTCTTTTCTTAGATGCTACTTTCTGAATTGTTTCCTGCAAAACATGCAATATTTTTGGAAAAGAAGTTCTCTTCAACTGTTTTTGTTTCATTTTGTGAACTATTTTCTCCTCTTTAAGGTTGTCATTTGTTTTTGTATTTTCTTGTATATTTTGTATTTTATTTTTAAATAATACAAGCAATTGAATGAATGAAATATTTTTGCATTTTGTTTCTGAAACCTCATATATTTTTCTTTAATATATGAGGTTATTTTTTGTTTAGCTATTTTAATAGTGTCGTTTGGTTTTGTGCTGTGTCTAAAGGCAAAGCAAGGCAAAGCAAGACAATTTTATTTGTATAGCACACTTTCAGCACAAAGAAATTCAAGGTGCTTTACATGATTCGGTGGTAAAGAAACCAAACATATGATAAAATCATAGAAACAAAAAACAGAAATCAGTAGTAAGACAAAAAAACCCAGCATAAACCACAGCAATTAAGCATTAAACATGAGAATCCATAAAAGAAAGCCTTTCAATGTGCTTTACATGATTTGGTGGTAGAGAAACTGAAAGGATATGATTAAAAACAACAATTTAGGAAGAGCATAAGCATTCTGAATCAGCTGCAGCTTTCTGAGTGACTTTTTAGGTAAACCTGTGAGGACGCTGTTGCAGTAATCAGTCCGACTAAAGATGACTGCATGGAGGATTTTCTTAACGTCTTTTTGTCACATTAGTCCTTTAATCCTAGTGTTCTTCAGGTGATAGAAGGCTGACCTTGTTATTACCTTTTATGTGACGCTGACAGTTCAGGTCTGAGTCCATTATTACACAGAGATTAGTCGTTTCTAGTTGTATCAACTGAAGCTGTGTGCTGACTTTTGATCGTTCCTCTTTAGGTCCAAAAATAACTACTTCAGTTTTGTGTCTGTTCAACTGGAGAATTTTATGGGTCATCCAGTTATTGATTTTCTCGATGCATTTACCTAGTGCACAGGTAATGTACATCCTGGTAATGTACAGCTGAGTATCCTCTTCATAGTTATGGTGATTAATTTTATTTGTTGTTATAATCTGGGCTTTTATTTAATATCTACATGCTCCCATGTAGATATTAAATTAAAGAGGCCCCAGGATGGAGCCTTGGGGGACCTCACATGTAATTTCTGTTTGCTTTGATGAAAAGTTTCCTACTGAAAAAAAGAAACAGGTAGGATTCAAAGCAGTCAAGTACTGTACCAGAGAGTCAGACTCAGTTCTCCAGTCATTGAAGTAGTATTTTGTGGGCAACACTGTCAATTGCTGCACTGAGGTCCATCAGAACCAGCACTGTGGTTCCATAACAGCATGTATTAATGCAAATGTCATTGAAAACTTTGACGAGTGCAGTCTCAGTGCATTTAACTTTTTCAATAATCTTTCTGATGAACGGAAGATTAGAGATTGGCCTGTAGCTCTGCATCAGTGTGTTGTCTAGGATTATCTTCTTTAGTAGTGGCTTGATAACTGCTGTTTTTAAAACCTTGGGGAAGACACCTGACAGGAGGGACGTGTTAACTATTTGGATCAGATCATACTTAATGACGGGGGAAACTTTTTTTTAGAAAAGCTGTGGGTGATACACTAAGGCAGCAAGAGGAGGAACGCAATTCCTTAATGATTTCATCAAGGTTTATTTGGTTTACCTCATGGAATACATATATTTTCACTATGTTGGTGTTGATTGGGGATGGTAGTGTGTTCTGTATTGGAGTATAGACTGAATGTCTAATTGTTAGAATCTTTTCAGTTAAAGAGCTGGCAAATTCATTTCAGGTTTAGTCCTGTCATTGGAGGATTAGTTAGTTTCTCAACTGTTGCAAACAAACTTTTCTGTTAACGATTTCAGAAAAGAATGATTCCCTTCCATCTTTTAAACTTAAATGGTATCTGTTCGGCCTGTTTTTGAAGATATCACAGTGAACCTGGAGTTTAGTTCTTCGCTAGCTTTTCGGCTCTTCGACAATCCCTTTTTTCACTACGTACCAGTGGATCCCTACAGAGACTTCTTTTTACCCGAAACTACTTTAACTTTAGTTGGTGCAATGGTATCGATGATGTCTGAGGTTTTTGTGAGGAAGTTATCCACCAGCTTGTTTACAGAGGGGGAATTGGGGGATTACGGGGTTGTGGTAGGAGAGTAGATTTGTCATTAAAGGATACTCAGAGACAAGTGCATCCTTTACAGACACTCACAGATGTGAAAACAGACATCTGGCATCAATATTTCATCTCACCACTCATTACCACAAGCTGCCCACAGTTTGCAGTTCTCTGATTGTCTTTATACCACTTAATTTTAGCCACCTGCAGCGGTTCTGGTCCCATTTATGTCAGGGCTACCCCGAACAGCTTGCATCTCTGGATCCCGGCCCAGTCGCACCCTGTTGCTGTAGCTAATGAAGCGTAGCATTTGTGCCAAGCCAGGGAGCGGGCCACAACCAAGAAACGGTGAAGCCCATTTGCATGTACTTTGACCACAGTGAGAGACATCCTTTGGGGCCAGTATACACCCCCACCTCTCCTCCGGCACAGCCACAAACTCAATTACACCCATCAGTCATCAGGTCTGAGTTCCAGGGTTTCCCCCACCATCCCACAGTCTAGTTACAAGACCCCAACCTCCCCTCAGGTAGGGCTGTGTGGAGACCCACAAACTGAACACACGTAGACGTCTGTGGAGCCCAGACGTGTGAAAATGGAGGGACTCCATAAATCACGGCTGAACCTGAATGTGCTTTATTCACTAAAGGTGTTTAGTGCCAGCTCTGAACAGCGGGAAACCAGGAGTGAAGATGGAAAAGTGTTTTTCTGTAAAATGTTTATTAATGCAGAGAGGAAACAAATAGATTACAGCAGACAGGTAAAATCTTAAAGGTTTCCACTGTGACAATCAGTCATGATGAGTCGTATAAACATGCTGCATGTGCATATTTTCTCCAAACTCAATTCCCTGCATCGGTTAGAGAAAGAAAAGAGACCAGTAAATGCCCGAGTGTAAAAAAGCCTTTCCCTTTAACGTCATCTCGAATAGGACCGCCCACAGGAGTGCTACATTGTTTCAGCCAGGTAGCTGTAGCTACACACGCTACAACAGGACAGAACACGCTCGGTATTTGTGGAGATAAAACATCAACACTATATTTATTTTCTTTTTTTTACCCATGGAAGAGGAGCAGAAGAAGAAGTGGTTGAAATTTGCTTTTGGTGCACTACCGTGAAAATGCAACGCTTGGTTTGTGATTTGTTCAGTCCCTTTGAGCACATTTACTTCATACCTACCAACCTACTGGCTTTGCCTCGAAACTTTATTTAAAATTAGGATCCGTACCAAAAGGTGGAACACCAGCTCCCAGGTAAGTAAGGTACTTTAAGTAAAAAATTTATTGTTTAACATATTATTTGTTTGCCATAACATGAATATATTACATAATGTAGTCATAGTATTTTTAACTCATTAAAAACAATATTTTCAGTTTTAACACAAACTTACTTTTTCATTACTCTTACTCAGCAGTGTTGTGCAATGTGACAACAAACTGATAAACCCCAAGCCATACATCAATCTCAGGTCTCCTAGTTAGAAGGGACTACATTACCCACTACACCACAGCAGCCACACATAACCTTTTAAAGCTCAGCACATACTAAAATGACAAGATACTCTTTTCTTACAGAACACATTTTTTAAATACCCAAAATGGTTTAAATCACACTGAATATTTCTCCTCATTTGGTTCAGAGATTATCACTGTAATAACTTTTCTTTATATTACTCAAAAAAAAATATGTTTAGTCAGCTAACAGGTAAGAGTTAATGCTATAGCAAAACCAAAAAATTACAGTAAGTTGGCAGTTCTTCATAATATTTTCACTGTGAGGTAAAAAGAAACAGCCAAAATGAGAATAATTAAACCTCAAATTTTTTATTTTTTTATTTTGTGGCCACGATAACCTTTACTTGACTGCAGATTGTACATGAAGGCACAAACAGATACAGCAGGGAATGGGACTCCAACTCAGAAAAGGAACCTGAACACCTACACTAACCACTTTGCTATACAATGACTCAGAAATATGACTTCATTTCCTAGTGTTAACTAAACATGATTATAATGGTTTCAGTAAGACAATTCCTTCACATTCCAACATTGCAAGAAAATGGTGTAAATTCAGTATTGTTGATAATTACTTAAATTTTACTAATTTGTTTTGTCACAAGCTTTTTACTAAAATGTTCTGAACAATCTGCTTTAAAAACTCAAGATAGTTCAGAAAAAAAATCAGCACAACTAAACAAAAACTTCACATGTACGGCACACTGCCTTAAACTGGCTATAAACACCAGTTTTCTTTTACAGAATGATGGGGACTTTATGATGCCGTGGCGAAAATTTGTCTAACATGTTTATACTGTGTTTTAAAGCATCTACACAACTGAATATTCATGCTGCAGTTCTTCATTTCAGCATCTTCAGTCTATATATTTTACAAAAAAAACAAAAAAACATTAACATATAATTTAGTAACTGAACATTTCTGCTTAAAAACAATCACTTGAATATGATAGAAAATCAAACCCAGCTATCAGTGAATAGTTCGGCGTCACTGAAAACTAAACCCAACTGTCCACTTCATCTAACCAGGTTTAATAAAAGCAGAGATGTGATGAGTTGTTCAGTTTGGGGCAATGAGGTAGCTGTAGAGAGAGCTGGGATTGTTAGGAGTTGGTGGCTTGTGATCGGAAGGTTGGTGGTTCAAGCCCCAGTCCCGACTGTCTTGGTCATTGTGTCCTTGGGTAAGACATTTCACCCGTTGCCTCTGTCAGTGTGCCCGAGGGTAGCTGTGGCTGCAATGTAGCTTGCCACCAACAGTGTGTGAATGAGTGAGAGAATTTTGGGGTAGTTTGAAAACCGCCATGTTTTATTAGCCGAAGAATCTAACACAGTTACAAGTAATTCACAACAGTGAACAGTGAACGCCTTTAGATTATCTGCTGTATATATCTTCTGTATCTTTTGCATGGATGTTGCATGACAAAAAAAAACTTGCCTTGCCTCGGTTCAGACTGGCTTACGCCAGCTGATGTAATAGGAGTGGAAACCTGGTCACTGTGGATGATGTACAGGGGAAAGAAGAAGAAACAGCGACAGGAATAAGAGCGCAGTGTGAAGGAATGCGCCTGTCAAAGTGGTCAGAGCTGCTTTGGACGAAGGAGCAGCGGGTAGTGTGTGGGTGGGTGGGGACTCTGACACAGCCTCTCCGGGGTAATTGGCTCCAGATGTGAGGCAGCGTGGCCCCTGCGCCAGAAAGGCGTCAGGGCTGCATTAAGAGCTCAGCACAGGGCAGATGGGTTTCCACAGACACAAGTTGACCCCACACCCCCACAGACGCAAATCACATGCGTAAAGCAAAAACTGTACCCCACACTGCTGCTCATCTTTTTTCAGTCTTAACTATCACAACTAAATTTACCAAAAAAATAGTTTGCATGTTTAAAAAATGGAAACAGACTGACTTAATATCATATTGGCATGCAAAGCGTGAATTCCTTATACTTGGATTATAACAGCTAAAATCTATCGCATTTCAAGTTGGTCTGGTGCGGAAATAATGTACTCACTGATGCATTGACAGTATATTGAACATTTGCCTACTTTGTCTTGGTTCTTAGTCAGCAGGAATCATGCATGTTGTTCAGAGCAGGATTATGTACAGTGCTGTGAAAAGTATCAGATTTAATTGGTTTTAGTACAAAGATAACATGAGAAAACAAAAAAGGGGAGTTTCAAAAGAATGATTTATTACTAAAAAAGCCCTCCAGGTGTACCTGAAGCAATCAGAAAAGGTTATTTCTCTCTATTGACAAAAAAAAACAAACATTTTACATTAATGTTAAAGAATTTTGGCCCTGACTTCTCCATTGGAGGAGATTTATGATCAAAACAATAATAGATTGCATTTTTTATAACGCTTTTTGAGACCCCAAAAGCGCTTTACAATTCCATTATTCATTTACTCTCACATTCACACACATTTATAGCATGTATGGCCAGTTGTTGATTAGTCTCATTCAGTACCAGATTTTGACTAGGCCCCTCCAAAACCTTTAGCTATTCTAAAGTGTATTTAGTGTGTTTTAAACTATTGTCCTGACACTTTCTAGTAGAGATTAGAATAAGGGCTGTATCAATTATTACTTGCAAAGCCGCCCCAGACCATCACACTGCCACTACCAGGTTTGACTGTATAGGCAAAATCTTTTTTACCCACAGAGATGATGATAATAAAGGTGTGTTATGGTCAGCAGTGGTTTAGGTCTCAGTATGTCCCTTTGTGTTTTTGTGCCCGTCTGTCTGTCAGCAACATGCAGTAACTCCAAAAGTTATTAATGGATTTATAGGAAATTATCAGGAAATGTCCGCAATAGGACTGTGAATAACTAATTAACATCTAATTAAATGTTGATCTCTCATGAAGGGCGTATCCACCCTCCAAGCAAGCAGCTGTGCTATTGTGGGGGTTGAGGGGACTGGGCAGATGTCTTCGTTTTCTGAGTGCTTTTCTAGTTATTTATGATTCATTAATAAGAAAGAGTTACTGTTGAATCAGGAACTCTGACTTTAACTGAGTTATTTTGTAAGGATAGCCACTACTGGGAAGGTTCTCTTCTGTTCCATGTTTCTCCATTTGTGGAAAATGGCTCTCTCTGTGGTTCAGTATGGTCTTTTTAACCATTTACAGACTTGCAGCGATAATGTTTCTCATTTGTTGTTGAATTTCTTTAGACTGAGGCGCGGTGTGTTGCTTTTAGTGATTGTTAGCCTACTTCATGTCGTCAGACAAGTCCTATTTATGTGGTTTCTAGATTCTAAAGGACCTGATTGTGATAGGCGATTAACTTTCCACACTGGGCCTGGTTGATTTTTGTGGTTTGGGGGTAAAAAAAAAAGAAGTGCAGAGACAAGAGGAGTGAAGCTGTTCCATATTTCTTTCATGCTTTCTTTAATGATAAGAACTCTTCCATTTCCTAATTTATTGGCTGCTTCCAGCCTTATTTAATGCAAACCGCTAGGAAATCTGAGTGCAACTAAGGTACATTGTTGAACAAGAGCATCTGGAGTTTCAGAAAGAGTCCTCAGAGCGAGGAATGCTGTTACTGTGACACAGCGAGCATGTTTACTGATGGAGCGTGGAAATGGATTGAGAGCAGAACAGCAGCGTGGACCGAAGGTGAACAGAGACAACAGACCGAAAAGAGAAAATGAAACGCAGAGCACTTCATCAGCGATGACACTCGCGTATGGACAGTGTTTTGTCGAGTTGTGGTCCAAACCGTGACTAACGGGGGGGAGCCACTCATCATGCCAGTCGGCATTAAACTGCCGATGTGAAAAGACCCCTGAAGCACCTCTCGGGCATGAACGCCTGTTGGAGGGGATTAAACTGAAAGCAGATGTGTGCATTTCTCCCTCTGCTGCAGTTTCAGACATTCAGAACCATGAAGCTAAAACCCAAACAGAGGAAAATCGGTATGTCAAAGGTCAGCATTCGGACAACAGAAATCAGTTTATAAAGCGCACAGCCAACACCTCCTAAAGCAAGAGAACAAGCCGGGCTGCCAGCGGGTCTTAATATCGTCCCGCCATCGTTCCCCTGCCTCATTCCTTCCCTTAACCCTGGGAGACAGTGTTGTCATACTGTTGGACGAGGGCCCGGCCCAGCCGTGTGAGCCGGTTTAACTAAACAAAAACACTCCCACCCTGAGCTAAGGACTCTGACCACACCAGGCCCCCGTAAAAACAGCTCTGAGCCGGGTCAACCTGCAGCTTTCTAAAACAAAAGCACAAGTTTTCAGAGCTTTATCTTCTGGTCGGTTCTTATTTATTGTGGTTTCATATCAAAGAAACAAATAACCGTGAAATGATAAAAACGAGGGGCGGCTTCACAGTTGGACACTAGGTGGTAATCTCGGGCTACAAATGAGTTTACAATATACAGTCACTGGCCACTTTATTAGGTACACCTTGCTAGTACCGGGTTGGACCCCCTTTTGGCTTCAGAACTGCGTTAATCCTCCGTAGCATAGATTCGACAAGGTACAGGAAACATTTCACAGAGATTTTGTTCCATACTGACAGAATGGCATCACGCAGTTGCTGCAGATGCAAACTTCCCGTTCCACCACATCCCAAAGGTGCTCTATTGGATTGAGATCTGGTAACTGTGGAGGCCATTTGAATACAGTGAACTCATTGTAATGTTCAAGAAACCAGTCTGAGGTGATTCGAGCTTTATGACATTGTGAAATACCCTGCTGGAAGTAGCCATCAGAAGATGGGTACACTGTGGTCATAAAGGGATGGACATGGTCAGCAACAATACTCTGGTAGGCTGTGGCATTGCAACGATGATCAATTGGTACCAAAGGGTCCAAAGTGTTGCCTACACCATTACACCACCACCACCAGCCCGAACCATTGATACAAGGCAGGTGGATCATCAAGAGAAGAATTTCAAACAGATTAGCTCTACTTTGGATCACAGGGAATTCACAGTGAATATTCTGCAACTCCAGTCCTCAAGTATCACCATCCTGCAATTGTTGGATGCATAGCTGCTTTAGTCACCTGAATCTAAATCAAAAGGCTGTTTCGAAACAGCCAATCATCAACTATTTATTTGATTCAGGTAGGTTGGAGCAGGGGTGCATTTAAGGGTTGCAGGTTGATGGCACTCATAGAACACCACACTCAAAGTTAAGCATAGTGGGGTTCCTGTTACAATTGGGGTATTTAATGAAGTAGTGGGTTATGAACCTCACAAAACTTTAAGGCTTCTGCTGGAAAGAGAGAGATTAGCTTTATTATTCAGCATAATCACAAGTGTACATTTAAGCCAACAACTAAACATTTTCCTTATTAGATTAAATAATTGAATCAGCCCAAACCAGGATCTGAATTTCTTTAATAACTCTATTTCTAAAAAGAGTTGAACTCAGGAGATATTATTATATATCAACACAACATTGCATTCGTTTATTCGGGTTCTCTGTGCCTGGTTTGTTTTCAGTCGAGTTGTACAGGTCATATCTCACTTTGAAAGGGAGAACAATTCAGAAGCCATTTGTAATTACTTCATTTTATTCAAATCTTAAAAACTATACATTATAGCAGTGGTGTACACTCTTTCAATGTTGAAGAGTTTTAGGTCCAGATCAAGGAGATCATCCAGCTAATGATCTTTCTCTGTGAGACAGACGAAGTGGTCCTCTTTCAACAGCGGCAGCTTTCTGCAGCGTCCCCTAATTTCTAACATTTGAGAGGCAGCTGTAAGATGAACTAAACAACATCGCAACTGGAAACATGCAGAATGTGTGGTTTTCATTGGCTACAAATCGAACCGGAGCTAATCATAAAGAGCGCCTCTCAGCATCATAACCACTGCTGCCAATCAAAAACATATTCACACAGATGATGCTTAGATGGTTCGGATAAAGACATTTGAAGGGTGAAAGAGCAAGTCACCCCCTACCAGAGTCTTACTCCACCTATATTTCCTGTTTGATAAATGCACCAAATGGAGGCTTTGCCGGGCGGATCGAGGAACACACGAAGGGAGAGTGCTGGGCGGCTAATACTTACTTGCTACGCAGAGCGACAGTTAAATGCCCTTCTAAGGTCCATTGATCCCTTAAAGCCAAAAAAATGAATGCGTCAATTAAGCGATAAGTTATTTTTTGATCCTGTTTGAAATGCGCCATGGATTTAATATATGTCAGCGAATTTTAAAGAAACATTTTGATGCAGGGAAAGAGCTGATTTTCAACCGACTGCAAAAGTTACTTTAGTTTTCGCGTGAAAACACAGTGGACTACAAGAAAAAAAGAAAAATAGCTGTGAAATTAGCGAGCTTCACGTCCTTCTTCCCGCATGAAGGAAGGAGCATTAAACGTGGAGAAAACCATGATAAATCATGTGGAAAGTGCCAGCTATGTTGGGGGAGTAATAATCAGCTGAGTGAGAGCCAGCCTGGAGGACGAGCTGTAGAAGGTCTCACTGACTGGTTCAAGTGCTAGCTAGTGTCAGCGAGCACTTGAGGTGCAGCTCATTGAATACTCGACAAACACACTTGAAATGCACATGGTTACCATTTAAATCAAGGTACAACATATGTGGGATTCAGGGCATAAGGAAAAGCGGACCAGAAAATATATTTTATCGCTTTATTGACTTTCATTCATTTTTTCCCCCCCTCAGCCAGGGGAGGAGACTTACGGTGTGTCCACACCAAATGCGATAAAGCGACCAAAAAAGCACCACACGCGCCTAGCTGTTCGCGTGCACCTTGAAGCGTGAAGCTTGTACAAAGCGAACTGGATGCGCTTAAAATATGTCATTTTCACACGCGACCTGGCTTTCAGTAGAGCTGGGGCCAGAGTTCAGCTGGCTGTGGATTATGGACTATGATCTCCGATCTGATGGAGGACAGAGTGGATTACGTGTTCAACCTGGCCTCCGGTAGAGCTGGGACTGGGGATTTGGTGAGCTACAGATACAATCTAGCTATGGCGGAGGGATCCATAAACACCGGCTCCTTGCCGCCTGGAAAAAGTGACCTGCTCGCCCAGTTTGTGCCGTGAAGGCTAAAGCTTCGCCTGCCGACACACCAACTACATTTCTGAGCAGCTGTCCATCTCTCTGCGGTTCGTAAAAGTTTATAATATTTGAGCAGCGTGGGACGCGGTGCGGGAGCTGCTACCAGGAAACCAGGTGAGGAGGCCGTTCAAGGCTCACTTCTAGGCCGAGAGTTGCTTTTACAGCAACAATGGCTCTTTTAAGAGCCACCCACAAACCTCTGAAGAGCATTCCTGTCTAAATAGTTTAACCTATTTATAATTGTTTTTTCCTGTCTCTGTATTGAAAACAGTTCAGATTTTTCCAATTCGAGCGGTAGACGATATGAACGCGAATGCACAAAATGCACCACATACAATTCAGTGCGAATTTTCCATCGCATCGGTAGCGGGAATTGTTCACGCAAATCACGGAGAAAACCTTTTTCGCGACGCAAATCTGCTTCTGAAGTGTTGCGGGACCCAACGTCTCTCTTCATCACACTCCTCCAATCATTTTACATGTAAACCTGAAAATCTAGTCGCTCCTATCACGTTTGGTGTGGACAAGCCTAGTTTATGCTTCTCCATTTTGACGGAGACGGATTGACGCAGCGCCATTATCCATCAACGCAAGGGCTCTCCGTCACCTATGCAAGGACGCACGGAGTAGAGGCCCAATTTTTAACTATCCGTCTCCGTCAACGGAGAGTGTATGCATCTGATTGATCAGTTTCAGTAACAGCCAGAGATCGCTTCACCAGAACGGGGTTCTATAGTCGCTGTAATCAGTAGTTTTATGCAGCGTTTGGCCACTACATGCTTTATATTGTACGGATAATTTATCTTATCTGTTCTTTTGGCGACTTTGAACACAAGGTGGTGTGGGAAAACAAAAAAAACGCTGCTGTTTGTTTCCATTCGTTTCTAGAGTATTCAATGAGCTGCACCTCTATTAAAAACCTTTACAGCTTAATCAAAACGTACTTTCTGTCGTCCATTGCTCCTTGAGGGAGAAATGTGTTCACAAGCCTAGAAAAAAAATGAAACGACGCTGTGATAGTAGGCAGAGAAGCCATGAAAAGTTAGCGCCCCCCTGCTGTGTTGGTCGAGCAACGCTGAAAAAACAATGGAGAGTTGAGTGGAAAAGCGGAGTACTATAAAGAGAAGACCTCTCTGTCATCACGTCTGCGTCTGAGTGCAAGTTTGCGGTCAGAGAGGCATAAACTAGGCTTTAGGCTCCCTAAACTGCAATTTATATCACACGAACCGGCTAATGTCACAAATCACTGCTTAGTCAATAGCAATGTTAAATTCAAATGTAGTGCAGACTTTTATCCTACAGAGTGTTTAGTCAGAACATGTATTTTAAATAAGATAAGCTGCCCACAAAAAAATTACTTCAAATGTAGACAGTAGTATTAGTTAGAAAGGTTGATTTGGGCATGGAAAGCTTTTTAAAAAAACAAACACACATTTCATTATGTAAACAATTTCCCTTTCATTTATTGCCAGAAGAAGATCAGAGATGCATCAAGTTAAGACAAGAATTAACAAAGATTCAAAGGATTTCATGAGAAAAATAGGAATTATTAAAAGGGACATATTATGCAAATTTTCCTTTTTCCATCCTTTTGTGTTGCCATATGGGCAGTGTTGGAAGTAATGCATTACAAAAGTAATGAGTTACAGGAATACATTAGTTTTTTCAGTAACTGAATGATGTAATGCATTCCAAAAATATAGCAATATATTACTAGTTACAATTTCAGTAACTCAAGTTGCAAATGCATTTTAAATTATTTTTCAGGCCAACTAATGCAACAGACCAAATCAAGTTGGATACAGTAGAACAAGATCCACTTCCTGTGCTCAAAACTAAAACATCAGAGAATAGGGACGGCTGAGAAAAAAGATCGACAGTACATTTAAACAGCAGCATTATTCAGACATCAGAGTCTCATCTTTGTCAACCATCTTTGTGATGAGCACTTTCAGCACCTTCTGTTGATTAGATTTAACAAACGTTACCATGAAAAAGAAGGCATGCAAAGGAACTTGAGACTTAATTTTAATAGTGTTAAAAATAACGTATTTGTGGTGTGACACTTGTGTAAAATGTTAGATATTTAAGATATTTTGCCAAAAGTAACTTAAAGTAGTGTAACTCAGTTACATTTTTAAGACAGTAATATGTTATGCAAACATATTACATTTTTGACATTGTAACTAGTAATGTGAAATATATTACAATTTCTTTGTAACTTGCCCAACACTGCATATGGGTCTCTTCCGCCTCTATAAACACTCCAAACATAAATAAAAACTATGCATCCAATTTTTTCTGCAAATACTTGCTTTCAGAAATATTTTGGTTCATCAAGGCATTTGAAAAAGTCCCTCATTGTGACTTAACGATAAACACGATTTGCATATAACCCCCCCTCACCTGTCAAACCCTACCCACCAAGCCAATTTAATGCCATTTTTGTGTGGTGAACTGGTCTCTAAGTAACAAGATCGGGGAATGTGGTCTAAAACCATTGAATTGGAAAAGAGTGACAGACTCCTGAACTGCTCTCATTCTGAAAGGGACTGAAATTGTTGAGAACTGAGCTGGTGAGATTGCTATATATGAGTGATTTTAAGAGAAGATCTTTATTAACATGTACTGACCATAGACTTATTATAATTTGTTTAAAAAAGGCATAATATGTCCCTTTAAGAGAAAGTTTGAGAAATAAAAAAAGATAATTAGTTATGTAAATAAAGTGCATTACAAAAATTACTGTAAAAATCATCCCTTATTCATCTTTAAATAGAGGAAAAAAACATTTTTTACATTTTGTCTTTTTTAAATGTTAACATGTAGAAAACGTTTGTTGTACGTAGAAATAAAAAAACAACAGCAACACATTAGTGTTCATCATAAAATGTCCTGAGGAGATACTGGTTGCTTTTATGATCCAGTTTCTTTGGTCCACATTTCCCTTCTTCTTTCCAGCTTTGGTCTGGGTTTTGGTTGGAGCAGGATCACGAACTGAACACCCATGAGAAAATGATAATAATGAGGCTGGTAACACCCATTATCACCCCAAAACCCATCAGAAATATGGCCTAGTGTGACAGGAACAAACAGTCAAAAGGTTAGCTCCAGGACTAAAATGGATAAAGGCAGCAAACATGAAACTTCGCACATTTACCCCAATGGAATCGACGGATTTGATAGGCTGGCCGCTAATTTTCAGGTAGAAGATGCCTGGAAATACAAACAGCAGGCAACTGGACATCGTTGACCCTAAAAACAGAAAATAAAAAGTAAAGACCTAAACTGCTTGAAGGCATCAGCAGCTTCATAAACTGATCAGTCAGGAATGCAACAATATTAAGCAATAATCAATTGCTTTAATATTGGGACTGTAGCTGCTTTTAATGTCTGTTGGAAATATATTCAGCATCAGGGCAGAAATGTAGTTTCTATTTATACATTTCAAGAGTTAAATTAAATTCTAATTATTAAACAGTTTTTTTTTTTATGCATACCACTTCTCTGTGCCAGAGATGAAAGATTTGGAACAAAATCTGGAGTAAACCACAGAAGAAAAGCATTGTAAAGCAATGTAAAGATGCTTGTTGGGGCAAAGACAGAGGGGATGGTTTTTGTGACTCGGATACAATAAGGTTCATTTTTGGAGACAAATCTTGTGAGCTGATGAAGCTAAAACTGAATCATTTGAAGCTTGAATACAGAGAGCTGGTGGAGCACTTTGTGGCATGGTGTGAAAACAATAATCTGACCTTGAATGTGAACAAAACAAAGGAGATGGTTGTAGATTTCAGAAGAACAAGGGAGAAGTCAAAGACTGTCTCTATCAAGGGAGAAGAAGTGGAGGCGGTGAAGGAGTACAGATACCTCAGAGTTCACCTGGACAACAGACTGGACTGGAGAATCAACAGTGAAGCCGTATACAAAAAGGGACAGAGCAGACTGTACTTTGTGAGGAAGCTTAGGTCCTTCAAGGTTTGCAACAAGATGCTGCAAATCTTCTACAAGTCTGTGGTGGAGAGTGTCATCTCTTCATCCATCATCTGTTGGGGTGGCGGCATCAGAGCCAGGGACTTAAAACGGCTCAACAACCTGATAAAGAAGGCTGGTTCTGTTCTGGGGATGACTGTGGAACTGGAGATAATGATGCATAAAGGATTCTTCATAAAATTAAAAAGATTATGGACAACCCTGAGCATCATCTTCATGAGACTATCCTACAGCAACAAAGTATCTTCAGTCGGAGGCTTCTTTAGTTTCGCTGAAAAGCAGACCGCTACAGGAAATCCTTTCTCCCTACAGCCATCATGGTCTACAACAACTTCTTGAAAATGAATTAGTAATGAGCTACAAAAACACATAATTTCCCTCTGGGATTAATAAAGTATTTTTGAATTGAAATCCTGAAAAAAAAAAACATCCAAGTGTAAAGCATGAAAGTGGCAGCATCATAAAGACTCTGTGGCCAGAGCTGAAAAGGTTTAATCAGTTCTGCCTGTTGGAATGGGGTGAAATAAAAAATATAGGAAGATGTTTCCATTTATTACATACCAACGACTCCAAACACATTCCTGATATCGGGCACAAAGATGGCCAGCATCAGCACCACGCCCAGGATGATCAAAGCGGAGACGATGTGGGTCAGCCAGGAGAAGTAGTGTCCTCCATACAGCATCACGATCACAGCCTTACGGGCCTGCAGCATTCATGAAATTTTAAGCTTCAGATTAAAAAGCGCTTCCTGTGGCGTCTAAACTTGAGAGCGAGCTAGGAGTGAGTTCCCAAGACGTGGGAGATCTGGTGCACTCACGGGGAAGTGTATGAGCGGGATTGTCAGCAGCACAGAGAGAAGGATGGCCAGTCGAACTGTCATCACCATGATGTCCCGTGGCAGGTACACTCCGTAGCCGAGCAGCAGCTCCGATTCTACGTGACCTAGAAGGAGAAGAATAATGAAGCGGCGACGGACGGAGCAGGGCTCTGACCCGCTGAGGTGTGTCCGTCCAGGCTTACTATAGAAGGTGAGGTACCCGAACAACGCAGAAATAAAGTACATCAGGAGGCTGAGACCGATACTGATGTTTGCAACCTTCTGCATCCTGGCTTTGGTTGGTCTGAAAGACAGCAGTCGTTGGGTGAGCATTGTGGTTGCATCATGGCGTCCAGAGACATGTCAAATCTGCAGGGCTGACCGCTTCAGTTCACAGTAGATGGGCAAAATGGCTGTGTGGCACAAGAAGGAAAAGGCCATGGTGGGGATGGCGTAGGCACTCTGCAAAAAACAGGCGGAGTACAGCCCAGAGGTGGCATCAGACTTTATTTCAATAGCATTCAATCTGAAAAAGCTAAACTGAGAATCCACCTTGTTCAATCACACATAGAGGCGATGACAACATGAAACTTTTTATCCACGGTGACACAAACTACTGAGTGTGACTCTGGAAGCTACAGATAACCATTAAATTAAATAATTAGGCTTAAAATATGAACAGTTCACCTGCAGGTTTAATGCAACTCACAACTTCCTCCTGGTCTGCATTGACCTGAATTGCATAGCCGCTTGTACGTAATCCAATTTCTCATGTGGGATTGCTGCAGAGGCCATTGCCATTAGGTTTTGGACTTTTGCCTCAGACAGACGACTTTTCATGGGGGATATAATGTTGCGGAGGCTGAATCTACTGCAACACTCGAGATCGGAACTAAAAGCGTCATTTCAGCCAAAGTTATGAAATCAGAGAAAATTTCGCCAATTGAAGTAATTAGAAGACGGAGACGGGCTAGGTGTAGTAATGGACTCAGACAAGAACTTCCAGGCTCACATAAAGGCAACAACAAGGTCAGCCTTCTATCACCTAAAAAACGTTTCTAGGATGTTAAAATGGGACCTTGAAAAACTCATCCATGCGGTCACCTTTATTTGGCTCAATTACTGCAACAGCGTCCTCAGGTCTGCCTAAAAAGTCAGACAGCTGTAGCTGATCCAGAACGCTGCTGCTCGTGTTCTCACTAGAACAAAGAAAGTAGAGCACATCACCCCCGTTCTAAAGTCATTACACTGGCTCCCTGTAGCTCAGAGAATAAACTTAAAAATACTTTTACAGGTCTATAAGTCATTAACTGGCTTAGCACCAGAGTATGCTGAAGACCTGGTGTCACTATATCAGCCATTACGACCACTAAGGTCCTCCAGCTCTAGTCTACTAATCCTCACAAGAATCAGAACTAAATCACGGAGAAGCAGCTTTTAGTTTCTATGCTCCCCTTATCTGGAACAAATTTCCAGGTCATTACAAAGTTGCTGAAACACTGAGCTCTTTTAAATTAAAGCTAAAAACCCATCTGTTTAGAGCTGTGTTTTTGTAAGTGAGTAATAATAGCTGGAATGTCATATGTTTTTTTGTCTCTAACGTTGTACTTTATGCTTCTATTGTTCTCGAATCATGTAAAGCGCCTATAATTGCCTTGTTGTTGAAAGTGTGCTATACAAATAAAGTTGTCTTGCCTAAGAAGTTCCTGTCATTGGAACCTTTTGTTTTTGTTATACTGATATAATTACCCATACTGCACCAAGTGTCCAGGGGTGTGGATTGTAATCGTCAAAATGACTGATGGCCTTCATATTTTTTTTAAGCGATCAAAGATGGAAAATATAATCACAGCTACAGCCATCATTAACAACTGATCAGCGCACACTGTTCCAAAGGGATGAGACAGCTTGACAGTTCTCGACCTTTAAGGGTTTTACTTATCTGGGCTGCTTGACTTTTCTTATATCCTATAAATTTATCTTATAGTAAGAGTTAATTTGTTCCTTTATTATCATGAAGGCTTCTTAGAATGACAAAATCAACGAAGGATGGAGCTGAATACCTGCTAGAGGCTGCAAAAAACGTGGGAATGTGGCTAAGGTTAACCTTCCAGCACTGCAAGTGGAAATTAGCATTCATGCTATAGCCTGGCTGGCACCATGCATCTTTCCTAACTTTGTTTTTGGTCAATGTGTTGTTGTGCATGTCCCTGTTTAAATACACTAATACCTATTTACCTATGATGACTACAAAAACAAAGCCAGAGCTACAAGGGAATGGTTTAAAAGTACACTGGTGTCTCGTCAAAGTCCAGACCTAAATCTTATAGAGAATCTGTTGCAAGATTTGAAAATTTATAATGAAGGACTATCATTTTTTAAAGAAGAAGGGGTCTAGCTGTGAAATATGGTAAAGGTATACTCCAAAAGACCTGCAGCTTTAATAGGAATGTAGTTCTGTGAAGTTTTGACCTGTAAGGGGCTCAATACAAAGGAAAAGCATGAATCGCTTCCCTTGTATCACACAAAATCCCACTAAAATACACAAAAGTTTGGGATTTCAATGTCAAAAAGGATCAAGGGGTGTGAATATTTTTGCAAGGCTCTATAACTCTTCGAGTTGCACGTTTGAGCCTTGGCATGTAATATAAATGTGAGTAAAAACACAACAACCCGTCATACGTAGGTGAGAGTGTGAGCTGTTAGCGGAGTGGAACGGATGGCCTTCAACAACTTCTCACCGACAACTCTAACAGTCTGCACATGTACTGGGGGGGTTGTTTAATATATACGCACCTTAATGGAGACGACGAAGAGTTTGGGTGTACATTCTGAGTCAGACCCATTTGATACCTGAAAAGAACGACAAATGAAAGTTACTTTAGACTATGAACTTCTGCAGCTGGAAATGGAAATCCTCGCTCTCTGCTCGCCTTCATATTTTAAGGAGAGAAAAAAAAGAAACTGATGTAAGAGTAATTTAGCTCAGGCTGGAGTTGTAGCGCAGTGTTGAATTTCTAAAAGTCAGAGTTCATTTCCAGGATCAAGAAAGGTCACCTGGACTTCCTTCCCTTAAGGACTGGCTTTATTCACCATGCAGAGCTCCTAGCAGCCCTCTCTGGTCCTCATCAGGCAAATCTGACACAATCAGTAAACCCAACATCCTGGCTTTTCCTGCTAATCCTGTTGGCCATGAACGTCTCGGCCAAAACTACCCACCTCAGAGCTTTGGTTCCTAACAGCAAAGCACATAAAACTTTGGACACACCTGATTATTTGAAATTAAAGCTACATGAAAAAAAATATTTGTGGAAAAAGCTGCACAGTTGTTACTGTCCTTTTTTCTTGACAAACAATGAAAGAATAAAATACTGTCTATATTGGGATAAATTAAGAATAAAGAAAGAAAAGTCTCATATTAAATTACAGAGACCAAGGTTGCAGCAGCAATCAGGACCCAGAATGAGGCATAAATGCTGCAGGACCCACCGTCTAAGATGACACCACTTATGGTGTTCTGTTGAGAACAGCAGCTGCTTCACACCAGAACCAGAGCTTCAATGGACATGTGTTTTTTGGGTAAAACGCTTTCTCTGCAACAATAAAGTTAAATAACTGCAATCCGATGCGGTGACAGCATAAGAGCTGCGTTCAAAAGATTTATATTATGTTTAACCTAAAATGGTCAGACAATCCACAATGTGCCTGATTTATTAATGGTCTGCACTTGTTAAAACCGGTGCAAACGGCATAGCGTCGCAAAAACAGACTCTAGCTGATTTATTAACACGGTGCAGAGAGCATCGCTCTTGTTAAACCCAAAGCAAGAACCCTTAAGTGCTTTTCTACATGCTGAATATGCATAGGGGCGTTTCCATCAGAAGATGAAAAATATTGGAGGAATATGCATTAAATATAACGCCGCTTGGTCAAAAATTGCTTTGAAATGATCAAACTTCTCTACATATTGATTATTAAAACTTGTTTTAATTAAAATTCACATAGTTTTAGCAGCAGATTGGCTCAAATGCGGTTTTCTGGCTAAAAGCGCCCACTAGCCTTCGTTAGCTTCAGTTAGCTCATTGATACATCCACCCCTACAACCCCAACCTCACAGCCCTACTCTCAGCTCCTACCCTGGAAATCCAGAGGTCTCGGCAGAGCACAATTTTAATTGTCTCTGCAAGACGCTCTGGCATCCAGCAATGAAACTGTGTGGGGGAACCATTCAGACCGGTGTATCTGATATAGGCGGGCCAAGGCGAGCAAAGCTGATGACAACAGCGATGCACATCCAGAATCATTTAGTAATCACTAAAAGATGGCTACAGATGAACACATTAGGTTTTTGAATTAGCTTTGGACGCTACAATGAACGAGTTTTACTTGGCGTTTCATCTAAAAGACGAACAAAAAACCGCGCTCGAATCGTTCCTTTGCAAGAAGGACGTTTTTGCTGTTTTGCCGACTGGATACGGCTCCTCTGTAGCTCGCTCTGGATATGTCACACCGTGTACTGTTGTGATTGGCCGTGGCGTTATCCAATTGCGTGCAGTGAGCGTTTCAAATGCATGCTTGGTTTCGCCCCTCGAGTTAGACCCTTTTCATTACTTGTTGCCAAATCCTTAATCTTAATAGATTAGGGACTGGATTTTTACCAGGCTACTCGGCTCCACCTCTTTGCCCACTTTTTGCATTATCCGGGCATGATGAGATGCGTGACGCAGCCAAGATGGCGGAGGTTGGAACCGCCAAGTTGACTTCAGTTCAGTTCTTCAGAAACCTATGGGGGATGTTACGGAGGCTCCATCCATCTCCGTACAGTCTATGGGTCAAACTCTGATGTTGGATGAGGAGGCCTGCTGTAAATCATCCCATGTAAACAACTAGTTCAGGTTTTGATGGACCTTGTTTTGTGTAATTGCGCAGAGTCATGTTGGAGAAGGAAGGGTGATGACCCCAAATAGTTTCAAATTACTGTGATTTCCTGAAAAAGGGAACCACACGATCATCCCGTCTGTAATAAACTGTACACCTGACAAAGTGCAATCAACGCCGTTTTCCATGACACTCCAGAAAACACTAGAGTCCAATGGCAGCATCCTTTGCACCACTGCATCTGAACTGGACAGGTTTTTTTCACCTTTACTGTATCCAAATGCGCTGTGACGTTGTGAGGCAGGGGACAAGGAATGGACCATTTCTTCACCACTATCTGGAAACAAGACAACAATGCAGGAAGTCAACATGAGGAGAAATAGAGTCAACAAATATTTAAAGGTTTGGGTCAGAGCTCACCACAACTGTAAAATAAAGCATGAAGACAAAGGCAAGGCTGCTGGTGTAACCCAGGAATCCTTTGGTGGTTGAAGAGAAAAAGAGAGAGATCCGGTCAGATGGGAGTGATTCAAACCTGTCAGAGCTGGAATTTTTTTGTTTTTTGTTTGTTTGGAGACTTACCAATTTTGGGCAGCATTGCTAAAGGCAGAACAACACAAACTGTGACAATGATGAGAAGTAGCCGGGCGTCTTCATACCAGGCACTTCTGTAAAACACAAGAGGTGAAGCTTTAAAAGTTGAGGCTGAATTGTAGCAGATTTTCCGAAACATCAGGGCGACAGCAGCAGACTAAAGTGCCGTGCTCTAAGATGAACCAGGTCTGGAAATTTGTCTACGTTTTGTGCTCAAATGCAGAACGACAGATTTGTCATGTGGAACGAATTAAAGGCTTTAGCGCTTCCAAATCACAACAGTCGTGAAGTTCACATGCTAACGCAGCGTCGCTCCATCAGATGAGACCACATTTCTCTTGCAGGGTTTTCAGAGAGGGGAATAATATTTTCTTTTTCTGAAGGAGAGCCCTGGCGGTTTATTCAGGATTGTTAAGGGGGGTGCATTGTAGTGACACATGTAGAAGGCATGCTGGCTCCGCCGAGGTCGAGGTTGGGCGGGGAGGGTCCTGGCTGTTATAGTTTGGACCCCAGAGCTGGGTCATAACGGACTGGCTCCTAGCGTCTGCAGCACCTGTTGGGTCCATGACCCCTGTTTGGCAGCTTCACAGCAGAGTCGTTACAATTGCTGCTGCTGGAGCCGTCCCTGGACGACAGATGAGACGTCTACTGTCACCACCAAAAATCTTTAATCACTGCCACTTCAACCTTTTGTTCAAGATTCTTACATTTTCAACTTAATTTTTTTACCTGCAAAAAATGATTTTCAAGAAAGTACAAATCCTATGTTTATGGATTTTTTTCTTATTTTTTGAATACATTCTCTTATTTCAAGATTTTTTTTTAGCTTATTACAAGCAAAAACTATTTTGATTTATTTTACTTGTTTCTACAGTACCTTTTTTTGGAGTGTTTTTTATCTTTTTTTTTTTTTACAATTAACTTCATTTAAAGCCTTTAGTTCGTATCAAAAAATGAAATATAAACAAAGATTTTGCCTTTTTTTACGTGTTCTGCCAGAGCAGAAGCCCAACAGATTTACTTCACAAGTGGAGAATTACGACTATTGCTATAGTCCACCATATATATATAGCTCTATAAATTCTATATATATATATTATGAAATTACTGTGGGTCTTTTTCCTCCCGATACTAAGGACACATAGAAAATAAAGAGGGGAAAAGAGAGAAAATGAAATGATGTAGTGAAGAAAAAAGTTGAGAGGGATAGTTGAAGATACAAGAGAGGAAGGGAATCAAGAAAAACAAGAAAACATCCTAATCTGATCTAGTTGTGAGATTTGGACTTTAAAGTAAAAAAAAAATGCTTTGATAGCATTTTATTTATAATTTCAGATGTTAACAATGAATAAAAATTTTTTTTCAAAAAGACGATGGATACAGTTTTCTATATGGGATGCTAAATTTCCACTTTCATGTCAAGAAACGCAGATCCAAGAAAGGATGACTTATTATTTTAGTGTCATTCTGTCGTAGCTATCCAATGAATTTATGCCAAGAAAACGCTAAACAACATGCCAAAAACACTTGCAATTTTGAAATATAGCTACATTTAAAAACACAAGCTGCTTTTTCATCACTTTTAGCCAAAATGGTTAAGAGAAATTCCAGAACGTCTGCGCTGACAAATTGCCAGGAAGCTCCTTCTCCCCTTCAATCAGTGGGGTGAAACAGGTGGAACAAATCTTCCAAGCAATCTTACCTGGCTCTGTTGTTGTCTTTGGACTGCAGTGAAAGGAGCATTTTATAGCACCCCAAGAACAAGCAAACTTAACCCTCTTCAAAGTGATTGTGCAAGGACAAGCCCTCTGCGAAATGGTGAAGGACAAACGTGTTTTTTGGCTAGACTATCAATGCAGTGCTAATGGTGCTCTGAACAACGGACTCGTAACTCTTTTTGACTAGGAGTTTTGTACCGTTGTTTGTAACTAAAAATGTTTGGTTTTATCAAACAAGTGAGGTATAAAGGGAAAGTAAGAGTAAAAGCAACATACATTGTTTGACCAAGAAATGTTTGAAATGGCTAAAAGCAAATTAAACAGTAGAAATCTTAATAGACCAAGTTGTTAATTCAGTTAAAATTGTATGATCTAAAAATCTTTGGCTAAAAACTGTAAAACTTAGTAACCTGGCTTAAAAAGTATGGAAACACAGTTTGGCTAAAAATAAAATGAGATCTGTGTATCTTGCTAAATATTATATATGTTATTTGGCTAAGATACTTGGTTATAAGTTAAGAATAATACATTTTGAAAATTAAAATACCTACTGCTTTTGTGCTGGTAAGGCATATCTAGTTATGTGGCAACAGTGATATCTTAGAACAATCCTAAAATCCTTTTACTACAGAAACACAGCTTGAAACTACTGACTAAACATATTGAATCGTTGAAAATTGTATAAAATACATTTGACCAACATATGATTTTAGCAAAAAAATTTACTGATTCTGATTCATTTGACTTAAAGTGACAGTGTGTCGATTTTGCTGTACATCTTTGAAAATAGGTATAAAAATATTATGTAATAATTATGTAAGGCACATTAATTGCAAAATATTGGCGATATTGTAAAATATGACTTTAAAAATCTGTTTTAAAATACATAGGCGCGGGTCCTCTTTTCAGGGAAAGTCACATTAGTTGACGTCTTTACTTCTACAAGAGCCCGGATGGACAAAGCGCACGGAACACGCCCCTCAATGCAAAAAAGTTTCGCCATAAATACATTTTTACCTCTTCGCTAGTTCCAAGCGAAGAAAGACAGACTGATGTGCTCGTCATGTTGCTGCAAATAAATCATTCTCAGGGAATTGAGCGTTTGAAAACAGTACTAGTTGGACCTCCGTTGTTGAGTTTCTTACTCGAAGACACAGATACCGCATGCTTGTGATAATTTAGGTATGCACTGCCCCCTACTGGCCGAAAATTACAAACTGTGCCTTTAAATTTGTGGTTATTTATTTTGGAAAACAATTGCTTAAAAGTAGAAACCTTGCCTTTTTTAGTGGCAGTAATATTTTTATGAGTTGAATGAATAGTTTTGTTTAATTTGTCTGTCAACTCAAATGATAACTCGTATTTGTAATTTCTCTTGAGGTTTTTCACCTGTTTACTGTGTGAGAAGGTCAAATAAAAGACAATCAATTGATCATATGGCTATTTTGTTGAGTGACATCCAGGTAACATTTTCATGTGGAGGGACTGTCCTTTTCAAGTGGGGAATTGAGCAAAAATTACACCAGAACTCAACAACGCCCAAAGAACCAGAAGTTGCAGAACCCTCAATTAGGAGATCCCTCCAAATACTCAGTTCATTATTAAGAAATGTACAGATATTTGTGTTCATTTTTAGCTTTTTTTAAGTTAATTTTCTGACTTGATGAACAGATGATGGGGGGGTAAATCAGAAATTCTGCCTCCATCCACTTAGTCCAGGCGGCATTGGCAGGGATTGGATGGCAGTGTCCGCCCACAGACAGCTGTGCCCACCCCGGGAAACAGATGTAACCAAGCCGAGTGCCAGGGGCAGCTTGGCAATGTATTGACTGCAGTACACACTCCGTACCAGTCGTGGCGGTAGCGCACCAATTTGTTGTTTGCAGATCATTTATAAATCCAAAGAAGCGTCCTTTTAGGCCACTTGCATGCCAACAGTTAGTAGTGAGAAATGCAGACAAGGAAGGGAATTGTGAAGGTTTTGAACAGCAGAGGATGTTGGATTTCCGACATAGGACTTGTTGTGGACTAACTATTTAAATGGAGGACATTAACTGGACCTTTGTGGATATAAAAATACCGTTTTTATTTGAGATGGCTGTTCTGGGTTTTTAAATACATCTTTAACAGTAAGTTGTCTTTTTCATGCTTTTTTTCAGTGAATTGATAAAAGCTTAAAGATATGATTCATATCATTGACTGGTATACATTTTAATTACGAGCATACATGGGATGTTGTTGAATCTCAGCTTGTAATTTTTTTCAGGATTAGGATTTTCAAACGTTCTGGTGCCAAGCTGAAGCCCTGTGAGGTTAGGTGGACTTACTTTTAAGGTAGAAGACAGGAACTGACATCTGGTAGCAGTGAGTAAACTATATCAAAATGGTCTACAGCAGAATTGAGTGTGCCAACGAGTAGTAATTGACTCACAAGATGCACCAGTAGTGCTTAGAATAGGCGTGTTTGGAGCTTCAGAGTGATTTAAATGGATCTTTTTCTGACCGTGCCTCGACATACTTTCAGCCCCTTAGGGAATCGCACAACAGTTTCAGCAGCGATTGTCACGGATCAGTGCAAAAAGAGCAGCAAAAATAAGAGTTTTGACACAGAAAAAGTAGAACTTGTTTGTTTTCTGTTGTCATGACTCTTATTTGTACAGAGCCGGTTGTTTGAAGTCTTTTTTTCCCCTCTCATTTACAACTTATCAGCCCGACTTAACCACAACCACACTAGCTGACTTGATCAAGCCATCTCCAAGCACTTACCCCAAATGATCTTCTTAAAGAGAAAGCTTGCTAAATCACGTACACAAGCAGACACAGCAGGTTCATGACAGCAGTTCAACCACAGTTCCATTCGGAGTACAAGACAACCATTCTGATCACCGATCTAGAATGCGAAAACTATCTATCTACTTCGGACAGCCCGCCTTTAAAAGAAACTCGGCCTATAACTGATTTATAGAAAGGGTGTCAACAAAGGCAGTTTTGACCTGCAAATATATAACGCACTGTAAAAATGTGAAGGGGTTAAATAAAACTGTGCCCGCCCAGCTAAACTACCATGGCGCCGGGTTTGCATCCACTTGTCTAAACCTGCTTATCTTTGCAGGCTCACAGAAGGCTGGTGTCTATATCCAGTGCTGCGAGATGTGGGGTAAATCCTGAACACAGATACACAGGACACCCAACAACCATGCACGCTCACACTATGGGCAATTTATAGAGACCATTTAACCCAAGAGTCATGTTTTTGGACTGTGAAAGAAAGCTTGAGTGCCTGGAGGAAACTGCAGAAATACAAAGCCCGGACTTTCTTGCTGCAAAGCAACTGTGCCAATGTACAGGGGACCTGGATTGCCAACTGAAATACAAACTTTACTTTCATCTGAAAAGCGGACTTTGGATCACTGTGAACAAAAATCCAGGTTTTGTTCTCCCTCGCGCAGGTAAGTTGCTCGTAACCCACGTGGAGGATTCACCTTGATGCACCTACTCCAGCCTCAGTTAAACTCCCTAAAATGTTTGAATAATTTCTGCTCGACAATCCTTTCAAGGCTGCTGTTATCGGTTTCTGGCGCACCTCTTCATCCACCCTTTTACCTTCCTCTCAACTTGCTTGGATATAGCAGTCGCTGAACAACCAACATCATTAGTAATGATCTTTTGTGACTTACAATAACTCTCTTCCAGATATCGGTCCAATCAGCGGTCTCCATGTTTTGGGCCTACTGACCCAAGATGAGGGACCATTTACAGACTCGGGAACATTCGCTGGTGTTTTTAGCCGATTAAGGTGTGACACAAAAAGGTTCCAATATTTACATTTTTCATGATATTTTCTGACATTTTCAGCATCTTTCTAATATGGCTCATTTGATGGTTAACAACTGTATTTTGAAACTGTAGCACAAGTGGAGCGGACCAATGACAGCAGCCAACAAAGTATCTGCAGCCTTCAGCTACGGGACTTTCCGTTGCTGAAGATTTATAAAAACAAAAGTCAACCTGTTTATAACTTTTTTTTAAATGAAAAAATGCTTTAAAAGCCCAAATCCATAGCTGCTCGGCCTCGACTACGAAGAGGGAAACTACAACAAAAAACCTTTGCAGCATTCAAACAGGAGAAAAAAAAAAGTAGGACTGCTTTCGATGCACCGCATTGTGACAAACGACTCTACATGTTCACTCATTTATTCCGACTTTGATGGAAGCGAACGGGCTCCTGTTAACGTCCCGAAGCCACTCATTAACAGGAACGTTTTGCTCCCCCTCCATGGCGAGCCGTAATTAGACTGGCAAAACTGATATCCCCTTGTACCAGTCTGATTCTGGGAACATGTGTGAGAGATTTGGGGGCGGAGGGGGTGAGAGGAGCATGCTAATATGGAGCAGCTGTGCGTGGAAGAGTCAGATGCTGACGGACAGGGGGGCTGAGAGCTGCTACAAGTCCTGCTTTAACCGCTGTGGCCAATATTAAAGAGATATACGTTAAATTCTTGGCCAGGGACCACTCTGTGCGAGGACAGGGAGCTGCAGGATCATTCATAAAGATCAATGGTGGATACAGGCTGCTGATGAGTGATGGATGGATCTCACGCCTTGCAGTGTTCTCAAATCCCCTGAGTTTGTTCTATTGGGATTTTATGTAACTGAAAAAACAAAAAGCAACTTTGCAAAACAATATTGGGTTCATGCATCATCTTCTTACCCGTTTGCAACATGAACTTCCTCTCTGCTTCTCTGATCTCTTTACCTGGCCTGTCGGGTTTGGTGGAGCTTTGACAGACGCTCAAAACTTGGATGTCGTTTAATGACCAACCTTGCTTTTAATGCCAAATTTTTGCTACAATTTTAATTATACATGGGTGTAGTCTTATGTACTACAGATCTAACGGTACACATTTGTACCTAAAATAAAGAATACAGTGTCTTATATTTGCACATGTGCAGGGTGGTTATGTACTGAAGTGCACAATGCAATGTTCTGCAGCATAGCTTTAACTATAGCTACAGCAGCAATCACCAAACTATTCTGGAACATTACCATTGTTATGCAGCTACAGTAGTGAAAGAAAAGCGGGCGGAACCTAAACTTTATGGCACAGTTTGCATTTTGCACACTTTGCTGAATTACTCGACTAAAACAACCTGAAGCTGAATGTAAACATGACTGATGCTGGAGGAAAATCAGTTAAAAGCCAAATCCAGCTGCATGCAATATTCAGGCTGCACAGCATATGTGGTCCTGTCCTAAGTCCCTCTGACCAACAACTGCACACTGGACTGAATAAAACTACAACTAACCTAAGTGATATACATTTATTTTTTGTCAAATGCACAATTCATAAACCATATTGACCGTAATCCAATGGTTTTATTGTTCTACAATCATAAAAAAAAAATCTAATTTTAACAAACATCTATGGTGACAACTTTTTTCTTTGTCCTGACCAAAGAAAAACAAAATTATACTAAACTTTTTTTGTGTGTATCGTTACACCTCTATTTACCAATTAGGTGAATTCTGAAGGTTTGCTAGGCTCGATTTAATTTAGAGAAATCAGAATAAAGATGGCTGAAAACACATGCACACAATTGTTTTAAAGATTTTTGCAGATAAAAGTAATTTAAACACATCAGTTTGTCACTGGAATGCCATAATGTGGAACTAGATTACATAACTAGTTTACCATTGGCTTTAAAGTTGTGAGTCGGCTGTAGTTTTTGTTGAGCACAAGTGCCAAATCAGATTGATTTAAAGGGCAAAAGAACAGGAATGATTCATGTCCTGCTAATTCAACTAACGGCTACAATCATCAGCTTTGTGACGTCTTTAAAAATATTTTACGTTTGAGGGGATTGCATTAACCCACCCTGTGTTTTCTGCATTCAGGAGGCTGCTGATTGCTGCGGGAAGCTCCGACTTCAGAATGAACAAGTAGGACGACATGGCTGAGGAGGGAGAAGGGAAAAAAAATTAATCACAAAAAAAACAGCTGCAGATTAATTTTTACCCAAAAACAGAGCCAGCAACCGAATGATGCCATAACCGGTTCTCAGCTATTCTGTGAGGGTGGTTGAAGGAAGGGAAGGGGGACTACCACAACACAGGCAGGGAACTATGGGAGATCCCCAGTAAAGTAGCAGACATAACGCAGGTCTTCAAACTGCTGCAGCCAGGATGGGGAATCATGTGAGGAGGGAGGGAGGGAGGAGCAGGAATGCTAACAGTAATGATCTCTGACGTTAATCCAGGTACTTCCAACCTTTCGCAACATTGCTAGGAAACAGGATACTTCCATTTCCCACTGACAGAGGATCGGTTCACTTCCTGAAAATCTGCTCTTAAAAAAATCCATGAGGACAGCAGGAAATGGGACAAGGAACTCCTGAAGAAAAGCACACGTTTGGTCTGAAGAAGCGCTTCACTTGCAGCGTGTGCTCAGCCCCCAATTTAAGGGATTTATGATTTGGAAAGCCAAGGAAATGCAAGGCTAGCAGGGAACTTACTACCCTGGGGCAGGTCTTTGACTCTGCTTTAAATAATCCCTGCCATAATCCCAAGGATCCTGTATTTGTTTAGAAAAGAAAATTCCTCCAATAACCCTCTTGCCCACACAGACACAAGCACATTCTCTCTCTCAACAACAGCTGCACAGTTTCTGAGCGCTAAACCTTAGCAGTCCGGGATGCTTCAAAGTTTTTTAGTACTTCATATGTGTGTATAAAAGATGTTGTGACTTGATACGCCAATTAAATGCAGCGTTATCTACATTAAACCTTGATCCGTCCCCAGGTCCAGTGGACATATGGATACAGAGTTCCTGCATAGTAAAAACACCAGAGTTTTCCAAACTCAAGAGCTCCAAGTCTCATATATGTATGAGTGGGTGGATGAATGAATGGATGGATGAATTAATGGATGGACAGCCGGAAAATTAATGGATGGATGGACGGTTAGATGGATTAGTCAATATGATAAGGAGTAAAATCTGGAAACAAAGAGTTTTCCATATTTTATTTAGACCCGAAAGATACTGAACTTCACAGGCAGTGAAGGAACCCTGCAAATTGTTGGCTCAGTACTGCAACTCCATTTCAGATCAAAAACGTGTCCATCAATGTTATCAAACCAAATAAAACACATTAAAGCCACACTGCCAGAAACAAAACAGTCAGTCAGGATGCAACTGTTCAGTTTCATGCAGCCGGTTATTCTGAGCACAACAAGGACTTCAATAGGAATCAGAGGAGAGGTAATACTTACACAACTACACGGAATGGCCCTTGAGTGAACAAAGAGGACGGTTATTGGCCAAGGGGTAAGAAAACGGACACCGATAATCAACACGTATGCAATGATAAAGGAGTGTGAGGTGAGCCTTCTGTGTGTGGTCAGCAAATAGCGGGAGAGTGTATCCAACATGAGACAGAACTACTTTCATTTCATTAAGAGCCAGGAGAGGACGGCAGCGAGAGCCGCAGGGTGGTCAGTAATTAAGGTCAATTGGCTGCTCAGCCTTTGGCAGCGCAGATGAATGTTTATCCAGAGTGAGGCTAATTGCACTCTTATAAAAAGGCGCTGAGGGTATGGACGGATGCACAATGGAGTGCTGACTCTCACACTCCTGCACACAGGGGCCACACGCTGGGAAAA
Organism: Apricaphanius iberus; assembly: GCA_028564705.1. Classification (NCBI taxonomy): domain Eukaryota; kingdom Metazoa; phylum Chordata; class Actinopteri; order Cyprinodontiformes; family Aphaniidae; genus Apricaphanius; species Apricaphanius iberus. The sequence goes on along the minus strand of JAPXFQ010000831.1, from coordinate 392,229 downwards.
CACCAACACATCAGAGGAGAGGCAGTAATCTACTCAGCCTAGCTGCTAATGACGGCGCAGCAGCTCCACAGCCTCGGCTCTCAGTCGTCTGTGGTCGAGTGGATCCCAATAAGCGGCTCTCCACACGCAGGGTGGGAGTGGGTTTTTCCATCAGCGATCAATTAGGGGAGAAGTCATGTTTCAGGCCCAGGGGAGGGGGTGGAGTGGACGGCGGCTACAGGGTCGTAGGTTATCAGGGAATCTAGATAATAGCCTCATAGGGGGAGTGATGAGAAAAGAGCAGAAAGCTTCAGCAGAGAATGTTCTGTTCACCAGCAGGAGGCGATATCTGCCTCTAAATAAACAAACTGTCCCTGCAGCATTCCTCAACCCAGACACACGTGTCTGTAACTTCACATTGAGAAAGCAGGCCAACTTACCACCAATGTTCTGGATGAGGATAGCCATCCCAACCAAAATCTGGAGAGGGAAAAACAAGAAGAGTAAACGGCCGGGTCAAAGAGACAAAAAGGAGAAACCTCACAGCAATCCTTGAGGAGGAACTTACTTTCCCTGGTTTCTTCAAGGCTTTTTCTCCAAGTTCCTCATATGAGTTGATACCTACAGTAAAACATTAACAGAACCAGCACCAATCAGTTGATGCAGATGGACACTTTTTTAAAATTTCATTCAGGGCAACATATTCAATGACAAAATATTATATATTAAATCTATTCAAGAGTTTTCTGTATTCATCTTAAATTAGGAACTACAACCAAAAACATCCATCAAAAGGCAAAAAAAATTTACAGAAAAAAAATCTTAATCTGAAATTTGAGGCCTGTTTTCTAATGACACAATAATTCGAGCGTTTTTATATATCGGAATTTTAACGATTTATTGAGGCAGTTTTTGTGTTAAATCCTTTATTAAAATCCAGCATGTTTAGTTTATTATTCAGCAAATTAAAAAAACTGTGAAATAAATTATTTTGTATATTGTTATTTAACAAACATTTATTTTCATGGCCTCCATAGATCAAAAAATGAGTTTTTTTCATGTTTATTATTTAGATTTAACAGTCTAAAATCATTTGAAATTATGTTTGTCAAGTTAGGTTGTTTTGTTTGTTTCAAGCTTTCTTTAAAGTTAAAGACTATCACAAATTTTCTAAGTATTTTGTAAAACTATCCGTAAAAATGATAGCTTTAAATAATTTTGTAGATTTGTATAATTATAGTATAATTATGACTTTTTCTTGTAATGTGGCTTGAGATGCCATCTGTTGTGAATTGGTGCTATATAAAATAAACCGAACTGAAAACATTTTTGGGTTTCCTTCCAAAAGCTTCTCACATTAGTTTACTGGATTTTTGGCCCATTCCTCCAGACACAATTAGTGTAACGCGCTTACACAACTTTTTAGCTCCACCCCTAAGTGTTCCTATGAGACTGAGGTTTGGACTTTATGAGGGCCACTCCATGGACTGTGTTGTCCTAAAGTCAATTTGTAACTCATTTGGTTGTATTTTTACTGGAGGCAAAAATATGTCCAAGCTTCAACATTCTGGCTTTAGGATTTCCAAATGACGTCCTTTCCTTATGATGCCAGCTTGCAAGCAGTTAGCATCCTTTTCATTTTTTTTCCACAGGTAACAATCGCAAACATTGAAAAAAAAAACGTAACATTAAATGTTAGTTTCGTCAGACCACAGGAAACATCTCCAAAAGTTAAGGTCTTTGCTAGCTATCGAGTCTTTTCTGTTGCTTTTAAAGTAATGCTGCCTTTCTTGCCGAGAGGCCTTTGAGCTCATGTTGTGCTGGATTTGTTTTACTGGGGTTCACTGCAGTGACCATCTTCAGCCAGCATCTTTAAAAGGTATTTTACTTTTGTTCATGTGTCAAATTGCAGATTTTGAACCAAAACACGTCATGTCCAAGGCACACAATTCATCTTTTTCCTGAAGGGTACGATAGTTGGACACACCGACAGTTTTTATACACCGCCTGGAAAAAAAAGTAATTACTTGCATTTATCCAAGCAAATAGATAGGATCCTCGTATGAAACCTAAATGTTAATTATTATTAAATTTAATTAAAGCCTGTTTTATACTTTTACTTAAATACTAATATTAACAATGTCACTATTATGTCTACTCCTTTACAAAGACTGTAAAAAGAACATTGTATAAGTTGCATTCTAAAGAGATATTTGTGGCTGAATGCCGACCCACCATTCTCATTTTACTTTTGCGTGTACTTTAATCTGTTTAATGCATTCGCTGTTTATGCCTGTTATTCTTTGGGTTTCATTACTATTCTCATTAATACTGCTTCCATGCTGCTTTTACTCTATATTGGATTAATTTGCTGCCTTAGTCATATGTCATTGTTGTGTATGTGTTCCATAATGCTTTTATGTCCCCTCTAGGATGCCAAACGTATAACTGGCTCAGGACAACAGATGAAAACTAGCCTTTGGCTAACTCTGGCATGTTTCAGCGAGTCTGATGTTAACATGCACTGTCCTGATTGACAAATAAAACAAATTGAAATCTGGAGAATATTGCTCTGATTGTGGGTGTCGATCACTTGAACGTTTAATGGAATCAATTTTAAAAAAAACGTAGAACTTCAGGCTATGTTAGATAGTATCGGGTATTAGTTCATCGATACCATAAACTGATGATTAAAATGTGGAACCTCTGCAATATTTTCAGGAAAAATTTACTGTTGAGGCCATTTTTATTAATATTTTATTTTTTAAGTTAATTGACAATCATTTGCTGTAACAAGCGGAGAAGAAAATGAAACCTGTCTTCCAATTCATTAAATTTTTTTGTACTTTGTATCAGCAAGAACTCAGATCCAAGTATTGGTAAAAAAAAGTGGTAATGTTGCATCCCCGTTAAATGGTGAAAGTGAGAGCATTTCCACTCTCTCAGTTCAATAAGAACCCAAGGGATTGAGACCGAACAGCAGTGTAGCTTTAAGAAACCCATTGAGAATAATGGGAGAAGAGGGCCTCAATTTGCAAGGGACATTGAAGTTTGTACTCTGGAACAATTAAAAAGGCCTGATGTGTCCAGAATTACAATCTTCCAGAGTGATGGGCGCATCGAGAGAGGCAGATGAAGTTGCACACCCATGATGCTTAGAGGGGGGGCTGTGCTATGATCTGGGGTTGCTGCAGTTGGTCAGATATAGGTTCAGCAACAATATGAGCCCAAAGAATGAGGACTGCTGACTACCTGAAGATACTGAAAGACTAGGTTACTCCATCAATTCAAATTCAAAAATACTTTATTAATCCTGGAGGGTAATTAAATATTATTGGAACTAATTTTCTAAGGTTCTTTAAAGAGTTGTTGTGAACGCTGATGGATGTAGGCAGTAAGGATCTCCTGAAGCGGTCAGTATTGCAGCTGTTCTAAAGAAGCCTCTGACTGAAGTCAGTTGTACCGGAGTCTCACTAAGAGAATGCTCGGGGTTTTGATTTTCTTGACTTTATGAAAAAGAAATCAATGGATTTTTTCTTCTTCATCTAAGATGACCACGCAAGGATTCATTGGAGCTCAAATTTGTACAAGAGTGGTTCAAGGAGCATGAGACGTCTTCTTCACACATGGGTTGGCAGAAGAATCCATACTTCAACCTCATCGGGGGTGTTTGGGATGTGTTGGAGTGAAACATTCCCAAAAAATTATTATACCGTTCTAATGTATCTGTATCGGTTCTCTAACAGATTCACTGAAACAATACTTAAATGTGGAAATTCTACAATAATTTCACAAACAACGTTTATTTTTCACTTGAAATTTTAGTGATGTGGTTATTTTAATCAATATTTTATTTTCTAACTGAATAATTTGTTGTAATATGCAGAGAAAAAAAAAACTGTCTTCCAATTCATTGCGTAGAAGTATTGGCACTGGTACTCTGTATCAGCAAGTACTCAGATCCAAGTATCGGTATCGTATCGGTTTGAAAAAAGTGGTATCATTGCATCTCTACTTTGAAGGCATAGGAATTTAAAAGCCATATTTTATGGGATTTAGCACACAGAGATCATTTGAATAATCCCAACTAACCCGAAACAAAAAAAAAGTTTTATCTTGTTTGATAGTGAAAAAAACCTACCTTGTCTTTTCAAATAGTGAAAATAAATATTTAGTTTTAATAACCTGTCTGAATAAAAATGTTAACATATGAAGCAAAAGGAAGTGGGTGGGAAAGGGGGAAATATTTCTGCATGCACATTTTGCGTGTCTTTAAATTGATTTGGTGGCAATCTACAGCCAGCACGTCCCACCATTGTCTCTCCATTTTATCTTGTCTATGGGCTCCTTTGACCCTTTTGTGCTTGTTAGTCAAGCATCACCTGACTAGGTCCCAATCAGGACTTGAGTAATGACTGAAAACAAACAATATTTTTGTAGCAAACTGATTAAATCTGGAGTAAAGGAAGAGCGACTCAAGGTGTGAAGTCTATTTTCTCACCTGTTTGGTCACAAAGCTTCAGGAGCAGATGGATGGAGTATGCTGCAAGACTGGACACCAGTATTAAAAGGATGCTGGGAAGAAAATGAGGGCACCAACTGATGAGCATTAAGCATTTTTAAAGGGAAACTGGTGCTGGTGGTAGGAGCCTCTCTTACCAAAACCCAACTATTCCTGTGCTGGCCATTGCGTAAGCTAGACCCAGTATCCCGCTGCCCATGATTGCATTCATCAGGTTGAATACAGATGAGGCAAAAGAGGCTCCAGTGGCTCTGGTCTGGACCGATCCCTGTGCATACAGAAATAAACATAAGTAAAGCTGCAGGAGCAAAGACAAACCACTAAGAAAGAAATGTGCTCAGAGGATTCCTCCTGACACTACAAGGAACAACTGGCCTGGTCTGATGATGGATGTCATAAAACAACACTGCAGGGGCATTCAGGATCAGGGGATGGAAATGGGAATGGAAGGGGTGGGATTTAGGCTGCTTGGCTGCAGGACAGCTGCCTGAGCTTGGGATAAGGGGAGCTGCCCAAACCGCTTGACCTCTCTAATGGGGGATATCCTGGACAGGACAAGTGGCAACTCTGGTGTCAGTGTCACAACTAGCTCGGATTGACCTGCAGGCCGCTCTGTCGGATTCACCCTGTTACAGCACTGAAAGGCAGGAAGTATGACGCTGCACCCAGTTGGAGGCGAATACAGACCAGCTGCAAAGTTAAACCAAACACTAGCACAGGCAATATACTTTAAACATAAAAAAAAACATGCAGAGAGGTGCATCTGAAACAAGCTCATAACCTCTGAGTCACACTTAAGTCCAGAGAACACTCAAAGAACTGATGTCATCAAATATCAATATGAGCAACATTGAAATGGCAAAATGTAGCTGGGATAGAATACTTTTAAGTGAAATGCATTGAAGCTCTGTACTTAAAAAACAGATCTGGCCAGTTTGTTGACTTTTCCCACCTGACAGAGATTTTACTGACCCAGATAAACAAAGCGGTAAACTGAGGGGTCATCAAATTGACCAAAAGGGAGGAGTAGGGTCAATGTAGCTTAACTGCAAGCGATGCCGTCATCAAAGCATTCCTAATAATGTGTGAGGATAAGACTAATGGGTCATTAATCTAGGAAACATGTTCATTGTTTAATTTGCTGATTAAAATAATCAGCTTGAGCTTCTTTCTTTCTGAACATCTCCAACTGATAAACACAGATTCTCATGTTGCATCACTCGTCACGACACGAACCCAGAGGCTCCACTTTACCAAAAAACAACTGAAGAGACTGTTCACGTTAAAGCAATAATACATTTTATTTAAACAAGTTCTGATCTTTTTCTTTTATGTAAATATTAACAGTGGAGATAGACAAGATTTCTAAAAGCACACACACACACACACACACACACACACACACACACACACACACACACACTTTGCTATATTTGACCCTCAGTAGGTAAACTCATTATATAAACAGCAGAGCACAGAGCAGTACATTTAAACTGCATTACCATTATTATTATAATATTTTACATCACTGTTATTACTTTACATTTTTTTCCATTTTGTATTTAATCTGCTGTGGAGGTATTATTATTATTATCATTATTATTATTATCATTTGCTTGCAGTGTGGGAGTGAACTCTGACTGCAGGGAGCTGCTGACAGAAGCAGAAAACTCAAGTGAAACTAAAAACTAAAGGGAAAAAAAAGAGAAGTCCACTTCATGTGATATTGACCATAAAACAGAGACAAAGCACTAATTCATCCCTAAGTTTCTTATTTTACAGATAAAAGCCCGGGGACAGACAGTAGACGAGCAAGTTAAATACTCACATTTCCCAACAGAGGAGTCCTCTCGCTGACAGGTGAGCCTCTTTCATGGAGCCTGGAGTAAAGATCCGCCTGCTCGCTGCTGTTGATGCTCATTGCGAACAGATAATAACGCGCAAACAGCTTCGTTCCTGTGTTTTATGAGCCCATGTTCTCCCGAAGCCTCTTTAAACGCGCCTCTTATCGGTCGGTCAGCTGATTACTGCTGATGTCGCAGAATCCCCTTCTTCTTCTTTTGGTTTCAGCCCCAGCTTGCATACAAAAAAGTTGCACTATTACAACCTCATGGATCATATTTCCACAGCCTTTCAAAAAAACAAACAAACAAACAAACAAAACTCCCATACCCTCCTAATAAGACCCATTTTCTAAAGAATCGAAGTATATTTTCCTTCCTTTCAATTTTTTTAAAAATCTATCTACTTTTTTGTCGCACTTTCAATGTCACACAAATTCTGACCAATCACAAAACGACGTTTAACGAGCTTGACCAATCACCAGGCATCTGGCGTCGATTTTAGATGACGTAACTGAAGCATGCCTTTGAACGAAGGATGTTGAGGTGAGAACTCAATTTCAACTCAATTTTTAAACTTGAAGCGATAAAAATCTCTGTTTTGAATTAAAATGCATGTTATTATGAGAGTCGCCGTCCTGCTAACTCACTTAAAGACCGCACTCTGTAAGAAGCAGCGTTACAGAACGGTTTGCTTTGTGATTTACCATAATGTCGAGAAAAGAAGCAGCTAAATCCGGGTCCCTTTTATCAAATTTACAATAGAATAATACTGTTTTATAATGGAATCTATCATACCCTGTAACTGTTAACTATATCTAGTAACACAATATTGGTATTTACAAATGCAGTTTTTCCCAGACAAACCGGGAACTGTTATCCTTACTAACACTGACCTATATGGGGAAATCTGATGCTTTGTTCTCTTTTGTAATAATAGAGATCTTGTAAATAGTAAAAAAAAAAAAAAAAGTAAATCAACCAACTTTATTCACATTTCTTTTAATCTTATACTGGGTTTGAATAAATACAGTATTATTTCTCTGATGTTGTACATTTGCTTTTAATCTTATTTATTCTTGTTTGTTTTTTACCTTTATGTGAATATCCATTATCATTGACTTGATGCTGTGACATCTGAATTCCCCAAAATGTTGATGTTTCTATGCGATTGTAAACCTGATAATACATTACTTTAAATATTTAAGGGTGCGGAGGAGTTCTATGTAATGATTTTGTTATCCGTATTAAAACTTATAAAGATACATTCAGACGTGTTTACTCCAAAATACATACATTTATATTTTTACAAGAATTAGAGAGTTTTTGAGATGAATTCAAACACAAAGAAGTTGTAACTTGCTTCCAAAATACAAGAAATACAAGAAAAAACGATGATGTAGAAAATACTTCAGAAACTTTGAATAATAATACATACGTTTGAATAAAACAAAAGGGCAAAGCAAAACAATATGAGTGTTCACATAGGGTGTGTGTATGATTTTAGGTACTTTGCCTCACAGGCTTTTGTGTATTATAATAAACTACAACAAAGAACAGAAAATTAAAATGTGTATTTATTAATTTCTGTAAATGGTCACAGTGTTCTCTCTTAAGTAAAAAAGGATGCAGAACTGATCAAAAAGATTAAGATAAATGTAGATATTTAAAACAATTTCAATGAACAAATACAACTTGCTTGTTCAGACCTCACAAAGCATTCCTAAAAACATGGAGAAAAAACCTCTACCCATGTTTTCATATCAAAGTTATGTTGCAGGTTGCATAACAGCTGAGTGATGCATTCCTTCAACTCACTGATTTGGAGATTTAAAAAAAGGATTTGACAACAAAATCGATTAGACTTTTAAATGTATTAAATGTGGTCTAAACAAAAGTTATACATTTCATTATTATGTAAAAATAAAACAAATTGTATGTGATTACATCCTGGTAATTTCCATGTATTAAATAAAGAGTACGGGTCTCTAGATGATGAGATGAAATGGATAAATAAGTACTCTTTTTGCCCCCTCAGCACATCTTTATCTCTCATGTTTTATGGTCCTGTGTAAAAAAAGAAATAAAAAAAAGATCTAAAGTTGGAATTCAATATCAACCTAAATAGACGAGATTTGTGATTTCTAATGAGAAATATATACCAATTAAGTAACATAACTAAATTAATTATCAGGCTACAATTAAATATCATACAGGCATCAGAACTGAAGATATTTTTTACGTCTGCCGTTTCCTGCTCTGTCAGCGTATTTAAGCACATTTATCAGCAGGATACTATGAAATCTTATTGAACTGCAGTTGTTCTTGTTATGTCACAGAGTGGTTTCGTTACAAGCAGCAGATTGAAATCAGACCAAGAGCCTGTGTGACAAAAATCTGATGTTGATGTGCTGTAGTTATATCTGAGGCCATACTAAACTGACAGCACAGTGTTTTAAAGCACAGATAATTGCTCCGAGGCTGAAACTGAAGTCCACGTGCTTGCTTTCTTATTGCTATTGATGTTTTGTACTTCAGTGCTTAACAGCCTCAATCTTGCTTCCTTCTGCACCAATACTTCTTTCAGCAAATGTGTACACAAATAGAGGAACTAAAATTCCTTTATTTACCCTACATAGCTTCAGATGGCCGCTTCATGTAGGCCAGCATCCTTAATGTACAGTTGACACGAGATATTTTCTGTATAAAGATATGTATCCTCTTTTCTTTTATACTCATGGATATTATTCAGATTTTTCCTCTATCAGTTCCAAACTAAATGCAAACATAAAAAGGTGTTAGAAATTCAGAGTGCTTTTATAATAAAAACACACATACAAGTCATGTTTTTACTCATTTTATCACACGCAGACCTCAACTTAGCTCCTCAGACATCAATAAAGCAACTTCAAGCATGGGTATTCGTAATGTAGTGGTTACATTTTTGTTTGATATGAAATAAATATTGAGTTTAGCACTTGGACTTTTCAGTTTGATGGAATTAACTTTTTGTTAAACTGGATTTCTAAAGTGATAATTTAGAAATTAGGATCAGATTTTTCATCTTTTTCTCTTGCTCCTTAACAGATTCCTCTCCAGATTTCAAAGAAGGCTCGATTCTGCTGCTGTGCTCCAGAGTTTTCTCCTGCAGATATCGTACAGTTCTGGGTTCATTGGGAGGACCGTAATGGATCCCAAACTGTACCGACCCCCTCCCGAGGTGCGCGGTATGACCTGTCTGGACAAAGACGCCTTCACGCAGAACATCACGGTTCCAGCTCTACAAGTTCCAACAGGGGTCTTAAACAAAGTCATCAAGAGCCTAAAGAAGTCCACTATCCAGCGCCCAGGTGTGCATCGAGTGGTTCAAGACAAAGAGGAGAGTAGTGGTTTCCGGTTGGTCCTTTTGGACCCCCACAGAGTGTTGTCGGCGAGTTCGTTCAGTGAGGCTGAAGCAGAGGCCCTCAGGTCGTTTGGGGTCTCTGAGGAGCTGCACCAGTACGAGCTGAAGCTGACCTATGACAACCTGAAGACTGAGGAGGTACTGGAGGCGGTGCTCCCTCGGGGCCAAGATGTGACGTCATCGTTCAGCCGGGTGGGACACATCGCCCACCTGAACCTGAGAGACCATCAGCTGGCGTACAGAAACCTCATAGGTAAGAGGCAGAGAGGTAGCTGGCTCCTAAACAGTAGGGGGCGGTGTTGTATCCAAATGCATGTCACAAAGTTTAGATTTTTAAATAAAACAAAGTGAGGCAGGTGTGTGTTAAACATGCCAAATCTCTAGTCTAGAGCGATAAGCAAAGCATCAAACAAGGCTGGATGAGGACACACACTGCTCTAGTCCATCATGCACAGTGAGCAGTTTGTGTAAGTAAGGGAGGTTAAACATCTCTAAAGCTCCTTGTTGGAGAAAAGAAGCAAAGAGCAGCATCACCAAGTCTTCATAACAACCAAGAGATGCTGTCTGAATGCAAACTCGATGTTCTTGATGAAGAAAAGGCCCTCTGTAAAATGAGGCATCAGTCATCTCTTACAAGTAAAAATATTTTTTAAAGTCGCAATTTTGTCTAACTAAACAATATTTTCTGTGACATTAACCTACAAAAAATTTTTTGTAAGAATTTGAAAATTTTCTTTTTTTAGCCAACAGTAAAGGATGTTTGCTGTATTTTATCTACAAAACTGTGTTCTTTTTTTCTGCTCTTTCCTTCGTAGGTCAGGTAATTATGGATAAAAACCCTGGAGTCACATGTGTGGTCAACAAGACAAACGTAATCGACTCAACTTACCGAAACTTCAAGATGGAGGTGCTGGCTGGAGAGGAAAACATGGTTGCCAAAGTATGCAGCGTTATTTTATGTCAATGATTCCACATTCAGCAATCACACAAACACAAAGCAATTTTCAAATGATATTTATGAAACGATAAACTGACCAAAAACCTGGCCCTGTAAGAAAAACTAATAACATCCGTGTTAAATTATTAACTAACTCTTATATAAATTAAATAACTTTAGGTCTGTGGATTAAATAAATCAACCAACTGAGAACATAAAGAAAGGGGGAAAAAACCATCTCAAAAAGCAGCACATCAGCCCTGATTTAAGACGTTAGGAACAGATGAGAAAGCTATTGTCATCTGTCCGTCTGGAAAGAGCTATTAAGCCAAAAAAATGATTGGGATCATCCAGGAGGTTACTAAAGAACCCAGAATTACCCAGATCTAAAAGACCGCTTGCCTAACCGGAGGTCAGAGTTCATGATTTATTAATAAGAAAGAGAGAATGTGTAAAAACGGCATGTATAGGGGCAGAAAAGAAGCACCACACCAATATGATGATGCGTTTTGTGCTGGTCTGCAGCTTCAGGACCTGCACTACTTGCTTTAAACATCAATTCTTCTCTCAACTTGGAAGATCCTGAAGGATTAGCTCCAATCATAAGTTCATGACCTGAATCCAATTCTGCTTTAAGAGGTAAGATCCATTTCTAAAGACCCTCCAATGTGGTGGGATAATTAGGGTAGATGATTACCTTCCTAAAAACTCAAATACTGAACTATGACCTCAAATCCCAAAGGAGTTGAAAAGGAGGCTTCATGGATGCAGAGTAGAACCTAAGAGAAGAGGGAGGAGGAGGAAGTTCAAACCATCTGTTCCATCGATCCTTAATGGACAAAGGATCATATCCCCGTCTCCAACATCTAACTGTATGGCCAGTAAGATCTGAAGAGGAGCAGCAAAAGCAAATGAGGTGGATTAGGAGCCCTCGCCAACAAATACTGGTGTCATCCAGGACATGTTATGGAACTTACCTGCTGCCTTAAAATGTAACTGTTATCATGGCATGGTAGTCATGACACTGTCATACAGCAACAGTCTTCAGTCAGAGGCTCCTCCAGCATCACCATCAACAATGGATATTTGATACTTGAATATTATGAGTTATGACATTATTTAATTTCCCTTTTAGATAACGTATTTTTCAATTGAACAAAGTTGTTGCTGCTAAGGGCTGCAAAACCTTTTTTTACATTCTCACATTGTGGCAAGTTTGTTTAGAAAGCCGCCCTTAATAAATGAAATATGGTCTCAAGTCTGTTTAAAAATGTGGAAATGACATTTACGCCTCCTTCTCTGCCCTTGTAGGTGAAAGAAAACGGCGTAACATATGAGTTTGACTTTTCCCGTGTCTACTGGAACCCCCGGCTGAGTACAGAGCACCAGCGGGTGGTGCAGCTCATCAGACGTGGCGACACTGTGTTCGACGTGTTCGCAGGGGTCGGACCCTTTGCCATCCCAGCCGCCCGCCTCGGCGCCAGCGTCCTAGCCAACGATCTCAACCCGGAGTCATACAGATGGCTGCAGCACAACTGCAAACTCAACAAGGTGGAGAGCAAAGTCCAGACCTACAATATGGACGGCAGAGACTTCATCCGCGGGCCCTTAAAGCAGAAGCTGCCCGCTCTGCTGAAGGGGGAATCTGGGGTTCACGTGGTCATGAACCTGCCTGCGCTGGCTTTGGAGTTTCTGGACGCTTTCCGTGGCCTCCTGCAGCTGGAGCCTCTATGTGAGCAGAACCTCCCCACCGTACACTGCTATGGCTTCTCTAAAGATGACAACCCAGAAGCGGACGTGGTGGAGAGGGCTTCCCGTAGCCTGGGATTCCCACTGGAGAACAAGTGCTCTGTACATTTTGTGCGCAACGTGGCACCCAACAAGGACATGATGTGTGTGAGGTTCACAGTCCCTAAAGAGGTCCTTTTCAGCAGCGAGGAAGTAAAAACAGGTGAGAAACAAACCTGCATACACTGCAAACGTTTCTAATCAGTCCTGGAAAAACAAGAAAAAAGGTTCTGAAAGTTTAATCAGAACATTTGCTCATTTGTTTTTTTTTTAATGTAATTCAATGTTGAAATTGAATATTTTCATTAAAGTAACAAAAGAATAGAACAGATATCAAATAAAACCACTTAGAGGTATTAAAACGGATCATGTTTTCCTGTTATTTCAATGGGCTACACAATTATCAGCATCTCTAATGGAGATTTATTTAAAATCCTCTACATGAATTTAGGCACTTTGAACTTTTTCAGATGATTTGTTTCCTTTTCACAGAGAAAACTCCAAGCAACCCAAAACCTGTCTCTGCAAACCAGACGAGAACATTCAGTGCATTTATAGGTCCAATTATTCTAAGCCAGGAGAACCAAATGTATATACAGCAAGCGGACATTTTTTCTAAGTTCGTAGAAAACATGGAACATTTTAATCATATAGTTGTGTTTCTGGTTACCGTTTTAGGCAAAGTTATTTGAATAATACTCGGAAGACATCCTTAAAGTTGCATATGGCTCTACACTTGAGGAAAAAAACAGGCATCCCATAATGTCATGTAATCCTGGCTACAGGAAGCAGTTTTGAGCAAGCTTGCAGCGTTCGCTGGGTTGCGCTTGTATTGATCCCGTTCACACCATAAACACTCCTTTATACGATTTCGATGGAGTTGTTTTTTGGCTCTACTTCCTAATGTGACTGACTAAGCTAAATTCTACACAAAAAGTACCAAGGGGTGAACAAACCAGAGTTTAAGTGGACTAAACACACCTTAAATGGGAGGTTCTTTTTTTATTTTATTTTTTATTTACCTGGACCTTATTTTTACCATTTATGCGCATTTACTAACTCAGACAAGTTTGGAGCCACTGTGAAGTTTATATCCAGTTGCGAGACGTTCTGAACTCACAGGGGAATATCGCTAACTATTAATAAAAAAACATTTTTTAAATGAAGGAGTTTTGGGGCAGAAAATATATTATTTAAAGTTGGCTCTTCGCCTTCCTTCATGACCAACATTATATGGATATACGCTAGCGATGCACCGAAAATTCGGTCACAGAAAATTTTCGGCCGAAAATGACCCAAAAGCGCATTTTTGGTTTTCGGCCGACAGACCTAAATCACAGAAACAACACAGCCGAAACTTTATTAATTTATATTGTGAATTGTTGTTATGTCAGTGCTAAATAAATATCTTCATAGTTTTGTAACTGATTTATTGCAATGCCTTGATTTTAGTGAGGTTTCAGTGTTTCGGTTTTCGGCCTTATTTTTCTTTATTTTCGGTTTTTGGCCAAGAGTTTTCATTTCGGTGCATCCCTGATCGCGACTGGATATAATCTTCTCCCAAAGGACTCGAAGTGGCTCCAAACATGTCTGCGTGAGTAAATGAACAGTAAATGCTAAAAATAAGATCCAGGCTGAAAAAAAAAACTTTTAAACTTTGAAAGTAGCTGCAGAATAGTTTAATTATCATCTTTTTTCCTTTATCTTTGCCGACTAGAAATTAACACACATCTTAAAAGGGAGTTTTTCCTCTCCACTGTCGCTTCATGCTTGCTCAGTGTGTGGGATTGCTGAGAAGTCATGACGCAATCTTCTGTGGTTCTCTAATTCCTAGAATAAACATTGTATTGTAATAATTTTTCTTGTAAAGTGCCTTGAGATGACATCTGTTGTGAAATGGCGCTATATAAATAAACTGAATTGAATCTAACGTATGTTAATGTCCTATCGTCTTTTCCATTGTAAAGAGTGTCGCATCATATTTATACTCCAGTAGAAAATATTTGCACCCTGATCTATTTATTAATAGTAAGGCATTTTTCTAATGTAATCTTGTTTTATTTTGTGGAAGTGGCTGCGTGTAACAGTTAAAAGCCCATACATCATTTACAGTTTATTCACTTTTTTACTTCTTTCTGCTAATATTTGTAGCTTTCAGAATATCTGGATACTTTAAACAAAATGTTGAACTTTTTTCATTTGTGTTCACAGAATTGTCTGAGGAACCGGCCCCAAAGAGACCAAAGCTCGAAGACTCTCCAAATTTAACATGATTCTATTTCAGCTTGTCTGTTTATTTTTAGTTCACTCTATGTAAACATTATTTTAGGAATTTAAGTTAAAGTTCAAACTTTCAAACCATGAGCTTCATGCTCCTAAATTGATTATTTTGTTCTTAAAATTGGCTGTTCATGAACACTTTTTAAATAAACCCACATGAGAAAATGTTTTTCTTGTTTTATTAAAAAATAATAATAGAAAACAAAAAAAATTACAGGAATTCTCATCAAAATCAAGTGAACATTAACACAGAGATGGTGACACCATATTTGGGAAGGGAGGGAGGGGAGATGTGGTGGATTCAGCCTTTCGGAGGGAACAGCCCACTGAAAGCATCCTGGATGGCTCGATAACATGCCAGAGCTGAGGTGTATCCTCCTGCTGTGTCCTGAGGCATGGCAGTCCGGACGTGGTTCAGATACCTGAGAAGACAGAAGACGTTACTCAATAAACAATAAAAAACATGTCAACTCAGACTGAGCCAAACGCTACTGAAAAAAGACGTTAAAAAAAATCAACCCGTTCAAAACCCTTTTGATGGATTTTTTGGACCAATTGAGGTCACCAAACGGTAGAAGACCTAATGCTTAAAAGCTTCACCAACACAGCCTGAGTGGTGACCATGAATACCCCAGATCTGACGTCTCACCCACCGTTACTGCTTTCCTCAAAGTACTTGAAAAGCAAAGTAAAAAGCATCTTATGACATAAAAATCCAGGAGCGATCATAGTTTGGAAACCTTGAATGGGCAAAGCAAGTTTAGTTAGAAGATTGTTTTATCTAACAATGATACATTATACATAAATGAATGTATTATTAATTGGAAGAAAATTTGTTTCCATATAGGGCTGAGTTTGCTTTCCACTTTATAATCAACATCTTCACATAGAAGCTGCATCCATGTTTAGTTTTGTTAACTTTAAAGTGACAGTGTGTAGTTTTTGCAGTACATCTTTGAAAATAGGCATTAAAATATTATGTAATAATTACGTAAAACACATTAACTGCAAAATATTGACGATATTGTAAAAAATTACTTTAAAAATCAGTTTTAAAATACATTGACGATGTGCTAAACATCACTAAGAAGCGTTCTGTGTTTTATTTTTTTTGCTTGTCGTTCTGTTTTCCTTTTGTCAATTTGGTTTGGGAATCACTTGACAGACGCTGAAGAGGACCGTCCCCGAGAGCAGCACAGAGTTGAATGGAACCGGAGCTATTTCTAATAGCCATGAACCGATCCACTTTTCATTTCTGATAAATATATGTAAGGTTCATAATCTAACGATACCGATCCAAAATTGTGCCGTGTGGAAAAGGCACCAAGTATGCAACGATACCAATATATTCAAACCGATACGATACCAATACTTGGATCTGAGTTCTTGCCGATACAGAGTACCAATGCCAATACTTATATTACACAAAAAAATGCAAGAAATTGGAAAAGGTTTTATTTTCTTCTCTACTTGTTACAACAAACGGTGAATTAGAAAAAAAATATATTAATAGTGACCACAAAACTAAAATTTCAAGTGAAAAATAAAAGTTTTCTGTGAAATTATAACGGTTTCCACATTTTAAGTATCCGTTAATGGTATCGTTTAACTTTAACCAATACCGATACAGTACATAAAGATGGTATCGGCTCCAGTACCAGTGCATCCCTAATTTCCAAGCACTTCCCTTTGAAGAAAATGACAGGATTTCGACACACAAATGTAGCCTTGGAGACCCTTTCTTTAAATTAGTATCCAATATGAAACTGTTTCATTTCCTATGAGCTTCTTTTTACTAGCAAAAGACAATTAAGATTAAGCGTTTAACTCATTTCCTAGAGATACAGTACAGACCAAAAGTTTGGACACACCTTCTCTTTCAATGCGTTTTCTTTATTTTCATGACTACATTGTAGATTCTCAAGGGCATCAAAACTATGAATGAACACATGATGTATGGAATTACTGTATGTACTTAAACAAAAAGGGTGAAATTACTGAATGCATGTGTTATATTTTAGATTCCTCAAAGTAGTTACCCTTTGCTCTGATTACTGCTTTGCTTTCTCTTGAGCTTCAAGAAGTAGTCACCAGAAATGGTTTTCTAACATTCTTGAAGGAGTTCCTAGAGATGCTTAGTACTTGTTCGACCTTTTGCCTCCACTCTGTGGTTCAGCTCACCCAAAAACATCTCCATTGGGTTAAAGTCCGGTGACTTTGGAGGCCAGGTTATTTCATACTTTTTTTGTCAAAGTACTACATAATTCCATATGTGTTCATTCATAGTTTTGATGCCTTCAGTGAGAATCTACAATGTCATGAAAATAAAGAAAACGCACTGAATGAGAAGGTGTGTCCAAACTGTTGGCCTGTACTGTATAAGAAGGATAAATATCAAGCGCACTAAATGTGTGATGAAATTATTCCCAGGGATGGCTATAGGGAGTTATTCTTAATAGATTTATCAGTAAATCAGAGGATTGATTATTTAAAAATATATAGTTTATCATCCGCTACTTTTTTTTTAAAGATATCTTTGTTTTCCAAGAGCTGACAGATATATCGAGCCAGAGCAGCTTTTTTAAATTCTGAGCAAAGCCGAAAAACAGCCAAGCTTCCTCAGTTATGTGTGCCCAGTCTAATCCTCTGTCTGCA
This sequence comes from Apricaphanius iberus, assembly GCA_028564705.1. Taxonomy (NCBI): domain Eukaryota; kingdom Metazoa; phylum Chordata; class Actinopteri; order Cyprinodontiformes; family Aphaniidae; genus Apricaphanius; species Apricaphanius iberus. The sequence goes on along the minus strand of JAPXFQ010000831.1, from coordinate 374,824 downwards.
CAATCTTTATACAACAAAGCTGAAAAAGTAACATCCTAAAGTAGCTTAGACAACATGAAGGCTTTCTCCTTAATGCCCCCACGTCTGGCGTTTCTCTGGAAGATAGCTCTAAAGCCCTCACACGAGTCTGGCTTCGTGGCCCCCGGTTCCTTACGAGCTGAGGAAACTTCAAAGATGATGAGAGTATGGGGAGCGCAGACAGCACTCCGTGATTTCTGGACCCATTCGAGCTGCTTCAGAGAGTAACCCAACACCTGCGGGGAGGCTCGCTGAGACTGACGGAGCGGGACAGGAGAGGTGTTGCTCCGTCTGGAAGCTGGAGAAATCGTTTAACTTTAACGCTCCTGCTGCAGAGAAAGATATCCAAACTAGCACGATCTGACGTAAAGTCAAACCAAGAGAGTGAAAGTCAGAGGAACGACACAGAATACCAATCAGATCTGACCACTCATCACCCACTAGAGAAACAACACAGCAGCCCCAGTGATTAATAATAACTTCATTAAGCCCGCGCTGCTGTAGCCTGTCCTTCAGAGCACTTGAGGGAGGTCTTCTCATATGGCTTCCTGCATCAGATGAGTGCTATCTATTGATTATATTGTACCGGGCCTTTTTAATGGTGAAAAAAGTGGGCTATTTACGGCCCGCCTAAGTCTGCTCTTCCTGCTAATCTAATCCCCAAGCTACTCATGTGGTCATTCCTTCCAAGAAAGCTGAGAGCTCTGTGTAACTTTATACCTGCAAGCCCCCGAGGAGAGGGAGAGCCAGAGGAGAGCGTGAAGGAGAGGAAGAGTGCTGCAGACGTGGGGGCGGGCGGGGGTGTACGATGATTTAGAACATGAGGTGAAATCATCTTTATAAGCCGACCCTGTCCGAGCCGCTTCCACCCGGAACAGCAGAGTTTTGCTTTGGTTCTGCTCCATTAACTCGGCGACTCTATCCCTGTAGAAGGAGCAGTTCTGGGTGTAGACAAGGCCGAACAATGGACCGAACTATTTTTGCTTGACCGGTGAGAAAATGATGTGTATTACATTAAAGCTACACTGAAGTTCTGTCAACAGAAAATGAGACGAGGCGCATTCATGTGAGGGATACAGCCCTGTGTAGCAGCCGCATCCCTCTTCTCTGAGCTCTAACCGCTACCCACCCGCCCATCCCTGGTTCTCCTTTTCCTCACCAAAGACCAGACTGCCTTTTGTTCACAAGGCACTGAAACCCAAGACGTTGGGGCTGGTAACATCTTTCACTCTCCAGGCCCCACCGGAGCATTAGCTGCAACCTGATACGGGTCTTTTCAAAGCCTTGTATTATTGGGTAAATATGGGTCACTTTGCAGCGGCCCATCATTTGGCTGAGGAAAGAGCTGGAAAAGACGAGCACAGGTGATGAAGACAACTGAAGGACTCTGGGAGTGTCAGTGTGTGTTTCTGTCTAAAACATCAAACTGGGGAATTTCTGCTTGGTCCTCACTTTCGGATAATATTAGTGAACTCTACTGGTTTGTTTTTATGGGTACGTTGAAAATTAAATTTTAGTTAAGGTTAGGAATAGGAAAAGTTTAAATTTAAATCCTTTATTGTCATTGTAACCTGTACAACAAGTGCCAGACAGTTAGTGCCTCCACAAAATAAAACCTTAATTAAAAAGAAAAATCTACTCATCCTTCCTGTATTTGGGAAAATACCTAACCCGTCTGGGTTACACATAATAGTTACTAGAATGTATGGAAGTCAATGAAGGTATTCAGTGCTATTATCAAGATAAGAATGGGGGTTTATGTATCATACTGCATGGGACAAGGGAGTTGGAGAGACGGGTGTCTTTTATATATTTTTTTTCTAAAACAGCTTCACATGTTTTGCTGCAGGAGGGACTGGTGAACTGCATTAAAGGCACAGTGTGTAATTTTCGGCCAGCAGGGAGCAGTGCATACCTAAATTGTCACAAGCATGCGGTATCTGTGTCTTCGAGTGAGAAACTCAACAACGGAGGTCCAACTAGTGCTGTTTTCAAACGCTCAATTCCCTGAGAATGATGTATTTGCAGCAACATGACGAGCACATCAGTCTCTCTTTCATCGCTTGGAACTAGCGAAGAGGTAAAAGTGTATTTACGCAAAACTTTTTGGGATTTTGAGGCGAAATCAATGTTTTAATAGCGGGCGTGTTCGGAACGCTTTGTCCGTCCGGGCTATTGTAGAAGTAAAGACGTAATCTAATATGGCTTTCCCCATAAAAGAGGACCCGTGCCTATGTATTTTAAAACTGATTTTTAAAGTCATATTTTACAATATCGCCAATATTTTGCAATAAATGTGCTTTAAGTAATTATTATTACATAATATTTTAATGGCTATTTTCAAAGATGTACTGCAAAAACTACACACCGTCACTTTAAATAGATGAAATCGTGTGGAATACAATATTATGTATAAAATAATATAATGGGTCTTCCAATTGGACTGAATATGCCAACAAATTAATGGGAAAGTCAGTGGTCTGGAAAGAAACCATCACACATCCCTGTTCAGTTCAACAGAAAATGTGGGCGGGGCTAAAAAGGTGCGTGAGCAAGGTACCGATTTATTTACACCAGTTATGTCAGGAAGAATGGGCCAGAATTCCAGATATGAAACAATATATTGTGATACTATAAGTAAAACTATATATTTTTGTTTTAAAATGTAATTTTACTGTAGAAACAATATCAAAGCATTTTAAATACTCCTACCTGTTCCACAGGTAACACTTCCAGTTTTATTACTAAATCTAAAGGATCCCATAGAACAAAGAAGGGGAAAACAGCCACCAACTAGCGGTCATACATTTCTTTAAGGTTTTGTGGCCACAGTGGCCTTTATTTAAAGTGGACAGTACAGAAATGGGAAGAGACGTATGGGAGAAACATTTGGTAAATGTCATGGGGCGGGAATCGAACCCAAAACGACCCCTTCAATGGCTAAAGCCTCTGAACAGAGTGCACCAGTCATAACCACCGCTACACAAATTACTATCAATGATGCTATTCAAATCCTTAAAAAGAATCAATACATTGCTCTTGAATATCAATGCAATATTGTGACATAAAATAATGACAATTTCTAAAATCCCTTACAAAACATCTTACTCAAGTCAGTAGAAAAGGGCAATCTAAAAACCAGCAACTTTTAAGCAAAAAAAGGCAGTATTTTCATACACTGTATGTAGATATTTGGTTTTAACCTACTGCTCTCTGCTTACTTTCTCATCACTTCATAGCTGTGCGGTTTCTTCTGCTAAGGCTAATAAGGGCCCAGATTTTCCTGGTGGGGAAAGAATCGCCAACTCCTTCTGCCTGGGAAATGCATCCGAGCCCCCCATCTCTAATTTGAAGTGAAAGGATAAGTGGCAAACTGTTCTGGAGGGTTCAGCATGACTTCCAGCTGAGGTCGTGTGGCTCCTCTTTGTATTTGGACTCACTGATGGTGCAGTGGGATAAAAAGTGTTTGGGTTTTCTGATGATGAGCAGGAGGGCGTCTCCAGAGGAGACCCAACAGATACTCTAGTGACAAGCAAGCAGGCTGAGTTGGACCCTTTTGTCTAGACTGTTGGCTGGAATTAGATTAAGGATGGTTGTGGAAGTCAAAATGACATGTAAAGAAAATAAGGCAGCAATGTCACAGCAGCTATTCCACTTAACACTTAATCAACATGCAAACTACAAAGAAGGCATGCTGTGCAGCAGAGCAATCGGACGGATTACAGAAAAACCTCACAAGAAACAGCACTTGTGGTTTCATCTGTTTTAATAAAAGGTTTTATGCTGTCATTCATACTAAAGTAAACTTAAAGCTAAATTAGCTTTTTATTACAGAAAGACTAAAGCGAACCCTGTTCTTTCTAGAATCAAAAGATCAATAATATTCAAAGAAAAATTATAATTATAATTTCCTTGAAAACCTTTCAGATCCTCTAAACTGTCTCACATTACAACTACAAGATCTAAGATATTTTTATTTTATTTTGCTTTCAATAGGAGTGATCAACACAAAGAAGTGCAAAATTGGGGGGGCTGTGTATTTTAATCTTTAGAGAAACGCCTCTGGAGGAGCAAGTTGCAGAGATCCACAGCTCAGGTGGAAGAATCTGTTCACGGGAAAGCTGTTAGTCATGAACTTCGCAAATACAGCCTTAATACGAGAAACAGAATAAATATTGGTGGAAAGAAATAAGATGTCATGTTTGTAGTTTACACAAAGGAGAGGTTTATCAGGTCAGATGAGAGTAAAGTTCAACACTGCACCCTGAACACGCCATCCCTTCCCTGGGGGGGGGGGGGGGGTACTTCACAGTTTGGACGTTGTCGTAGGATTGAAAGCATCCTCGCAATTCCTCTAAATGTAAAGATGATCATTACAGCCAAACTCTTCAGTCTCAGCAATCCATGAGCCATAACTCCAAGATTTTTGTCCCACAATTCATTTGCAGTATGATCTGGATTTTTATGTTTTTTGTTTTTTTTAGCATAATGGCTTCTTCCTCACAGAGCGGCGTTTCAGCCCTTGTCAGTACAGGTCTTGTTTCATTGCAGATAACACACTCTTACCCGTTTCAACCAGCTTCACGCATTCTTTTACTTTTGTTTTGGGGGTCGATTTGAACATTTCATACAGAAACACATCTCCATCTAAAAAAACACGGTCTTATCTTTGCATGATGTCTAACAAGGAAGAAGTCTGGCTTAAGTGCATAAGTGCGTAGTAACTAATTATATTAAATCAGTTACATTTACTTAAAAAAAATCTTAGATAAAAATGTAGCTTTGCTACTTTGCTAATAAAAATACATTTTTCTAAGTAGCTTTCCTACACCATATTTATACTGGTAGTATCACTACTCTTGCTTGAGTAAAATTTCTAGATTCTATACCCCACTGAGTAAATTTACAGAGGAAGAAGAAACCTGTTTAATAAAAATAAATACATAGACAGTTTACTGAAGACGATCACCTGTTCTTAAACAACACTGTTTCCTAATGAATTTTGCTGAGCTTGTAGGATTATGAACACTATAAATTGTCATTGGAAGTATTTTTTACCTTGTTCTAAGATATACATGCACATTACATAATGTAAGTATTAGTATTATATTTTGAAAAACTGTTAGAAGTTTTTTCTTCTGCTTAAAATGTGTTCTTTATTTTTACTTGCATTATTTTATTTTTTTTGGTCTTTAAAATGACCAGAATTTACCCATAGCGTTATATTTTTATCAGTATGACGAAATCGTTTAAATAAATAATAAATTAGAGACACTAAGTACTCGCGTATCCTTTTTATCAAATCCTTTCTTACTCATACTTGAGTCATTCTTTGGACAGGTCTGTTGCGATAGTGGTACTCTTACTTGAGTACAATTTTTGGGTACTCTACCCACCTCTGCTTATGTGTTGCCTTAAAACTAGGGTGACCATATTTTGACTTCCAAAAAAGGAGGACACTTGACTAATTCCTTTAACACTTCAACAAATACTCTGTTTTGTCAAAAATACTTTTGATTTCAACATATTCAATGTGTTCCTTCTTCATGTGCTAAGGAAAAATTATTACTTTATCTGTAAAAAGAATGTGAAAAGTGGAAATGTCCTCGGAAAAGAGGACTGTTGGTCAGCCTACTTAAAATTTTCCACAGGTGTGACTCCAAAACAAATAACAACCAATCAGGTGCATATAAAGCCATGACATCTTCAGCACGGATATCTTAATATGTTTAAAGGTACAATAATAAACTCACTCAGTTTCTCTTATCAAATGTAAATAATTTTGGTAATCCCACCTGACATAAAAAAAATTGGATATTCTGATCTACTGTCTGATAGTGAGATAAAGTGTTCATATATATATCACATATATTCGGGTTTTTTTTAAACTGTATGCATATTAAAGCAAATGCAGAGCTAAATGCACAGCGAAGGAGAGTGGCAGGCACAGAAAAGGGTATATCTGAATGATGAATGCCGTATCTGTTTAAAAGCCAAGTCATAACCCTGCAGGATGACTGTACAAATGCCCGGAAATCTTCCTTTAGCGCTGGAAGTTCCAGCAGCAACTGAAGATTCCTGGCCTGGGAATGATGGGAGATGGAGGGAGGAGGGAGCCACACACCTGCCAGATGATTTGTCATTATAGAGGGGGTCAGCACTCAGCTGTCACCCCCTAATCACCCATCCTACCCCTTAGCCCCCCCACTTAACTCCACTCCTGCCCCCCCAAAACACCCCCTGCATTCCTGAAGCAGCTCCAGTTTCACTCCATCTGCCCCTCCTTGCTAAACTCCAACCCTGAGAGAAAATGTACCCCTGTGAGAGAGATTGCAAACCGAGTTCGCTGTTTGGATGAGCAATGTGGGCTTAGGCTCCCTGTGTGCAAATTCTCGCCTCTTTGTTGTTTATCTAAAAGGCAGAGCTGTCCGTATCGATACCTGAAGTGAGCTGGTGAGGCACAATACTACCAGCAGAGAAAACGTAGCTGCAATACAGACATACCCCCCCTCTGCGGACAAGCCAAACACAGATAACTCTCACAGGTATACTATATCCTTCAACAGCAGTCTTTCAGCACGACGGGTCATGGGTCACACTGTTTTCCGCTGAACGCTGCCTCCTCTGGGACATGAAGTGTGTGAGATGGATCCTTGGCCCACTGTCCGACAGATTATCTCAAGTTGTTCTGTGCGAGTGTGCTTGAGAGAGGCCTCGGTGTACTTACAACACATCCTCCTCCTCCGTTATCGCGTTTCTCCTCATCACCGCCAACAATCTGATTGCCTCGCATCCCAGCAGAGAGCCAGGGAGGCAGGCCAGCATTGCTGACAGGAGAGAACAAGTCCAGGGTGTTAACAGAAGTGTGAGAGGGGAGACTTGACATTAACGCTCCCAGGAATACTCTCATCGGGAGCGACAGGGAATCTATAAGGAGGCAGCTTGTGGGTATTCCAGATAAATAAGGGGTCTGCTTCCACTGTTTATGGGTGCCATGGCTACAGATAAGCGATCCAATTCACTTCCTGCTCCAAGCGTCACCTGTCAGCACTCTTGTCCCGGCTCTGCACCTCACTTGTGCCGCCTGACGGGGGCAGTAGAGGCTGAATGTAACGCAGCAGAGGCATCCAACAGGCCTCTAACCTACTGATAGGCCGAGCTTCCCTCTTTCATCTGCTGAGCTGCCACTCGATAATGCAGGAGGAAAGATAATGACATGACCTCAGCGTCTTCGTCAACCAACCAGGGCTGCACACAGTAGGAGGACATATGCCGACCAGTGGCTGCTGTGACACACCCACGCAGACACGCACGCATGTATGTGTGGAGGCTTGAAAGGCTGGTAACATTCAGGGAACAAAGCAGATAATTCACCTCTGCAGGTATCAGTTACTGAAGCATCTCTGGGAAAAGGCAAAGAGTTTTTCAATCGGGCAGGAAGATGGGAAAAGAACAAAAGATACGAACGTTAAGGGCCACTATTCATGCATTAAACAATTTAAGTGCTCCCCCCGGCTAGGCCCCCATGACAGCAGTTTGTTTTGTTTCCGCAGCTCTTAAGAGGGAAAATGAGCCAGCTAATCCCCCCCGAACACAACCGAGACTCTTGCCCCACAGGGGCGAAGAACAGCAGAGATGCATGGAGTTCCTGTCTGTTTACGTTTGTGGCTATGACGAGCTCACCGAGTACAGGGCGCAATTCGCCTGCGAGTATGCATAGTTCTGCACTCCCACAAGCTTACAATCAAAGCCTGGATAGTATTCCACCGCAAACATCTCGACATATCTGAGTGTTAAAATAGTCTGAAGGCATCAGCTCACGCCTAGAGGATGGTGATGCAAATAAATCAGGACACAGGGCGGCGAGTTATCCTCGATCCTCCACGCCACCTGCTGTCTCTGGGTTGGGTCTGGTACCTGGTTTCAGACTCCAAATGTCCTTCAGTGAGTCTCCCTCTGCTTGCCGCTCGCTCTTTAGGTCAAAAATGACTCGCCCACAAGTAAAGAGCTTCCAGTCGGCTACAGAGAGAGCTTATTTTGACTCATGCTTCAAGAGAAAATCAATATTTGTACAGATCTATGGGAGGGAAAACAATAGTGATGTGGCCTCCACCAGGCTGGTCTGTTAATGGTCTGTTTACTGAGGCAGACGGGATAATGGGTTGGGTGTTGGCTGCTGGAGAATCAGAAGACCGCCGCACTGAGCTGTGCTTCTGATGCAGTTTCTGCCGGAGAAACTGAATGTAAGGCGGTGGCTAGAGCCGTGCGTGAAGACGGGTCATCGTGTTGACACAGACAGGTTTGCAAGTCAAATAGCTGCCCACATGCCCCCACACTTTAATAGCACCTGCATTCTCTTTTGGCTATGCAAATGATAAATCTGTGCGCCTCAGGACTGCAGTCAAACCTTCAGAAGAAAGCAATGGAAACACTTAGATGGTCGATGATGCATACTGAAGGGACCCTGTAACACCATGTACTGGCTGTAGGCATAGGTTGGTTACAGGTACAAAAGCACACCAAGGTTTTAAAACCTAAAAACGGCCAAACGTGTCTGTCATACTATTCTAATGGCGAAAAATCATTTTAATGAGAAGCCAAGAAAAACCTGGAGTTTTCTCTGTGCGCATGCAGCGTAGTAATACAGAAATACGTTATAGTAATACAAACTGTAGTATAAATGTATGTAGTATGTAAAGTCAGCTGTTTCTGGAATCAGTATTCCTGGCTATCATTACAGCATGAAGACCACAGAACACTAAGAGGAAATCAGACAAAAATGTTATTGGAAGGTATAAGTCCGGGGATGGATACAAAAGAAAACCTTCTAAAGCCGCCTAGGCTTTAGAAGGCCGTCTAGGCATAAAGTTCCCGGATGTGTACTACCGCCACAGTAAGCAGCCGGTGAACGCTACGCTATCCCACAATGCAGCTGAAGCCCCAAAATCGTAGAAGAAGAGTGACCTCGGCTACTGAGGACCTGTCAACTATTGACATAGACGCAATTTCGGCGTATAAATGTAAAAGTGTAGCGATGTAATTATTACTTTTTTTTGTTGTACTGTTTATGGCCAATGCTTGTCGCAGTTTCTAATGAAACGTACAGAGCTGAACCTTGATTCCTAATGCTCAAGTCTTTCCATATTTTAAGAGCTTTTAAAACGGTCAAAGTTGTTCATAACTGAGCTCATAACTATGTAATTTGATTTTGCAGGGCTCTCTCTACACCTCATTTTAGAGAGAATTAATTTCTAGACTAAAAAATTGACTTTTCATAGGTTATTATTTCGTAACCGATTCTTTCTGGTGTTTTTTTAATGACCTGTTATGCCCACTAGGGGGATGTTTGTACGAGGTAAACATCTGATAATTATTTTTTTTCGACTCAGTGTTCACCAGAGAAGTTTGTGTTATAAAGCTACTGGCACAAAGTCTTCAGTTATTTTGATTTGATCGATCAGTTGGCCCAAATGGGGATAGAACACGTCCATTTCTCTCCGTAGTTCATTAAAATAAATTGTTTAATTACATAAGTCTTTTGTTGACGGACCAAAAATGGAGGTAAGATAGGAAGACTCAAGGGCAGAAACTGTGCTTCTTTAGCCTGGAAATCTAGACAAACTGTAGCAGTAGCAACAGATTTTGCTCTGTAGGTTGTTTCTAGGCACATTGATGTAGCTTCTACAGGTTTATCACTGGCTCAGCTAGCTTTGTTCTTTTCTTTTTTAATGATGGCGCCAGAGATTCGACAGAGCAAAACAACAAAGATGGCGGCGGCTCAGGAATTTGCTTGTTTGAAACGGCTTTGGCATCAACTTTGGACAATTTAGACCTGCGCTTTTCTTTAAGCGATTAGCACAGGGAGGCACTTAAGCACTCTGTTTTTAAGAAATTATGTATTTGCTGCTTTGCCAAAGACAGTATGGCAGCGGTCTGTTCAGGCGAGTGGTTTTTGTTGCTATGAATACGTCACGTTATTTGTTGCTCTGATTGTTCCAAGTGTTGCCCAATTGCATCAAGAGATAGTTTGACTGAACTCTTTCTGTGGGTCGTGGCCAGACTATATATTTATTTGTATAGGATAACTTGCTTGGCTAGTGCTTCCTATCAATAAGAATATTTCAACTGGTCAAAAACCACAAGAATTTTAACATGCAGACATCATCTAATATTTTTTTTTCTTAAAAAGAAAAGGGTAGATCAAAGGTCACGGATCCTGAAAAGGTTCAGGGGAGGACTTGCTAACTAAAGCCTTGTTCGGCATCAAACTAACTTTCGCATCAAAACCATGTTTCTGCCTGAAAGAGTCTGAAACGGCGCAACCCTTTATGGCTCACAAAACGAGATGTCTCTCCAAGGTGCCATCAGTCTGCCTCTGTCAGCCCCAGCACTCTGACTTCCTGCTCCCTCTTGGTCGGTGACCCCTGACCCGGTCCTGGCTACTCTGCACCGATCATAGCCTTCAGATGGATGTGTGCCTCTCAGGGATCAGAGAAGCTGGAGTAGATGGAAAACCCATTCAAGACAATTCCTAGAGATTCTTGTTGCTGGCTGGCTGTTCTCTGCATAATAATCCAAGGAAAAAATAAAAGGAATGTCATGACTGGGTTTTCTGCACAGCGAGAGCTCAGGCAGGAAAAAATGACTTGTATGCTATAAAAACCTCTGTAATGGCACGGCTGTTGAGAAAAAACCCGCAAAATCCCAGAAACAGATCCAGAATCCCTTGGGCAGAGTTATTCCAAAGAAAGACAGTTCAGATTGGGAGAAAGGCCAACCAGGCAGGGAGCTCGCTGCCAGGAACCCACAAAAGTGACGGCATCATCCGACTACCCCGGATAAACACCCTCCCACCAAAGCACTTAATGCAAAATGAAACGACACACAAACGGAGAGATGCATGCAGAGCTCGAATAAACACGCACGCTTTCAGTGTTGCACTGGACGCCGAAGAAGAGTCAGGAGGAGAGCCTCACTCAGAGAACCATTAACCTCTGGATGTCAACCAGAACAGCGAGCAGGCGTCGTTTTAAGTACATGTTAAACATGGCTGGTCTACGCTTGTGAGCACGAGTGATTTACGCCCAGGAATATATCGATTCAGTTCAAATGAAGACTTGGGGGTAGTTTTAAGGGAAGAAACTGATTGTTGCTTATGAATGTAGGTCACAGCAAACTGCTCATGGCTATTTGACCCCTCAGACAGCATCTTGGTGAGAGAAAGTGCTCTGAGGAAGACTACCCTGAGCGTAGAGACGCATCCCCGGGAGAAAAGCTCCAGACTAAACAGCCATTCATTCAGCTGCTCCCCTGCACCCCAGCCGACAAGAGACGGATCCCTGACAAGCACCACAAAAAAAGAGAGAGGAAAAACTTAACTATTTCCACCAATTACAGATGTAGAGTGGGGGAGGAGGAGACGGCAAGACTTCAAAATATTATACACACTGGCATTTGGCGAAGCACATTGAGCAACTTCTGTCAGAGGGAGAGAGAGAGATGGGCTAATTTCAGGGCAACTCACGCCAACACAAACAACTGTTCTGGCTAGCTTTCATTGTCAGCACTTGAGGTTTGAGTCAAATTTTTCAACGCTCTGCAGCCAGTTTCTCTTTCCCCTACTTCTCCCTCTTCATCCACCCCCCCTTTATATGATTTGTCCTTTTCCAAATATCCGAGTCAGTCTTTCATCGCCTACACAGGCAGAGCCTCCAAAGTATTCTGGTAGAAACCCAGATCCAGATGGTAATCCCCATCGAATAAACAAAAATAGTTTTTTTCTTGTTCTATTCTTTCACAGTATTCTTCCATGTTCACAGATTAACTGTCGTACTTTGAAGAGAGTAGCGCAGTATGTCAAATTATCATCAATATCAAGGCGTTCGATATAAAAGACAGACTGGTTGTAAATACATGTAAGTGAAATTAATTTATCCACACAGTGCTGTGAAAAAGCATTTGCCCAGCTTCTTGTCACCGCTGAATGATTCAAATCTCGGAAAAAGGCACTCTGAATTCCCATTTTAAATGATGGTTTTGTTTAAGAGCAGAGAAAAAGCTTAAACAACTGGACCTTGTGTTAAAACGTAATACAGCTGAACCTATTAGCTTTATGTCCGACTCTCTAGCTGTCATCAAAGCAGAGAAAAGTTTTCTATATCACAGTGGATTAATTTTGGCTTGCTCTTCTTTTCCAAATTGGTTAACTAGGCAACATTAAAAGGTTTTGAATATGGATCTTTATTTTGCTTTTACACTATTTGAGCCATTCAGAAGTATACTTTCTAGCTAGCTTTGAATCACTGTCCTGCTGCATAACCAAAACGCACTTTCAACTTAGCCAGTACCAAAAGCTAAGCTACCCCACAGATGTACAGTACAGACCAAAAGTTTGGACACGCATTCTCTTTCAATGCGTTTTCTTTATTTTCATGACTACATTGAAGATTCTCAATTAAGGGCATCAAAACTATGAATGAACAAATGATGGAATTACTGTATGTACTTTAACAAAAAGGGCGAAATAACTGAATACATGTTATATTTTAGATTCCTCAAAGTAGCCACCCTTTGCTCTGATTACTGCTTTGCATTCTCTTGAGCTTCATGAGGTAGTCAAAAGAAATGGTTTTCCATAAGTCTTGAAGGAGTTCCCAGAGATGCTTAGTACTTGTTGGCCCTTTTGCCTTCACGCTGCCGTTCAGCTCACCCCAAATAATCTCCATTGGGTTCAGGTCCGGTGACTTTGGAGGCCAGGTTATTTCACACTTTTTTGTCAAAGTACTACATAATTCCATATGTGTTCATAGTTTTGATGCCTTCAGTGAGAATCTGCAATGTAAGTAGTCATGAAAATACAGAAAACGCACTGAATGAGAAGGTTTGTACAAACTTTTGGTCTGTACTGTACGTTTTTGATTCTATGTTTCACATAATCAAATAAAATCTATTTTGAGACAAAGATAAACTGAGTACATTATTTCTTAAGCTAACAAATGTATCTAAACCGTCCTAACTGTAGGTGTAAGGCAACTTTGTCCATGTCTGGAAGCAATAAAGCAACTCCAGACCATCAGACAGCCACCATCATGTTTGACTCTTTCGTTATTTCAATCAGTTTTGGGTCAGATGAATCATGGTGCACACCTTCTGTCTGATCAGTCCACATAATACTGTACCAAAAGTCTCAGCGATCATCAGGAATTTTCTGACAAATATCCAACTGGCTTTTGCCCAGTCTCTCCTTCTTATTGCTTAATCAAGACCTTAACTGAGGCAAGTGAGGCCTGCACAACTTTAGATGTTTTCTTGGCTCTTTCTCCTGAATTAGTTGTTTATGCTCTTGGGAGTAATTTTTGTATAACAGGAACTCCTTGGAAGCTTCACCACTTTTCCTTGTCGTCTCCATCTATAGATAATGGCTCTCACTGTGGTTCACTAAAATCTCAAAGCCCTATAAAAGGCTTCGTAACGCACCAAAAATATATTTAGAACAGGACATAATCTTTAAGCCCGCTTCATGTTGTCAGAAAGGTTTTCATAAAACTAGTTCAAACTTCATTTTTACTCATTTTAAAATGAACTATTTCAGATCATATTCAAATATTTTTTATACTAAGTTAACAGTTTCAAAAATGAACTAGTTCATAGTTCTTTTTTCCATTAATGTTGGAGTATCACCCTCAGAATCCTGGCTATTTCAAGTTGTTGACACCCATTCAGTCCACACTTGTACACAGCCGCAACTTTTACCCCATACAGTATATTTTCAAAAAAATGTTTTTTTATCATTGATTTTTGAGGAATTATTTAACAATCTGAGGTAGGAACCATGCTGGGGTTTGAAACTAAGGCTGTACCCTAAAGTACAAAATTCAAAGCGCTAAACATGTAAACATTAATTCACTTTTCATTAAATCACTTTTCTGTGAATGTATTTTCTGATTTGTTTGCCCAAAGAAAAGTTATACAACTTGAGTCATAAAGTGCATCAGTTAGACCAAATATAAGTAAGGTGTTTAATTAATAAAAGTTTATGAAAGCTGGGCATTTCTTTTTTCTTAAAGGCCGCCATATCTTTTGATTTTTTTTTTTGTAACTTGCACCTACTTTGAAAGGCTAGCTGGGTGCTTTATGTCAATATGCTGTTTGCTGTTGTTCATGTTGAGAGTGGTTGTTTGATAACCAGTGGGCGATGTTTTCACAAAATGTATATGGATCGTCAGTAACCTTTTAAAAAATTTATTTAGGTGGTCAAACCAAGATGACGCTCTATTGACGAATTACAGCTGCTGCTGCAATTCCTGGAGTTCACCTGCATACTTAGCAGTTTGACGCTGACGCATAAGCAGTGTGACTCGATGTCTAGCGTTGCCAGATTTGTTGCCAATTCAACCAACGAGGCTCGAAGGAAATCTGGCATCATTTGAAAAAAACTGAACTACGAGAGAGCGCTGTTCACAAATTCCAGAATGAGTGCGTTCAGGCTCACAAAAAATATAAATGAGTTCATGAACGATTCGTCAATGAACTCGTTCAGGAACAAAACTGGTTTGCATAAGTGATTTCTTAACTCTACAGGTCCGGCTGTAAGCAGGGTAATCAGATAAATGTAGTTTATTAGCTAATTTATGATTTAAGAGGAGGCATTTGGTTTTCCGCATTTGTTTGATTTTAAAGTTGGTTTAAATAATGTAATAATGTAATAAAAAAAAAAGGTATTTTGGGAAGATACTTTTACATAGCAGAATTTATATGGCCAGTGGGATGAACTCAGTGATTTGGATGGCAGGGGCAGCAACACTTGCGCTGTTTGCAAGCGATATCGCCATTGCAATATTCAACAAAAACATCGCTATTTGCATGTTTTTCTTATACGACGCAGCCGTACTTTGAAGTGTGGAGTATTTCTTGATGTATGCAGGTTATGGGCCTCTTGCGGCGGTGGGTTCAGGGTGAGGCGCCAGCGGTTTCACAGCTACCGCTGCAGCCCTGTAGGTGCAATGTGCTGGGATCCACACAACGGCCATGAGAACATAAACATCATGTGTTTCTGTTTGGCTCTTCGGAGAACTATTTACTTCTGCTTTGATTTTGTTTATTAAAGGTTTTTACTGTTCAACATGAAAGCACGGTGCGTTGCAGGCTGCTCATAATTCTCACGGCTCATGCATACTTCTGGGTACCTGTCAGTCAATGAGATGGGCAGCACTGTACAACCTCAACCAGTTTGGGTCATACCCTCTGTAGCAAGTCATACACACCTTCGCACATCAGGAGAGCCTGAGAAAGGGGTGTAGATGCTGGAAGCTGAATGAGTGCTTTCGGAGGCCCCTAAAGCCTGAACATGCAGCCTTGGCTCCAGTGCTCCAGTATGGAGGCAGCTGTCTTTAATATATGAGGTCTGGCTCAGCCCATATTTATTCAGGTACAGACAGCAAAAGAGGTGTGGCCTTTCTTTTTTCTGGCAGCCGGCCGGAGCTCCTGTGGTTTTTCGGGGGGGGGCAAAGGGACACGGCAAAAAAAAAAAAGAAAAAGAAAAGAAACAAGGGGAAGGATGCAGAAAAAGTAGCAAAAGAAAAAAAAAACTGGCTCCAGTCAGTCCTGTGTTGACTGGACGTCCTGTGAAACAGACAGGCCCCAAAGGGCCAGGGGGCCACCCGAGGAGGAGGGGAGCATGAGCTCAATGCTCCAGTCTCAGTTGACGGCTGTGACCAAGACAAATCACCAGTGGAGCTGCTGTCACAGTGGGACTTGACCAAGACAAACAGCCGCGTTTTAAAATATGTGCTTGCGCCCTTACAGCCCCTTCCACCTCATCTACATCCATATCTCCACCTTGGTGCAAGCGTTTTCCCTTCACAGGTCACAGGAGTGGAGCTGGCGTCACCCTTCACGCTCTGAGCGTGCCGTCTGCATTGTCCGATTAATATTTACAGCATTGTGGGAGGAAATTTTGTTTTAGCACGAAGGCTTTCGACACAATATTACGGCAATTTAAGTAAACACCTGGTTCACGTCTACATGCTCACTTTTTATATGTATCTTATGAAAGGTCAGACCAAGCTGAATCAGAAGTTGCAGTGTGAGCAGAAATGTCAGCAGTATTTCTTGCTCTTACTTAACAGAGCGGTGCATCTTGGGACTTGTGGTTTGTCTGAACTAGCCTGTCTGTGTCCCTGCCTCTTTCCTGCACCAAAGGGACTGGTGTTCCTCATTTATCTCTGTAGCCTGTAGTCCTTCCTCTCTAGTAGTGGTCCTTCTGGACCCCTGAACTGCTGACAAGGTCCCCTTCCACCTCCCAAATCCCTCCTCTTCCTCCCTTCTTTGAGTTTCGGCATGCAGCAAAATTGCAAGATGTGTTTCATCTGCATATTGATCAGCCTGGCCAAAGGAAGCGGTACCTCAGCACTTCTCTGCATACATCATGTAAATAAGACAAAGCAATTCAACTTTAACACTCCTGAAATGTTTCACCTGAAGTTGGTCCATTCTTCTATACAACCCTGATGGCGTAAACTGATTAAAACCTCTATCTGTGAAGCCGTTATGTTCTAATACGTCCGTCAGAACTGAACGCTTCCAGAAGGAAACAGCGATCAGTCGGTGAGTGTGCCCAGAAAGAGCGAGACCCAATAAAAGATGCTCTATCTCGGTGTGTGGGCAAACTGTAGTGCCAGGCGGCCGAGCTGCAGACGACTGGGCGCTGGGTTGTCTGATGGATAGTGTACACTCAGAGAGGGCTGGACCAATGGCGTCCCAGATTGATTGGCCCAAAGGGGCCGTCGGGGAAAGCGTTTCCTGTGTGTGTTAATGGACACTGCTACAGATTCACCATGGCGGCTTGTGACGGTGGTGATGGTTCTTACTCCCTCTCTACCTCCCAGACTTCCTCCCCCACGTCTTTCTTTCTGTCTCTCTGTTAATTAGAGCGTTAAATGGGCCGACGAGTTGCACAGATCCCAGAAGATCTCCCAAGAAATTAGCAAAAATGTCAAGATTCATAAATAGTGATTTCTTTATTTTTTAATTGGTAATCTACTAGAACACAGAATATTAAAAATGAATGAGCTTATACAATGTTCCGTTTAAAGTCTTTGTTGAAGCAGGTTCTGATTTATTTAGAGCATCCATCAGTGTGACCCATTCCAACCTGGGAAGCGCTTCAGCTTTCTAGCAGACACTTCTATATGTCGGATGAAAAATAACTGGTTCTTTTTTAAATTTTTTGAACTTTTGTTTCATCAATTCAGTTCAATTCAGATTATTTATATAGCACCAATTTGCAACAGATGTCATCTCAATGCACTTTACAAGAAAAGTCATTTAATACAGTTATACAAACATTCCAATCAGTTAAAAGTTTTATATTCAAGGAATAGTGTTGAGTCTTTGATGTGAGGTGGTGCCCTGAACATGCAAACTCAAACCACAGCAATGCCTCATACTGAGCAAGCCTGTGGCGACAGTGGAGAGGAAAACCTTCCCTTAAACAGGAAGAAACCTCCAGCAGAACGTAGCACAGTAAAAGCAGTCATCTGTCACGTCCATCTGGGGTTCAGAGTATGCCAGATTCTCCTAGAAGGTTTCGGTTGACTTTAGCTAATCCGGGGTGTTTTCTTTGGAGTAAAAAAAGACTTTTGTCTTGTAATCTGATTTTTTTTAGTCAAGTCGTTTGGAGAATAAACAAGATTATTTTCACATGTAGGACACAACCAGTAAATGGTGGTGGCCAGCCAACCCGCCTCTGTGGTCATTCATAAGCAGCAGAGGAGTGAGAACCGGCAGCCCTATCTGCTTCACACTGGGATGCCACAAGGCGATGTCCTCAGTGTCCTCCTCTTTACTCAGACTGTACCAGCAGGCATATTAGCTCAACCTCCATCTCGGAAGTTTGTGAGAAAACAGTCGTCATAAACAGGTGAGGTGAAAACAATATCCAGTTTTTACTAGGGCAGCAACCTTTTTCAGAGCATCAGCAATACCACAAAAGTGTTGCTTGTCAAATTCACACATTTACCTCAAGACCTAGTTAATATTTACATTCTAATTTTTGTCTTTCGACTTTGCAGACTTCTTCCTGAAAGACCTTGAAGTGAGTCATTTAAAAAGGAGCAAACAACTAAAGTGCGTGTTTAAAAGGTGGTGGTTCACTGCTCATCTTTAACTGAATTTCCTTAACAACCAGCCATGTGTTTTTGCCTGCTATAAACAAATATGGTGATTAACTCATGTAAAACTGTATTTTTGTGTGTTTCCTTGTTTAAATTAGAACAAGGCTAATAAGGTAATTGCCAAGAATTGCAGAGCATAGCCTGGGTCACTTTTCCTAAAGCTACAAGCTTAAACTAGCTTTTTGTTTTGGGTGTTCAGGTGAATAGTCTGCTTTGCACTTAATGAATTTACATTCATGATTGTACATTCAACGGTGCACTGCTATATGATGATAATGTTACCTTTTTTATTTGACCTCTTCTTAAGCGTTTGCAGTGGGTTCATGAACCATCAGTTTGAGAGATGGCTATTTCAAATAAAAATTCAGGCTCAGGGAAAGCACAAACTCCTTCACTGTGACATAAGCAACAACCAAAATACTTTTTAAAATCTCCTTATGTTTACGTTTTATTCATTTTTCACCAGACTTATAAAAACCTACAACACTGGGATGCTCATCTATACAGCTTGGATCCCTCAGACATGATTAGACGCTTTCCGGCTCTTTAAGCAATCAGCAGTATGCCGATTCACAATCTAATCATTTACTCGCGATATGAAACATGACAAATCGATCATCAACAATCGATGTAAGTGTTCAAAACCAATTTTGTTTCATGAGAATTAAATGACAGGAACATAAAAGTCTGGCGTGTCACCTGGACAGTTTAGAAGACGGACCTGCAGGAACATGATGGTGACAACTACAGTTTCAGCATTGCAGTGTAAAACATGTTCAGTGGGTTTGCCTTCAATCCTGAATAAATTGTGAATTGACAACGAATAACCGATACTGATAACTGCATTTGGTATAAAAAAGAAACCTTTTCAGCATGCTGAAATGATTCTCTATGCAAAACAGAGCCCCTGCAGAGAAGTGGGACCCCATATCAGTGCATTAACATAATGATAAAAAGCTGCTAATTTAGAGGCTGGATGAAGACGTTTTCTTTTACAGTAAGATCAGAACTTTGCAAAAAGAAAATTGTGCTTAAAAAAACCAGTATTTTGACCGAAGAATTTTTCTTTTGCAATTTGAACAACTTGGGTCAAGAACAACTGACATTAAATAAAAACCATGAACATGTTTAGAAGTTGTTCTCAGACTGTATTAACTGCAAAATATGTTTTATTTTTAAAAATCAAACGAAAACTCAGGTTCAAAAAAAAATTTTCTACATAAAGGTTAAATCCTGAAACTAAAGGAAAGTAAGGAAAATACGAATAAATTGAATCTGTTTCAGAGATTATCACTATGGTCTAATCCTCCAGGTTTAGAGGTGAAGCTTACGTTACAATAATAATCTTACGATAGCTATTTTAGATAAGAAACGTGTCATTTTTAAGAACACTAATAATTTATTTTAAAATATAAAAATATAAGATTATATATATATATATATTTATAGTATATATATATATATATATATATATATATATATATCATCTGTGGGATGTTGCTACTTGTTGAAATTATGTAAAAAAGAGACAGATTCTATCCTAATGAGAAGGGGAAATAAAGTATAAAAACATTTCACTGATACTTTTATTGTCATTCTGCAATCATTCAAAAATGATTTTACCTGAAAATCCAGCTTAAATCTGCACTTATTATTACATCTATTTTTAAAAACTTTACTGGTAGTAGGTTCAGCATCCTTTTTAGCCAAAGTTATTGAGAGATGTGAAAGGTCCAACAGCCACAGATTGCAGTTAACCTAACTGACCTAGTCTCTGTGTGTGCAAAACTGGAAAAACAAAATCCATACCCAAATCTGCTGAGCTGCTCCAGGTCCGGCGCCGGGGGTCCGTACGTTTCAACCTGAAGGGCTTTGTACTGGTACAGAACTTCCTGTATTCTTGGTAAAGGCTGCAGAGAGACAGTCTGACCCTGAAAGAAAAAAAGGAAAATTAAATTCAGTTTATTTATATAGCGCCAATTTACAACAGATGTCATTTCAAAGCACTTTACAAGAAGAGTCCTTTCAATACAGTCCGATCAGTTTAAACGCTTTCTATTTAAGGAGGCAGACTGCATCGAGTCATTGACTGGAAGTTCTATCCAGCTAAAAAAAAAAGATAATTCAGCAGCAATATGATCATAATTGTTTCAGATGGCTACACTGAAGACTGGAAACATTTCGTTCTTTCCAATGGACAATGCTTCAGTGGATTAGCAGCTATTAGCAGGTAGCTGTGTGTTAGATGCTTAAGGACTTTAGCAGGAAAAAGGGGGAGAGCAAACATGATCCATTCTCCTGAACCTGGATGAATGCGACTGCCACCATCATTAGGCAAATCTCAGCTCTGCTTGGCTCATAAATGCGCAAAACTGGCAGACCTGTGATTTCTAATTGTGTTGATCAGGGAGATCGGCAAGAATCTGTTCGATTTGGGGGTGTGTCATGATAGAGGGGAATTTCCACCCAGCGTCAGAGCGCTGTGGTTCTTCAGCGTAGCTGAACGGGCCTCGAGAGTCAGGAAACAAACCTGGATTTAAAAGAGATGCTGTTTAAACACGCAGCGACTACTTTAGAGTTCAGCAGAGGAACAGAGAGACAAAGAGGAGATAAAAAGATAAGAGAGAAAGGGGGGAAAAAAGAAGTGTGTGTGTGTGGGGAGAGAATAAACAAGAGAACACAGAGGGGAGTTGATGAAAACCAAACTAAACAAGTAACATGTGCCCCGCGACCGCACATGCTAAGGCAACATTCAAACACACACACAGGGGGAAATAATGCCAGCTAAGCCGAGTTGGAGATTTCAAAGCGATACCCAATGAGGAGGAAGAAGATGTAAAGATTTATTGGTCAATAAGGACAGAACAATGAGCGTCATTGTCCAGGGGAGCAGAAAACACACATTATCAGCATGTCTCTCTAGGCAACACTTTTTTCTCTTTAGTTTACAGCTGAACCAACTAATTGATCTACAGTCTGATATTTGCAGCTGTTTGTTATGTCTCGTATGTAATCCAGCTCAGCCTGTGCCGGCATCCAGTTGAGAGGACGTTTCGGT
Organism: Apricaphanius iberus; assembly: GCA_028564705.1. Classification (NCBI taxonomy): domain Eukaryota; kingdom Metazoa; phylum Chordata; class Actinopteri; order Cyprinodontiformes; family Aphaniidae; genus Apricaphanius; species Apricaphanius iberus. Next base: position 353,575 of record JAPXFQ010000831.1, on the reverse strand, counting down.
GTTTCCCCACAGCTGCGTCCGTTATCCTCGCTGGAAGGAAATTTGTCTTTTTTAATGAGACGTTTTCACAGGTAATTTATTCACACCACACAGCTCTTTTATTTCCTTTCTTCTCAGAATGAGTTCAGCTATTTTAACTGAGCAAGTCTGAGCCTGTAACTTTGAGCGGCAGCTTTTAGTTTGTGCAGGTGAGGTGGGGAGTTGGGGGGGAGCTCAGATAGTGACAGTGGCAGCACATTAACAGCAGGTTTTTTTCCACTGAAGGAGTAAAAGGCAGGCTAATTTTTTCCTCCCTCTGCATACCACAGCTTTATGATGCTGTTTCAGTGGAGCAACAGGTTTTATTTTCTCATAAATCAGATAAATGCGGCCAAATTAAAACTTATAGGTTTGTATCAGAAATGCTAATCATGTAAATGAACAGTTTAATAGTGATTTAAAAAAAAACAAAAGTGGATTTATTTTGCACAGTGATACATTTCAAGCGCTTATTTTGATTATTGAAGCTTCCAGCTGACAAAAATCTAAAGTCCGGCTTATCAGAAGAGAAATATATGACACGAAAGCAATAAAAATGATGATTAATAGAGATATTATGTTATGGGGAAGACTGCAGAAATGACTCATGTGATCCCTCCAACTGCTAAAAAGTAAATTTTCAAACAGATCAGCTGAACACTGTGCAATGTATCCAAGCTTGGTGAAAGAAAGTTGAGTGGAAGGAAAAAGTGAAAGCAAAATCCAGCTGGAGTCGGTGGTTCAAGACAATACAGACAAGCGGCAGGCCGTCACTAAAGCAACCTGTGCTTCCTGAACACCTCAATGAAATTCTAATTTAATGAGATGCAGTTAATCCAAAATACAAGATACTTTTAAGAAACCATCCAACCAGAACCACATTTAAAGGGCCATATTTACATGTTTAAAGTTCTGATCTAGAGCAGTTTTTACTTGGCCTTTAAAGTGGAAGTTCGGGTTTTTTCAACCTGGACCTTATTTTTTAGCAAATATTACGTTCATTTATCCACCCAGACAAGTTTGGAGCCCCTTGGAGTCCTTCCGCAGAAGTTTATATCCAGTCGCAATCAGCATATATCCATATAATGGGAGTCAATCAGGACAGGAGATTTGCTGCCTGTAATAAGGCATTATCTGCCCCACAACTCCTTCATATAACCAATGTTTTGTAATGAACAGTTAGTAATATTTCCCTGTGAGTTCTGAACATCTTGGAGGTGCTGAGGTATTAGCCTCTGGGGTTTTTACAGGCTTTTAATCCAACCGATTCCAATTTACAGTAACCTGGGATTTCAATGACGTCGTAGCCAACCACCATTACAGCTGTAGTCTGCGCAGTTTGCGGAAAGGGAGCCTGAATAATAGCCCAATAGGTCTTTCGGTTAGTGCAATTTGGAAACACGCAAACGTGAACCATGCTGATGTTTGCAGCATGGAGCACGACAGTGATATACTTGTAATCGTGGGAAAGTGTAGTTTTATTATTGCCTTAAAGTAAATAATAAGCGCTTCTAAGACATTTTGAACAACAAGGGGAGTAGTGATAATGATTAATAACAAAACGTTTTGGGGCAGTTAATGCCTTATTACAGGCAAATCTCCTTCCCCCATTGACTCCCATTATATGGGTATACGCTGATCGCAACTGGATAAAAACTTCTCTTGAAGGAATTCCAAGTGGCTTTAAACTTCTCTGGGTTAGAAAATGAACGTAATATTTGCTAAAATAAAATCCCGGTTGAAAAAAAAAAAAACTTCCCCTTTAACGCAAAGGTGCTGAACAGTAATTTCACCCATTATTCAGAAACCTGGACCTGCTACCAATGCCTGCTCTTTCCTGCTCCTGCAGCCTCTCCATCCATCTTCCTTCAGCCTTTCAGCGGTGCTTCCCTCCCTCACTGCCGAAGCCACAGAGCTGGAGCAGCAGAGAGAAAGAGACAGCGAGCACCAAACTGGGAGCGGCTGAAATTCAGTACCTTAGATTTTTTTTTTTTTTTTGTGGCAGAGCAGAACAGGCCCAGCCCAACATGTCGAGATATTTCTAAAGCATTCCTCTGTTCGGGCACCTTGAACACTGACAAATGCAGGTACAGGGACATAAATCGTATCTTTAAACATGGCCACACATAAAACAGATGTAATTATCTGCAGTGAGTCTTTGACTGAGAACCCTAACCCTTTCATATAGTTCAAAAACCCAGAGACACCCCTCCGTCACACCTCTCTCAATCACAAACTCATCACCTCCTATTAAAAGCCTCCATGAATTACAACACATGAAAGTTGTTTGCAAAATGCTTCTAAGCAGGAAGAGCGACAGAGAGGGTGGGACAGCAGAAATAGTAACAGGACTGGGGGTCTTTGGAGCAACAGGACTGAAAGTCAACACGAACATCTGCTTTTATCATCACAGGGGCCCGTCTGACTACCTATACAACTTTCTGTGCATTGTAAGTTTGTGTATGTAACTGGTTTTTAAACTCTTATGACACCCCCGTGGCACTAAAGTGGGACTCTGGGAGCCATCAATCCTAATAAAACCACAGGGAAGGATGATTTGAAAAAATCACTGGCGAGCCGCTGGGATTAATTCTGCATCCTCAGCATTTGTGTTGCTAACTCACAAATAAAGATGCTGCCTAAAAGGAACCATGTTAAAAAGTCAAATGATGTCACCTCTTCCTGTATTCTTTAGTAAAACGTTTATGAATTCTTCCGTTTTTTTCTATATGTTTTTACTTTCTGTAACACTTCCTTGTTTATGGGCATCACATTTTTATATCAGAGAAAGAACACCAGAGTAATCGAAAACAACCAGGACCAACACACTGATAACTACCAGATCTAGAGATGTAGGGAAAATATCAATTTCGCCAATATTTTGCAATATTTTTATGTCACAATATTCTATCGATGTTTGAAAGCAATGCATCGATTTTATTTCATTTTTAGAAATTGAACAGAACCAATAACCTAGGGAGTCGGGTTACGTGTGGTCCTTTTTAATCTGTAAAAAACTTTAGGTTTTAATTTTTGTATGAATAGCACTTTATAAATATAGTATGATTGATTGATTGATGACAGTATTTTTGCAATAAAACTAAAGTATGATGGCTAGTTGGTGGCTGTTTACATGTTCTTTGTTCTAGTGGATCAATAAAACTGGATGTCCTAAGTATGAAACAGGTAGGATTATTTGCTGTGACAATGTTTCTACAGATAAAATAAGCTTTAAAAATTACAATATATAGTCTTATTCATAGTGTTGCATAGTTCGGTGTTGGGGAAAAATAAACAAATAAATAAAAACATCGACAAATGTATTCTTTATCTATTCTTGAAATCTAATCAAATTGATTCACAGGTTAAGAAAAAATAAAATCATTGAATTAGAGGCATAAAGTGAAGATGTTTTAATAGCACTGATATCCATATTGAATTGGATCAGACTGAATCGGATTGTGATAAGTGTTTCTAACTCTAGAGAATCTGAATTGAATGTTGAAATTTAAATTGATACCCTAGTGTTGCAGAATATTGGGTTATTTTTTTATTGTTCCCATCTGTATTGTGATACAAATCATGTCACAAAATTCCTGCCAACACATGCCTGGCCAGATCTATCAAGAAATCAGTTAAGTAAATGGAACCTGTCCGACAACATTAAGTGGAATAAATTATAAGAAAAATATAAATAGCATTTTGTGTTAGCGCTTCAGAGTAGACCTAGGGTGGAGAATTTTGACAACGCTGATCTGTTTTCATGTAAACGCAAGGCCGGGGACTTTCGAAAACAATGAAGTCACTGCAAGCTGCTCACAGCATACTGGACTTGCGCACTGTGACATTCTTCGACTTTTTTCCGGTTAAGAAGGAGGAAACCGGGGGAAACCATAGAACACTGCATACACCGGGCACAATGCCATCTAAAGGCCGGGCATATGTACTACATTGTTTTCAGCAAAATGATATCGCTCGCCCCCGTCGTGTAAACGCAGTGTCGTTTTCACTCGCAAATTCAATCAAAAACGGCAGCGTTGTCGTGTAAACTGCCCTGAAGACTTTTGAACTCTAATGACCCACAGTGAGATATTTTCCACCAAGGAGAAAACATTGAAGAGTGGATAATCCTTCCCACTAGTTGCTGGCCAACCAGAATTATTTAAGAGCAATTACGACTCATCCAAGAGGTCAAAAAAGAACCCAGAACATCATACAAAGCTCTGCAGACCTCACTTGTCTCAGTTAAGGGTATAATTCAAGATTCAACAATAAGAAAAAGAGACTGGACAAAAATGAAATCCTTTTTAGGTGAAAACTACTTCCGACCTTAAAGAACACAAAGATCCATCTAAAGTGCTACCAAAAAACATCTTGATGACCCCAAAGACTATTGGGAAAAAAAAAAAAACTGTGACGCATCTGGTCTAAAAGTTGACAGCAGTTGAGCATGGTGGTGGTAGTATGATGATCTGGGGTTGCTTTACTGATTCCAGGGGTGGACAAATTGCCTTTCTTGATATCAATGAAGAAGGGCAATGAAGGAAACTGTATTAGAAGCTGTATTATCTATCTCTCTATCTCTCTATCTATCTATCTATCTATCTATCTATCTATATATATATACGGACGGATACATACAGTGGGGAGCACAAGTGTTTTACACACTGCTGATTTTTTAAGTTTTCCCACTTACAAAGCATGCAGAGGTCTGTAATTTGTATCAAAGGTACTCTTCAACTGTGAGGGACAGAATCTAAAACAGAAATGCAGAAAATTATAGTGGATGATTTTTCAATAAATAATTTCCATTTTACTGCATGACATAAGTATTTAAAATACATCAGACAAACAGAACGTAATGCTTGGTACAGAAACCTTTGTTTGCAATTACGGAGATCAGACGTTTTCTGTAGTTCTTCACCAATTTTGCACACACTGCAGCAGGGATTTTGGCCCACTCCTCCATGCAGATCTTCTCCAGAGCGTTCAGGTTTCAGGGCCTGTCGCTGGGCAACAAGGACTTTCAACTTTTTCAAAAGATTTTCTATTGGAGATTATTGGCCAAGATCTCACGATACATGGCCCCGTCCAACCTCCCCTCAATACGGTGCAGTCGTCCCGTCCCCTTTGCAGAAAAGCATCCCCAAAGAATAATGCTTCCACCTCCGTGTTTCACAGTTGGGATGGTGTTCTTGGGGTTGTACTCATTTTTCTCCTTTCTCCAAACACGGAGAGTGGAGTTTAGGCCAAAAAGCTACACTTCTGTCTCATCAGACCACATGACCTTCTCCCATTCCTCCTCTGGATCATCCAGATGGTCATTGGAAAACTTCAGACGGGCCTTGACATGCGCTGGCCTGAGCAGGGGGACCTTTCATGCACTGCAGGATTTTAATCCATGATGGCGGAGTGTGTTACTGATGGTTTTCTTTGAGACTGTGGTCCCAGCTCTATTCAGGTCATTGACCCGGTCCTGCTGTGTAGTTCTGTGCTCATTCCTCACTGTCCTCATGATCATTGCTGCCCCATGAGGAGACATCTTGCACTACGCTCCAGACACAGGGAGATTGACCGTCGTCTTGAACTTCTTCCATTTTCTAATTATTGCACCAACAGTTGTTGCCTTCTCACCAAGCTGCTTGCCTATTGTCCTGCAGCCCATCCCAGCTTTGTGCAGCTCTACAATTTAATCCCTGATGTCCTTGAACAGCTCTCTGGTCTTGGCCTTTGTGGCGAGGTTGGAGTTTGTTTGAGTGTGTAGACTGGTGTCTGTTATACAGGTGACGAGTTCAAACAGGTGCAGTTGATACAGATAACGAATAGAGAACAGGAGGGCTTCTTAAAGAAGAACTAACAGGTCTGTGGGATCCTAAATTTTTACTGGTTGATTGGTGATCAAATAGTTATGTCATGCGATAAAATGAAAATTAATTATTTAAACATCATCCATGGTGATGTTCCGCATTTTTGTATTGGATTCTGTCCCTCACAGTCAAATAGTACCTTTGATACAAATTAAAGACCTCTCCATGCTTTGTAAGTGGGAAAACTTAAAAAAAATCAGCAGTGTATCAAATACTTGTTCTCCCAACTGTCTGTAGGTAGGTTAGGTAGTTAGGTTGGTACTTACTTTATTACTTACTTACTTTGGGAGCTCATGTGGCACACTTAACTAATGCACAAAGTGAAAATGACAACAAGCGAGGGGGAACTCTTTGTAGAGGGAATGAAAATGATGAGCCTTGTTAGGAGCTATGCTAACACTTTCCCAGCCCTCACTTCCTTTGTCTGCCCCGGAGGTGCCGGTGCTTCTGTACGGATAAAGGGCTTTGGGTTGCTCAGTGGCACGCCGAGCAGCAAGTAGCAAGTGTAAAAACTGCTGGCTCCCTGTGCCTTACCAGTTTAAATATATCTCCCAGATCAGTGGCAGCTGTTCCGGCGCAAAGCCCCTAAAGCTGACAACTCCTCTATCCTCCAAACAGGCCAGCCAGCCAGCCAGCCTGCACATTGGGTTTGATGGGCCCCCACCGAAGCAAGGCCAGGCCATCAGAGGGGGCCGAGGTGTGAATGGACATGTGCTGGTGCCAATCAGGGCTCTCAGTTCTCCAGACCCGAACCCGGCCCCCCCCGTTCCTCCTCACTACGGCCCCAGCATGCACTAACCTGCATGGCAGTGATTAAATAAAAACAGAAAAAGGTCAAGGTGGCATGCTCTGGTTCAGCTGTTCTTCTCCATTGTGTTATTTAAACAATGCAATGAAGATCTCTGTCAGGTTTTTTTTGTGGTTTTTTTGTCTCTCTCTTCCAGAGTGTGAACAGGGAAAGGAAGATAAAGTGCAAACGTCTGTGGGGGTTGCGGTGAGTATACAGCAACAACTAAGACAGAACAGGTTGGGCCAGTCTGCAGAGCGCGGCCTGCGTCGACAAGTGCATCTACTGAGCAGAGGTCACGGTAGAGGACTCAACCAGGAGCGCAAACACGCTTTCCGAGTCTCCGTGTATGCGACTGTGTTGTGTTCTCTATGCCGGGCAAATTCCACAATCCAAGTGTCCAATGCACTAAAGCCAGCGAGAGCCCGGGTTATTTCAGCCAGCCACACATCAGTGTTTAGGGATAAACTTTCCACCCACATGAGCTCCACCGTATGTGTGTGCTGCTATTTGTTTACGTGCCCCCTGTTTCATTAGGTGCCCACCCCGGCCACATCAGGTATGTCAGCTGCTCTGCTGCCTGTGGGCAGAGGGCTCGGGGTGGGGGTGGGGAGGGGGCCGAGCGGAGCTGGAACCAGGGACCTTTCATCTGAGGTGGTGCTGAAAGCCGCTCCAAGGTGGAAAGATTCCCCATCGGTCAGCTGCTTTCCGGAATGGGACACACTGCGGCAGCTGGAAACAATCCCGCATCAGCACAAATGGACGCTCACACAGATGATGAAGTGTTTTACTTCCACCGCCACGAAAACATAAGACGTCTGAGACTCAGTTTGCATGTGGATGTGTCTTTTTTTCTTTCCCCTCATTTCAAATCTGTCCCTGAGTCAAAGCGGGTTCCAAGTCGGCTTTTCTGCTGCACCATGCTCTGCTGCGAGGACGGTCCCGTGTCAGACAACAACGAGGCTGTTTGAACAGCAAATCCTCCCACACAGAGAGAGTCCTTTGATTTCAGAGGGCATCTATTTTAGAAAGACACTTTATTCTTCAAACGCTGTGTGCTCAGACTTGGGGGAGGGGCACGACGTGCATTTATCTGCACGCACCCGCACACGGATGTTTGTGCGTCTCCTGGTTCAATAGAGCAACCTACAAAGTGAGGGATTAGTGAATGTTTCCAGACCATTCCTGAGGCAAGACGAGGCCCATCCCACCGCGCATCACACCTGGACTAATACACCAACCCCCCCCCAGGATTGGCCAACTTCCTCATCAGACCATTCAACTGTGGCGTTAGCACTCAGCCGGTCAGGAACACAGAGGTTTAGCTAGGAGTCCCCCTCAGCATTTATAAGGAAAGCACATCCTGATGTTCAGCTCTGCCAGCTCCTCTCAGCTCACATCAGAACTAGAATCAACATAAGGTTCTGTTTTGAATATAGCCTGAAACGGCTGGGACGCTAAGGAAGAAGTTGCATCTTCAAGCACCAAAAAAAGTGAGCGCTCAGCTTCACCCAAGCTGCAGCCGCTGACATGAGCGTTGACACAAAATTTTATTGTGTTTTATTGCAACTTTATGTGACAAACCAACACAAAGCAGAGCATAATTCAAAAGTGGAAGAAAAAAAATTATTAATGGTTTTCAACAATTATTGCAAACAAAAATCTGAAAAGTGTAATGTGCATTTGTATCTCCGCTCGCTCCTTTGGCTGCATTTACAGCTGAAGGATAGAGAGCACCGAGTATTGCCACAGATTCTTATTTAGTCGCATTTAGGGTTTGGACTTTGTTTAGGCCATTCAAACGCATGAATATACTTTGATCTAAACCATTTACTTGTAGCTCTTGCTGCATGTTGAGAGACGTTTTTCTGCTCAAGTCTCAGGACTTCAGCAGCATCCAACGGATTTACTTCCAGAACTGTCCTGTATTCAACTCCATCCACCTTGTTACAAACTCTAACCAGCTTCCCTGTCCCTTCAAAGAAAAAACACCCAAAACATATCCACAGCATTATACAGCCACCACTATGTCTTAGGCGACGTCCACACTAAGCCGATAAGGTTATACGCCTAATGATATCCACTTAACACGAGCATTTACGCCCCGTTTAAGATCCCATGATTGTGCAATCCCATACCTACCTGTGCAAATACTGGGCATGCGCGAAAAGACACACAGAACACGCGTATAATCTACGTGACGCCAGCGCCTACATAATATATACAAGAAGCTCTACAGCACAGTACAAATCTGCTTCACAGTCTATGATCTGCTTGTCCCGTTAACCGAAGAGAACAACAGCTGCTCAGAAGAAGAGAGAGTTTTTGGTGTGGACATACAACGAGATCGATTTATTACTCTTCGCTGTTGTCTTTGTCTGTAGTGTCGTATTGTTATTGACGCAGCATTCATTGACGCCACTTCCTTTCATTATCCGGGGAAGCTGTCCACACTAGCTTGTTTAGCCGTTGAATTAAGATTTACACGGCTCTCTTACCCGGCTAATAGTAATCCGGCCACAGACCGGCACAAAATCAATTTGCATAAATAACCTTAAATATTTTTCAGATTTACTGTTCCCTAAATTTCTGCCAAGATCCTGCTTGCAGCTCGTAGATACACGCATTCCAGCAATCTGCAGGAACCCACAGTTCTTTGCTGAAACCCTACCAAGTCAAACAAAAGTGATTCCTCTGAATTCAAAGGTTTAGGGAAATCCAAACCAACACTTTCCCCTGACTCATGTCTCTCAGTACAAACTAGCAGATGCGTGGGGAGAGCTCTGTTCCACTAACAGCATCTTGAACGAGAAGATGAAGCAGAAATTAAAACAAGCAGCCAGGAAAGAGGCCAAGAGCAACACAACCGCGCCGTGTTCCTCTCAGTCGGCGAGTTTAAATTCCTACTTTATAATATAAAGTGTGACATTTAGAGCACTACGCTACAACATGGAGGAAAGTGAACACTCATGTAAAACAGAGCGTGTCAAAATCTAGTTTCAACCCTTAGGTGAGTACGAAGCAGATATCTCTGCCATGCATCACTAAAATGTGAGAAGTCAGCCGCATCTCATGAGGGCTGCTATGGAGGGAGCCGAGCTCATCGCCTAAAAATGAAAATAAATGACAGAAAACATGAACGACAGCCAAGTATGAAGGTCTCTCCAGCCAACGTCTGCATAAACTGCGGCGCAGCTAAAGCCCGGAGCCCACATGCCCGGGCCTCGGGGGACCCACCGCTCTCAAAGCAGAAATGTGATGATATGAGCAAAGAGGTCACGCCGCGTTCCCACACTGAGGAAGCACTGGTCGAGGACAAAGGTCGTCAGTTATTAATACCATAATGTCTACAAGTAATGAGCTTAAATCCAACCTGCTTCACCAACCATATACTCAAAGGGTTTGTAAAATGTTAACTTTTTATCAACAAAAGCTGAAGTTTCCAAAGGTAGAATTGTTGGCAGAGCTGTTTGGATTTCAGAAATATTCCCGATATATTGACATTTTTGCACCTTTTAAAGCTGACACTAAAATATATTCACACCATCAGCTTTATCGGTTGACCGGTGACTCTCTACGTTTTACATCCACTGACCTGCGTGTGAGAAGCAGCGGCTTTAAGGTGAAATGTTTTTTTAGTAACCAGTCAAAGCCAAAATACATTTCAGCATGATGATACATGTTATCAAAGCTAGGACACATTTTTATGTCAAATTAATGGGTTAATTCATTATTTGATTGGCTTTAGCTGTAATATTTTCACATTAAAACATAAATGGTAAGAGAATGAAGCAGTTCTTGACAAAAATACATCTGATATTTATATATTCTGAAGTTGAATTTAACAGGTTTCTTTTAAACAATTCAGAAAAGGCTTGTTAACAAGAGATAAAAACACTTTGAAACTTCTCTGAATATCAAAAAACCACAAGCAATCAACAATTTCTAGAAGATTTAGAAGATTTCTAGCTTAAATATAAACATACTAATTTTATCTTTCATTACGTTTTCCATAGTTTAATTTAGTAATGGGCAATTTTAAAGGTATAAGGCTGAAAATATATAAATTGAGCCAAAGGTAGAGACTTTGACTATACCGCAATTATGCATTTTGATGATGTCATCAAGCTGTGCCTACATACTTTGTACCAGGTACGTAAGAACACTGACGTTTAGTGTTTGTCCTCACACTAGATATTAAAAGTTTGTTGTTTTTCATTTAATGAAAAATAAATCTGTGAATTTGAAGCATTTTTAATTCATATATATTTATTTAAGTTTCTTTTCATGCGATATTACATTTATAAATAATTAATTTGTAAATGCATTTTGTACAATAAATGTAATTTAAATGGCAATCTAAACTTTTTTTAATTTTTTATACTGCAATGGGTCTGGAAAGTGAGAATGTTTATAAGCCATAAGACATTTTGACATAGCTAAAGAAAAAGCAAACAATAATATACCGCATTAAATATCGTTATTGCAGATGCTTTGGATCATATTGCAAAATAAATTTGAGGCCAAATCGCCCAGCCCTAGTGTCATTTTGAAAAAAATAATAGCCATAAATGCTGGACTGGTTGCTGTGGAAGGTATAGGGAGCTGGGAAGTGATAGCTCATTTTTAAGCAAAATATTTATATAAAAAATGTTAACCGTGAGTGGATAGATGGAGGGAGGGAGGACGGACATAGATATCTCAGACAGACAGATAGATTCCATATTTTTCCAGGCCATTCAGTAGATATCAAAACATCCAATGTTGTTTTACTTACTATTTGGATTCCAGTAGAGAACAAGCTGGTCGGCTTCACGTTCTGCTTCTGCTGCTCTATCTGCGTCTCCAGCTGGGCGGCGCGAACTTTGTGTTGAGCCAGTAGGATGGTGGCGGGAAGCTGAGACTGCTCCTGCAGGAACACCAGTGATTTCAGTGGCCGTCATTAAAGCGCCTCATTAAGAGCCACCCCCCCACCCCCCTCCAATCAGTCATCACTAGAGCTAGATAACCATCAGTAAATGGTGCTTTCAGGCAGGCTGTCACTGAACTGAAGGCAGAGATATTAAAAAGTTGTGACCGTGCAGGAGACGGCGTCTTGAAAACACAATCTCCAATTAAATGCAAGGTCAGAGTCCTGTCAGGCACGTATGTCTTAAGTGCACAGACTGCTAGAGCTGGGATCATGAAACAGACAGGAATGTTGAACCAGAGCAGAGTTTAGTCATGAGCCAGTAGGATAACCTTGAGGGAAAACAACCCAGTTTATTGGATTCACATGAACCTGATCTACACAGCTGCTTGGTACAGATATAAAAATAATATCCGCAACATTTATTTATTAATTGGATGCACACAAACGCAAAAACAGAGTCTGAACATCGTAGCAGTTTTCAAATATATGCAATTCTGTGCAGAATTGAGTTTTTAATTTCACTTACTTCGGCCAGCTGACAGGCGGAGTGCAGCAATACTCATTGACCGCTCATTAAAATCAATTTAAACTGTGTCATAAATTCTTCTTAGGGATTCTCTGTCTGTTTTAGTTACCTTGGTTCTGGTAACGGGTCCCTTTCGAGCAGAACTTTTAGTCCTCCTGACAGCTTCATTTGTTTTAGTTGAATTGACCACCTGATATTTCCACAATTTAAAAAGTTTGATTAAATCAAATCAAATTTGAAGCATACCAGTAAAATATTCCAAATGTTTCGTCTTTAAAGTGACCAGAAATTTCTGCCTGCAACATCTATATGTAAATTAATGCATTTGCTGATAAGAATAAAGCCGCTTTAGGAAAATAAACAGATGGAAACTATGGGCAAATGACCACAGAGAGGTAGAGATGTCGGAGCTCAGGAGAGTTCCCCCCCAGAGGGGAGTCTGAGCTGATCTCATCTGCCTACAGTCAACAGACCCTGTGCCTCAAACAAACAAGCACACAGCTTAACCTGCTATCTGTGATGGTCCTTCTGCAGGAACAATAACTTCCAAAGCCCACAACTCAAAACAATGGAGCCAAAAAGCTTTGGGATCAGAGGATGAGAACAATGCAAGCCACAGCGCAATGACTTGTAATGAAGCTCTTAATGGCGTCACAACCATCAGCCATCAACCCTCAGGGTGATTTTCTGTGTGTGGTAAAGTATGTGCATCAGCCAATTTTTTTGCTTGTCACTTGCTCATCACCAGGTTTGTGAGTTTTAGTAAATACGGACATGCAACACGTGCGTTTCTCACCAGTTCATCCAGCAGAGCCTGTTTGCTCTTCCTCTTGGCCTGGAGCTGCCTCTGCTCCTCCTGCAGCACGTCCAGCCGCCGCTGCTCGCTGCTCTGCTGCTCAAGAAGCAGCAGCTCCTCCAGCTCTTCCTGCTCCCGCGTCTGAGTACGAGGAGAAGGAAACTGGATCTTCAAAACAATCTGCGACATCACCGACCACAAATCTGATGTCATGCAAGCTCTTGGTTTCAGAAAGGGGAGAGTGGTGCCAACCAGCTTCGCCTTATTTCTCTGGATGATGTCTTTGTTTTCCCTCTGGTACTGCTCCATCCTCAGTTTGGTGCTCTCCACATCAATGTTGTTGGTCAGGTTGTAAACTGCATGCAAAAGATAAAAAGAAACACTGCATACTTGCTTCCAACTCTAAAGATCCATTGTCGTGTAGCTCTAAAAAAAAAAGTACCTCTAGTGCAATTCTGCTTAAACTATTACTTCTTGTAATAATCTAATAATATAAAATAATATAAAATAACAAAATAATTAGAAATAATTGAAAAACATAGATACAGTCTAGAAAATGTAAAAAAAAAACATGTTGCAGTTCTTTTAATAATTTGATGAATCTATATATTTACAGTACATTTAAGAAGCATACAAGAGCACTGCTGGATGGTTTGGATCATGTTTACAACAGCAAGTACATGAAGTATCATTTATTTATTAATAGTATTACTGGTAGGACGAGTCTGCTGTAGGTCTAGAGATCAGATCTCATGGTTTTTGAAGGCTTCTTTGAGGGTCTTCAGCTCTGCTTTCAGGAAGAAGTTGCATGGACAGTCAGACTTGGAAAACATTGGCAGCTAGTTTTAGACTTTTACCCCTGATGTTAAAAATTGTTTGAGAGCCTTTCAAATACCTAGAAAGACTCGTAAACTGCTACAATCGTCTTTCGGAAGGCCTTATATCTCAGCAAGGTGATCACCTTCAACATGGACCTGGACGGAAGGTTTGCATGTTGCAGGGAGAAAATGCAAACTCCATGCAGAAAGACCCCAGGCTGGGATTTGAACCCATGACCTTCTTGCTGCAAGGAAATGGATAAAATTGAGGTCTCAACCAAGATTTCAGAAGTCTTCCCAAAGTTTCAGAATTGAGAGCAGTAGCTGGTCAGCGGACCGAAGCAAATCAGAGGAGACGCAAAATCAACCCTAAATTTAGTGTGAAGCCAGTGAGAGGCTGCTGATACATATAAGTCACCCCGCTACCTTTTGAACCAGGTGCAGGCCATATATAAAGTAAAGCATGCACAAGGTTATATAAACATGATTAACTGTTTCTAAGTCCCACCTCAAAAGATTTCACCACCTCATTAACATGGTTATCAAAACTAGGAGCAGCATGCATTTACCTCTAGATTAGATCAGATGAGACGTCAGGGCAGCAAAATCAACACCAAAACCAACTTCTCTTTTTTTCGTGGATTGAAATTCAAGAAATTTAATATAATCCACGACTGAACATCACCCGGACAATTAAGGAAAGGTTTAAACGAGGACATGACAGAGTGTTTAGGAAAGCTGACAATCATCAGCATATCAGCAGGAAGAAACTCTGAGTTTTCTGAGGATGGCTCCCATCGCCAGGAGGTAAAAAACATTTTTTTTAAAAAGTGTCCCAAAGATAGGGCCCTGCAGTACAGCGCCGGGCGAAACATCTTTCTAGATGCATTTTTTAACCCTAGTTTATACTTCTCCATCAGCAAGTTCGCACCCAGATGCAGACGTATTGACAGAGACGATTTGTAGTTTATGGTTCTCCATTTCTGTGAGCGTTTCAAAGCAATTCCACAACAGTACAGTAGGGGGTGCTAACTTTCTATGGCGGGTCTGCCTACCAACGCAGTGTTGTTTTTAGAGTTTATCTTCAAGTTGTGAACGCATTTCCCCCTCTAGGAGCAATGGACGACGAAAAGTACGTTTTGTTTAAGCAGTAAAGGTTTTTACTTGTAAAGCTTATAGAATACTCTAAAAACACATGTAAACAAACACAACAGCCTGTTTTGTCATTTCTCTACACCACCTTGTGTTCAAAATAACCAAAAGACCAGATTAGATAAATTGTCTTGTCAATATAAAGCATGTAGTTCCCAAACGCTGCAATGACTACTGATTGCAACTATTGCGCATCATTCTGGTGAAAGGATCTCTGGCTGTTGCTGAACTGAGCAATCACAGACATACGCTCTCTGTTGACGGATAGTTAGAAAAATGGGCTCCACTCTGTCCGCCGTTGCGTAAAGCCTACTTTATGCTTCTCTGACTGCACACTTACACTCAGACGCAGACGTATTGACATTTATGGTTCTCCGTTTTTTTCAGCGTTGCTCGAACAGGACAGCAGGGGGTGCTAAATTTTCATGGCGTCTCTGCCTACTATCACAGCGTCATTTCAGTTTTTTCTTCAGCCTGTGAACGCATTTCTTCCTCAAGGAGCAATGGACGACAGAAAGTAAGTTTTGATTAAGCTGTAAAGCTTTTTACTAGAGGTGCAGCTCATTGAATACTCTGGAAACAAATGGAAACGCACCCAGCTGCATATTTTGTTGTTTTTCTACATCTTCTTGTGTTCAAAATTGCCAAAAGAACAGATTTGATAAATAATATTTTTCAGTATAAAGCAATATAATGACCAAATGCTGCATTAACTACTGATTACAGCGACTATAGAACACCATTCTGGTGAAGCGATCTCTGGCTGTTACTGAAACTTACCAATCAGATGCATATGCGCTCAGTTGACAGAGACGTATAGTTAAAAAATGGGGCTCTACTCCGTGCGTCCTTGCGTAGGTGACAGAGAGGCCTTGCGTAAACGGATAATGGCATTGCGTCAATCCATTTGGATGTAGACAGAGAAGTATAAACTAGGCTTTACTCCATTACAAGTAGAAGCAGAGGTACCAACTGGATGTTAATGGTGACATTCATTCCATCTAGGCTGAAGGCCCTAAGAGGGACTTGTTTTTTAGTTTTCCCATATGCACTGCTTGGCTCTAGCGTTTATTGGATGAGAAAACATGAGTTATTCCAGACAGAGGCCTTCTTGCTGGTGCTCCTACCTATGTCCTCCACCTGCTCCAGATAGTCGTTGTAGTCTCTCAGGCTGGGGAAGTCAAACTCTCTCTTGTTGTAGCTGCAGAGAAACAAGAGAAGCGATCATGCGGCGTGCGCTGACAATAACAGCATCCATTAAATCATACATTTTATAAACCATCTCTGCTTTCCGCCCAATACACACATACATTAGATCTCAATTAAGGGGCTATTAAAACACTGATAAGATGGAGTGAAGGAGGGCAGGGAGGGGCTGCGGAGTAAAAACCTGGCAGAGAAAGAGCCTCTGCCCCCACCCCCCGGGGAGACTCATTGTCTACAAAACAAACAGTGTAAAGAGGAAGACAAAGGGAGATTAAGAAGTGGGAGGAGGCCTGGAGTAACATATAAACACACAGAACCACACCCCTAATGCCTCACCCACCCACCTACCTACCTACACCCCCAACCCAAACCCACTCACATTTTTGTCACCTTCTTGCGAATCTCCACCTCCTTGTCGACGGTTGCATCCTCGAAGAGCTGCACACGAAAGTTGCTCTTCCTCAGAGGCGTGTCGCACTGCACGCAGTTCCCCGAGCCGCGCACAAACAGCATCTCCACACAGTTCTCGCATCTTCAAGAGGGGCATGAAGGCAATAAACAGAATGCTGGCAGCACAGCTTCGAGCTGCTGCACATGCAAACACTGTTTCTCCGTGAGGCATCATTGGAGCAGTGGGTTATAATGGGGGAGAAAATCAGAATATTTCTTCTAAGCACTCAAAGATGGCCGGGATTATGATTGGAATGTCGATTAGGCCGCCTCGCACTCTTAGACAAGGGGAAATTAGTTCAACACCCATCGGCGGAGTGTCTGTCTGCGCTGGAGAAATGTTTCCTTTATTGTTATTTCAGTAGACCTAAACAATGCTGACAGGTTGCATAGCATGAGAAAAATCCAGCTCAATAATGCATGCAGAATTCATGCTGGAACAGATTCTATGTTGAGTAATTTTGGAAAATGTCAGGCCTTTGTGTTTTCCATTGCCTGATAAAATATCCTAAATTGGATTGTTAATTATTATAGGGTAACAAGATGATAATATATGCTATAAATATCTGCCAAGTTTAGGACTTCAACCAATGAAACTGAAATTATTATTTTCTAATGTCAGAGCATGAAATGTATCATTACACAAAGATAACCAGAGTAGATATATGATTATGCTTTAAAGTATTTGTTATTTATTACAACAGGTATAACTATTCAAACCAACCTGGCCCTCTGTGGAAAAGTAATTGCACCCCTTCTTAAATCATGAACGGTTTTTCTTCCTATTTTACAAAAACCTACAATGTATTCAATGAGCAACACCCTGACCTGATTACTGCCAGACATGAAGAACACAAATAGATTTTAAAAAAACAGCGTCTCATACCCTGATATAAAGAAGATCCCTGACTTTCATTAGTCTGGAAAGGGGTACAAATCCACCTCCACGACTTTGGGACACCAGTGAAAGTCATTGAGAAAAGACTGCAATATTGTAACTGCAATAAACCTTCCCAGTTGTGGTTGTCCTACACAAATTACTCAAGGAGAGCATCAGCCACACATTCAGGAGGTCACAGGACAAAATATTACGCTCACTTTGTTCACTAAAGGTCAGAGTTCAGGATTGACAGACAAGGTGAAACTTTCTGTACACCTGGTTAAATCTATGGCAGCGAGCATTACTAGTCTAACTCATTATTATTCATGATATGCAAACATCTTGCATCTGATTGGCTAACAGCAATGCGACTCTTTTGCTGCATTCGCTCAAAAAATTAACTTACTTTGCTGGTGGTGGTCCAAGACAAATTCCGACTGTTTCTTCCTCAGCTACTCTTTCTTGGGTAAAAACGTGTAAATAAACCAAGCCTGACCCTGTTCTGCCATTCTGTGGAGTTACTAACAGTTAGCTTCATTGCTAAGTTAGCTTTGACTTCAAGCCACGACTAGCAGAAACATGCTGCAAAATCAGTCTTTCAGTGGGGGAACGAAAGCTAACGTAGGAAAGACCATGAATACTAATTTTCCCATTGATGTAGAAGGTACTGGCCTTTTTTGATTCGCTCGTTTTGCTCTCTGCTTTTATTTTCTGTGGCTAATGTAGGCAGTGGGGGTTGGAGAGGATGTTCATGTACAGCTCAGAGTGGCTGAACGTATTTCAAAAAGAACAAATATTACATGGTTTCCCACTGAACAATTCTGCAAAAAAAGGTGGGTCAGAATTCCCTTACAGTGTTGCCACCATGTGTGACGTAACCAGGTTTTAGGTTCATGGTGCAACTACTACAGCGCCCGGTTTGCTTGGATGGTTATTTTTCCTCAATAAATTAAGTCGTTACTTGAAAAGGCTCCTTTTATTTACTACGGTTATCTCTGGACAATGCACCGAACCATTTAAGTGTCTGAAAAAAGAAACAGAAACAGAAGAAACATGCTTGTGGCACCACAAATATGTGGAATGGATTATCAAGAACAGATATGAGACAAAACAACAGTCATGATGGTCCCAGGCTAATCCGGACCGCTTGCTTCATGTATCGTCTCAACAATGGCAGTCTGATCAGCAGGCATACCTGAGGGCACAGTCATGAGTCGAACCATCAATCCTGGTAGGCGTTTACCCATCAGTCACACTTCAGTGAAGGGTGGACACCGCAGACAATGGCAATAACCCTTTATGTCTCCCTGATGGTCCAAAGAGGCTGGATATACGTTTGCACAGTTGCTCTTTTAATTAAGTCTCCTTGGAGCTTTATTGCCAGAGGAATCCAACTTTCAACTCATGAACACCCTCACAAAAAAATGGATTCAGAATTATAGAGCAGAGTTGAGAGGAAAAGCATGTTTTTTTTGTACGCCTCACCGACGGTATGGCTGAGTCACTTCACTGCAGCCAAATCGAGCTGAGTCAAAAGTTCTGGAGAAATTCTAGAGACTTTTAAGCCGGGCACGCAGGACGTTTCACCTAATCAGCAGGACGCAAAGCAGAAAACACAGCTTAAGAGAAAAGTGCAGAGATGTGGATTTTCTCTGTTTACACCCAACGCTTCCAATAAGGGTCAAACAAGCCCAACCTGCCACAACTGAAAGCACTAATACTATCATGTGTCAGTTTGGCTTGGCCGTAGGGAAGCCGAGATGTTGAAAATGAAAGCAAAGCGGCGGCCAGAAACATGTGTAGTGCCCGGTCGGTGCCTCGGAGTTAGCTGCAAGAGGCAGATGTTCGCTATGGCCTCGGGCTACAGCAGATCTATAGGCCTCGCCATATGGAGGTGGATGGAGGGATTCTGCTTGTTTCCACAGGCCCACAAAGAGCCCATTCATCAACACAGGGCAAGGAGCGGGGCGTAGATTGCCCCCTGCCCCATAAATGGACCACACAACAGAACCCTCTAAAGGGAAATCCTGTGTAACTCTAGAGCTGAGAGGTGACCCCTTAAAATAAAGGAGGAGACTTTCCATCTTCTGCTCTGTGCCAGCTTTCATGTTCAGAAACGTCTTGCCACTGCAACCCACATTAGACAGAAAGCGGCTGCAGAAGGAACAGCTTGCCGTCTCTGTGTCCCAGGGCTGTTGTTGCTGACGGAGTGCTTCGGACACCTCCCTCTCTCACCTGTCCTGCTCACAGCTTCAGGCTCCTATCTCTTCATCTGCAGCTGTCAGCAGGTCAGAGGGAGGGGGGTTGGTAATAGGAAAGTAAACAGGGTCGTCCTGGCTCAGCAAAGAGACTCTGCCACCACCACATCCCAACTTTACAACTCCTTTTCATACAACCTGCATCTTCGCAAGAATGAGCCAGAGCAAAACAGGCTTTTGGGTGGCTTTAATAGAAGTGTTGGCACTCCCAGACCAAAAACTGAGTTCACGTAGACATCGGAAAATCTAAAGACCTCAAAGGATGGCAGCAGCCTTGTCTAAGGCTCTCAGAACCAATCAGATTAATTTATAGACCACTTTTAGAAAATTAAACTGCACCACAACATGCTTTATAGCCAAACAATTAAACTAAAGAATGAAAAATGTTTAATATTAACAATAACTGCGAGTAATAGTCTGAAGTAAAGCTGCTGCTAACCAGCTACCTTGTTGGACTTTAACCACCCTTAATGCCCAAACATGTATACGTCCAGTGGCTCACAAATGGCGGAGAGGTCAATGTGTTGAAAGAGAAGATAGAAAAGTGTTCCAAAAAGGCACCTACGGATGTATGAAATATACTGTGAGATTTTGTCATGATAGTGTATCAATATTTAAAAGCAATGTATTGATCTTTTTAGAAGTTGAACAAAGCCTTTAACGATGACAGGAATTTTTTAAGAAAAAATTAAAGTTATGACAGCTAGCTGGTGGCTGTTTTAACCTTCTTCTTTCGAATGGATCAACTATATCTAGTAATAAAACTGTATGTGTTAAGTATGAAACAGGTGTCTAGAGTCTCTAGAATGGAGTATCTACAATGCTGTGTCAGTTTTTTCCTCATTGTATCGCAATATATTGCAATACATCGTATCGTCCCTCCTGTATGGTGATAATCACCAGATTCTTGCAAATACACATCCCTAATGTAACGAACATGTTTTCCTGATAATGACAGCCCAACATGAAGTGACGAGACACCATAGGTAAGTAGCAACACTATTCAGACATTAAATGTCTACAATAGAAGACTTGTTGCATTTAACGATCAGATAAATAAGGATTAAAAAAATGTGATTCATGAGACAAAAAATAGAAACACTATAGATATTCAAACATAAACATTAAAGGTAGTAAGATAAGAAAATGGAGTCACCAAATAAGCCAAGGGTTCTTTAAAGACCTGAAGGGTCTCTGTGAGATGTGACCTTGATTCCTGGTCAGCCTTCCTGTAGTTGACTTTCGTAGTATCTGTAACAAAGTTAAGCTCTTCCTGGGAAGACCAGAAAGCAGTGCATTACTGTAATTGATTCTTTGCATAATAAAAGCATGTATTAGTGTCTCTGAATTGAACCAAGACAGAGACAGTCAAACTCTCCAAACATTCTTTGGATTTCTTCTTTAAATCGCTGCGTAAAAAACAATAATATTCTCAGGGATTCATGTATTTATTTTTAAAAATACAGAGACAAACTGATCAACTATTCTTTGGTCATCAGGGTAAGAAGCAAATTAGAGTTCTTTGTCAGGAGCAAAGTTATAAAAGTTAATGCAATATCTCCTGATGACTCCAGGCTATGGCAACATATAAAGATGACAAAAGTATTGGACCTAAAACCAAACCTATTCAAACTCCATGCTGCACTTCTGAACCAATAACATATTTTGTGGCAAATAAAAAAATGATAATAATAATACACTTTGTTCACAATAATTAGGCAAATGAGTATTTTATAAGTTGCCTATTATTTTTTAGGCATATTTTATAACTCAAAGCTGAATAACTCGAATGCTTAATGGATTCAATCATAGC
Organism: Apricaphanius iberus; assembly: GCA_028564705.1. NCBI lineage: Eukaryota > Metazoa > Chordata > Actinopteri > Cyprinodontiformes > Aphaniidae > Apricaphanius > Apricaphanius iberus. Next base: position 332,092 of record JAPXFQ010000831.1, on the reverse strand, counting down.
AGGTGATTTGTATCTGTGAAACAAGGGATGATGTGGCCTAAGGAGGTCAACACATTTTATCAAGGCTTAGAACTATTAAGCAGCTTCTTTTCTTCAGGCAAAATGGGCCAAAAAAATATTTAACTGACCCTGTAAAGTCATAAATTACCAGAAGCATCTCAGAGGGATCCGGCTTTCTTGAAAATGCAAATGTATTCGGGTGTGGTCACAGAACTATCAAACGTTTTGTTGCAAATAGTCAACAGGGTCACAGGCCACGTGTTGAGAAAAAGAAAAAGAAAAATTAAATTCTAAGCATCTGAGAAGAATCAAGCGTGAACTTAGCAGGAAGCCATCATCTTCTGGTTCTTTAACATTCCAGAACTGCAACCTACCTGGAGTACCTAGAAGTGGAAGATGTTCAGAGCTCAGAAACAGGACTGTGGTGAGGAAGACTGAAATCCAGCCAACACTGAAAAATACACATAAGCTGAAGCATCCAGACTGGGCCAAGGAATATCTTAAGACAGATTTTTCAAAGGTTTTACGTGCTGATGAAAAGAAAGTAACTCCTGACGGACCGGATGGATGGTCCTGTGGGTGGATCAATAACGGGCACAGAGCTCCATTTCAAGTCAGCCACTAGAAAGGTGGTGGTGGTATTATGGGCTGGTATTATTAAATATGAGCTGATTGGACCTTTTCAGGTTGAAGACAGGCTCAAAATCACTCCAAAACCTACTGCCAGTTTTTCAGAAGACTATTTCTTCACACAGTGGTCCAGGAGGAAGTATGCATCTTTCAAAAAGACATTTTTTATGCTCCATCACATGCATCTAAATGCTCCTCTGCATGGCTAGCCAGTAAAGGGGTGATAGTAAATTTCGCTGCCGCCTTCATGTTTCCGATGGTCCCTCACCTAAAATGTCCAGTAGGTGCACTGAACTTTTATGTTCCTGTCATTTAATTATTATGAACAATCATTGGTTTTCAACACTTTATAATTTCTATAAATTAAGCAGGTTTCATGCTGCAATTAATCAAATAAACAGTGAATCAGTACAACCCTACCTGGAAGGCTTGGCGTGATTTCTAACACACAGTTTAAATGCCTATAAAGGTAAACATGCTCACCAATTGCAGCACTGCACTGACATTTGCATTGATAGCCATGGGGTATGCAAATGATTCATCAAAGGATCTGATGAGGATTGAGACAGGCCAAATTAAGACTCAAATAATTTAGTGGGATAGGAGGGATTTAGGTAGATAAACGATTTCAACCTCCAACTGCCTGAAAAACAGTTTAGGGGGGGAAAAAACTCAACATAAAATACTTTCTGAGAGGATATAAAGACGAGCATTACTGCACCAAACAGAGAGACAAGCCTTAAAACCTCCGGAAGAAAGTTAATAGAACTGATGAGACCAAAATCAAGAAGACCCCATTCCTAAGGTGAAACAGGGAAGTAAATTGCTGATTTGGGGGATGTGTGAGCTTCGAACTTGGTCGAAAATAACAAAAGAAATTAATTAATTTCTTTCTTTCGTCTTATAACATGCTCTATTAATAGAGCATGTTTTAAGACAAAACTGGGGGAGAACTTTCCAATCATCAGCTTGGAGGCTGCACAAGGGACATACTTGGACCATCCCAGCAAGATTAAGATCCAAAACAGAAGCCAAAGGTGACCTGTCATTGGCCACAGCAGGAAAAAGTGAGCATCTTAGTTTCCTAACCTCAACATGAAGTTTGTGTAAGAATTTTCCAGAACTGGAGGCTTTTAGACAAAATAAGAGACGGTTACACTGCCTATGAAAATTAAAGGCCTCTTCCACGACTACCAGGAAAGACATCAAACTGTAAAGCCTGACACTTTTCCACCTTCAATTGGCTCCAGATCTACATGTGCTTTGTTTGAATGATCAATGAGTCAAATACCAAAGGACAAGAGCCTGGTCTCATTCTGAAAACGTAATAAACAACACGCATCAGGTTTCTCTGATGATAGTCATTCAAAATGTGCTCCAGTGGAGTTTAGATTGAGACGTATTTATATTATAACCGGTAATAACATAGAATAGTCTGTCTGTTGGTCATATACCTGGTTAAAGTTATCAACAAGCAATAATTGTAGGTTAGATCAAATAGGAAGTCATTATCCATCTTGTGATTAATATATTTTACACACTGAGTCTCAAAACATCCACCAAATGATACCAGAGATGACAGAAATAAATATTCTGTTCTCAGCAGGAGCAAAGCCAAGGTGACCTGAGCCAGGACGTCGTTTAAAATTGCTTCATTGCAGAATCGTTTTAATTTTCTGCATGTAGCTCTGCATCCAGACCGAGGATGAGCCCTCGCTGACCTGATGACGAAGCACGACCACTTCCAAATGGTACGCTCAATAAGCAGAAGGCAGGGTCGGAAAAGTCACGCTGCGGCCGTCGCTGCCGCATGACATCCGTTGAGAGCACAGCTTCTCCTTTGGTTATGTCTAAGCTTCTATAAACAGGCGACAGATTAAACTGAAGCCTCAGACGCTGGTTTTAAAAGGGACCTGCGAATCGAAGCCAGACTCTGCAGACTGACTGCCTCTATCTGTAGTTTCTCAGGAATGTTTCATTCTTTTATTAGTCACATATACAAATAAAAATAGTATTTTTCTCAACTGTGTTGTTACTTTAAATATTATTAGAATAGTTTTGGTGAGAAACGAGTTCGAGCCTTTAAATTTGGCAGATTTTCAGCTTGAAGTTGTCAGGCAGAACATCAGTTGGGACCCATTTCAGGAGCAATGAAAAAGGTTGGCTAAAAAAAGAAATTTTAGATAAAATTAATAAAAGGTGGTTAAATTCCAGATATATTTGATCTGATTCTAAATAGCCGTAAAAATTAGATAAAAGGAAGTTACAGCTCCAACTAGAAGGTTCTGAACATTCAATATAACACAAACGTTATTTAGATTTTTTGTCTTTTAAGGATTTATTTGAACCAATCTGTTTCGAGGCTCTACAAACAGAGTGCTGCGATTGGCCCAGCTTAAATTTAGCCGAGCCAATGGGAAACCTGCCGAGGCTGCAAGAGAACGAGCCTAGACCAACCTGCAGAGCTAAATCTGTTACCACTGCCATGGTTTGTCTAGATTTCTAGGCTATACGTCCCCGTTAATATTTGGTTACGCTTCCCTTAATGAGATGCAGCGCAACAGTCTGCTTTATCAACCAGTTTCCAGCATCTCTGGCTTTGTCCACTTTAAAAGCAGCAGTTAATAAACCACTGCTGAAAAAGAACAATCTGGATCTCTTACCTTCCATTCATCAGTACAGTGACTGTATTACGACAGCTGAATAACTTCTTAACAATGACCAACCGCTTTGAAGACTTTTAGTCGGGTTTCTGTGTTCACCACAACCCCGAGAATACCCTCGTCAAAGCGTTAAATGGCATCTGCATTAATACAGACTATGGTAGAACGACACTGCTTTTATTATTGGACCTAAGTGCAACATTTGACAATGTTGATCATGATATTGTATTGGAAAGACTGGATAGCTGGGTCATTCTCTCTCTGGTACAATGATTGGCTGGTTTAAGTCTTACCAAAAAGAACATGGACTTATTTGCGTCAATTGGCAGTTGTCCATCTTGGGACCCCTCCCACTTAATATCAACATTCTCCCACTACAGATGATACATAGCTCTTTCAAACCCACCGAAATGCATAGAATAAATCAATGCATACATACTTGTGTAATTGCTGTCAGCACAAAGCTTTAACCATTATAGGTGAAAACTACTGATCAGGCCCGAAATCTGGGTGTAGTGATTAGGGCTGGGCATTGTTATGGCACGTTCACACCGGCCAGCAGTTCCAGGCAGCAGGGCACCTAGCTCACATGCAGAGTCAATGGTATCTACGCAGCAAGTTGGTGCAGCGGGCATCAGCGCGTCTGCGCAACTGCTGCTCGGACGGCGCGTCAAGCATGCGTCAACCAATCAGCTTCTTCGTCTTTTTACAAAGAAAGGAAGAGATCGGACCTCATTTGGAGGACATTGGTGTGCCAGGTAAGCAGTTTAATATGTTCTTTTAGCTGTCTTGTTATGCTAGCTAACGCTAGCCAAACCCGGTTAGGGCTACTACGGTACTAAATACGGAATACTAGTTTCCCGGTGGAAGACGTAAACAACTAGCAACAGAGAAACCCGCGCTGGCTACCTGATGTACTGACGTGACGCGCCGAGACGTACAAAGTGTGCAAACAGCGCGGTTTCAATTTTTAAGAATCAGCTTTCATCCGTTTGAGCAATTTGATGCCTGGATAAGCTGGCCGGCGTGAAAGCGGAATTAGGCATTTCATAATTCGATTCCATTTTTGAGGTTTATTATTCGATATTGATTAGCTTCAATATCAATTCAATAATAAATAAATATACAAGTAATTAAGTACCTGAGTATATTTGTAACTAATGTGTACATTATTACCAACGCTTAAGGACAAATTGACCACACTGCGTTTCCTATCATGGTTTATTTAGCAGAACAAACTGCACACGTGTTGTACAACACTGAACGCTCTCTACAGTGTTGCCCACAGCACCGCCACTGGCCGGTGGACTGAATCGATTCATAGGATTTGATGAATCGATACTGAATTGAGAAACAATTAATTGCAATGCATTGATGAATTTTTACCCAGCCCTAGAAGTGATTTACTCAGTCCTGAACCCTTAGAGACACAAAGACAATTACAAAGAGGGCCAATTTAATCTCCTGAATAACATCTCTAGTATTAACAGATTAATGTCCCAGCCAGATCTAGAGAAACTCATCATGCATAAGCGTCCTCACTGGTCTGCCTAAAAAGTCAGACAGCTGCAGCTGATCCAGAATGCTGCTGCTTGTGTCCTCACAAGAACCAGGAAAAGTAGAGCACATCACCTCAATTCTAAAGTTGTTAAACTGGCTCCCTGTAGCTCAGGGAATAGACTTCAAAATAGATTTACTAGTTTATAAATGTCTTCGTGTTTGAATGGCGTTGCACCAAAACACACTGAAGATCTACTGTTGTTGTATCAACATCCCCAGAATCAGAACCAAACATGGAAAAGCATCCATCAGTTTTTATGCTCCTTAAATCTGGAACAATATTTCAGAAAAATAAAATAAAAACCTCTGCAACACTTAATTTCAAAATCAAGGAATACGCTTATTTTCCTTTGATTAATAATCAATGGAACATCATTAGTTTAGTTTGTTTTCCAACTTTAATTATTTTTCCTTTATTATACCACTGTAGTGTAATGATTGTCTCATGCTTTATAATTTATCATGTAAAGCAGTTTGGTGAAATGTCTTATATAAATCAAATTGTCATGCTTCGTTTAGTTATTCAACAGTAATATTAAAGTAAAAGGATTCTACTTAGTTTTATAAAGCAGTTTCAAAGCTAATATGTAAAGAAACTTTACAAGACAAACACGTAAAATTTATATATAAAAAATAAACTAATAATTAATGTGTTTAGTGATATTGTACAACCCTAATTGGAATAGTTTTAATTACCAAACATCTTTATAATTGTTATTTAAGAATTACACGTGCAGCCGGTTTGTTTCCCCACACATTTGTTCTGTTTACGTGTTTTAAATGATAATTTTATTTTCTTTCTTTAAATTTAGCTGATATGTGTTGTTAAAATTTCACCAGAATGTTTCACCGTAAAGGTTTCGTTCAGCCATAAGTTTTTCTTGAAAGGAGTAGAAACTCGAACCGTTCACGCTCGAATTTGACGCTAAACCCAGATATTTGAATTGCTTCATAGCTGACATCGAAAAGATGCCTCACAGCTTCCCTGTGGCTGATTTATTAAAGTCAGCCCTGTTTTATAGGAGTGGAGCCGCTGCAGCTCTCCGGGGCCGTTGGAGGACTCACAGCGTGTGGCCGCAGACGTTCACCATCAGCTTCAGGGACGGGTTCCTGTACTTGGTGGTTTTGCATCTCGGGCAGCCCTGGTCATCCATCTTTTTTCTATTATTTAGTTCTGCCAGAAACAAGTTGCAGAAAAAAACGTCAACATCTGCGAGCTTCCACTGAGGGGAACCGAAGCGTCACGCTGACAGCGCTCCGGCTGGAAACCCCTCCGGTAACAATGGTTCCTCCTCCGCGGACAGGCGCAGTAAAGAGACTCTGCAGGAGCTACACTGAAAAGTATTTATAAAACTCACAATTGTATCTCTGTATTCATTCTTCTTTGGCACAAGCAAACCAAGGATCCCCAAACAAGACCAGTATGAGAATACTATTAAATTTGACTTGATGGATTCATGGATGAAATAAAGTATTACATTTTCAGCAGTTTTTTCTCAAACTGCTTTGCAAAAGCAAAATAGCATGCTTACAAAACTTATGATGTAAAAAGACACACCTGATGGAAGTTTTTAAAGTTTTCAGAAGCAGATTATATTTGTACTGTGGACGTAAGACTTGATGTGGACTATTTTATTGGAGTACATTAATTTGACCTTTTTGTTTGTTAAAAAAAAAACATTTTTGTTTGAGATGACTCTGTTGTGTCAATTGTTTGAGTTTCAAGTGGTTTTAGAAAAGGTTTTACTGTGATTACTAGAAAGAGAAGCCCCAAGATTTGTCTCTGTTTTAGAAAATGTTCTCAAAATGTGAGGACATTTCTTTTTCACAGCCCACGTTAGGTAACCTCATATAGATTTTGTGACATTGGGTTTTGAACTTTGACTTGGCCATTTAAAAAAACAAAATGTAAAATTTCTTCTGGTTATGCTGTTCTTTTGTGTATTTGGACTCGTTGTGATGCTGAATAATAAAAAAAATTCTTCAACTTTTAAGCAACCCTATGAAGGATTTTGTAATCAAACCTGACTGGTATTTGGAACAGCTAATAAATGAATTCACATGGCACAACCTTAGTTCGGTTCTGAAAAACGTCACCCCACAGCAGGAGGCCACAACCACCATATTTCACTGTGGGTGTGGTGTTCTTTTTGTAACGTGCATAACTTGATGGGCAAATTTATGCATGCTGTCTCATTCTTGTCTGGATGTTCTCTTTGGAAGACAAAAGACAAGGGTTTGCTTCGTAATCAATGTCCCCCGATCTAATACATGCAGGAGGCTGTCATGTCAAGGAGAACCAGGACATGTTGTTGTTATTTTCCTCTTAGATCATTTAATAACCTGTAATAGTCTCTGGTATTCATCACTTAATCAGTTTTTGGATTGTCCAAATTGTCCAATATTATTTGAATTGGTGGTCTCTGCATTTAACTGGGATGCGCATAAAATTAGTTATTGGTTTTTAACCCTTTCCTGACTGATATCTCTTGTCCAGTGAACCCCTTTAGATCTCTCTGCAAAATATGGCCATAGCTAAACAACGATTGGAAAAAGCTATGGTTGAACTTCTGCCAAACTGCTGAAGGTGACTAAAAAATGTCTTTGGAAAATGTCTGAACAGTCATTTTATTGCTGCTTTTATTTATTTATTTATTTTCCTACACAAAATTTTTCTGTTTTCTGGTTGAACCAGAACATTGTATTAAATGTAACACTGTATTAAATACAGAAACAGTTACTTCTCAAAGTGCCTGTTTGTAAACTATCCTTCTAACATGAATGCTTACACTCTTCAGAGCTGTTATAAGATTATAAATAGGTTGTTTTCAGATACATTTTTGTCTTAGAAGATTAGAATAGTGAAGATTAAATCATGTTGTCACAAGCATTTTAGGATAATAAGTAAAACAGAAATACTGTATATTTCTCATATTATCGTTGAGCTTGTATACATTATACAGAAACCGAGTAATAAAAACAAAGAGGAAAAGAACATTATAAAATACAGCAAAGAAAATAAAGCAAAACTACATCTTTAATTTAAGTAATTTAGGTTGTGAATCCTATAAGGATGGGAAATAAAGTGCACACTTATTTAATCCCACCTTTTCTCCATAAATCCCAAGCTATTTTATTAATAAAGCAAAAAAAATCTGTAAACCTGATTCACAATCAAGTAATGCATATGTGATAGAAACATGAAATTAATCTTAAAGATTTTTCTCTTCCTTAAACTGTCTGGGGTCAAACTAGTCCAGAGTTTGACCCCAGAGACAGAAACACCAAAGTTCATTTCTACATAAACAGTTTAAAGTTGCTAACACCCCAGAAACAATGATTTCCTGCACTGAAAACCTGCTTTGTGTGCAACTGATTTAAGTTTTGTTTACTTTAAACTAAATTTGAATTTATAAGAATATTACTAAATTAATTTTACTATTTCTAGTTTGTTCCCTTGAACCCATCTTAAATTACCACTTATTATCTTTGAAAAATAACGTGTAGAGAATATGAATGGATGCTTAATTATTATGTTTTGGGCTTTATTCAGTGTGGCAAGGCGAATTCATATTTTACAAAACAACTATTTTAAATCAACATAAGAGCAACATTTTGGGTTATGAAAATGACAAAAGAGCCCAAATTAAATCTAAATCACTAAATTGGATTGGGATTTTTAAAGATAATTGCTCATATGTGTGCAACGGGTGAGGGAAATGTTAAAGTGAACATAGCAGTGATTTTCTCCCAAAACCTAAAAAAGGCAAGCCTCTTATTTTAAATTATTTTAGCAGGTTCAGTTCCAGGACTCATGTTAATGATTCAATATCTAGGTGGTAAAAAAAACTATATTGTTAAAATAAGATACTTCAGTTTCACTGCAGATTCTTTTCATCTTTATTATACTTTAAAGTATATATTTTAATACTAATCAGCCACAAACAGACCCAAAACATTGTTGCACCGCATAAACGCATGCACATTTGAAACTTGATGCATTTATGGATACAGTGTATCTAAATAAAATGCTGCGTTTTAGATTTGAGGTATTTTTGTAAAGCCTTACAATGAGAGACCAACTCTTGAAGCAGATTTTTTTCCCCTCTTTGGTAAAATGGTCAATTTGAACAAAATGTGAAGTTAGTGGTTTTGCAGGAACTCGTTTTATGTTGCTGGGGATATTGATGTCATTTGTTTAGGTTTGTATCAAATCTTAAGTTTTCTTTCCTCCTTTAACTTTTTTTTCCTGTTGAGGGTCGCAGCATAAAAATATTTAGGATGACGGATGGCAATTGTATAGTGAGACTGAAGTCACTTCGGATTTCTTTGTCCTGTTTTGTTTGCGTTGCCGCAGAGAAACTTAATGAGAGCACTCGCATGTTTCCCCTTGGATTTCCCTGCCTTGATGTGGGAATAAAAAAAACACTTTTGTGCATACCTTCATGCAATGCAGCGAGGACAGAGGCAACAGGAACTTCCCGTTCCCACGATACCAGAAGCGCTCACCTTGCACAGGTGAGAAGCGGGAATAAAGCCCTGTTGGAAGCTCCATGACTGACAGCTGAAAGCCAAACATTCGCGCATGAATCGCGCTTGCTCCTCCCTCATGGGGCCCTCAGCGGCCAATGGCGTGGCTCTCCTTCAGATAGACCCCAGCGTATCTCCCTCCAGCCCCAGTCCCCGCAGAGTAAAAGTCACGTTGGAAGGAAGAGGGGAGAGAGATATCTGCTTACAGCTGCTGTCAGATATCCGATCGGGTTCATATGGCGAGGAGGTAACCTGATCAAGCGGGGAGGAGTGACTCTGCCAGGGAAGGCTCGAACAAAAAAAAATGTCTTCTTCTTCTGCCGGAGAGGTCACGGCACTGAATGACATCAAGAGAGAAAATGTGAAGGAGGTGGATACACGGGAGAGCATCAAGCTGGTGGCGCTGGACGCGGCGGAGTTGTCCATGGAGCGCACGGCTCCCAACGCTGACGCGGTGCGCACGGAGCTGCTGGTGAGCGCCGCTTCCTCCCTGGCTTTCTCCCCAGAGCAAGTGGCGTGCGTGTGCGAGGCGCTGCAGCAGGGGGGCAACGTGGACCGGCTGGCGAGGTTCTTGTGGTCCTTACCCCAAAGCGACCTACTCCGCGGCAATGAAAGCATCCTGAAAGCCCAAGCCCTCGTTGCCTTCCACCAGGCTCGCTATCAGGAGCTCTACAGTATTCTGGAGAACCATAGTTTCAACCCGTCCAACCACACCTTTCTGCAGGAACTGTGGTACAAGGCCCGGTATACGGAGGCGGAGAAGGCGCGGGGGAGACCCCTGGGCGCCGTGGATAAGTACCGAATCCGGAGAAAATACCCTCTCCCCAGGACTATCTGGGACGGCGAGGAGACAGTTTATTGTTTCAAGGAGAGGTCGCGGAACGCGCTGAAGGATCTCTACAATCAGAACAGGTACCCGTCCCCAGCCGAGAAACGGAATCTGGCCAAGATAACCGGACTCTCCTTGACCCAGGTCAGCAACTGGTTCAAAAACCGGCGGCAGAGAGACAGAAACCCATCGGAAGCGCAGTCAAAAAGGTGAGGAAACAAAGAAATACACGATGCACTCTTTTCTTTCATAAACTCAGACTTTTTACCGACAAAAATATATGTGCGTAAAAGGCGCATCAAAACAATATTGCAGTAAATTTAGCTTTAACTTTCTCCTTCTGAAATAAACCAACATAACTTTATTCCATGCGCAGAAACCATATTTTGAGTTCCTTATTCAGGATTGTAGAGTAAAAACCAAATAATGACCTAACTTGCGAATGTCGCATCAGAAACCGTTTAAGAGTGAACGTTTGAATTATGAACTTGCGATGGGTAAAGAACAGAAAATGCTTTAGCAGCACGCTTTTTATGTTTTGAAATATGAAGCTGTTGCCGTTCGGATCTGGTTTCAAGCGAAACGGAGAGTCATGGAAACCAGAGGCAACCAAATATCTTCAAGCCTCACAGATCCGACCGACCGACCGACCGGCGGTAGGTAGGGGAAGGTAACTTTAAAGAAAGACTTCAAAAGGCGACTCTGGATGAGCCTGAGCGTGAACACACAAAGAGCAGTACATTATATTCATGATGACTTTTTTCTTTTCTTTCTTTTGGACTAAAATGATCTCAGAGCTTCCATCAGCTCCCGCTTCATCTCATAATCCCGCACACACACACACACACACACACACAGAGAGATGTGAGGGTTGGTCTTTCATGTTTTTCCCTGTGAACAAAGATGACGCGCACCTGGTGGAGGTGACCCCTTCTGTCCCCCTCCCTCCCTCTCACCCACTCACAAAAACAAACAAACGTCTTTATATCGCCACAGAAATTATTCTTCATCTAAAAATATCCATAACCTGTAGATTTCCTTGTAGGGGCCCACATGTTTTTTCTTTACATCTCCAGAGGGGGGGTTGGTCGTTGTGTGCTCCCTGCGTTGGAAGGAGGGTGGGGTGTGTGTCTGTTTGGATGGGGGGGGGGGGCAGCTTTTTAAAATCCGATAATAATAACGATAAGGAAGAATAGTTGAGTTCTCGTGGTTTTAAAGGAAGATGTCTGTTTAAATGGTGGATTTTAGTTTTATTTTTGACCCGAGGAAGCCATTTGTTGTTGCATTTTGTCACCAGAATTTATTGCACCAAATGGTCACAGGGTTGTTGCTGCTGTCGGAGCAGCTCTCCATGAGGTAAAGAGGACTCTACATTCACAATCAGACTGCTCTTCAGCTCTTTATTAATACAAAGCTGTAATATTCCAGGAAGAAGTTCAGTTTTTCATCTATTAAGTTTTTTTTATTCTTTCCCAGAAAAGAAAACAGAAAAAAAAATCATATTAAAAAGGCTTTATTTTCATTCAGTTGTACAAAATTTAGCTCATTAACTTGTTTTTCTCTGTTTTATGACCCATCTTTTTTATTTGCTTTCACGCTGCAGTGAGTCTGATGGAAATCACAGCACAGAGGATGAGTCCAGTAAGGGGCAGGAGGAGCTGTCCCCTCGTCCTCTCTCCAACTCCTCAGATGGAGTGATAACCCATGGGAGCCACCCGGCTCAGGCAGGAACTCTGGATGGTGGGGTCGTCATCCAGCAGATCGGTGACATCAAGATGCCCACAGGATCCAGCGGCGGTGGCGTCTACAACGGCAGCCTTGCAGCCACTAATACTTCCTCCGCCGTGTTTCACAACGGTGGCTCGTCCTACCTCCACTCGCCTGGAAACATCCTCTTCAACGGGCTCAATCTCGGCATCCAGCCTCTGACTTTCAATCCTTTGAGACCGACCGGCGGGGGTCTCCTGGGGGGCTCTGGGGGGGACATGCAGATGCAGACAGGCCAGGAGAAAGGGCTGGGCGTTGCAGAGGACTCCGTCCTGCAGTACTCCTCCTACTCGGGCTGTGTGAACGGGTCGGAGGTGAAGCTGGAGGGGGTTCACACCATGGCGGGCCAGAATGGAGGCTCCTCTGTGCTCACCTTCAGCTCACAGTCAGGAGCTCTGCAGCTCGGCGGCTACAGTCTGGTCCAGGTACCGAGTGGAGTCCCTGACAACGATGGCAGCTCGTTGCTCAACAGTGATGTAGGTCTTCCTCCTCTACAGCTGCCGTCTGCTTCATCTTCCTCAATGATTACTCAACAAGGTGAGCTCTAAACAAATAACATTCAATTTAAAAGCATTTGAGGTTCTCACATTACAAATGAAATGCAGAGTTGAAATGAGTACAGTGACATATTTTTTGTCTACAAATGGGGGTGAACTTTGTAAAATTCTTCACAAATAGGTACTTTCAGCTTCAAATTTGCATTCACTTCCATGTGAGGAAAACCTGTTGCTGTTTTGACAACAATAAAACAACAAAACCCTCATCTGACAAATCAGGAGTCTACCTATCATTCTTATCTATTAATGCCCATAGACCAGGACATTCTCATTCCTAAGTGATATAATCTGCACCTAAAAGGATTCAGCCACAACTTTAGTTTAGAACAAATTGTAACGGATCAGTTTTATCACCCATCTCAGCTGTTACCACCCAACACATCAGAACAGCCTCGGTGGCCCGTCTGGGTTTTGGCCGCAGCGAAGCATACTCAAATACACATTTCCAGAAGCGGTGATCTGTTTAGATGAATTCAAAACAAGCCACAAAATCAACATCATTAATCATCATTACACTGTTGATCACAGCAGACGGTGAAGCTGTGTTTCAGGCCATCAGCAGCAATGAAACGCACGATCAGTGGAAGGAGAAGACATTAGAGCCGTTACTGTGACATAAAGCAGAGAATTGAGAGCAGGAACTCTCCTCAAAAGCAGAAAATGACAGCTTCCCTTTGAGTCCTTGCAGACTGTAACATTTGTTCTGACGGGGCAACGTGGGGTCGGGCTGAAGAACCACAAAGTGTGTGGGACGTGCAACAGTAACTCTGAGGAAAAGGTCTGTGCCGACTGTTGCACGGGTATATTTTCATTCAAAGATCAATAATGGTTTTATAAACACTTCTAAATGAGAGATTGTCCTCACACACTTTTATTACATTAATATTTTCTTCATTAAAACCTTTTCAAGGATTTTTTCCCCCATAATTCCTCTTCTACCTGAGGCTGTGCACTTTAATTCAACTATGAAGCAAATGTGAAAAGGCACCAGCGGATATTTTCTTTTCTTTCCCCTTTTAATTTTTTTTCATTGCTGTCGTCTCCTGCTTTTGTGGAATGAATTGTTTTGGTTATTTTCTATTTTAGCAATGTTGGTATATTGTATGTTAGATTTATTACAAAATGAAACCCTGGGTATATATAGGATTTATCTTTTTAAATCAAAAGTGATGTTAAGAAAATTGAGAATTAAACAGGTCTAAAGAAAATATAAATATCTACATACACTGCATCAAATGTTTTTTTCTTACATTAAATAAGACTAAAATGTTCCTGTTTTAGGTCAGTTAGGACCACCAGTCATTGTTTTGCTTCTTTTTACGTATAGTTTTCTTTGAGTTCAGAAATCAACAAACACTAAGGTCATTAACCTTTTAAAACCATTTGGAAGTCCCATATGACGAGGTCATGACCTTTATAAGTTTCTGGTTATTATATATATATATATGGTTAGGTTATTTCTAAGTGGGTAACAATAATAAGTTTTGCCAACTAATTCAATAAAGCTGACAAATACGTCAACTTGAGTTAAACTTGTACCAGAACTGTTTCAACTAACATTAGCTCAATGATGGCTTAAATTGCCGTACTGCCTGTGCATCTTTATGGCCTGTAAACAAATTTAGGGACATTCCCTTCACCCGCCGAGCCTGCAGTTAAATGTGCTCGTTTTTAACAAGTGGATTTAAAAGTCACAAAACAGGTTAACTTGAACCTATCTGGGAGAGTTTTTTTTTTTTTTTTTTTTTTAAGACAACACCTAAAACATACTGCTTCCTAAAGAAATTACCCAAGATATCCAGGAGGAAATGTGGTGGAGTCCCATTCTTCCTTGGGTTTAATTTCCAATTACCTCTGAAGGTGACCTATCAGTCTTTTCAAACATTTATACAGAAGTATAAGCTGCGAGGGAATTTTTGGCCGTAGGTTTAGAGTTAGGGTTATTGTTGTCAAAGTTAGAAGAAAAAGGAGGAAAGGTAGAAAGAAAATCTGAGCTGAACGCAGCGGTGGCAGCATCATAATATTTGGGCGTTTTGCTGCAGAAGGGAGTGATGCAGGTCACTGAATTGAAGGAGGAATGAACAATGTTAGGAGTTACTAAAGCGACATAAAGTGTCTTGTTGATCTTCACTGACCTAAAACTGGAAAATATTAAAATATTTTATTGTCAGAGAGAGAAAAAAATGGTGACATTCCATATTTGTAAGGTAAGGCTATTTTATTTGTATGGCACACTTTCAGCAACAAGGCAATGTAAGGTGCTTTACATAAAAAAAGCAATAAAGCATAAAACATATGACACATTAAAACATTACTCAAAGGCAGCTGTAAACGGGTTATTTTTCAGCCTTGATTAAAAACAGCTCAGTGTTTCAGCAGCTTTGTAGTCGTCTGGAAGTGTGTTCCTAATATGGGGAGTATAGGAACTTGAAAGCTGATTCTAGTGATGCTGAGTGGACTGGAATTAAATGAAAAGAGTTTTTTTTAGGGGGTTGGTATTTGGTTTAAACTTTATTTACTGTTCTGTCTTGTTTTTTGTTTTTCAGGCAACATGTCTCTGAACAACGCAGTGGTGAGTTCCTCCAGTGAAGACTCATTCCAGCCCCAGGACAAGCTGGCCATGGCATCTCTGCACCACAACACCGTCCTCTATAGCATGAGCAACCAGACACCCATCAAGAAGGAGCCGCTGGAGGGGGGGATTTACTCCTCCTACCACGCTGGGCTTCACCTGGACCCCAGCGGACAGATCGGCTACACCGGGCCTGACACGGGGCAGATCTCCTCCAGCCGCGCCGCCACCTCCACCACCAACGCCGACGCCATCAGCTCGTCCAGCTCCGAGCCAGAAGTCTACACCACCCTCACCAACAGCACGCCTCTGATGGCTCAGCCAGACCAGGACACCCACCACCACCTCCAGTCGGCGGAGTACCTCGGCAGCCACGAGGTGCACCGGGGGGCCCCGCCCTCACACCTGATGGGCCCTGGGATGGACAGTGACTACATGAACCTTTCGGAGAGCAAGACGGCCGGCTCGGGACCCGGGGGGATGAATGAGATGGTACGGGCGATGTGCGGAGAGCTGGAGGCTGCAGAGGGGAAGGAGCTAGCCAAACTACAGACTGTGCAGATGGACGAGAGCATGTCCGACCTTTAACCTCAGACTTTGAAGCACTCGCATCCACCTTGGCGGTCATATGATGAATCTTTTTACTCTTCTCTGTGTGTGTGTGTGTGAGTGTGTGTGTGTGGCATTGATTTCCTTTAAATTATTTGCTTTTATTTGACTTTTAAAATGCACTCTAGTCAGAAAAGAGCCGTGTGGGTGGGCTACTTCAGCCTGTGATAAAAATGTAAAAAAATAAAAAGAGGCTGTAACATGTGTTTAAAAAACAAACAAAAAACGTTTGGGAGAAGAAACCTGGAGACCGCTCCGAGCGATAAGAAGTAGCCGCTGCATGAGTTTGAGCATTTTTATAGACAGCACCTGCTACTTCCTGTTGAGTGGATGTGATCTGCAGAAGCAGGTGGTTGAATGCCTCTGGTCATGTGACTGCGATGTTCCTCTAAACCAAATGCGTCATGTGGGTTGAACCAAAAAGGTCACTGAAGGGGGGAAAGGGAAAAAAGCTACCATTTGAACAGCTTTAAAGAGGGACTGAAAGGAATTGGTTGATAAAAGCAGAAAAGTTGCTGATTTAGGAATAAAAGTGTCCTTGAGGACGCACTTTAATTTCTCTGAAAGCTTCTAAAGTCCATCCAAAATGCTGCTTTCGTGTTTTATAACACTTTAGAAACCTTGGCTGTGGAAGAGCGAAGACAAATGTGCCTTTCTACGGCTAAAAATACCCGACGGCGTGGTTCTGGTTCGGCATTTGCACTACCACCGTGACATTACAATGTCTGAAGCAACCACGGTGCTGAGCGGGTTGTCATGCGTGGCACGTCCAGGAGAAATGCCCACTATTACGACCCTGGCTCCTGTTTCCAGTCCCATCATCAACTCACGACACAAAAACATAAATGGTGACGTCTCTCATTCTGAGCTGTTTATAACGCAGCAGCCCCTTGGTTCAGGGTTCCTACAAAGTCTGGATAAGTTTGGAATGTAATGTTTTCCAGGTCTTGAAAAAGTTTTAAAAAAACAAAAGAAAATAAGATGAAAAAAAAAAATTTTTTTTTGGGGGGGGTAGCTGTTTTTCCAGGATTTCACCTACCCAATCTCTGTATGTATTCCTTCTTTTTGTCCTCTCTTCCTTCTTCTCCTCCCTTGTTTCTGGTTTCCTCCTTTTTGACTTTTCTCAATGCCTTCTCCATCATTGATGGTGTCTTTCTTTCAATACTTTCTCTGTTTGTTTCATGTGTTATTGAATCCTTCATTCCTTCCTTTCGTCCTTGTGTCCTTTCTTTACTTCCTTGGAGTCTTTTGTGTTTTCCTTCCGATCCTTTTCTTCCATCGTTGTGTTTTTCATTCTTGCTTTGTTTCTTTCCCTGTCTCCTTCCTAACTTCCGTATTTGCGTCCTTTCTTTAGTTCCTTCCATCCTTCAAAGGCGCCTTTCATGTTTTCCTTCCTTCCTAGAACCCTTCATTTGCAACTTTCCTGTTTTCCTTTCGTCCTTTCTTTTTCTTCCTTCCTTGTTTCCTTCCTTCTTCCTTTTATTGTGTCCTTTTCTCTCCTTTTTTACACGTCCTTTGTCCCTTCCTTCCATTTTCAGATTTATCCATTTTCCATACTTAAAGCCTACCCACTGTAGAAAATAAATCCATTGTGACCCTTTTAGTGTCTTATTTAAAATGAGCATAAAGAACTGGGAACGCTGGACGAATGAGACTGGAAAACTCTTGAATTTTGAAATGAAGATTCTTGGAAGCCTATAGGTTAACTAGCTTTTCTCTATAAAGCCAGACTGAAACAGTTTCAGGCCATAAAAGAAATTTATCTTGCTCCAAACCTGAAGCAGAGAGAGATTGTAATCCTTCTCCTTTGCACAGCATCAAACCATTTAATTAATACTAGTGCCTTTTACATTTGCTGTGGGGGATTCAGTCAAAGCGGCAGCATCGGGGGTCAGAAAGCCGCTTCAGAGGTCTGCAGCCTCTGCCTTGAGGTTTGTTTAGCTGAAGGAGCACTGAGGCCATTTGTCCAACATTTTTCCAAGCAGGACTGGAGGTTCTTAGGGTCATATGTGAGCACATTTCACCCTTACAGCCAACTCATCACATGTTTTTATGCCAGGGACGCTTCCCGTCTTCAGGACGTCTGAGTGGACCTTTCAGTGAAAGTATCCTCAGTGCTTTGATGGTATAAACCAAAAATTATGAGCAAAAAGTCTTTTTTTTAATCTTAGCTTGAATTATATGTTTGTTATCTGAAATTATGTGAATGTATTTTTCTAAATCTATGTACTGCAATAAAAGTTTATATTTATAAAAATAAAAAAAAAGAAGGTTCCTAATGTGATCTTTATGGTGAACGACAACAATGTGAAATTTTGTAGATTTTAGTGACACAGTGAGCCTGTAAAGAATGTAAGTTTACAATAAAAAGTACATGTCTTCCCAGAATTTAAAAGTCCAGTGTTGCCAGATTGAAAGGACGGGAAAGGGAGGCGTTGGGGGGGGGCTGTGCGCTGTTATCCAGCAGGCCTTCTGCAGCTTTCTGCAGACCTGCGGTGATCGTTTGCACATGCTCTGCAAGCTGGACTTCATTAGGCCTCCTTTTCTCATCTCAGCCTCTGTAATTCAAATAAACAGCAATGAGATTTCCAGAAGTAAAGCTCCTTTTGGGTGGGGGGTCCGCAGCTTCCCTCAGCTCAGTCCAAACCAAAAGCTTTTCCCCTAAAACGAAGGCCAAACCCCAACACCCTGGTACCTCAACATGTGGAGAAGTGAATGTGAGCTGCTGTCACTCACTCAGCTCCTGCAGATTTGGGGAATTTACTGTAAATTTTCCTTTTCAATACAACTTGGGCGGAGAGAAAAGGTTGGAGGCTGAATTCGAGAAAAACATTTCTTCTCGGTGGATTTAAGATCAAAATGATGACCTAAATAAACAGAGGCTGTTTGTCTCTGCTCATTGTGGAGGCCCAGAGGAGGGAGGGGGTGAATGGCAGCAGCTATAGCAGGAAAAAGGGAGGGGGAGGATAAGGTTACCTGTGCACAGGTGACCTCGTCGCCATGGGCAGTGGATTAGCTGATTGTTGGGTATCAGGTAACTCCTCCTGTAATATTGAAGAGGGTGAAAACAGCTTTGTTGGAGCCCTGAACAATATGCCATTTGCAGCAAAGGCCCACAGTCTGTTGCTCTCACGGGGAGGGGTTGGGGTGTGGGGGGGGGGGTGGGGGGGGGGGGGAGGACAGAGGAAAAAACTCCAAATTCAACCTTTTGTGTTCATAGGAGAACAAAGATGGAGTAGAAAAACCAGGATAATCTCACATCTTTGAATCAGCGGCTCATTTTGTCCACGATTTAAATCGCAAAAACATAAAAACCTGCTTGTCTGGCCTGTAAAAAGGAGGGAACTCCCCCCAGAACTTCGGCCTTATTAAAAACACTGACCCCTGATCTTTCAGATGGTTTCAAAGCTGACATTTAATGCGGCGCAGCAGACTGCAAGCCACATGTAACATGACCTGCATGGAGCAAGGTACTCTGCCACTCTACGTCCCACTAATGAGAGGGCAAGGGGTCAGCGGGTACCAGCCGGCTGCAGACCCACCACTTTTCACCAAGCTGGTTCTGGCAGAAACATCGTCTGTTTGCCCCAATAACTGATCACTGGAATCACTCAAAGGTTTCAACCACCATAAGGCAGCAGATGGGAGGTTTCCTGACTCCAGCTATCTGCTGTCGGCCATCACTCATGCTGAAAGCATGCAGCCAGCACATGATTCACCGATTTGTCCTGGATGGCATGGGACAGAAAGCATAACTCATGAGGACGGTTTTAAGTGTGCATGTGCGAAGGACGAGGCGGCAGCTGTGAGGCAGCAATCGGGGCGCTCAGAGGTGTTTCCCAAAGAGAAACCAGCAGGCTGTAACAGGAGCAGGAGCCCGAATGACCAGAGAAGATCGCAGCTGCTGCACCTACAAAACATTCTCTGGAGCCAAAAGACCTGTGTGACTGCACAGCGCCCCCTCCCTGTCAGAACCCACATGGCAGCTGCGCCTAAATCCTTCATTTCGTTTGTTTGTGTTTGTCTGCCTGCCTCGTTTGTTTATTTATCAGCCCTGCAGCCAGAAAACGGAGCCACTTTAAAACAAATGTCCTCATCTGCACACCCGGGGTGTGTTTACCGAGGCAGAGCTCTGTAAAAGCCGCCTCTTAATTGCATATTTGTGGAGGTGGGTCCTCTGAGGAAATGCGTAATGATTTTGATGGTGCAGCGAGGGGGTGAGTGGGGGGCTAACCCCAGCGCACTTGTACCAGGTCTAATTTTCCAACATGACAGGAAACTCTGTTAAGCTGATAATCGCAGCTCCAATTTCATTTAACTCACTCATGTCAACAGTTGTGTTTTGTTTTCATGGAAGGAGCTGAACGTTCTTATTATCATTCTAAGAAAATATTAGCAGAAACTTCATCATTTCAAATTAATTCTTGAGAAAATGGGGTAAAAAAAATATGCATAGTTTTAAAAATCTGCTATTCATTAATTCATATTAAATCTACAAGACAATAATTACGGATACAAACGTGAAATGTATTTAATGGTCAAAAACATTTCAAAAACGTCCAACTGCTGCTTCTTTCGAGTCTAAATTGTATAAAAATAAAACGATCAATATTTTTGTTCCTGTACAAAAAAAAAAAAAAAAAAAAAGCTGAAAGAGTGGGAAAAAAAGCTTCTGTTCATTAAGGCAGTGGTCCATTCATAAAAACAGAAGAAAAATAGAGAAAAATAACCTCTCCATGCGGGAGACCGGATCTTTTCCAGGACATTTTTATGAGCTGTTTTCCATTTCTTTTTTAAATTCAGTTCTCCTTCTCTCTTCATGTGTAAATCCCTTTTATTATTGCAAAAAAAGTGACAATATCGATTTCATTTCTGTAAATTCTTTTAAGTTCTTTAAATATGTAAAGACCACTTTAGAATAAAACGGATAAATGCCAAAACTGATTTCCCTTTTTTATGCTGAAAATGCTCTGAGTCTCTAAAATTTGAACATCTAAGATTTCAGCAGCCTTGAGCTCACAAAAGATGCCATTGTTGTAGTTTTTAAAAAGTTAATAAGGAGTACAGAGAGGGGAGCGAATGAATCCTTTCTGCATGTAAGCCCCTTTTCTGAGAAGAGTTCCGAGTGATCGACTACCCAAGGATTGCTTTACTTGTCCGGGTTGTGAGAAGGCAGCGCTGGCCGCGGCAGTGGAGGAGGCGGAGAGTCCACATCTTGAAATAATCTGGCCCCCCGGGCTGCGGGGGTTAAAGGAGGAGGCGCAGAGCAATGTGGTAGAGATATTAGAGAAACCGGAGAGGCGCTCATCAGACAGCTCATTTACTGAAGCACTGAGGTTTTACACGGCCCAAGACCCAGGCTGAGCCCACTTCAGAGTCCACATTCCGCCCAATATGTCCTGCACAAATTCACGCATTTTACACCTATTTTTACGCACGCAAAAAATAAAAAGATATTCCCTTACAACAAGAAGGCTACATTTGGGACCGAATTTGTATTTCGTTGTCATAATTAAAAATAAATAAGTTGGTAAAAAATATATATATATTAACAAAATTTAGATTTTTAAGTGCGTGTAATTTTCCTGTGGTGTAAAGATTCAACAACGTGAGAAACCCGCCGCCTACAAGAGGTAGCCAGCTTCATCTGAATCATTACAGTAAAAATAATACTATTATCTAACCTGTTTTTATCTTTATAGTTACAAAATATACATTAAACCATCACGAAAAAATTATTTTGGTATGTATTTCACATTTCCCTTCTTTCAGATCTTCTTTTTAAATTAATTTCTCCATAAATTGTTAAGAGAATAAGTAAAAACGCCTTTATCCTCATATATAAAGTACTTTTTTCCCCCATTTTTCGGGGATTTAATTAGAAAACCGCCTTTAAAGCGGACAGTTATGCGAGATGAATGTTGAAGGGGAGCTCTGTTTCAGACTTTTGGTGCAGATAAAGAAACGTGATCCGTGAGGCTCAAACCAACAACTGCACCACCAAGAACCAGTGTGGCTCAGAACTCATTTACTAATGGATTGGTTTAGTGTTTCAGCCCACAGAAAACACTGGAGCCAGTGTGGTGCCCGTCTAATCTCTGAAATATAAATGCGCACAGCAGGCGAAAGGGGGCATGTGGTGATGGCGATGCAGAAATGAATTTGTTTCTCCTGTTCTTCAGTTTTACAGCATTCACACATAGACTGGCGCAATGAGTGGCGTTTGTTTTAAATCTCTGAGATTTTATTTTCTTACTAAAATAAAAGTGTCCTGCAGAGCTGAATATATTTATCGCTTTTTATTTAATTATTTGCAATATCGTGCGACCTCGAACCATATGGTATATTATACCAGCCCCTTACACACACACACATGCACACTCACACACTGTTTAAGTGGCTTATTTCCTTCTGGTGGTCTATGGCCCATAACTCCTTTGGCAGGTACTATAGGTTGCCCATAAATAGGCGCGTAATGGACCCACCTATCATAGGAACTTATTAAGTTATACCACCTCATAAAATAAACAGCTCCTGAGAGGGGAGGAAACAACAAAATGCTGTTTGCTTGTGTTTACAGTGCTAGCTTGGACCATGTCAAGCATTAAAAAGGTCAGAACTGGAGCTTTAGGAAGAAGTCAGAAACAGTAATTTGTGAAATTATTTCCATAACATTGTGTGTTTAACATTAACACCATTGAAGATTTCTACCTTTGCATCCCTATTTATAACTGTAGTTGGCATAAATCCTTTCATGACCTATCTTGAGCGGAGTTTACTCACCCCTGGCATGCATCATCATTTTCAGAAGTTATAATCTGAAGCGTGTTTTTAAGAGCTGTGTAATAATTGATTTGTGTTTAGGCGCTGCTCTGCTCCCTCGGCTGCAGCGGCAGAGGGACTGTGGGGGCGGGAGGTGGGCTGCGCTCCTATTTCAGCCCCTGACGCACTGCCTCTGGGGAGGAAACGGAGCTGCAAACTCAGTCCTGCTCTGCTGTACAGGGTGCAGGGCAGAGGGAGAGCCAATCATCAAGACGCACAGACTCCCTTTAAGTCTGACATATCTCCAACAGGAACAAATTGTCCCAACAATCAACATCCCAATCTGCCGCGCGCATCAGGAGTTGCAGAGGAGCGGGTTGCCCACACAGGCCTGCGCAGCGTGGACGGACTGCGTGGATTTAACTGCGGCAAGAAGCTGCGGGGCGATCTGAAACGTTACAAATCGCTTTGGATATCGAGGATTTTCGGTGGAGGAGCATATCATGTCGATTTTACCGTCCTTCGGGTTTACGCAGGAGCAAGTGGCGTGCGTCTGCGAGGTGCTGCAACAGGGAGGAAACCTGGAGAGGCTCGGCCGCTTCCTGTGGTCTCTGCCCGCCTGCGATCACCTCCACAAGAACGAAAGCGTCCTGAAAGCCAAGGCGGTGGTCGCCTTTCACCGGGGTAACTTTAGAGAGCTTTACAAAATCCTTGAGAGCCACCAGTTCTCTCCGCATAACCACCCGAAGCTGCAGCAGCTCTGGCTGAAGGCGCACTACGTAGAGGCGGAGAAGCTGCGCGGCCGGCCGCTCGGAGCCGTGGGGAAGTACCGGGTTCGGAGGAAATTCCCCCTGCCCCGCACGATCTGGGACGGCGAGGAGA
Organism: Apricaphanius iberus; assembly: GCA_028564705.1. Classification (NCBI taxonomy): domain Eukaryota; kingdom Metazoa; phylum Chordata; class Actinopteri; order Cyprinodontiformes; family Aphaniidae; genus Apricaphanius; species Apricaphanius iberus. Next base: position 308,731 of record JAPXFQ010000831.1, on the reverse strand, counting down.
CCAGCTACTGCTTCAAGGAGAAGTCCAGGGGAGTACTGAGGGAGTGGTACACGCACAACCCTTATCCATCCCCGCGGGAAAAGAGGGAGCTGGCCGAGGCCACGGGACTGACCACCACGCAGGTCAGCAACTGGTTCAAAAACAGACGGCAGAGGGACAGAGCCGCCGAGGCCAAGGAGAGGTGCGTTCAGCCGTCACAGACATGGAGTTTCCTCCATGCAGCTCCCAAAACATCGTTCAGAGTTACACTCATTCTTAAACAAATCCACGCTGTAGGTAAAAGCGTTTAAACATGGAGAACATTTTTTAAAAACAATTTTCTAACAACATTTTGAAGAAAACATGAACCCTCTTTTTACAGGACATGAGATTTAATAGATAATGCAGAAAGTGTGTAGTGAAGGAGAGTTTACCCGTTTTATCCAATTTCAGCTTTCAGTGTCCGGAAGTTATCCACTATTACTGTGTTGACTGCAATGCAACATCAGCATGAAGGGCAAAACAAACAATAAATAAAGAGCGGATGGGATGCTTATAAGATATCTCCAACTAAATAGGAAATTTATAATATTAAGATTGTTCAGTGCTTTCTTAGATTAAACAAAAAAAGCCAGGTCATGTGATTATGGGAATGAAGCTGAGTAAATATTGTTTCCTTGCTGTCAACCTGATTGAATACCTTTAGAGACACTGCTTTGGGTCTGAAGTGGGTTTATAGTTACTGATCTGAAATGTAACTTTACATGTTTTTTTAGTCTATAAAAAACAATAATATTAATAATAATGAAAAGAATAATTATATGTTTTTTACATGGATTTCTCATAACCAAAATCAGAGCGAAGATATTTTTGGAAAAGAAAATGTTGCACATTTAATTAAAAAAAAGTGTGTGTTTTTTTTTTACACAAAACTGAGCATTTTTTTCTCTTTTTGTAATTTCCAGAGAGAACAGCGAGAACAGCAACGCAGGCGGCAACAAACAGAACCAGCTGTCCCCTCTGGACGGAGGAAAGTCTCTCATGTCCAGCTCGGAAGACGAGTTTTCTCCGCCTCAGAGCCCCGACCAGAACTCTGCGCTTTTGCTCCAGGGCAACATGAGCCACCCCGGGGCCTCCGCGTACCCAATGTCCGGGCTGGGGGCCCCACAGCCGGTGCACGGCATGCACGGACACCCGCACCAGCTGCAGGACTCCTTGTTGGGACCTCTAACCTCCAGTCTTGTGGATTTGGGCTCTTAAAGAGAAACCAGATGAAACGAGAGAAAAAAACAACAAAACAACCTAAGAGAACTGACGAGTGGATCAGATTGAAGACATGTATGAAATAACACTATAGTAGCCTACCTTATAATAATATAGACTGACCGTCTGTCGTTAAATTTTGGTTAGAGCAAAACTCCTTAATGCGCTTATTCTTCATCCACTGAATGGATGTTTTATTTTTGTTTTTCCTGAAAACTCCCTCTTAACAGAAGAAACACTTAACAGGATCAACCACCTGCTTAATTTATGATATTTTGTTAAAACAACACAAACAGTTATAGCAACCTCTTGCGATGGAAACTAGGAGGTAGCGTTTTCATTAGAGCCATGGTAATTAGTTTCCAATAAAACAAAATTAATGCATCTGTCTCCGTGTTATTTGTGCATTCAGAGGTGGAAAAATAGGGATTACGGGAACGCTAAAAATTAGATCTACACCTGGAATAATTAATTTATATGTGAGCTAAAACATGGAGTATTTATTCAGGTTCGGAACAATTGAAAACAGCTTCCCAATGAGGGGATTTTAATTAATTTGGAGTTATTTTATATGAAAAGAGCCTGTCCTGATCTTTTCTTTTTAAACAATAAATTATGAAGATGTAGATTCATACAAAAGAGAGTCAACATCAGCAGACGTCTGTCACTGTGTACACAAGAACCAGCTCGTTTTGTTTAATTTTTTATCCAGTCTGCTTCATAACGCATGTTTGGCTTTTTGTTGCCATGTTTTCTTTCCCCTCTCCCAGAGTTTGTTCTTTTGGTTCCGGGGCCATGGGAAAGTGACGCTCAGATGTTTTAGGCGAAAATATAGGGTAAAAAAAACATGAAGTCCATAATATTTGAATGTAATAATAATAATAATAATAATAATAATAATAATAATAATAATAATAATAATAATAATAATAATTCCAGGTATAGACAGCTCTTTCGTCCCCCACCCCCCAGCATGCTCTCCTCTCAGCTCATGTCAGAGTAAATTGTTTTGAGCAGAGAGCACCGAGGATTTCCTGAGCATAATCTGAAACAGTCGCTGCCTGCCTCACTGGCTGATTGCAAAGATTGCCGGGGTCCGCAGCGCGCTGCGCCTCAGTGGAGGGGGGCCTCGGGGTGTTTTCTGCATCCCGGAGGCCTCACTCCTTTCCAGCCTTTCCCCCTGTTCCTGCTGCTATTGGTGTTCCTGCAGATCCGACCTTTGCAGCAAAACAGCAGCTTTTCGCTTCTATCTTGCCAGAGAGGGGTGTCTGAACAAGCTCGCATTATACATCTTTCTGTAGAGATGAATATATAGGCTAAGTGCAAAATAGTGAACTCTTTTAATGCTTAAATGTTACAGATGGAGCACTGTTCAACGATGCGTTTTTTAACCTCCTCAAATTGTTTGTATGTAAAATCATGCATAACAAACCAGAGTTTTCAGTAAAGCAAACAGTTCAGATAATAACAGTATGAGGAAGAATTTAATATTAAAAATCCTGATTCCTGTAACAAAACATTGAGGTTACATTGAGGAAAACGAAGATAACATTTAATATTAGCCATGTAGGAAAAATATTTAAAAAGTTTAGATCAAATCAATTTTCTGGTTGAACCCACACTTAGAGTGTTCCCCACCACAACTCTATTTTACTAATTGAGAAAAAAATAGTTTTTTGAAAAAAAAATGCTTTTATACTTAAGTCTTGGAACAAAACTGCAAAAGCAGAGGTACAATTTATATTTTTTGATTTAAGAAAGTGTAAATTATGAGATCAGAAGGATTCAATGAAGTTTTTCGTCTGTATTTCTCCTGTTGGTCCAAACAGATTGTTACAGAAAAAGCTAAACGTTTGGAAGGAAAATCTAATTTTGTGCAAAAAGGTCAACACTTTATTATCACAGAAAACAAGAAAAATAAAAACAAATATTAATATATCCCCCAAAACAATCAAAATCCCCAAATCAACTGTCAATGCACATTTTTCTTTTAATAATCAAGGATTGATTGCTTTGTCCAAAGTCCCCTCTGCCTTTAACAACTGCATGGCATCTTTGTGCAAAATGGGGTTTGTTTTTTTCATTTTCATTTTGGCATAACACTTCTGAATCTTGCAAATCAACTAAGCCCTACTTTTCTTTTCTTCTTATCAATTCATGTAATGTCTGGTCTGTGAATGGTAAAATCAGTTAATACACATAAACATCCAGAATCAGATCTCACATGCGGAGGACTTAACTTTTAACCTAGAATATGTGGAACAATAGTTAGAAGTGTTATTATTACCCAAATTATTTATTATATACAGCAGTTCTGCACGTTTCTTCAAATTTGGACAAATTAAAAGCCAGGAAATCATAAAGCCACTCAGCAGACTCCTCATACCTGCTAATGTAATGAAAACATGGCCAGCAGAGTTGCAGACACCATGATGATTGAACAGGCTCTCTGCCTTCATGATAGGCAGAAGTTACCAGAGTCTCCTCCAGGAAGTCCGGGAGACTGAAATTGATCTCTCATGGAAACTCTTTTAATCAAGCTCAGATCCTCTGCTTCCAAATCAGCATCTCCCTGCCGTGTCCTCCACTCTGTGTTTTTTATCTCATCAGAGGAGCAACAAGTGCAAGAGGTGGGCGTTGCTACATGCAGCCTAACAGAGGAGGAAGACAAAAGCTGGAGGTTAACGTCATCCTAAAGCAGGCCGAGGCCAGCAACAACAGCTGCTGATGGCAAACAGACATGCGAGTCATCAAAAGGGTGTTTCGGCGTAAGTGGCAGTGGCTCTAAATCAGCAGCAGGAAGGGCCTTGACGTGTGCAAATAAACACGGAGAGTGGCCTGCGTGAGCATGAGGCTGCGCCGTCCACCTCAGCCCAGGTCAGTGTTTTCTCTGGAGCATCCAACTCCAAAAGCTGAGAGGGTTTATTATTATTATTTTTATTTTTTTTTGGTTGAACTGCTTGTCTGCATGCTCTGGTGCCTGCAGGTAGCTTTGAACACACATTGGAAGAGTGTCCCAGGTATCCATAGCCAGAAACTACATGAGGGCTGTGTGTGTGAGTCAGAGGAAGGTGGGGGTGACGGGGAGGGGTTGGGCTAGTGATGAGGGACAAAAGGATCTTTTCAGGTCTGCCTCAGAGGGGTGGAGGTGGTGGTGTGGAAGGTATAGGGGGGCAGAGAGATTTTCTTACCAATGATGCATGGATCTGACAATGCTCCTGGCTGTGTGTGTGTGTGACTGCATGTTCCTGAATGTTTCTAGAGAAAACAGAGCTGATCAAAGTAAATCCCACACAGTAACTAAACAGTTACATTTCTATACCATAAATCTTAAAGTTTTGCACAGTTCTCTCTGGAAAATGTTAATTGCACTGATACCAGGGCACCAAGCCAAAGACAGCTTCCACGCTGGAGAGCAGGAAGCCATTCAGGAAGCTTCTATGTGACACAGCTGACAGAAATATTTATCTCTTTCTTCCACTCCTCTGAGTGATGGGTGACCTGGAGTTCAGAAGCGGGGAGGAGGAGGAGGAGGAAGGGGACGAGCTGAAGAAATCCCCCAAATGTGAGGGTGTTAAATAGCATGTTACGCGTCAAATAAAGACCAGAGTTATATATGTCCTCCAAAGATGGGGGAAATGTTGAACTGTATTACAGTAAGGGGGGGAAAAAACTCCATAAAACAAGATAAGACGTGCATTAACTGTCAGTAACGGACGTGCATAGAAAAAATGTGGCCAGGAGGCCGAGTATCACATGACCAACCGTCACCGGCACAAAGCTCATCTCTGGTTGCGGAGAATCAGATATCTATATTTTTGGAGCCTCAACAGTAAGATGATATTCGTTAGCATCATTAGTCTCATGGAGTCAGACAAAACAGTGACTTTAGCCCAGAGGGATGTTTCAGAGAAACCTTTACGAGAAAAGTAAATGCCACTCTTCGGATGAGGTTCGGATAAGAGTACGGATGCCTTGCAGATAAAGAAAGAGACAGAAAGGAACCCAGAATCAATACAAACAGAACAAAAAGGAAAAATTGTTTAGCTGGTTAAATGATGGAAAAAAAAAATTTCCCACTTCTGTTCTAAGATTACCGTAAAAATTTTGTTCAGTTGGGAAACTGACCTTTAAACGCCTTGAATCACCTCTTTCAATTATTTTGGTTTCAACCACACTAGATCTGTATTTGGTTTCTAGACATATTTATATCCTAACTTGTTCTCTAAACAAAGATGACCCTGACATGGAAAAAATGGAAAAACTAGCTCCACTCCTGCTGCTTCTGCGGGATTAGAGCTGAAAAGTAGCCGCCGGTCCCCCTGATAATCATTATTGTGAGCGTCTCTATAGATATTTTTACTGTTTTCTCTGCTGTGAAAAACAGAAGATTTTGTTAGCACAATGCCATCAAGGAAAAACATCAGCAAGGAAATTAGAGACGAAACTGTTTCTGTCCATAAATCAACATTAGGGGTTTAGACACATTTCCAAACAATTTGAAGTCGAACAACTCCGTCTCAGACTCTGCAGAGCCCCCAGTTAGCATGTTAAATATTAAAGCTCCTGATAGGACAATTAAATGAACAGGTATTATTTGTGCAGAGTGACTGAAGAAAAGAAACACCTTGATGTCATTCTGTAAAAGCAGATTCAAGATGTCCAAAATGTGACAATCTGGTGGCAATACAATACAATTTACTGATTAATTTACTAATTTACTGATAGGATCCAAAAACTTGTTTGTTCTCACTAAGATATTAAGTCGCCTCTAAAAGGCCCTCATTCACAATCCATAATCATACATGTTTTCCATTATGTTAAGACCTTCTTTCTAAATATGCTATGGGACTCATACATTATTTAGCATCCCGATTAACTTTCCTTAGAGACAGATAAACCACTGATGCCTTGGATTTAAAAAGCGAGACTACTGCCATGTACGTTCAACCTGCTCTGCCTCCAATCACCCTAAAAATGATGATAAAATCAGCTTTTTTTCATGATAAACTATATAATTCTCTGTGTTTCAGATTAATCCCGACATTGCAGTTTTCCTCATTTTATTACATAGGAATATAGTGAATCTTTGGGAGCCTTTAATTCTAACCCTGGAAGACCCAGAAGTAAAGTAACATGAAAAAAATGTGAACATTTTAGATGGTTTCGTAGGTGTATTTTGGAGTTGAAAATCTGATATTTTTTTTTGTGTCTTTTTTAAGATTTTCTAAAAATGTAACATCACAGCGTTGGGTGAAGTGGATGTCAGATTTTCCTCCAGGCTGCTGATAGTCATTGGTCTGTTTGTGCCTCAGTAAAAACAACTGAAGGTTTCATTTGTCTCGTTGGTTGCTCATAATTTCACCTCCGACCAGAACAAATTATGAATTATATTATTGCAAAATATACTACTTTGGTAGACATCAAAGTCACACATTATACTAGATAATAGATTTAAATAGACATGTTGTAATATTACAGCACTGGGTATTGCAGGGTTAAGGCGGAGGTGCTTAATTTTTCTAGGTGGTCACAATGCTTGATAAAGTTTAATTATCCCAACAGCACCTATAAATTAATTACATCTGTGTAATAGATGTACTTTACTTATTACTAAGGATGTGTTTTGTAAGAATCTGGCGATGTGATATGTATTACGAAACAGGTAGTGTGATACGATATATCGGGATACTATGGATTCTTACTAGGACTAGTTGTTAAATATCCCTTATTTTCAGCACAACAATTGAATGGAGATGTAATCTGGGGTGAAATTTGGCACAGATCGCGTGGCGCCACCAATGCGACACATCTTCAGTTGTGTTCCCCGACTTCCTTGGTCGTTTGGGCCACTCATCACAACACACCCTCTGCTGGGGTTTTGTGATTTTTAAAACAGAATTTAACTGTAGAAAAACTGTCACATCAATTTTAAACACATTAGCCTGTTTTATACATAACACATCCAGTTTTATTAGGTGAAAACAGCCACCAACTAACAGCCACACTTTTAATGTTGCTGCAAAAATACTGCCAATCATCAATGGTCCCATCAAAAAAATCATAAAATAAATATCGATACGAATTTGCGACAAAAAATGTATATTGCTGATATTTTCTTACATCCCTACTTATGACTAAATGTGATATTTTTGCTCTTTGAAGATATGTTGATGAAAGTTTCAGATGATAAATTAACGTTTTATCACTTGATAACTAGACTTTAGAGAAATTTTGTAAAATTTTACATTATCTTCCAGTTGGATGTTCAGCTGGGGCTGCATGGTGGTTCAGCTGGTTGCTCTGTTGCCCTGGACACAGGGGTTCAAATCCCAGCCTGGGCTCTTTCTGCATGGAGCTTGCATGTTCTCACTGGGTACCCCAGCTTCCTTCCACAGTCCAAAAACATGACTGTTGGGCTAATTAATCTCTCTAGATTACATTATGAGTGTCTGTAGATGGTTGTTTGTCCTGTGTGTCTCTGTGGTGCCACGTGACAGACTGGTGACCTGTCAAAGATGCACCCCACTTCTCACCCAATAATTGATAAAGATAGGGAAGCAGCACTCTCACAGGACCCTGCAGGGATGATTGGATGGATGCTCAATTTGGAAACACAAGACATGAGAAGATAAGTCTAATCTAATATGGCTGAAATTATATGTAACACAGTATAAATAGACATTGAATGACATGAAACATTTTAGGTCATTTAGGATTACCAAATTATTTTTATTTGGTAAATGTCTGAATAATAATCGATTGCATTTTTTCTTATATTGTTACAATATTTTCACATACCGTTCCTTTATCAACTTGGGAAAGTTATTATGATGATGATGAAGTCGTGGCTTTTTAAGGTTATTTTAGCACCGTGATGTGTGGTTGTAATATTAGGAAATATTTCAGCAACGTCTCAAGACAACAACCAGGAAGTGTCATGCAAAGTAGTTATTGATCGTAAACAAACCAACAGACTGATTACAAAGTGGCTTGAGGACAACAAAGTAAATATTAAGGAGTGACCATCACAAAACCTGGATCTTAGTCACAAAGAAAATCTTGGGTCAGAGCTGAAAAGGTTAAAAGTTTGTGTGAGCAAGGCAGAAAACAAACCTGACCCAGTTACACCAGTTCTGTCAGGAAGAAATACGTTCCTCATTTTTGTCCAGCGAAATGTTGTGAGAAGCTTGTTAAAAAAAAAGCCTGAAACATTTGACTGAGTCATACAGTTCTTAGCTTACGCTACCAAATACTGAGGAAATGGGTTTGAAGAAAGCAGGAATGAGTTATTTTCGGCATTTTGTAAACAGAAATGATTTCAGAAATCCCAACACAGGAACATTTTGATCAGATTTGATGTCAGAACACAGAGGGGGGGAAAAAAAGCTACGTATTGCTTTAAATTCCAACCATGGAGCAAAATATTTGACTACTTCTTTAAAACTAATTTTTGACAACCTTGTTTTTTTTAGATACATCATATATCACTAACAATCTGAAGGTTTTCAAAATTATTCTCATAATGTGTTGGATTTTGTTGTGTCATGCTCGAAAGTAATAATTATTTATCAATCACGCCTGATTGTCCAAATTCTGAGATCAATGAGGTACATCTTATCTTATCGTATCTTATCTTAACTTTTGCATTTTGTGTGATTTTTGTCTCAAAATCTAACAAAACAATTTAAGATTATATTTGGTTATATAATCCAGGAACCTGCAAATAAGACTTATAAATGTCACAATGAAACATATCTTTCAGAATTTAAGATGCAGATTAATTACAATTTTTAAATCTTGTTTTTTTATTTTCTGGAAATATTGATTCTTTACATAGCATTGCTAAGAAATTATGGTTGAAATAATAATTCCTTATTTTTTTAGAAGTGTTTTTGAGTATAAAAATTGTAAGGGCACATATGAAAAATTCAGTAGGCCAGATGTAATTTTCAATAATATTTTATTTAAATAAAATTGAAACTATAATAATAATAATAATTTACATCTCTTTTCTAACTGTTTTGGGATGGTTTTACATTTTAGAATTACATTAGCTCCACACTTAAATTTTTCCACCGCTTAACTTCACACACAGAAACACTAAAACCTTAAAACATCCTTTTTTATTATTTTTTAGTTTTTGAAAATGAGACAAAGATGTCCATAACAATCTACTTTTAAATCGGTTCTAGTTGAGTTTAGTTGTTTTAGGTCTTAAAATTATTTATTCTGTAATATGTGGAAGAGAGGCTGTCGTTTCGGGGGGGTTTGAACAATACATGAACATCCACATAAGAGGAGCCAGACATGCCTTTGTGCAGACACAACAAAAGGAGGCAGTATGCTAGATGGGATTATGAAATCTACCCCACACTCCTGAGGGGCATCACATCATCCGTCCTTCGGGCTCATAAACAGCTTGAGTAACAACCCCCCCATCCATATGACGGTGCCCAAACCACAGCTAACCTTCACAAAGATCCTGCAGCTATAAGAAGTTTGGACTTTGTTTGACGATGCAGGAGTGACATCAGCCGGAATCCGAGCTGCCATCTTCCCCCTCCCTTGTTATTCATCCCTGTACTGCAGGGTGGGGTATTATACCCTGCTTGGTTTCCCCACAAAAAAAAGGAAAACATTCAGGAAATGAAAGTTGTAACACGATACTCTGTGTGCCAAACTCTGAGCAGGGACAAAAGGTCCAGCAGTGGAAAGCTGCCGGGCCAATTTTAGCCCGTAGACGACAGAAGATGAGAGAGGGTGGAAACACAAGTGGATCAGGGCAGAAAGAAGGAAAGAGACAATGGAGTTATGAGGAGAAATGAAGAGGATGAACTCCTCCCAGAGCCCCTGATCCTACTGAAATATGTGAAACAAGCAAAACAAACTTCCCATTCCAGCCCTGCAGGATGTTTTCTCCAGGGTTTATCCAGATACAAACTCTTTTTGGCCTTCTGGTAAAGACAAATGTTTCCGAGGTGATGGCAGAGAGACAAATAAAAGATAAAAATTTAGTAAAGAAGGTGTGTTTGCAGAAAACAGCCACAGCAGGAGGAGTGAACGGGGCAGATATGAACACAGGGATGTTGTGGCAGAAAAAAAAGGGGGCTAAATGTCCTGCTGGCCCTGCCTAAGCTGAGAGGGGCATTTGCAGCATGGTGTCAGCGGGTGCTGGTAATTACCAGGCTCTACACAAACCTGCCATGGGCTCTGGTATGCCAGCTAAGCTCTGTTATTATGCTCAGAGCTTCCACCAGACTGACAGGCCTTCTTCAGCAGACCTACATGATCACTGATCTGCTCACAGATTACATGCTGAGTGGTCAACTGGTCGGGCTTCTATCAAAACTGGGGAAAAATGTTTATGATATTGATACATTTCATTTTTACACATTAAATCTATCATTGCACCCTGCAGGAGCCACTGGAAACGCTGGTATGGGACAATAACTTGCACAGTACCAGAACTCCTCCCATTGCTGAGAAGAGACAAGTCAGGAAAACCATCATTTTCACACAATAAACCGTTGATTAGTGCAGATTTAAAAAAAATCTCTAAAAAATAAGATGTATGCATGAGCATGAATTAAACCATCTGCAATTCAGGTCAGAAATTTTACTTGAAATATCATTTGTATGCATTTTTGTGTCAACTGAAAACAGAATCCATGCAATGACTTGAAATAATGCTGATGAAAACTATTTTATCAGCATTTTACCGTTTTCATTTCTCCAACATCAAGTAGTGTTTAAGTTTGTATTGCTTGATTGAGGTAACAGCGATTCATAGTAGTGGGCTTCAGTCATGCTAGTGATGTGGAAGATTTGAAAGTTCATTTTGTAAATATTGCAACTTCACAACAGTTTGCTTCTTTTTTTAGCCAAAACTGACACAGGAGACTGTACTACAGTCCCTCTCTCTGTTCCTCAGAGTTAGGCAGGTTTATGTGGACTGTTTGAACCAGGACAACCACTGAACTTAAACTTGGCAACAGCTGCAGAAACCGGAGACCAGATCGTTTAAATATAGACCTTTAAAACCCCAACTGGTGCCGTTACTCCGCCTCGACACTTCTTTACACATGTACTTTCACACCGACCTCTCAGTCATCCTGTACTCTCATTTACACTCCGGGGGGAAACTCTTGATGCTGCAGCCAATTTGTTACAGAGAGCAGACAAAATTTGGAAAACAAAAAAGTTTCTATATAATAATAATAATAATTATTATTATAATTATTATTATTATTATTATTATTATTAATAAACTAGACACCTCATTTCTCTCCCACTTCTTAAATTCTACACTTAACTTTTACAGCTCTTGGGCTCCATCTGGTGGTCATACTGCGTTACTACAAGTAAACGTATCAATGGATTTGTGAAAAATTCCCTTATTTTTGTCAAACTATAAATGGCTTATAAATGATAGTCGCAGTTTGAAACCAGCAACATGGTGAAAAAAAGTGCTTCTCAATAAATTAGTAAATCATTCTAACATCAATTTCTTTCAAAAATTAATTGCACACCAAGTGACATGGTGCAAGTGTTTATTTCATATCTTTATCTAAAGACTTACAATTCAGCCTCATACAAAATTAGAATATTACGAAACAACAATAAAAAAGGATTTTGATACAGCCCATTTCGGTTTAATGGTCTTGTTTCAGGACTCTTTAAAGGAAATTAACCAAATAATTCATTGTCTATGAACAAGAAATGCTTTATTTCTTGGAACATTTAACCAGATAAATAATATATTGCTGAAAGTTTGTTTGCAGATTCAGAAACAAACAAAACAACTGCTCAAGTCTTCGTAGAAAAGCAGAGCTCGACTCTTTTCCTCAGGCGGTGTTTCCATCTAGTGGTAAGGCAAGGCAAAACAAGAGAAGATATTTTAGCACATTTAAGCATTAGGAACATTCAAAATGCTTTACATAATGAAAACATGAAAGTGATAGTGGTATATTGAAGAAAATTAATTTAAAAAACTGGAATAAAAACTGATGTACAATGATCTTCCAGTTGTTATTAATCAAATGTGGTTCTAAAAAAATTAGTTTTTAGCCTTGATTTAAAGGAACTCAGTGTTTCAGCACTTTACTTTTTTTTTTTGGAAGTCAGTTCCAGATTAAAGAAGCATAGAAACTGAAACCCTAATTCTGAATGTTTGTTTCTGACTGTGAGGATTCAGCGAACACCTGAACCAGAGGACCTGAGTTCTCTGGAAGGTTAATAAGGTGACATAGCTCTAATGTATTGCTGCTGTACGGATTATGACTTTGTAATTCTGAAGGTTTGGGACAGAGTCAGTCGTTACTCCTAGATATCAGTCATGATCAGTAGTTTTCAGCTGTTTTAACTGAAGCTGTGTGCTGACTCTTAAACATTCATGTTTGGAACAAAGAGGAAGTTTTGTTTCTGTGTAGCTGGAGAAAATTATGACACATCCAAATTGATTTGCTAAAAGAATTTGCACAATGTTCATATGGATATAGTGAAATGTCCAGATAGTTCTTTTTCAGCAGGAAAACAGGAAAACATCCAATAAGAGAGATTAGTTAACTATTTGAATCAGACTGGACACAATGACACGCAAAACCTTCTCAAAGAAAGATTAATGTATGAATTCTTCAAACTTTTTATGTTTCAGTAGGTAAAATTGTGTTATTTTCGCCGGACAACACTTTTTCTGGACTTGATATTGAGGTACAAATTTAGTGGTGAAAACGTGAAATAAATTGAACCGTAAAGGGGAAAAAAAGACTACAGTGATGTAAAAAAAAAAAGAAAGACAATAAAAACACATTGTCAGAATTTGCACTGCCAAGAGTGGCAAAACCTGATATTAGGTAACATCCCTGGTTTTATATTTAAAGTTTTACAACAAAAAAAGCATACACAGCAGAAATTTGTAAGGGGGTAAATTGTTTTCACATCACCCCAGGTGATCCAAACAGCATAAATACTATAATCAGCTTCAATCAGCTGCTTGGATGCTTACAACTCAATCATGGTGAACAGAGTTTGACATTTCTGACAAAAAAAATTTACTAAATAAACCTTTTATGTTACAGTGAATTCTATAAAATAATGACACGTTATATTAATTAACATTAAATTACTGATTAGTGACTGCATACATATTCATCCTTTTTGAAGAGACTTACTCAATTCACCACAGGTTCAGCAAATCAGTGTTAGCAGTCACTGGTTGATCAATGTTCCTGGCTACAATTACAGCATGAAGGACAAGAACACTACAAGCAGATCAAGAAAAGGTTATTGAAAGTATGCCAGTGGGGCCAAAAAAGTATTTAGCAGCCACCAATTGTTCAAGTTGTTCCATTTAAAAATATGAGAGAGGCCTTTAATGTTAATCAGAGATACACTTCAACTGTGAGAGACGGAATGTAAAAAAGAAAATGTAAAATATCACATTGGATAATTTTTAAATAATTTATTTGTATAAAGCTCTCCTATCTTCCACGTGTTACCTGTATTAATGCCTGTTTCAGCTTGTTATTTGTATGTAAGACACCTGTCCACACCTTCAAACAGTCAGACTCCAACCTCCACCATGGCCAATACCAATGAGCCGTCAAAGGACAATAGAGACAAGATTGTACACCTGAATAAGATTGTGATGAGCCGATCTACAATAGGCAAGCAGCTTTGTGAGAACAGATCAGCGGTTAAAACCATTATCAGAAAATATGTGGTGGGTATCGAAATACTTCAGACCTCTATAAATTTTCAGTCTTTGTTTCATTGCATGAAATATCACATGGTCATAATTATTCGGATCCTTTTCAGTGACACCCATATTTAACTCATTAGCTCTACATGTTCCACGCAGTCCACAGGAAGACAAGTGGGTTCCTCGCTCCTTTATACTGGATGATTAACTCATCGCTGACTTTGCGGCTTCAACTGCTTCTACCTGTAGTCGGTCACCAGGAGGCGTCCGTTAGAGAGGGGGGAGGAGGGGGGGGGGTACTTTTGGGTTCCTGTGACTGTGTGCTGGTGAGTGGGTGTATTCCTGCTCCTTCTCCAGCTTTCTCCCGGGGCGTGACAGATGGCAACCACCAGCTTAAAAGAAGAGCAGAACTGGCAAGCTGACGCCAGATGGTTCTCGCTATCAGCGTGGTATTAGCCGAATAACCTCTGGTTATCTTCCTAGATATTATTACCTTCACGGTTTAGCCTGGGACTCAACTTTTCTGTGTTGTTCAGAAACCTCGACAATCCTTTGGATCTCCCCAAGTTGAGCTGCTCCTTGTTCCGTTCATCTCCCTGGTCAGCCTCTCTGCGCTGATCGTAGCCAGTCTCTCCTTCTCCTCTGCCACCGTCTCGCTGGTCATCTGTCCACCCCCCCAACAACAATCACCTACAATATAAAGACAAGAGTTTATTCAGTAAGATCACTGGTTATCCTCCCAAGATCTTCCTCACCTGTTGCTCACATCTCAGCTGGAACCTCCATCTACAATCCACACTGGGAAAGCTGGAACTCCTCCAGGCCTCCATCTGCAAACATCACCGGGGAAGGTCAGGATTCACTCACCCACTCCCAGCCATCCTCAGTCATCCGACCCGACTTACATTCCTCCCATCCATTTCCTTTGCTGCAACCGTAAGACACATATCCATATCTACATTCCCGATTTGTTCTTACCTAGAATAAACATTCTTACTTACCTTCTCCAGCTGGTCACTCGACTTCACACCTGGTGTTTCCTGAGACGACCAACTTCATTCCTGTTTTAAAATAAACAATTTAATTCTCAAAACCTGGTTCCGTGTCTAGTGTGGTGTTGTACCTTGGTCCTCTGAAAACCAAACATGACGGTCCATTTCATATGATCTTCCTTGAGATGGTTCTGCTATTTCGACTACTACGACCAGAACTCTTCGTAAACCTGGCCGCCCAGCAAAACTGAGAAATCATTAAAGAAAGATCACTGTGGCAGAGATGCAGATAGGAATATGGGAGAAAGTTCCACCAAGTCAGTATATATATCTATATATATATCTATATATAGATATATATACAAAAATACTTTAAGAAACAATAAAAACTATATATCAAAATGCTGGAATTGAACCCAAAATACATCATAATCAAATTAAAATGCCCTTTCATCCTTAGAACACCTGAAGATTTGGTTTCTAAATCGCTCGTGTTTGGCATTTTCTTCCGACTTGATTTAAAAAATAAACAAAATCAAAACACACACACAAAAAAATGTCCATCTAAAGAAAATTAACCAGAGTGTGTTCCTCTTTGGAAGAAAATGCTTTAGTATTACAACTGTACTTTCTTATCCAGACATATTTAGCACTACGGACATTTGTTAGAAATCCCTGTTGCTATTTTGCAGATTCTTCGGCAAGTTTTATGTTTTTCAATTTCTAAATGTTTAAACAAAAAAAACAAAAACAAAATCACAACTGTGGTTCCATATTATCGAATACAAACAAAGGGATAGTTTAACGGTGAAAACATTTACTAAACCAAATTATAGCACCAATTATATGTTTCATCCAAACAGATTCTCTGTTTATTTATCTTGGATGGTGTACATTATAATATAATAAAGACACATTGAAGCTGGAGAAGGTTCAGAATCTCAGTATTCCGTATTTAGTAATATTACCAGACCATGTGGACCACCTCGACTGGATGTTCTTGGTGATGCCTCAGACTCTCTCCTTTCACTGGCTGAACCCTGCATGTTGCTCTGCATTTCTCTCACTCCTTTTTCATCTTAGCAAGTCTCTCCCTCCTCCATCTTCTCACCAGTGTGCCGTTCTGTCACTTCCTTCTGTCGATGATCGTCAAGTCTATGGCCTCCATCACTTTTCTGTTGCTCCTCTCTCGCTTCCTCCACTTTGTCTCCTTCCGCCTTACTCAGCAGGTTATTCTCTTTTTCCCTTAATCTTTGGTGAGTAAAAAAATACCTACCTTTTCTCTTATTTCTGTAGATCTAAAGTAATTTTACTTTGTTTTCTGGACAAACATAAGGATTTCAACTTCTCTGGCTTACTTCACATATCTCAAAATGATACTTTTAATTATTTTATCATCTCATTAAAAGTTTTAGGACTAATCTTGAAATAATATTCAATTTCCTAATCTGGCACAGTTATTTAGTTTTTACCTCTTTCCTGCCAATCTCTGCAGTCTGCTGTTCTCTCACATCCTGCCAATCAGAAGTCCGGAGCCCGTACCGGGTTATGTTGTGCTGCATTCAACGTTAGTGGAAAAAAGATCTTGGCCCATTTACTTCTTCTTCTTGAATTCATAGCTGGCAGCAGGGGTGGCAAGGCTTTCTTTTAGGCTGGGAAATGCCACCCTCTGCCACCCCAGTAGATCATTGACAATCTCCCACAAGAGATGGAAGCAACATGGCTTGTGTATAAATTTTTCTAGATCAGGGCAACCTACAAACTGATTGGCTGTGCAAGACGACTAGTGAGAAAAGGCCACCAGGACACCTAGGACTGCACTGTAACGGGTTACAAACTTTTAAGAGAGACTCTACAGACAACAGCTGTCACCAGTCAAAGCTGCAGAGCAGAGTGGCAATGAGAAAACCACTGTTGAATAAAATTCATATCAAGGCTCAGCTAACCTTTGCTAAAAGGCACATGGAGAAGTCCAGGGTGACGTGAGAAAGCTCATCGATCTGATGAGACCAAAATGGAGCTTTTTGGCCATCAGACATGTGGGTATGTTTAGTGGACACAAGACACACAACCCCCCCACTTGAAGCATGATGGTGGCGGCATCACCCCGTGGTGAGGCTTTTTTGCTGCAGGTCCTGGAAGGTTTGTAAAGGTAGAATGTAAAATAAATGCAGTAAAATACAGAGAAATGTTTGAGGACCGTTTCTTTCCATCAACTGAGAACATTTATTTTCCAGCGAAACAACAAACCGAAAACACCCAGGCTTGAAGACAAGAAGGTGGATGATCTGGAGTGGCCCAGTCAAAGCCCAGACCTCAATCCGATGGGGCTTGAACAGTTTTCCAGGAAGAATGGAGGAAAACTGCAGTGTCCAGATGTGCAACCTGACTGAGATCTATCTACACAGACCAAAGATGCATCTACTTACTACTGACTTGACTTGATACTTTGATACAACAAATAGCAAAGATAAACAAACAGCTTCAACTTTAAAAAAACAAACAAAGGAGCATTTCATGCCCCCAACTGACCTCCAGCAGTCGCAGCTTCCTGCTCTGTTGTGTCGATACTAGTAATCCCACAATGCACCACGAGTTTTCTTTCTAATCCGGCAGCGTCTTTCAAAACAAAAGCCCCCACAAACAAAAGCGCCTCTCACATTGTGCTGCAGCGAAATTCGCTCAATCGCTGATCGATATTCCTACAGACATGTCATGGAACAGATTCATTTAAAGAAAAAGAAAAAAAACACAATAAAAGGAACCAATCAATGTCAGCTAAACTCCTGAAGCTGGAACCAGTAGAAACACAATGTGGTCAATAAAGTCTCATTTAAGTTCCAGTTATGTCATGACGCTGTTGGGTTTTCAGACTTCTCTGAGTTGTTAACTTGATTTTTTTCCGGAAAAGGTTCTGAAAAAACTTCTACAAAACAAATAACATTTTACATTAGGTTAAAGTTTCCATTTTGGATTTTTATTTTTGAATTGATTTCGCCCTCTGAAAGAAAACATAAAGCGATTGCTCAGCCTTGAAATTATGCGAATATGGTTGCAATAAACAGCAGGAGATTATTTATGAGTTGGATGAAGAAATTATGAGCAGGGCTTCTGTCCATGGTGCTGAAATTCTTCAGCTGTCCAGTATGTTGATATTTTACTCATTTATCCCAGCACACATTGGTGGTCCTTTCATGCTCTTGCTCAAAACAACCAATCTGGAAAGATGTACAGGTATTATAGGGTATTAAAAACCATTTAAAAAAGCCCAATTTGTCTATTTTCACCACAACAGTAAAGGTTTCCTGAATCTCGAGTTGCGTTTTAGAACCATTTATGTTTAGTGAAGAGTAACCAAGTTGATCTTTGAGCTCCAGATGAACTCCAGCCTTGTAATTTAGGGCCAAACCAAAAAAGAACAATTCAAATTTCAATTTTAGTATAATTAGCCAAATCCAATATACACGAATATTTTTTCACAATGCATATTACATTTCTTTTCTTTTCTTGTGGTATTCCATATGAAGGTGCCACCCTTTTCAGTCACTAGTTCACTGGATATGCTTTCAATGTAGTCGAATTTGATACAGATATGGGTCAGTGCTATTAAAAATGTTCTTTGTTCTGTTGTTATCTTAATTATATGCCTTTAATTCCATGACTTAACATGGTTGGGTTAATACAGTTCCCAGGGTAACTGTATTAACCCTTTCAAAATAAAATAAATGTTAGAACTTTCGAATGGATTCGATTTCTAAAAGAATCGATTTCCCGATTTTTTTCAACACAGCACTACATTCAAAGTTGCTTTTCTATGGTCTGAACTGAATTCTTGTTTCTGTATTTAGTGCAAAGCCTTGTTCCTGGGACAGTCTTGTGTTTGGGTTGAGTGCAGCAGTCAGCACATCAATCTATGATTTCAGATTTGGCTGCCAGCAAAAAGCCTATTTCATTGATTTAACTGCTAAACTTTGAATCAGATACTGTGGTGTTTTTCACCTGACAGAGTTTAGGACAGCCTCCGATGAGTTTAACAAGGGAACGGTGTTTGAACAGTGTTCCATCTGCCATAGGACTAAAGGAAACACAGTCTACGTTGAAAATAGATAAAACATCCCTTTCCTAAAGCTCATAAAAGTGTTTTCCCTTGATTTCAGACCCATTACTGTTAACATTTTGTAGCATCTAGACACCATAATATCCAATAAATAAAGATGTTCATAGATAACAGATTGTACATCTCTGCATTACATTCCCTTCTCTATATCATTCATAGAAATGAGTCAATAAGACAAATATTTTCAAGAGTAAGAAAATAACATCAAAAAATAATTATTAAGTTTTACATTTTTGGAAAATACGGAACATGTAAGAGAAAGGTTTAATCTGTTAAAGGTTTGTTTTTTATCATCTTTATTCATATGTTTAATGAGAGATGGAATGTTCCACTATTTATCAGTTTCTTATTGCTATCAGCTGAACAGAGTTTAATGAACATGTGAAGAACATTGTTTTCCCCACAAACACTTATTTTTTGAAGGCCAGAGCTGCTGTAAATGTTATCCAGTAGTAACACCTCCTTCTTTGTCTTGTTGATGGGTATGTCTTTTAGATGCAGGACATTGGTGTGTGACCACAAACAAACTGAAATACATGCAAATAAATGCAAATCTGTCCATGTAATTCAATAGATTAACACATTTCTGCATATAAACAGATTCTATTTGCCTTCTGTGCCTTGAGATGATTGAATTGAATTATCTGTTCAGGAACAGTTTTTCAGGCAATTTGGCATCAGAAAAGATAGCCGCTGCTGCCCGACTACAACCGTTATTTTGGGGTTCAAATACATATAAATTGTCATTGTAATCAGGAGTCATGGTAAGATTTACAACTTTAACATAATATTTACTGAATATTTTTTTCTAGAAAACTACAACTCCCCCATAACTGAGAACATTATCGAAAACTTAATTCTTTTTTTCAGCAACAAATTGCATACAGTGACTATAAAAGGTGTATATATTGTATATAAAGTTCTCAATTCCTGTTGTTGTGAGACAACAAGCACCAACGGGCTGGTCCTCTTTATATTTATAAATATTCATGCATTCACATGTTTTTTGTTAAACATTCCTTAATCAATTGCTATTATTCTGTTGAAATCTGTTTCATTTTTACATTAAAGTTTATATATATATTTGTCAACAAAGCTTAATTTTGTTGAGCATGACTGAGTAAACAAAGTAATAAAAATTATGTATTTATTTTAAATAATTCTGATAATAAGACATTTAAAATAAACAAATCGACTAAAAGATACTTATAATTAAAATCTAATATATGTTTTTCAATATTTTTGCGCATCACTTCAAGCATGGTTAGAGCTTTATGCATTGTAAAAAGTGCTCTGTGTGTTCATGGCAGAAAACGTTTTGATTTTCTTCATTTCTGACGGGATTGCCCCGAAAACCTGCTGTAAGAGCTCACTGGAGCAAAAGATGATTGTGTCGAGTGATTTATTTAAAAGTTTGACACGGTTAATAATGGTGAACCAAGCAGCCATTTCTAGTTGTGTGAACCTAGCTCATCCCACGATACTTATGCAACAGTTAAACACAAATACACAGAGACCCTCGTTACAGTGATTCCTCCAGCTACACTTCTGCTGCACTCACATCTGTTCCTTCATTTAAAAAAAACAAAACAAGATCATTATATGAAAGTTATGAAATCAGACATTTTGTATGAGTTTTCATCAGATCCAACAAATTTAATCAGAAGTTTAGCTGAAGTTAAACGATGATTAACCAGCAATGCTTACACCTGTTTACACCACCACCCTTCTATGAGTCCTCAGTGTGTGGGAGGAACCCACTGTCACCAGGGGGCGTCACTGACATATCCCTGTTCACCTCTTGATGAAGACCATTGTTCTGCAGAGCCTTCAGAACCCGAGCATCCTCATGGCACACATGTCGTGGTTTCCCATTGTCTGAGAATAAAGCTGGTGGGAGGAGAAACACCAGAGAGACGCATCCAAACACTCTGCTGGAGGTTGGAGACCGTGAGGCGAAGCTGAGGCTTAAATGAAGCCTTTTGTTTTGAATTCGTGACCTTTTGCGCAACGAGACGACAGAAAAACGCAAATTTCTGTCATCCCGCCAAGATATTATTTATTTATTTGAAATATCACAATGTGGGATACGACCCAACCTTCCTAAAACCGAGCAGTGGAAACGGTAATTGGTGGAGACAGGATATAGAGGACGATGAAAGAGACAACACTTCTCCTCTTGAGTGACCTCACTCGAAGTGATGAGAGGGGAAAAAATGCCCATATTCAAGAATAAAACCCAAATTGCTCTTATTTTTCTTATTCTTTTCCCCACAGAGATAATCGATGTAATAAAAGAAATACTCAAGTTACTCTCAAGTGCAAACCTACCCTATGGGCTATAATATTCTTTACACAGAATGCATTCATAAACAGTGAACAGCGTAGCTGCAAGAAATATAGCTTCTAGTTTTACACTCCGATCAGCGACCATTGGTGATTTGTTCCCTCAGTGGCCCAGACACATTGTAACTTGTGTTTACCTCATCCATGTGGACCAGATCTCCAGCAATCTGCAGTTTGTTGTATATTGAAGTCTATCCGCAGTGTAACACATTTAAATTAATTAAAACTGAAACTTTTAGGATTTAGAGTCTTTTTATATTCAGATGCAGGCAGGTCCTAAAGCGCACACTAAGTGAGAAAGGTTTTAACGGCTGAAGAGCGATAAACGCCATTTAAAAAGAAAAAGTTATTATTTTATTAAAAATAGCTCTCAGGATGAAGGAATATGTTTCTATAGGTAAAATAATTCAGGAAGCTGATGAGCATATACTGTAGTTATACATTTATATTTTAGAACTTTACAAAAAGTGCACAAAAAAGATACAAAAAAAACACCTAAAGTTGGCTACATTTAAACGTATTTACTGTATCGTTGGGACAGCGCTGCTTAGACGATGGCAGATCCATGACCAATTTTATTAATAAATCTATCTTTTTTTAAATGACACTAAAAAACAAGCTCATGTGAAAAACAAATGGACTTGTGAAGCAAATAACCTAACTACATATCTACACCTTGGCCCAGTCAGACAGATCAGAACCGACCCTTTGACATCATGAGGTGTTTAATAAAAGAAAGAAAAAAAAGTTTTTAAATATTAGCACCATCTTTTATTTTCTTGCTTCATTTTTGTTCTTATTTTGTCCTAGATTTAGCAGGGAATGGGGGGGTCAGCAACGCAAGAGTTACATTGATTACAGAAGCTGGAAGTGGCTGAGAATATTAATATAATACTAATATATTATTATTATTATTATTATTATTATTATTATTATTATTATTATTATTATTATTATTATTATTATTATTATTATTATTATTATCTTCAACGTGGATTCATTGTCAGCCAAATGCGTTAAAATCAGGAGCCATAACAGACAGATAACTTGCAGTCTACACAAACAATCCGCTGTGTTGCGTTTTTAGATTCAATCCCAGAAAACTCAAAGTTGCATTCTGTTTATCATAGCACATCCTAGCAGCAAAACCCGAAAGAACCAATACACTAAGTAGCCTATACATTGATATAAAAATGTATGAATATATTTTTTCTTTGAATTTAAAAAAAAATTATTATTAGTTGTTAAACTGGAGAGTTTACATTTCCGTTTTAAGGCAACATCGAGCAGAAAGTTAGGTGGTGTGTGTAGGCAGCAGCCTGTTGCAAGTGAGAAGGTAATAATTAAATGCTTCAACGTGACAAACGAGTGCACGGTGGGGCACCCACGCACACAACCACAGGCTACACGCCGGAGAAGTTGTGGTTTTTATGCTCCAGACTGTCCTCTCCGCAGTCTTTTCTTTGGAGAGGGACCCGCGGTCGCTTCCCTACACAAAACAACGGCGGGGGCCCCTTTTGTCCGAGCTGGGACCCCAGACCCCATCATTAGCACTGATTACCGCTGACCAGTTTGACAACCTTATTGACTGCTGGAAAGACTTTTTCATCTAC
Organism: Apricaphanius iberus; assembly: GCA_028564705.1. Classification (NCBI taxonomy): domain Eukaryota; kingdom Metazoa; phylum Chordata; class Actinopteri; order Cyprinodontiformes; family Aphaniidae; genus Apricaphanius; species Apricaphanius iberus. The sequence goes on along the minus strand of JAPXFQ010000831.1, from coordinate 285,718 downwards.
TCTCCCTGTTACTCTCGATAGAAACGGAAATATTTAGCTTTTTTGTCCCAGTGAGTTTGAAAGAAAAGCAGAAAAAAAGGCCCAGAAACCCCTTTTGTTTCCACTCACTCGCTTCCTCCAGCCGTCCACGGATTTTTGCTTCTGTTTTGTTGAAGGGATTTCATTTAATCACAAAATAGAAAAAAAAAGTAAAGAAAAAAAAAACTTTGCTTGAAAAATATACTGTAAAAATGTCAATTCTAATTGTGAATTATTAGATTTTCGTCCCGTTAAATCTCCAGGTTGGTCTTTTTTATGTTTTTTTTAAATACTATTATTTTTTTAAGAGAAAACATGAGTTACAGCAGCAAATATGTGCGCATCAGTTCTGCTCACTTTTGTGAATAGTTACTGAAATAATAATTAGAGGTGCTGTAGCTTTGTTCGCATCAATTAAAAGATTCATCTCGGTCTGATTACTCTGATGTCTTGGGAAAACAGACACTTGCACGTTTTAAGGAGGAGAATTTTTGTTGTTTTTGTGCATGTGCAGAGTATCAAGCCATGTTTGCAATCTGCTGCGTTTTTTGATCTCTGTGATCTCTCCCGCGGATCATCCGGGTTAGTGAGCCGGCCTCTCGGTGACCTCTCCCTGTCACCCTGCATTACAGGACGCAGAGCATGTTGGCCAATTAGACCTCTCTCTGAAACATGTCAGTGAACGCAGCACCGTGGCGTTAGAATCCCCACCGCCACTGAAATGCCTCTCTCACTCAAAAAAGCCCAGATTATTAATCACAACTATTTAAAAATTAGAAATAAACTAAAAAGTTGCTCAAATAAGAGACTCAATTTACATATTTCTTGGTCAACAGTTATTTTATTAAGTTATCCGTACCTTTTTTTCCTTGTCTTTTCTTTTTTCTTTTTTTTTTTTACTGAAACACAATGTCACTAAAGCGCGCATGCTCAACAGTTTCACCTGTGTACAAGGTATGTATTAAAAACACCAAGCAAATGAATATGAAATTCGAATAGACGATAGAGCAGATCATTTTAAATAAGCAAATAAACATTATTTATAAAACTTTAAAGTAAAAATATCACAGTTCTTCTTTTCAACATGAAATACCCACAGAGAACAGCAGGTCAGGTCAGTTTGGACACCATCATCCTTTCCTTCTTTTTTTATATATATTTCTGTCCCTTTTTAAAAGTTTCATCTTCAAGCGCTATTAGTCCGTGAAATGTCCTGTTTCAGTTTTCCACGCAAGTATAGGCCTGAAAGGGCACCCATGAAACGCGGGTCCCTTAGTGTTTAGGCAGCCGTCAAATATCAGTGTGTGTGTATTTATGAGTGTGTGTTTTAACTCGACGCAGGCACTGTTACTTGTTTTATTAGATTGTCTTTTTCTCCTTTAATTGGTCAGTTCGCGCTGCTCCGTCCGTCAGATGTCACATTCACTGTCGCTGGAGGTGATGGAGATGGCCGAGGCGGCCGCTTTACTGGACAGACTGGCCTCTGGACTGGAGGAGTTCCCCAGGCGGTCCACGGTGCCGTCCTCATCCGCCAAGGAGCGAACCGAGCCGCCGGACAGGACCTGCTGCTGTAGCCTGGGTGTAGGACAGAGAAATATAGAGCAAAAGGCGGACAGGGAAGGTGTTAAACAGGCTGCCATGATGGGAGTCTGCTGTTTAACCAGGGAATTTAAAATGAGATATTTTTAAAATATAAAAAAATGGCACCATGTGATGTGCTTATTTTTCTTCTATTATTAGTCTATTTTCACTTAATTAAACAAATAAATCAACCATAACTGGGATCTTTAAAATACCACATTGCATCAAAGCAACTAAATTATCAATAATATATATATATATATATATATAACAGTCAGCAATAACCGGAACATGTATATGTGTGTGTGTGATTTAAGATTAAAATACAGCAGTCAGCAATACGTGTTCAGATTTCTAAAAATCATTTTCACGATTTGGAAAATATGAACATAAACAAAGCAAACAATTTATTTATGTCTCAACGTTGATTTAAATTGCTGTGACACTGACGTTTTAGGTCAAGCAAAAAAAAACAAGATAAAAAATAAAGCAGCGCAGCTCAACTAATAATGCTATTTTTCCTTTTATAACAAGCAAACAAATGTGTCGAATATTCCCATATCGCCTCAAATAATTATTGGAGTCTTTATTTACTGCATTGCTGCCATTTTAACTTCTTGAAAACAGGAGAAGCTTTTATTGCTGACTATAAACACGTTGAGCCGAACACTAGGATCCTATAAGAAATGAATTTATGGTGAAGCTGGGTCGCTCTAATTTGGCCTGTTTGACTAGCTTTCAGAGACACACATGAATCGGTGTGTTTTCCGCTGAGGTTATGACCATTAACGCAGAACAAATATGTAAAGGTTTCTCCTGCTCACCTGTTCTTTGCAGCCGCCGCTCTGTCTCTTTGTCTCCGGTTTTTAAACCAGTTTCCCACTTGTGTGGGTGTGAGTCCAGTTGCCTGTGCAAGCTCCCTCTTTTTACTAGGATTCGGGTACGGATCCTGCAAATACCACTCTCTTAACAAGTGCCGGGTTCTCTCCTTGAAACAGTGGGTCTTCTGCTCTCCATCCCAGATGGTTCTGGGCAGGGGGAACTTCTTCCGCACCCTGTATTTGTCCACGGGCCCCAGCGGGCGCCCCCGCAGCTTCTCAGCCTCCTGGTAGTGCGCTTCGAGCCAGAGCGCCTGCAGCTTCGTGTGCGACTCTTTGGTGAACTTGTGGTTCTCCAGGATGTGGTAGAGTTCGCGGAAATTACCGGTGTGGAAGGCGACCACGGCCCGGGCCCTCAGTACCGACTCGTTTTTGTTGAGGACCTCGCAGGCCGCCGGCGCGACGGGCAGCGACCAGAGGAAGCGGCCGAGGCGCTCGACGTCCCCGCTCTCCTCCAGAGTCTCGCAGACCCCGGCGACCTGCTGGGGGCTGAAATTCAGGATGGGCAGCTGAAACATGGAGGCTTCTCCTGGTTTCCACTCTACCCCTCCTTTCTCCGCTCCTCTCTCTCTCTCTCGCTCTCTCTCTCCTCCGCGTCTTCCCTGCGTGCGCCGAGGCAATCCAAGGCACCCGGAAAAAAACCCCAAGCCAAATCCCGAAGTTAACGGACCAACCGTCTGAGCAGCTGTAGGAAACGCCGCTGATGCTGTGTGGGGCCTCGGCTACCGCATCCTCAGCCGCGGCGAACTTGGCGGGCAGCAACGTGTCGAAGATGCTGGATCCTTCAAAGCCCGAGCTGCGGTGTATTTTTCAAGGTAGCCTGGGACTGAATGCAGGGAGGAATTAAAGCCGAAGCCGAGATGTATTTTTAAGGGAGGGGGTAGAAAAAGCTAGTCAAGCCCCCTATGATTTCCTATTGGACTTGGCAGATTGGCTGCACGGTTGCCATGGATGCACGTCAATCACTGTCAAGTTCGGCCAATCAGGCGGAAAGGAGAGCTCAGCGCCTCCCTTTTCAATCACAATATCAACATTTTGACCTTTTTTTTTGTGGGGTTTTTTTTTTGCTGCACGTCCTGAAACGTTTCGATGCCCCCGCCGCGCTTCCTTCCTTGCGCCTTTGTGTCGCGCAAAGTGTGCGCAGCAGATTTGCGGTGAAGTGCCACAACAGACGCACAGCCTGGTATAACGAATGGAGCGCGGTAAGGCGGCTTTACGCAGCAAAATGACACAGCCGCGCTGAAAACAAGCGGCCCTGCTGCCCCCAAGGTAAAAATCAGCGGATAATGTCAGACTGCAGAATGAAACAGACAATATCATATTTAGCTAGAGCCCGTGGCTAAGGGTGATCACTCAGATTTGTAATAAAACCTTACAGATCACTAAGCTTTAAATTAAATTGGTATTATTTAGCAATCAGTTTGATTTATATTCAGCTGCTTATTTTATATTATATTTGTTTTGGAAAAGATCAGCTCTATATTTTCTTGTTTCAAAAATGATAAATGTTAAAGCAAAGTCATTTTTCTCAACCTGTTTCCTGAAATTTTCGTTTAGCCATCCCAAAGAATCATCTCTCCAATATCTACATTTCCAACTATAGGCTATATTAATATATTAAAGACTGTTTAATACATGAAGAAAATAGACTTCCTGTATATAATTAGTCTTTTCCGGGGGTCTTGAAAGGCGCATATTTCCCCCCCTATTCGAGCATTCCTTCATCAGTGTAGACAGCACATCAGCGCACTTGCAGCGTTCAGTTTGTGACGCGTATGAAACATAACAGGGGAGAAATATGAGCGTGTTTGTGTGTCTGTGCAGGATTATGACGGCCCCGGCAGGCTCCTCGGGTTTTTAGTGGGCTATCAGACACACTCCGTTTTGTGTGCAGGCTGATTTAGTAAATAAGAGGGCGGATAGATAGCGCAGATGGTTTGAAGTGTCGGGTCAGATTATTTCATGGCTGGATACAGTAGTAAAGTTCATTCTGACGGAAAAGCCTAATATTAATTTCACAGATACCCGCCCCCCTCCTCTTCACTCCCACGCGCACTCACTGGCTAATGCGCACGCGCTTTCCCTCTCTATATTTCATGCACGCGTGCGCGCACTCGCCGCACACTGGCTCCATTTTTTCTTTTTCTTTTTTGTTCATGGCGCTTTGTTATAAAATGCGTTTTGCAATGAAAGCTGCTCATACTGATTCAATCAAAAGCAAACATAAAAAATACAAAATAATAGAAAAAAATGTGCACACTCTCTCACACACTTTACTGCGTTAAAAATATAAATTTATGAGCTTTTAATTAGGACAATTAACATTTCAGTTGTTGTTTTTTTGGCCTCTTTTATTCACTCACATTTAATCAACCGGTTGTAAATAAAGGATGGCAGTCTCCATCAGACGAAGTAGGGGGGGGGAATAAATTGTGAGGGCGACTGACAAGGGCCCGTCCTGAAATATTCAGCTCTCTGTAAATCTTTTATGTCTGCATCTAGCCCCAAACTACATTTACAAGGTCTGCAATGCTTATAGAATGAAGCATCTATTAAATATCAGTGTGTTTTGAATCTCTTAAACGGGGGGCCGCAAATAACAGCCGGTACATCATACTACACAACCATATATAGGACCGATTTAAACATTTACTGAAACAAAATATATTCTCTGTATGTTTCTGGCCTCAATTGTGATTCTCTGCTTTTAAAAAATCCAAATTTTCAACTTTATGCGCTATAAAATCTTGCAAGTCCAACGATCAGATTCATGGTGGCCATTCGCTGGCGATATATGTTTCATGCAACCTTCTATTTAAAGATTTATTTGCAGCTCAAGTGATGTGAGGCTTGCTGTGTGTGTGTGTGTGCGTGTCCAGGCCTGTGTCACTGTCAGCAAGAGATAGGCCTCCTGACACCAATATCTCCGCACATTCACTGCAGCAACACAGTGGATCTCATTCAAAGACGCCAATTTTTTTCTTCTTTCCTTGGCCGTTTAGTCCATGAATCATGGAGCTATTTCTACAGTCTACAGACAAAACCACAAATTGTTTCTTATGTTGGTTGTGTCATGATATCTTCTTGGTTTTTGGTGCAATAAACTGATGATTATGGAAAGAAACACAAGAAGAATCAGTCAATCCAGCTGTAATCTGCGATAGAAGTTATTTTAGGCTACGGAACTTCAGTGGCAACTTTCAGGAGTTGTAAGAAAAATAAAATATAAAACTTGATTGTGAAATCAACTTAGGAGAAAAGCAGATTGTTAGAAAAATAGAAATCCACAGATTGTCTTAGAACTTTTTATAATTTTTGCTCTTAATCTTCATTGCAATAAAACATTCTTTTCATATAAGAATAAATTATATAGTGTAGAGAAAATACATGATTTTTAAACGTAATCTTAATGCATTAAATAACACTTCCAAGTTTTGGAAGATGTTTTACCAAGCAACTCTTTGAATAAATAAACAAAAAAGTAAATGATACAAAGTAGAGTGAAAATTTTGATTTTCTTTGTATTTCTGAAACAAACACATTAACAAGTCTAATACTGCTATTGAGTTTTAAATTAAAAGAGAGCAATTAACATGGTGTTCACATTCAGAAAACATGGCCTCAAAAAGAGAGTTCTCAGCTGAGACAATGAAAATAATTTTAAAACCCCGTTCAAATCAACAGTGTAGAGAATGATGCTGGTCCAAAGATAATGTTCAAGTTGTAAAAATTAAAGAATTAAAGCATAACTCAAAGTAATAACCAAATGAAACAAACAAAAATAGAATAATTTAAACATAAAAACGGAGAAATAGGGGTAAAATGATTGGGAGTCAATCATCTGAAGGAGTTTAGAGTCAATCCAAAACATCTAAAACAAGAGAAAAGAACAAGGCTGAGCGGAGCCAGTGGATGAGCGACTGGAAGTGGAATGCAATAATTTCCTGAAGATGAAGCTGGAACTTGTAAAGAACTAACTGTAGTACATTCGCAAAGTCGAAGAAGATCTGGAGCTGGCGGTCAGATCTAGAGGAGTTTATGTAGGTCGGGATGATCTCTGCAGGAAACACTCAGCTGGTCATTGTTTCATCCTAAAACAGGGTTTGCTGAGGATAAAGGGATGTGTCAGGAGGATGATGCATTTGGTAACATGGGTCCAGAGTGTTTCAACTGTTCCTCAGGAAATAAAGATTCAATCTGGAGTTGATTCAAATGGTGACTTATTGTGCAAAGTGGAAATGATTGTGCATGACTTAGGCTCCATCCAGCTGCCAAACATGGATGTTGGAACCCATTTAATGAAGAATATTGTTTAAATGAAAGACTTCAAGCTGTCAAAAAAACACAGAGGACCTGCAACAAAAGACTCACTGGGAACCTTTGGTTCATGGTTTCTATAATTCTGCCTGAAAAAAAGGAAAGTTGTGCTGTCAGTTTAAGTAACACCGTTAAATGTGACCTTACAGAGGCAATGTGTAGAAAGCAGACAATATGCAGCCTCAGCCTATGTATAGCTAATAACAGCTTGTGCAGACTGTGGCAGAGAGCTCGCCTCTGAAGGTCTGCACTCTGCAGCAGCTTCCCGGAGAGACAAACATCGGCACAGAGGAGGAAGCACCTTCTGAAGTTTACCGCACAGTTTTCTTTTTGCAATAAAAGCACATTTACTTTCTGTCATCATTAGCATGTAGCTGGGTCGCGGCTCGCCCTGGGCGGAGGGGGAGAGGAGGAGGAGCAGGAACGGTTATGAACAGGCTGGAAATGACCCAGATTCCCTGGGATCACTGGAGCAGACGAGACACTACAAGAGCCTGTCACCAACAGCCATCCTGCTACTATCCCGCACAGACCTACTGCACCTTTCTCTAAACCCATCTGCTGCCTTTCCTTCTGCTCTTCATATCTGTGAACACACTGAGATGGATGCAAACACTGGCACGGTACACAGCTCTGCTAAACGGCAGTTTATCTCTGAAACACTGCTGTGTTTAACACACTCTGAGCTTACTCTGACCAGCCTGTCTCACTGCAGAATAAAAGCAGAGAGGCAGTGTATTCAAGCAGCCTCATAATACTTCTGTGCACTGTACATTTCCTAAAGCATGCAGAGTATGCTGATTTTACCGGATGATTTCTCCCTACGCCGTTCAGCTGCCCAGGATTAACTTTCCAATTAAGATATCAAGTCAGCAATGGTACCAATAACCCCTGAATGACCCGGACACATTTAAAAAAAAGCCTGCCTCATGCAGCAGGACTTAAAGAGAGGCCACTCCACTCATATGTTGCCACGTGGCTTCACAGTGACAGAAGAGTTAAGCCAAATCTCTCCCAGAGTTGTGTTTCAGAACCATTTGACCCCAAGGCAGCGCTATCTCTCGACGCAACGTTTAATCTGTGGATTTGTGGTAACAGAGAAGACTTCTTATCCACTGACCCATTGGCCCCTAGTGTACATAATCCAGGGCCTTTCAGTCACACAGCACAGCTGACATGGAGAGAGGAGAGCCAAAAGAGCCGAGCGGTGCACACACACACGTCCTGCTCTGCTCTGACACACATACAACCTACTCAAGCTTCTGCAGGGCATGCACTGGACAGCTCAGCCAACCTACTGTTACAATAATGTGAGCACATGAAACATGACTTCAGCTGAACTAATACACTTGCCGCATGGTTTAAATAGTTTGCGATACTTAGAGCAGCGGCTTATTCATGCTGATGCGTTTGCAAAGCTATTGTTAAATATATTGTTAATATATTTTTGTTAGATCACACAAACACACTGGACCTAGGTCAAAGAGATTTTCTCTTGTGTGAATCTCTGGAGGGTTCCTGCATATTACAACAGGTCTTACTAACAGTCTGTTGCCTTTAAATGTAACTTCATCAAAATTCTTCTTTTGTCATGCTGCTCAAAATTGAAACTGCGAATAGGGTGTTGTTTTTTGTTTGGTTTTGAGAATCTCAAAGCTACATCTTCACAGCCAGTTGCAAACACGACAGAGGGAGGCTACATTTGACTGCTGCAAACAAACAATATTGTAAGAAAGGGCCTTGAATCCTTGGCAGACAGCCATTAGTAATACCTTGAAACCTACCCTTTTTTTTTTTCTTCAAAAACACATTTGTAGAGCATGTTACAGAGCGCATGCAATTATTACATCCATTCCACACTTGAATGCAGTCAATTTCTGGCCAGATAAAGGGCTAGATGAAACTAGGGGGAGTGCATGGTGCACAGTGCAGCACTTTATCCAGCCTGCATTTGTGAGTGTTTGTGTAAGAGCAACAGAAAGAGCAGAAATTGCAAATGAACAGACGTATAACATCAACTATGCAGAAGTTGGGCAACAAAGAGCTCGTGGATACGAGGCAACCTTTCGTTTGTCGAAGCCGACATGGCAAGCTGGTGATTGTGAATGCAGCAGCAAGTGATTTCTATAATCATTTCAACACACACACACACATATATGTTTGGACACACCTTCTCACTCAGTGCGTTTTCTTTCTTTTCACGACTATTGGCATTGTAGATTCAAACCGAAGGCATGAATGAACACATATGGAATTATGCAGTACTTTTACAAAAAAGTATGAAATAACCTGGCCTCCAAAGTCACCGGACCTGAACCATATATAAAGCAATTCTCAATGAATTAGAATATTATTTCAAACTGTCTATATATTTAAGTAACTCAACTATATTATTATATTATATGATTTTTAGGCTTTTTCAATCACTCATTTTTAAAAACTCTAATATACTTAAAACTTAGATCACACATGTCAAACTCAACCCCGGGGGGCCAAATCCGGCCCACTACAGTCATTTATATGGTCCTCTACACTCTAGAACAGCAGTACTCAAAGTTGGGGTCAGGACCCCACTTGGGGACCTGTACATGTAAGTGTGGGGTCTTGAGATTCTGGTCAGAAAGAAAGTCAATACCAGAAATGGCAATGAGCAAACAAGGGGGCGACTGTGGCTCAGTGGTAGAGTAGTTGGCTTGCAATCGGAGGGTTGTAGGTTTGATACCAGCTTCCTCCAGTCACATGTCGATGTGCCCCTGGGCAAGGCACTTAACCCCCAAATTCCACATTGTCCTACCGAGCCATGTTGGTGTCGGTGTATGAATGCGAGTGTGAATGGGTGAATGTGGCTTCAATGTAAAGCGCTTTGAGTGGTCAGTAAGACTAGAAAAGCGCTATATAAGTCCAGTCCATTTACCATTTATCTGCATTCTATAAATTGAATAAAAGATGATAAAACAGGACTTGAACTGATAAAAGCAATGTATATATATATGTACATACATATATACAACATATTGGCTTTTGATGTTGGTTATTTTGCCACTGTACAACTTTTTAAGTCACTCAGAAAAAAATGCTTGTATCTTCCATCAGGATTTGGGTTCACAGGCCTTTTGAATTTTCATTTTGTGGGTCAGAAACTGGAAAGTTTGGGAACCACTGCTCTAGAAGACCCTCCAAAGATCCTTTAAGCTATATTTATGTGCACCGTAATACAACATTTAGTTTATTTCAATAGCGCTGAATCACATCATTACGTAAAGATGTTCAGTTTTAAATAATTGCATGACATAATTTTAAAGATTTTCAAGAACGTAAAATGCGGATAGAGATTTTTTTACTAATATTTTAACGGTTTGTAATAGTTTCATCAATACAACCAGAACTTTAAAGATATTTATTAGCTTGATGTGGCCCAAAACGGATATGAGTTTGACACCCCTGACTTTGATCATTTGTTCATTCAACAAAAATCACAAGTTATCATCAAAGTACTACTATTTCAAAAGGCAATTCAGACATTACATTTCAAATGAGCGTCTTTTCATTCACTTACAATGATCTAGCTATCAATTGATACAACTTCTCAACATGATAAGTAGATGTTGTATTACTCTTAATGCATAGTTGTATGGAAACAGACAATCTTTCATGTTTGAATCATGAAAGTTTCAAGAAACTGTAACAAGATTTATTGTCACCAATTACCGTGGAGCATGAACCAATTAGACTACAATATCCATGGATGAAGCCTAATATTTTATGATACTGTATTTCATAGCTAATTGTTTTGGATTTGATTCAGATAAACTTATGTTGTGATGTAGTGTTTTGCATCAATATATTAAAAACCTTGTTCAATGATTCCACTGTGTCAATTCAATTAGTCTTCAATTCAGTTTATTTATATAGTGCCAATTCATAACAGATTTCATCTCAAGGCACTTTAAAAGGAAAGTAATTTCAATACAATTATACAAACATTCCTATCTGTTTAACGTTTTCTATGTAAGGAATCCCAGCAGATTGTGTCAGTATTCTCTCTACTACTGCAATACTTTTACTGTGCATGCAGTACCATAATAAAACCTGCATCACCTACTTTGTTGTACAATATAACACAGTGAAACCATCAGTTGCTTGTGTATTGGTGATCTATAGTTTTGTTTCAATGGGATTTCACAGTAAATTTGTTTTTTTGAACCAATGATTGTCCAAGTGGAAGATTTCTTTAAAGCCTGTGTTACAAGTGATAACCGTTTTTGTGTTTTGTGTCTAGAATAGTGAAAAATTTAATCAAGAATGTGAAAATAGTAAGAAATTGATTAAAAAAACTTTAAGTGCAGCACCTGTAAAATGCATTCACCCTCTTTGATGTTTAATCCTTTTTATTGTCTCTACCAGTCATTCATGATTAATACAATTTTTTATGTAATAATTAATCTATGTCATTTGTTTCAATTGGTGATGGATTTACGGAAATAAATAAACTTGTGAACTTTTCAATAATGTTCTAATTTATTGAATATGACTATACATTTATAGAGGAGAATAACATGTGATGATGGATTGCAGATTTTATGTGACAAGAAAGAAGGATGAACAAATGCCTGCAGCCACCCACACACCACTCTAAACACTGACACAATTTGGAACCGATCAGGACGGCGGCGGGAATATAAAGTAATAATAAAACCAAACATCACATCTCAGCGGCAAGAAATTCAATCATTTATTCAACTCTGTTCTGACACCTGTAAATTACGAGTATTTTCCTTGTAGCTCCAGCTTTGTAGGGAGGCACGGGAAGAGAGTGCATTTAAACATGAAGGCCTTTGTGTACGAATAGTGAACAGCAAAGCTCTTTCTTCTTTTGTGGAGCCTCAATTCTGCTCTGAAAGTCTCCACCAGCGTCTTTTCTTCGCTTTCCTTTCCGGTCGAGGACACCTGGCCACCTCTCGGTTGACAGTAAAATAATATCAAATAAACAAAACGATTAAACAATAAATAAATAAGTAAATAAATAAATTAACCATAGTCCTTGTGATCAGATCTTGACGACACTCAAAGGTGACAGAAGTCAAAATCCATCATGGTCAGTGCTCTTTTACTGCCAGGCGGCCACAGGATATGTGAGCCGGAGCTGCAGGTCCACAACCGCCTGAGCGTCACCTCCACTTCACATTGTCTAACAGCCTCTTTGCCTCAAAGTCAAGACACACACACTCACAGATACATGCACACACACACAGCTCTCAATAAATATCTTCTAGCAACACACTTTGCTCTTTTGTCTGCACTATCACAGCTTCTTCCAGCTGTGACATTTACACATTTTATCTTTAGGATCTGTGCGACTTTACGCGGTGTGTGTGAGGAGAGGTCCTTTCTCCTTCCCACACAGCACATTGGATTTACTTCACATATCTTGTTATTTATGTCTAGCATCGGCACTATACAGTCAGGAAATGTGACAGAGATGTAAAAGAAAAATCCATAAAAAACCTCAAGTGTCCATTACCTGAGAGAGAGAAAGACTTAGACTCAGAGCACACTAACTTCACCTTGAAGAAAGAATCAGCTTCATAGTAAATGCTTCACTGCTGTATGTATGCTACAGACAATCCAAAGTACTTGATTAAGCTGATTAGTTTCCATTAAATTCTGTATTTTTTGTGTTTATCAGCAGAGATGAGGCTCATTTCAGGGAAGATTTGCTCAGGTTTGCACAATGACACTCAGCGCCTTTTGAAAACGGATATTGCTCATTGAATAAAGTTGCAGGATGGTGTTGGTTTTCATATTCGTATCACACTGGTTAAGATTGACGTGCACAAGCACCCAGCTTGATGGTAAAATCTGCTAAATAAACCCTGCTGAAGTAATTGAAGTGGTGAAATATTCTTTACGATGAGGAGAACTGTTAACGACTGATATCCATGAGCTGCAAAAGGAGCACCAACTCCAACGTGGGAGTTGCCTTCCCCGTGGAGGACAGGGATTTTTGGACTCATAATGTCTGTCATCTGTGCTTCATTGATGTCTTATGTCAAATGCCATCCTGACAGAGCTCATTAGGCTGAAGAGAGTCGTCTAGGTAGAAGCAGTAGAAGACAGAGCCGGCTGATCTCTGTGTGCATATTGCTCACCACTGTACCTAGAGGGTGATGCCTCTGACAGGAATGAGCGGAGAGGGCTTTGTGTGAGCAGGGGCTCCACAGTGTATGGGCGAGGGAAGAAACGTGCATGTGTGTCGTTCCAGAAGTCAACGGGTGTCAGCGAGCAGGTCCCCGCTCGATGTCGGGACTCCAAATACAGCTGACAGGCTGACAGTCATATCTCTTTCGCCACTAGCACACGCTCAAATATTTATCCGTGCACAGCCCCTCTCAGCTCGCTGTGTGGCGGCAGTGCTAGGCCCCGTGGAGCCTTCAGAGACCTTGAGAAGATTGAGTCAAATGATTTCCTCGCTGGTTCCTGTCCTCTGCTGCACAGAAAACACAGCATCCAAAGACGCGACGGTGTCGCTTTGCATGCAACTGAAGCTTCCTCCTTCCCGACTTCTCATATGTTAGAAAAGCATTTTACACATCGTCATTCAATGATTATCCTCTGATGGCTGGCAGGCTGGGGTCTGATACTACTCCACACAGCAAATTCATATTCGCCTTGGCCAATGGGATCGCTGAAGAGCTCAGACTGCTATGTGAAATCTTAATATACTGATTAAAAATGCATGTTTGCAGGGTAAGCAGAGGGGTGCTCCGGGTGCTCCTGCCAGGGAAGATTAAATCAGTCTACTTAGCAGGCATGCTGGGGATTGGGGTCAGTGTAAATGAGAAAGCGGCGAGAAACGACAGAACCAGGCAAACTTAGGGGTAACAGATATCTGAGTCAAGAATGCATGATGAACAAAATGGTGTTGGGTGTTTGAATCCCTGCTAAATTAGAGCGAAAACTTCAGCTAAGTAACAAAAAACAAATCAGTCTGATCCAGAGATTGGAGTTAGTTATGAATGGGAGGTAAGTGTATCGAAAACCATGAGGAATTGTATTCAAGGCCATCAGCATCCAGTTTGATCAATATGCTGCCAAATAGTTTGGCAGAGCAAAATCCATCAACAGCAGCAACAGGGAGGCTGATTAGGTGAAAGTACAAAAAAGAATAAAAATGGCGGAGGAATTGGAATCTGGGAGGAAGCATGGTGGCGTTCCAAACAGATGCAACTGTTAATCCAATCATTCTGCAAACCAAAGGTCCACACAGGACCTGAGCTGAGCTAATTAGTGACGCTGTTTTGTCTGTGCCAGACACAGACATGCTCACCTTCACACAAACAAAAGGGGAGAGGAAAAACATTCCAAAATCTCTTAGTTTTAACAAGCTGACATCTAATAAATGAACACTAAAATAAAATACTGTAGAGGAGGTAAAATACTCCTAAATCAACCTTTAATATAATTAATCTTGGTTCAGTAGATCTAACATTTTATTTTTGTTAAATCTATTTTCTATTTAGGTGTTAAAAGCTTTACCAGAGAAAACAGATATATATGATGATATATTGCAGCAGAAGGGGGTGTTAGAGGAACTTTGTTTGTAATCAGCAAAGTTTATACACACACAAATTAAAGTGCGAGGTACGTAAAAAAAACAACTATAATTTCTTCCTTTATTGTCACATCAGTATTTGCAATTCAATAAAAAAACAAACTGATTTAGTCAGGAAAAACTTGAGAAAGATCATAAAAATGCAATAACATTGACCCGATACTTTGTTGAACCACCTTTTGATTCAGTAGCCTTCGGACTTCTTTGGTAGGAGCATATCAAGATGTGTGTTTTAAAAAATTTTTTTTTATATTTTATGTCCACTCTGCCTTTCAAAAGTTCTCCAAATCTATTGATGTGATGATTACTTTTTTAAAGCTCTCTTCACATGATTTCAATGATTTCCAGGCAAATTTAGTTTAGACTCTAGTTTTGCCATTCCCAAACTTTGCTTTCCCTTTCATAATTCTTGGACCTCTTTTCATTTTCGAATTTCTAGTAGAAACCTGAATGTTTTGGGTCAACCTTACTGGTCTTTTGAGCTACACATAATTTCATTCTTCCAACAAAAAAAACCCACTTTCATCTGAGAAAAAGCAACCCTAGATAATCCTGCTACTTTCATTAAAATTTCAACATAACCGTTACGTGTTTTTGGAGATGTGTTTATTGGAACTACAGCAAAAATATTAAAGTTTGGTTTCATAAGATCATCAGACATTCTTTCGGAGAATAGGATATGAAATAATATAAAACAGATAATCTGGAATCTTACAGTATTTATTTAAGGCCTATGAGTGTCTCATTGTCAACTGGTTTATTATCAAATGATGACCTATAAAAAGGGTTCTCATTTATCATTGAAATACTCTTCAGATTGGTAAAAGTAGAGACCTTTACAGAAAACTTTTGACAGCTTTAAAGCAAAGTAATGGTGGTGGTTATCACTTTTTAAAATTTATTTTACTTTTTTATTAGAAGAGAACAAACTACATTAGAAGAAACAAACAAGTAGACAGGGGTCATAAAGAAAACAATACAATACAAACAAATGTGGGAAAGTGCTGGTCAAGGGTCCAGACTCACAAAAACCAACAGAAGTCCACCTACACACCCAGACCGAGTGGATCTGAAAAATAACCCCGTCTCTCCAGATCACCCCACACCAAATAAATAAATACACACATCTTTAATATATAAATCAGCCATTTTCACCTTTTCACTAAATATTTACTCTGTGACAGCCAAAATAGAAAAAGAAAAAAAGACAAAGAAGAAAAAAATATCACTGTTTCTAAAAGTCTGAATGTTTCGGTGATCAACATATACTCCCCACTTCATGTCTGACAGAGGAGTCAAAAGAATAATCAGAAGGGCTGTCCAAGAACTCATAGAGACCTTCAGAAAGACCTGAAAATAGCTGAAACAATTCTTCTGATGAAAACAATAAATAATGCACTCAACAGCAATGGCTTCTGTGCTGAAGTTAAAACACGTTGAAGATTGTTTGACGTTTGCTGCTGAAGATTTGGACAACATGTTTGGAGGAATAATGGTTCTGCATATCACTCTAAAATCACCATGCCAAAAGCAGAGTTTTCAGTTCTGGGCATTATGGCTTGGGTTGTCTTGCAGTGTATGGTACTGGCAGGCAGCAGGCTCAGTATAACTGAGGAAGGAGGCGGATCAGTGTTTTTGTTGGTGGTGTGGTGGTTTTTTTTGGGGGGGGGGGGGTGTTTTGTTTTTGTGGTTTTGTTTTTTGTTGGGGTGGTGTTTTTTTTTTTTTTTTTTTTTTTTTTTTTTTTGTGTTGGTGTTTGGGGTGTGGTGTGTTGTGTGGTGGTGGTTGTGTTGGGTGTGTGTTTGGTGGGGTTGGGGTTTTTGGGTGGTTGTTTGTGTTTGTGTTTGTGAAGGATAATGACCCAACATGGAACCAACCAGCAAGCTCACCTCCAAATGGCTCAGAAAAAAAATAGTTTTTTGGAGTGGCCTAGTCAAAGTCTGGACTTAAATTCAGTTAAGATCATCTGGTATGAATTTTAACAGACCAATCATGCTGGAAAATCAATGTACAATGTTGCTGAAATGAAGCGATTCTCCAAAGAATGGAGGGAAGCAAATTTTCTTCCGCATCCATCATTACATTGTCAAAAAAGTTGTTGCCGCCAAGGTTCGGTTAACTGAGGTTATCTAAAAAAAATCTTTTTTTGAGATTAACATTTTTTGTTTGAGAAAAGCACAATCTTTGAGTGGCAAATACTTCCTGGCAGCTTTATTCTCCATTTATTCACTGTTAGAGCAGATATTTACTGTCTTACTGAATATGCAACCATATTCAAAGCATATAATAAAAATACTGAATTTTTGTTTAAAGCTCTGTAGTCAGACAGTATTAGGACTCAGTTTAGGAGGCACAGTGTGGAAACAATGAGAATTAGCTTATATACTCTGATTCAGCTAAAAGGGGACATCTAACCAGCTTCTGCATGCTGTATATGTCTTCTTTTTGTATGTTTGTGGGTTGCTGACAGTTTATAGCAGCATTCCGAATGCTTTCAGAAACACTGGCTGGCATGACCTTGTGCTAAATAATAAAGCTTTACAGAGAGCAGGGGAATTTTCCTCCGAGCACAGGTGTGCTCCGATAGTCTCATAAGCCCGCGGGGAACACAAAGAACGAAAGATGCTTCCTCTGTGAAAAGGAACGGGGAGGCACAAAAGTGCATATGACGATCGACAATAGCTTCCTCGTTGGGGAGGAATCGGTTTTGACCTTCAGGCGCTGCTTCAAATGAGCGCGACTCCTGAGGAGGAAATCAAAAATCCAGACGACCCTGAATCCCTCCACCCATCTCCAGGCTCTGAATGAATATGTGATGTTTGGAAAAAAACCTGGAACACATTCTCAGACAAGCAGAGAGACAAAAAGTGTGCCGGTGAGGCTTCCCGAGCATTGTCAGCACTAGCAGTGACACTCGCTTTTCTTTATGCATGCAAATGTGCGAACAGAAAGAGCGCTGCGAAATGTAGGAAATAATAATAACCAACAGCATGATGTCACTGGCATTCAATGTAAAATTCCTTGTGAAGCTACGGCTTTCAGTTGTTCTTGCATGAATGCCGCCCTGGATCGATGTCAACCTGGGTATCTGCCCATGTCGGTAAAAAACACCACAGGTTTTAAATCAGGAGGCCCAGGAATATCAGTGCAGCTTCATTCCCTTCACTTTCTTAATTGGTTCACTGCTGGGGTCAGCGCGGCTGCTTGACATGCAGTGATGGGGTTGACAAGGTAAGTGGCGAGACTGCTTAGCCAGCCAGTCAGTCAGGAGATAGACGGGGCACTTACTGACATAGGAGAGGAGCAGCAGGAAGGGTTTGCTCTGGAAAGTTCAGTAAATCCACCAGGGGAGAAAAAAACACATAAAATCTTCACACAGATAATGAAGATGTTAGCTTTTTCAAATATCTGAGGGTAAAAAATATAGTCTCAAAGGGCAGCGATGCCACAAAGAGAGCCACAGGCTCAGAAAAATCATGCCTGTCCTTGTGTGTCACTTACCAGCCAGGGGAAAATATTTTTTTCCATAATTTTACTGATAGCGCAAAGTGTCTCCATGAGGCTAATGCTTCATGTCACATTCTAGAACAAGCGGATCCACCTTTACTTTACCCATAAAAAAAAGTTTTTCCTCCTACCACGTAACTTAAGAGCATCGAGGGTTTTTTAAAGCATCGTTAAAAAAGCTGATGACTGAGTTCTGGAGACGTAGGGTCTCCACTCCACTCCCCCCCCCCCCCGTTTTTGTCTATTTTCTCCTCATTTTATCAACACTTCAGCAATGAGGAGCACAGGGGAAGTGAATTGATGAGAAGAGCGAAGGAGGGAGGGTTACACGGAGAAAAGACAACAAAAACAGACAAGGAGTGCCAGGCTCAGGAAACTGGCATGCTGCAGTTGTGTTTCAGTCACCTAGCAACAAGTACCCCCCCCATTCTCCCTCCCTCCACCAAATCACTTACCCCTCGCTTTTTCCCCGTCTCCCGCTGAGCTCTCTAATTCAACAAATCTGCTCCAAATGTATAGCTGCGCCTCCAACAAAACGCATTCTGGGGCTGGGGGCTGAGGATGTGGGCCTCCGCTGAACACGGCACTCAGCTGCCCATTGACCAGCGGGGCCTTTCTCTGCACACACTAAAGAGCGGGGGACAAAGACCCTGAAAGCAGGGGCAGCTCCACAGAGAAAACATTTGCTTGTAATTGTGTTTGACTGCATAATGAAAATGATGTTCTTTTTTAATTTGGGCTTGTTAAGGCCACACTATTTTCCTCTGGTCACCTGACTATTGTAAAGAAGCAGCCCCTCACTTGGCCTGCAGGCCATGGAACAGGGGGGAAAATATTGAAAATGCTCCAAAGACCTCCCCACTCTTTACTTTAACCCCTCTTGTGTTTGAAGTGTTCTCTGGTAAAAAACATAAATATGTGGACTCTGTTCATTACAGGATGGGAGAGTACGCTGGATAGAGTCCCCCCCGCCTCCCCTTTTTTCTTTTTTTTTATATTTCGCAGAGAAAGATAATGACAGCGCACACACTCAACACACACACCCACGTACGCTGTGAAGCATTGAGAAGGTTAGCATTCCTGCTCCTTCTTCAGTGAAACAGACCATTAGTGGAAGCATCAGGCTCTGGAACCCAAAACAGAGCTTCAATGGACACATTCACATCCAGTGATTGTTTTTGCACTTTTTAGCCCCCAATTTCCTGTTTTGTCAGCGTGTTTATCCACATTCACATTTCACTTGGCAAAGGTCGCAGCCTTCAGGTGAACGTTTAATCCTGCAAGGCTGCACTGTGACATATTCGAAGTCTCGAACAGAAAGAAAATAGGTTATCTTAGCTTTTTCCTGATGTCACTCTCCTTTAATATTCCAACCGTGTAACATCTGATTCCTGTCAGAAACCGATGCACCTCTGACCCCACCCCTGGTTTTCATTAATCTCCCCTATGGACATCTATTCAGTGATTTAACTGGTCTAAGTTGGGCTCCCATTTTAAGAGTCATCCCCTGGAAACCCTTCGACAAAGCACAAGTTGTCTCAGAGGTTGCAGGTAAGAAGTGAAAACTCTGATCTCCGTGGACTGACTTTTAAAGTTTGTGTGTGTGCCCAAGAGACCTGAATGCAAGGGTTAACTCATGGGACCCCGCAGCCTCTGAAACAAACCGAAGCACCTCTTCTTCTTTCTTTCTTTTTTTTCTGTCAGGTGAAAAGACGTCAAAGTTAGTCGCTAAATCTCACAGCAGTCAGAGAGCTAAGAGAAATGCATCAATTGAGGGAAATTAGGTATTACCAACCTTTTAACTGCCTTTTACTGCTGCGCTGATTATCCGGTAAACAAAATATTTAATGTTTTGTTAAAATATAGCAAATAAAGCTGTTAACGAGATTAAATTTTTAAAAAATGTTTTTTTCATACTGTTGTTTATTTTAAAATGTTGTATATGAGTGTGCATGAGAAATACTCGATGTAAAGATATGCTCAACTGAGAAGGATACTTTTTTTTTACAGAATGTACTTGTATATGTTGTATTTCTGCTTTTAAACAAAAGGATACTTACAGGAAGTGAAAAATAAAACAAACAACAGAGATGTGCAAATAACAGCAGGGATGTATGCATCCGTGAAGTATATCTGGAGCTTCGACGATTAAAACAGCTACTGGATAGAGGGACCTATGATAGTACTCCTTTGTGCACTCAGGATGAAACATTCTGTTACTGATGGAGCTGATTGTCTGGAAACTCTGTAGCAAAATAATACATGATAAAAAATGATTTACCATAGCTGCAAAATTTTGTCATTTTCATCTGTACACCAACAGGATTTGTTGACTTATACATCAAGCGTACATAAATGATTTTTTTTATTAACAGAAACTATTTCCGCTAGCACATTCTGCTGTCCTTTGGATATATTCAAATCTCATATCAATCTTTATGTCTATATGAATAATTTGTCATTTTTACTCAGTAATGAAGTGATCTTTTTTTAAGCGGGTTTTATCTAAATCTGAGCAAAGAACCAAATTTGCGGGGTTCCTCAAGGCCCCATTCTTGTGCCACTTTTACTCAATTTATTGGGACTTATGAAATCATCTTGTATACAGGCATATTCAATAAATGAGAATACAATTGAATAATTCATTTGTTTCAGTCACCATGCGAAACATAAACAAGCCTTGTCGGAATGCATATTCTAACTTATTGGTTACAACTTCAATAGTTACCCATTCTTTGGTTTAAAGTCTTAAAATAATTAAAACTTTGTCACATTAGCATAATCTCCTGGAGTGAGGGTTATCAGAGAATTTTGGAGATGTTTTAAGATTTCTCACCATCCTAATCTCTGCATGGTTGGGTTCTCATACATTTTTTTTAAATCAGCCCTTTAAACATCTGCCCCCATTAAAAGTTGTGTTGTCTTTCCCGTTTTGAGGAATGGCCAAATTAATGGAGTGTCCATCATAGCATTTTCATTAAAGTAAAAAACATTGTGTCGCACTTCACTTTTAGTTTATAAGAACTGGTTGTAATGCTCGATAAAAAAGAAAAATGTAATTTGAAGCTTTTTACTCGTCGTTTCCAGGGCGTGAGAAGAGTGTGGAGGTTGCTGGATTTCAATTAGCAAATTCCAGCCAAAAAGCTGTGAAAATATTTTATAAATTTGAAAAACGCTAAAATCTAAAGCCAGCTGTGCAGTTTAGAAATGTAAAATAGCGTTAAATAGGATTTTTTTGGTTTTATTAGCTGTTAATCAAACATCACATCAAAGGAGCTACTATTTGGAGCAGAATATTATGTTGAAAGCATCACCTACTGTAAAGAGACAACTAATGTTCGATTGAATTCATATATTCAGTTTATTTATATAGCGCTTATTCGCAATGAATGTCATTTCAAAACGTTCAGTTTGTATGCATATTTATATGGTTAATTTAATCCAGTTCCATAGACAGATAACAGATTACATACATTCTCGTTTGAACCAAGTTATAAAATGATGTATTAAAGAACAGTTTATCATTCTATTTGGTGCAATAAATTGTCCTTTCTAAGGAAAACCAGGTTGCATTAAAGCATTGCTTTAGCAGCAATCTCTTTTTGTAAAGTAGACCTCCTGTGAATGTCTGGATGGATTTATGTTATTTCCAGAGGTAGTAACTAGCTACATACATTATAGGGTGACATCAGGTAAATTGGGCCGTCAGATAAGATCAGACCATCAGACCTATGGTTTATGTTAAGTGAGACATCGTGTCTGTATGCAAGCTTTATCGTTTTAATGTTATTTTCTGTTTGCTGAAGTTAATTGAAAATGCAGTAAATAGTATAAATTGTCACTTTACCCTGTTCTAACATACAGTATATACATTTCCTGCTGTATGTATTGGTTTTATAATTTGATTCAGAAAAGAGTTTTTGTTATTTTGTAGTTATGTATCGTAACAATTTTCTATTTTAGTCTTTAAAATAGAACAATTGCACATAACTTTATACTTTTGTTTGTACAATTACTTCCAAAAAATAAATCAAATAGTACCTAAGTAACAGATTTTCAAATGCTTTTTATGCTTAATTTATTCTTTAATTTATTCTTAATTTTTTGGATGACAACTTTTTACTTTTACTCAAGTAAAAACATTTTTAATTAGTGCTACTCTTGCTTGAGAAAATCTTTTGTGTACTCTACCCACCAAGCATTTCTAATCTCGTAAACTTTTACTTATATTATTAGTTTTTTAGAGTGTAGATGTAAGCACGTTTAGGCAAGTAACTATTGACTTGTAACCATTTCTAGAGTAATGATGAACAAACCAGATCCCCCGTCATTTAAATAAAATGTTCTCTTGTCTTTCCTTTGCTCAATAGTCTTAAAATAAACATGTTTACAGATCAAGGTTACACCTCAAGGAAACATGATGCCAAAAGTAAAGCAAAGTGAACTGTTAGTTTTTGCAACAATCCTTTTGTAAGAATGTTTCTTAATTGAATAATTGTACTAAAATTAAAGGTTAGATTATTAGGAATCCAGCCTTGCGTGAGTTTTAATTTATGAAATGTAGAACCAAAAAATGTGGAATTTAATAATTTATTTAGTTGGGTTACATGCTAAAAAATGTCAAAATCTTGAGGAAACTGTGCAGTGTCGGGATTTATTAAGTATGGTTCTGTTTTAATTAGTAGTTAACCCACCCAAACTTGGAACTGTTAGAACTTTGCAGTTTCCCTTAGTAGCATTTTATTTTATAACAAATGTTTTGGGTTGGTCAAATCTCTAAATATGTGAACTCAATATAAAATTATGCTGTTATAAGAAAATATGCATATATTTTAAAGCATCTTTTCCAGTACTGGTCACAGTATTTGTATTTTCTTTCACAGGACTACACCACTAAAAATTTCAATGATGATATTAAGAGACTAAATTCTGGGGGGAAAATATCTATGTGGGATTCTGGTTTAATTGAGAGTTAATTTGATCATTTAAATTGAATTTTTTGCAGATAAAGACTAAACATTTAAATATGTTGTAACCTTGGGAAAAGGAAATCCATTGAGTCGGAGTTTACATCGTATTTATACTAGAAGTAAACAGGAACTATTTATAAGTTCCCAGAAAGCATGAGCTGAAAAAGGTTTTAACATTTTTTTGCTTGTTTAATTTTTTTAGGATTTTTCAGGGATGAAGCCGTGATTCTGTTGTAAATCTGTGAATATATGTAGTCAGATTAATGTTTAGAGTCTAAAATCAGCTCTGCATAGCTCATCTCTCATGCATGAAATAATTTTGGATAGAGCAGGGTATCGATTGAAATTTCAAGAATTGATTCGATTCCGATTCTCAAGAGTTAGAATCGATTACCATGACCCATTTCAATCCAATCAGTTCCAATTCGATACTTATGTGGGTCAGTGCTATTAAAAACATTTTTTTAAGATGTTATCTTAAGTATATGGCTGTAATTCAAGATGTAACACTTGGTGTTAACCAGGAAAAAACCCTTTCAGAACTAAACCTTAAAACGGCTGTCTGGACTTTTAATTCCTATTTTAGCAGTAAAAAAAAAAAAAAAAGAGTTAAACAATTAAACAAATTTTTGGACTTGTGAATCAATTCGATTTGATTCTTAGAACTTTTATAAGAACCGATTTAGAATCTATTTTTTCCCCCCAACACAGCACTAGTTGTGTATATGAACAAAAGTGGAACAAGCCCTCAAAAAGAGGATGTTTTTACTCATTACTCATCACTCTTTTTACTCATAAACAATATGGAAGTATTTAATTTTTGCTTGTGACGGTTTAATGGAGAGATGTTCAGCTTTTCTCCTTTTTGTCTCACAATACCTGAATAAACTTGACTGTTGATGGTCAGAACGAATGCAAGCAGCCTGAAGACTGACTGATCAGAGCACGTTGCATTCTCCGTCCCCAAGGAGGACCAATAAAGTGAGTGATGCCATGTCCCACGATGAGATGGACTTCCTCCTCAAAAGCAAACTCCTCTGTCATCCCGGCTTGTCCTGAAACATTGTAAAAGACAGAAAGTGTGGGGTGAAAGTGTGATGGGGGACGCTGGATGGTGTCACACTGGAGAGGCTGCAGGGTTGGCGCTGACACCCTTCCCTCTAAACACTAACAACTTTCAGCATCCATGAGGGTGTTAGTTCCAAATGTTTCGAAGCGTCAACAAGTGGGGATGATTGCGTGCATGGCCACCTTTTAGTTTTTCTTTTCTACTTTCATCACCCTTCAGTGTGACACAAATTAAGCAGATTTTTGCTGTGGCTGCTTTTGATGAGGTCACAGCAGGGCTGCTGATGAAACCAAGGTCCAGGTTTACAGACATGAACATTCAGCTCAGGTTCACGACAAAATAAACTCTCTAATGTGGCACAAAAACAGTTTGGAAATTAGCAAAACGTTCCAGTCGACTACCACTCCAACCAAAAGAATCATTAGATTTCTCACTTTAACATGAGACAGCAGCAAAATGCTTTGAATAGGAGGATTAAAGATTCAAACCAAATAAGCTTCATTGCAGCAAAAATCATTTCAAAGGTTGATTTATGCCGGAAATATAAGGTTTTGTGACACTTTACGTGTATCATTGTTATTTTACAAAAGAAGTGGCCTTGAAGAAGAGTACATGGAGTCAGCACGAATAATGAATGGATTCAACTCATGTTTCTAAGAGGGAATATTGAGAATAAAAATATAAGTGGCCAAGCATGAAAGATATTTTCAGTTTAGGTCACAAGCTGAAATATTAATAACACATTTTTAACCATAAAAAAATATAACTGTGCACAAAATTTTACTTCACCTGCTGGGGTTTTTTTTTCATGAAAAATAGGAAATTCTGGATCTAAATTTAGTTAACCAGCTTTAAGGTGAAGAGGTTAAAAGCTCACAGCATCTCCCCAAAAAGCCCATAAATCTAGAGTTTGTTCAGCTTCTGATGTCCGACCTTCATGTGACAGGCAGGTTCATCCAACTTCTTCAACCTTCTCCTCCCCCTCAGTGTTTCCCCTCTTTCCTCCTCCTTGTTGTGTGTTTTCATGATAATTGGCAGCAGTTGAACTGCGAGCCATAAATCAAGAAGTGCAGAGTGTATTAATGAGTCGGACCACCCAGGGGAACTATTTTCCCCGCACTTTCCGCGCAGACAATGCGGGGCTACTTGAGTGCGCCGCGGTCTGAAAACCGTGAATGAACATTCACAAGAGCAGCGCTCCCCTGCTGCCGCGTTTCCACCCGGCTAATGGTCGCAATAAGGGCCGATTAACTATTTATTCTGGAACAAGCTGAAGCAGTCTGGAGAAAAACAGATCATTCTGTTCACACATGTTTGGGTCACAAGAACGAGCCTGCTATAGAAAAAAAGTTAAAAGCTTCATCCGGTGTTTAAAACAAAGCCAGATATTTTCATTCATTCTAAAAAAGATGAACACTTTCTCATTCATCGTTGGCTCAGTTCAAATCAGACGAAAATGTACAGATTCAAGTCGCCTTTATTTTATCCTTGGTATCTTTTAGATATGTTTTTATTACTTCTTTAAAGTCGGAAGCTTTTGATTTGTTCAAGTAACAACATTTAATTTAAAGCGAGGAAAATCAGTTTGAAAAACACTCCATCCTTGTGTGACATTGTAAAAAGAAAAATCTATCAAAATTTCAGACAGAGAACTATGGATTTCCACAAGTCTGGTTTATTTTTGTGTAACATTTCCAGATACCTTAAGGTGCCATCTGATCAATCAGTATAAACAGCATGGGAATGTCCATCTGTCACACAGTTTAGGAAGGAGGTTGTGTTTCCCAGAGATTCAAATATTTTGTACCAAAATGAGTGAATTAACCGAAGAAGAGAAGCAAAAGACCAGGTGAAGATTTTGGCTTAAATAGTAAACAAATTTGGAGAAATGGGCTAAAAGGCAACTCCGTGAAGAAGGCATTACCTCGGAAGCAACATGAAAGCCAAATTACAGCTTGCATGTCCCCTAAACACAAATATTTTACTTTTTGAAGACGTCCTGTGGTCTGATGTAACTGCATCCCAACTATAAAGGACGGAGGAGACAGTATCATGTTGTGAGGGTGGTTTCGAAGGAGCATGTGACAGTGTGGGGTCCGGTCACTATGCCTCCGTTAGATCATGTGCGCTGGCTACTTGACCACAGGCATATCCCTTTGGCTGACGGGTTAGAACGCATGGCTCACACCCAGAAGTCGTCGGATAGAATCCCTCCAGGGTCCTCATTGTGCACCTTGCTGCATTTGGAAATATTAAAGCAACGCCAGCAAGCAAGACATCAGCCAGGAAGTTAATGCTTGGGCACAAACGGCTCGTCCCAATGGACGGACACCCCAAAGCATCCCACCAGATTAGCCACAAAAGGGTTTAGGGATAAGATAGTCAATGTTCTGGACAGAAAAGTGTGTTCTGTCAGGAGGAATGGGCCAAAATTATAGCAAAATATTGTGAGAAGCTCCCAGAAGGATACCCACAAATGTTTGACCAAGATTATACAATTTTAAAAGGCGACTTTACCCAGATACTGAGATTTAAATTCTGTAGTTCCTTGACCCTGCAAATAAATCCTCTCACCAAAAAAAGGAAGCACTTAGTTGGATTTAAAGTCAGAAATAGGGTCTTTTTGTTTGGTGCATTTCCATTTCTGGTTTCGGTGTTTATACATATTACTAGGGACGCATCGATACCAATACTGGAATTGGGGGTCATATCGTTCTAATGACTCGTATCGGCATCAGTTAGTTAACCAATACCATGAACCGATACTCAATATGTGTAAATTCTACAATAATTTCACAGAAAATGTTCATTTTTCATTAGAATTTTTTGTTTTGTGGTCAATTTTATAAATATTTTTTATAAAATCTAACTCACCATCTTTTGTTATAACAAGCAGAGAAGAAAATACAACCTGTCTTCCAATTCATTACATTTTTTTGTGTGGTAGAAGTATCGGCATAGGTCCTCAGTATCGGCAAGTACACAGATCCAAGTATCGGTATCATATCAGTTTAAAACAGTGGTATGGTTGCATCCCTACATATTATCAGTTATATACAGTACAAAACACACATTTAATGGTGAAGAATTTCTCTCCCTTGAAGTTATGTGGAACTTGGAATATTGGATGTATTTTTTAGAGAGCTTATAGCACAATTCATCATAGAAAGTAAAAACCAAAAATGTACCCCTGAAATCCTTTTAAAGATTCCTTCTCAAAATGTCTTGCTATAAATACATGTTTTCTCTCCATTAGAGCAGACCTTCTGCTCTGAAAGTAAGGCTATAATTGTCTTCCATTATGAAACCTCACAAAGCTAGACCATTGGCTACTAAAATACCAAGGTTAATCTTGATTAAATGTCTTCCCGGGGCACAAAAAGCATGTTTTACATAAAACATCCTTCAGGGGGGATTGAAGCGCGATGTTAAAAAGATATATAAAATATTGCTGATGGCAAGGCCAAGCATCCCAACTCTCAAATGAAAGGTATCAAAGAGATTAGAGAAAAACCATTACAAATCAACACGCCGCTAATATGCCAGCGCCTGCCCTATTATCTCCCCTTAATTCCAGTCACACCAGCAAGACAAAGCTGCAGGTTTAATCTTTCTTTAAAGTACATTTTAAGATTCCGCGTGAATACTTATCAGTGCATATGCAGTACTTTGGCATTTTTCCCTTTGTGCTCATTGTAAAAAGCAAGTTGCGCCATCTTTAAGAAGCAGCTCACAATGGGCAAAGTGCTGTTTTGAGAAGTCAAAATGGACCTGCTCTCTCTTTCTGGGTTTCTCACATAAAAACTGGCTGCAAAGGTGAATGTCAAACAGAAATGAATTCACACTGGTCCTTTTCTTATAGCTGACTTCAGGCTTTACTAATCATTTCTCAGTGGTTAAATAGGCTTTTGAAGGGCAGAGAAGTCCAATTAATTCAGCTGTAGAAATGCTTGTGCACAACCAGCTGTGTCTCTGTCCTCTTCGCTCTGCAGCCCAAAGGAAATCCTCCTGCAGGCTGAATGCCCGCTGCCTCTGACTTTTGTTCTCGTACACTTACCCCACACTCCAAATGCTGCATCCTTCTGCACAGAGAGAGAGAGAGAGAGAAAAAATATATTTCCTCCCACACCTGTTGATGAATTGTGTTTGTGTACAAGCTCCAGTCTGGGTGATAACACCAGTCTTCATTCAGCTGCCCAAGCAAAGACAGACAGTGCTTTCCTTCACATTGGTGACACTGAATGGGGAACCCTTTTTCACAAAAAAACAGTACAGAGGCTCCAGACCAAATTAGCGTAATCGTCACTTCCAAGCAAAATAATTCCCATTTTGGGGAAGAAAAGTCACAGGATGTTTTAATGACTCGCGCTGCAAAAGGAAAGAAAAAAGGGTTGGTTGTGCTTAATGGGAAGTGTTTGAACGATGATAAATAAGTAATTTAATCAAATAAAATCCTGGTTTTTGTATAATATCAAAACGAGACCATAATAAATCATTAAAAAAAAAAATAATAATTGTACGGTTAAACAAAAACCACTGTTAGTTGCACATATTTGCTTATAGCGTATATAAAAAGTATCAAAGGGTTTTCCTGTCTACCTGTTCAATGTTGGGGGAAAAACCCCTTGTTGGTTTCTGCACCTAATTTCTGCCTCAAACCGGCAATTTAAACCAGGCTGATGGTTTTACCTACAACCTCTGATAATGTTTTTCAGCTGAATTGAAAAGGATAGATATGACATTAAAGGTGATTAACGGCTAAGTCGATTTATTTAGGGTCTAGAGTTTTTATGTCACCAAAACCTGGCATTTTATTTCGGGGTTTCTGCACCTCTAAGAGCCTCTGCTTCTAACATTTTCATTTAGCAGAGGCGAGTTTATCCCTCTGACACTGTCGACTCGTCCTGAGAATTTGTATTTTCTCTGATATGAAACAGCTTTTGAAAGAAAACAATCACAGATTTGATTTTCTTTCCCCCACTAGACAGATATCAGCTTTGCAATCCGTCCCTGCAAAATGTAGCTGCCATTCCAATATGAGATTGTTGTCATCCAAAGCTTGAAAACAAATCCACATGCAGGATAAGACTTCAGCTGTCATGTAGTTTTTTTTGTTTTGTTTTTTTTTGCTCATGTACTTTTAAAAAAAACACCCAAACTGTTGTGCTGTAGTCAGAAGTTTTATGCTTGTCGTGTGGGCTGTGGCATTACCTTTTCCATCTCACCAATCTAGTTTAGTTCAGCAAAATAAGAAGAATTTTTCAATTTATTCAATAGAATTCTTCACTATACAACATGACCTTACATTACAATCATGTTTTTATGAAGCAAAATACTGTTTTTTGCAATTTATGTCCAATAATAAGATTGCCCCAACAGGTAGAGGCACGATTCATTTCGGTGTTTTTGTATTGTATTAGAGAAACAGTCTGGTTGATTCCAGTGTCAAGAAATGCAGAAGCATGACGCATGATGGTTTTTAAAAAACATTACTGTCTGCTGCAAACTAATATTCTGCGGTGCACATAAATTAATCAAAGCTGTTTCAGCTCTTGAGCATTCTTTTCCTTCGTTCCGCTTTGAGTCAATTACAATGCATTAAATGAGGATGATCGCTGTGGTGTGAAGTCAGAGAACAGACACAGTGGCAGATAATTGCACAGGTTTTAACCACTTGTGGGTTGAGCGCTTGGAGCTTTTATTCTTGGAAACAAATTTCACAAAAAACAAGGTCAGTTGTTTTCAGCAAAAGAGTTGATCATGTTAGTCCCTTTGGGAGTATGGAGGTGGTCTGGAGATGCACAGTACAGTACAGTGTTATAACATGAAATAATGATTTGGATCAATACAAATGTGGTCAAATGACAGGAGAAACAAGCAACTGCTTTCTTCAAGGATGAAAACACTCTCACCGTTCTGTGAAGCACCAAAGAATCGTAGGATGGACCAAGAAAAATGTAAACTCGACTCTTCTTCCATCAAACTTCCTAGCAGCCCGACACTTTTAAAGACTGACCTAAAGTCTCCTTACATTTATAACATATTATAGTTTAAAATGAAACACAAACACAGGGTGGAAACACTGTGACGGAGGGAACAACGATGTTCCTAAAATGGTCCAGTCGAAGATGGCAGGAAGAAATAAAAGTGCTTCTGATTGTTAGTCCGTTCAAATTGAAACACACTTTTTTAGCTTGTAGAGTTTGAGTTAAACCCAAGAGGAAAATATTTAAAGTTGAAACCAGATATCATGTAAAGATTTAATCTTAAAGATTGTATCCCAAATCAAATCAAACTAAAACTTTCCTGTTTTGGATGGTCATGATTAATAAAATTACTTGACAGGATTATCGGGGGGGGAACAGGTTACTTATTGGTCACATGTTAATACTCATTTAAGCTTGAGAAAATTCAAAAATGCTTTATTATTCCCAGAAGGAAAAATAAAATGTTTTCATCTCATATCACAAAATTTATTTTCAGTATTTTGGTAAAACTGACTTTTTAAATGCTTTGACTTGGATCAAAAATTTTGGGTTCCCTTCTCAAATGAGTTTCCAGGAGTCAAGGCTCGTTCCTCCTGACAGAACTGGTGTAACTGGGTCAGATTTATAAGCTCACACCAAAGGGCCAAACTCCATTGGCCAAAACTGAAACCAACCAAAGAATGACAAAAACTGCAGTTTCAACCTAATCCTTTAAAGTGGATCTGGATCTACGGTAACAGGCAAACAACAAACCAACAGCATGGAGTCCAGACCGCATCCAAACTGCACTGTTCCTGGGTGTAAAAAAGAGAACATACATCTGTTTGTCCTCCCCACTTCTGAGCTACTGATAAGCTTGCGGATAGATTTTATGTATGCAGGGAATGTGCCCGACCGACTGCCGAAGCGTGTGGTAGTTTGTGGCAAACATTTCTAGGACGACTGTTTTTCCAACTTGGGACAATACAGCAGTGGATTCGCAGATCGACTTAAACTTCTACCAGGATTAATACCAACTCTCCGTGAACCAGAAAATATCCCTGTACAATAAGCATATTTCCTCAATAATGTCATTCAGCTGTTAGTACACATTGTGGCATTGTTTGAGTTGATCGCTACCTCATCACACCTGCGGTTCTACAACAAGGCTGAATTACAGCAAGCGATCCTTTGATATAGTATTAAGGTACTTAGAGTGTGGCTAAAAAGGGCCCAAACGTTCCGGAGAATTTCATGCCTTTTCTACTTTAAGGCAGAAGTGGCAAACTCGTTTCCTTTTTTGGGCTACATAAAGATAACAAAAGTCCTTAAAGGGCCGGTTGTGGCAGAAAGTGTTGATAGAACAATTTTTAACAAACTAACTAAAACATGAATAAATATCTGACCTTGACTTTGACACCTGTGCTTTAGGGGCTGGTTTCAGAAAAGAGAAAGTTCCCATTGACTCCAATGTTAAAAATGCCAACTTCACAGCAGAAATAAACACTTTGCAGCCTGGTTAGATAAAAAAACAAACATATTTGGTTTAATGGGTCAGGTTTACCGTCATGACAAATCTGATGGGGGTTGATTTTTTTCTATAAGTCATCCATTTAGATGTAATTTAAGCTTAAAATTATGAATAATTAGGGGCTTTTTTAGTTATATTGACATGAGTCACATTAACAGTCCAGGGGATTTCATTTCTCTGAACTTGACCATCGGTTATCTCGACATTGCTTATTTATGTGTATTTACGTATATTAATCATGCACAACATGCATAACAGACCATCAGAGAAGTCTCAGCCCTATTATTTATTTTTTTTTGGGGGGGGGAGTAAAATTACATTTCTGCTGTTATGTTATGTTATGTTAATGTTGCTTGTTAGAAAATGGGTTGAAATTATCACATTGTTTTACATACTGATTATTAAAACTTGTTTTGATTAAAATTCACATAATTTTAGGGAAAATTATGGACCAACTAGGATTAATGCTTTAATTTGACAAAATTATTGAATCTACCTAGAAGGCTGAGGGGTAGCAGAGTCGCTAAACCACAGTTTTCTTGCTAAAACTTTCTTTAGCTTCAGTTAGCTCATAGCTACGTTGGCTCATTGTTAATCATATGCCCCCACCCACACAGCTCCGCTCTCAGCTCCACCTCTTTGTCCATTATTTGCATTTTTTGGGCGTGAAACGTGTGATGCAGCCAAAATGGCTCCTCAGCCCATGTCGGTACGTGACTTGTTTCAATCTTACCATCTTCACAAGCTCAACTTTTGTTCTTGGGTTGATTGAATCATTTTGGACCAAAAAACAATCATCTCTGGGACACAGAACCCATCTCTTTCCTCCTGGAACCGTAAGGATGCTGGACATTCACATACGTTTCACACTTGCATATAACCGTTTGAACAGATAAATACGGCACCTTCGGGTATCTGGAAATCATGCACAAAGATTAACCAGATTTGTGAACGTCTACAACTCCCTTCTTGATTTGAATGAATATCCCCAAATAATAAAATGTTTTTCAAAAGAGAAAACCTACAAAAAATCTCCAGTTTTTTCATTAAGAAAGTAGTAATAATTTTGAGGAGCTTGAATTGACTAAAAACAGGAAACTTTCGGTTTGAGTAAATGTTTTGTGGTTTAAACAGCAAATGTTAATATCTGGTTTCAACTGTAGTTCTGGCTTTAAGCTAACAAAAAGAAAACAACACTGGCAACAAAAAAAGCAGATAAACCCTAGACATACAGTATTTAAAAACTACCTAATTTTCTATATTAAAGACTCAACATAATAAACTGTTAATTACTTTATGTGCAATTATGGGTCAGAGAAAATAAATGTATTTATTGCACTTTAATTTAAGTTTAACTTAATCCAGGGCTTTTTTTGTCTTGTTTCTTACAGTGATAATGTTAATGAGCAGTTTGATCCTAGGAAATATAAATTTTTAAACTGCTTCTATCTGAGCCTGCGGGCCCCTCAGTGTCCTTTCCTTTGTGAGGACGATGTTTGACACCAACTTTCTTACATTTAAACTCTGCTCTGCAGAAAACGCTTCTGCTTGTTAACCAGAGCCGGTCAGGAAGATAAATTTAACATTCTCCATGTTTTGTCGCCTGCAAAAGTATATTTATTAAAGCATTGTAAGCCTGTTTCAGGTTTTACTAAAGTCTTTGCTCAAACTTCTCTTTCAGATTTATTTTTTTTTTTTTGCACATGTTCGTTCAGCAAACTTAACTAATAACAATTAAACTCTGAAGCTATTGCTCAACATGTTCAGTAAAGATAAATGTGTAGCAGGTAGTTTAGCCGATCAGGAGTTCATGAGGTTACAAGAAACATACAAAGTTTTGTTAGAGCCAGGAGTTTACACACACTCCCCTTTGGCATTAATATAATCAATTAGGGGATTTATTTAACTCTTTATTTGATACTTCTAAAACCAAGTTAAACTGTCATGTTTTTGTGCACAAGTTTTAATTTCTTGTGGATTTTCTCTAATCCATCATCAAGATGTCGTTTTTCTTGTGTGGAAAATTTAAGATCAGACTTTGAGTTTGTTTTCCTTAGCAGGGGTTTTGGTCATCCAGCAGGGGCTCAGAAGAGAACCGCTGCTCCTCCATATCGAGAGGAGCAAGTTGAGGAATACTCAGGCTAGGATGCTTCCTTGATGTCTCCCTGGATTAGTCCAAGATTAGATTAGGATTAGCTGGTCTAACAAATTTACTCTCTCTTTGAGTAATTGTGGTAGACCAGCAACTCCTGTGGGTTCTCATGATGGTTGTCTGGAATTCTGAAACCTTAAAATGTCTTTGTAAACCCTTTCCAGACTGATAGATGTCAGGGTTTCCAATCATGTCTTGAATTTCTTTAGATCAGAGAATGGTGATGCTAAAAAAAGATTTTAAAACCTGCTTCATGTTGTAAAACAGGTTATGTTTAGGTGATTTCTTAATTCCACAGGTTTGGAATTAATCATGCCAATATGAAATCATTGAAACTAGCTCAGTTTTTTTTTTTTTTTTTTTGATGGCCTTAATTCATTATTTAGCAAGTAAGGCAATTACATTTTTAAGTATAGTCAGGTTGGGTTGGATATCTTTTTTTCTCTTAATAAAATATTGTTTCAAACATGTTTTGGGATTTCTTCTGATTGTTTTTGTCCGATAATAAAAGGTCTTTGATGAATAAACACATGTAAGGTGGCCATTACTTTGTCCCCCTCTGTATATTTTGACTCCATGTGGATCAGAGAGAATTCACAATAAATTCAAACTTGTGCATCTAACTCCTTTACTTAAAAAAAAAATTAATGTCGTTTAATAAAAGGGCCAAATTAATTAAGCATTCATGCTGATGGGAAGTGTATGGAAATTTCTGACCTGAATTCTGTCTAATTTTGGTAAAGCAACAAATGCCACTTCGGTATTTTGTCATTAGCTCCTGTTTTAGCTGAAACCACGGAAGAAGAGGATGCCAGGGTCCTGAGGGGGGAGAAGAGCAGGGTGAAGATGAGGTGAAGTGTGCGGACAGCGAAGGAGTGACGGGAAGGCATCATGCAGGAGGAACGACTCAATCACAACGTGGCCGCACGCTGCAGGGCTCACACTGCATGCAGAGGAAATAAGCAGGACCAGTATGAACTAAAGAGCACACACTGAGACATTAAAGCATTAGTGACCCAGAGTCCATGTCACAGCAGATCCATGAGAGGCAAGTCTGTTAGAAAAGGTTGTGCAGGGAAATTTTTTTAAGAGTTTCATGACTTCAGGTCAAACTGATCACTGAAAACAATTATGGATTGACAGAAGACAACAATGAAAGTCAAGAGAAATGCACAAGCATTCATTCAAAGGTAGCTAAACATGTAAAAAAAACACCTCAGAGTTTCATGTGATGGGTTTCACTGCAATAATTCAGCCATGTAAGCATGAAATTACAATTGATAAAGGTGGAAATACCTACAGAATTTGTTTAAATACCGGAACACTCTGAGGTTTTGTTTTATTAATTATGAACAACAACAAAAAACAACTAAAAGGGCAGCATGTGGCACTGTTTGCTTGCAATGAGAAGGTCCAGGGTTCAAATCCTGCTTTGCGCTCTTTCTGCAAGAAGGTTGTATGTTCTCCCAAATGCATTCACAGGTTGTCTCCTGGTTCTCCAGCTTTGTGGCACAGTCGGTCGCCTAAACTGCCCTTAAGTATGAGTGTGTACATGGTTGTTTGTCCTGTGTGCAATCTGTACCTCTCCCTTTTAGTTCTTCTAGAATGCTGACACAACTCTGCAGTTAGCATGAAAATCATCGACAACTTGAGGTGATTAACCCTTACTACAATTTTGCTGTGGAATGGACTACAAAGCAGAAAATGGTCAGAAGTGGAGAATTCAAAGGTATTTAAAGGAGACATATTATGACTATTTTTCCACAATTTAAAATAGGTTCAAGAGTTCCAGAAAACATTTTTCTGAAGTTGTTTCCTGGAAATAACTTGTAGGAAACAATAGTTACCAACCTGTATTTCTCTCTGTTTCAGCCCTTTGCAGATTGTGCTGTTTTCTGCTATTCATTACATATTAATGAGCTGCTGTTAACTTGGCCACGCCCAATGCTTCTACAAACTTTATCACATAATGACTGTTACCACTATGTGTGAAAGTTACGGACATGGCTGCTGCAGTAGTTTGACCATACACACAAAAAAGGGAATTAAACCATACAAGAAAAAAATGAGTTCAACCAAACATGTTTGAACCAGAATCTGCTCCTGTAGGAGGGGAGTCTCCTGCACAGCAAATTTAAAAGTGCAGATTTAACACTATCATAGTTGAAATCAGAACTCATGCAGAGTTTATATGGTGACCACTGTGGTCAACTCAGATAAATAACTCAAGACATGATAAAAAATGTTAAACCATAAAGGTTGCAATTACTCTGTCGGTGTTAATAATAATAATACAGATGGGAGCACTGCTCTTCAGTGACCTGGATCTGTGGACAGGTTGTACTGTAAACTACTGAATTTCCCCTCATGGGATCAATAAAGTATTTTTGATTTAATTGAAAATTAACTCAAAATATTTTTATTCTGATAATTCCACTCCCCAATGTTTCTGTGTGAGAACCTGATACTCAGAGAATTCAGCAAAAATACTTCTGAATGGTTATTGAAGAAATTACTTCAAGTTAAAAGAATAGATTTAACTGCTTACCTGACACTCTGATATCTTCCTGAGACGCCGACTCTAAAGCCTTCCAACTCCATCAGCTGACTCCAGCTCTCTAACACCGCAGAGACCCCGCTCTTTGAGCTCCGTGTGGCGGCAGGTCTTCAGCCTTCCCCGCTTTTACCGCCAGCATCTTACCATCAAAAATAAATCCAACCTATGCTGCTCGTCTGCGGCAGATCTCACGTCTTCTGACCGGTTCTCAGCAGGTCAGTTTGGCGGCGTGTTTCCCTTTTACTCCGCGGTTGCTTCTTCTCCCGTCCTCCCCGCTCTTACCGCCAGCATCTTACCATAAAAAATAAAGTCAACCCATGCCGCTCTTCTGTCCTCTTCCACTGGGACCCGATAAAGTGTTTTGAGCTCTTTTGAGCAGCCAAAAACGGAGCATTTTGCGTGGAGCTGCAACATGGTGTTTCCTGATCTGAACAAGTGCTTTCCAATCGGAAACTGTTGTTTACTGCTGCACCTGGTGGGTGGAGGCAGCTCTGAGGAGGTGTGGATATTCCAATATTCCGGCTTTTGACGTAGAAAGCCGGACAGATTTTGAACAGCTAAATCAGAGACTGAATGCAGGATCAATTAAGAAAATCATATCTCACTAAAAACAGCATGGATGGGTTTTTTTCCCCAAATTTATATCCATGTATATGCACCAGAGACACACGATAACAACCCAAATCCCAGGAAAAGTGATTTCTTTCATAATATGTCTCCTTTAAAAGCATAAAACCCACACTGTAAACCCGAATAAGTAGGCAGAACTCAAAAAAAGTGAGGCAATCAGTTGCCACATATTTTTTTAGTTCATAAACTCAGATATTTGAGTATATCAAAGCTTAAATATTTGGAGTTTATGTTACATATATTTTCTAATTATAATTAAATTAAAGTTATCGATTAAGCCAACTCACAAATCTTCAGTACATGCAACTTTCATTTATAAGTTTCATACACACATTTGGTGTACACTACCTTTAAGTTATGTTAGTGTCATGTACTTTTATAAAACAGACATGAACTTATTGAAAACTCACATGAAACATTATATATTTATGCTCTTAAATACAATCGTTCTCAACACAAGTGACACAATGATCAGAATTGTAATCAACTGTGAATGTGGTATTAACATTGACACAACTTTGAATAATTATATAAATTGTCATTGATCACAATGGCTATCTCAATACAACAGTATTCCAAGTCACTTATGGAGTCAAAAACATGCCCCTAAGCACCCTGGGAAATATGATAATTAGGTGATTCGAAATGTTTGAGTTATTTGTCCAAAAAAAAAAAAAGAATATGCTGAACTAATGCACCATTTGAATTAGAATATTCTTTTCCTTAATATTGAGTTTCAACATTTGGGTTTATAGTGCAGTGGTGGTTTTTATATTTGTTTCTTCATAGCTATATTGCTGAAAACAATTTCATTTCAGTCCATTTAAGCCCATTTATACCGGCATTAAAATTAAAAGGTTGACTTTAATTACATTTATTTGGTCAACAGGTTCCACTTAATTGAATTAGGTTACTTAAAAGTAAAATTGTTAAGTCAGTCCAAAGCTTTATATAAAATGAACGCAATTTAGTTATGTAGATCTACCAAACATATTTTATTTACGTAGAAACTACATATTAGGGTTAAGTAATTTGAACAAATGGGTAGTTTCATTTTTGTGTGTGTAGAATCAAAGATTAATAAACAAGAAAATCAGCAAAAAAAGTAAAGTTACTTAAGTAATTCGATTTAAGAGAAACTAATATATAGATTTGTTACACGCAGAGGGATTTATGGGACACTTAAAAAATGAGCTCTAAACTAGTAGAAAATGATCGTTTACTTTAAAGGGCATCGATTGACATGCATCTAAAAACACAGATTCTGGATCATAACACCTCAGGGTCATAAGCACTGTATGTGCTGAAATACACAGGGCTGTCACCTGCACAATAAAATATTATTTAAGCTCAATACAGAGTCAGAGCGAAGGACTTTCTTTATTGCATTGATAAAAGTAGTGAAATGTGGATCACTGTCACGCCGAGATGGTCTGATGACCTCCAAAAGCATGGTGAGCAGCAGAAGGTCACTGCTAAAGAAGCTGGCTGTTTTTAATGGCTGTTTTAAACGGAAAGTTGACTAGAAGGGGGGGAACTTTAGCAGAAAGAGGTGCACATGCAAGAGGCATAACTGCACCATTAAGAGGATTCATTTAGGTGTTTGGGGGAGATTCAGCAAGTGGTAATGCAGTCAGTAATTTAGAAGGCAGGACCGAGGCTTCGACTCTTGCTTTCCTCATGAACCTGAGACATCTTACCACAGCTTACGGAGAGAGAGAAAAATAACATCTCGAAAATTGCTTTTTTTCAGCTAAAAGTGCACCTAATTTAGAAATTTAGGTTGGAGGGTCTGGAGGAAGACAGGTTCAGATACGAGAGTTCGAGTGAGAAATCATCCCGGGGTCATTAATGAGTTGTGGAGACGTGTTTTCTGCTGGTGTTTCTGCAGGAACCTGAAGATAATGATAGTGTTTAATTCCTGCAAAAGGAGCCCAGACCAGGTATTTAGTGCATTAAAAATATTCCACATCAGAATGAACAGATATAAATATTTGAAACGCATCGCTCTCTGTTTAATACGATTAAAAAAAGATCTATTTTTCTTTCTTTCTTTGAATTTGCAAAATAAATAAACATTCTATGTATATGGGATGCATAAAAC
The DNA here is from genome assembly GCA_028564705.1 of Apricaphanius iberus. Taxonomy (NCBI): domain Eukaryota; kingdom Metazoa; phylum Chordata; class Actinopteri; order Cyprinodontiformes; family Aphaniidae; genus Apricaphanius; species Apricaphanius iberus. Next base: position 246,827 of record JAPXFQ010000831.1, on the reverse strand, counting down.
CTGAGTGCAGCAACATGTGTATTTAAAGGTGGTTTCTTTAACTTTTCGCTCCCCTTAACTGCAGACAACCAGTCAGCCATTAGTTATCCTCAGCCTGTTTCTGCTCTGAAATATGAAGAGAGGGAAAAAAAAGTGGGCAGCTGTCAACAACTTCCACAGCTTCCCGCCACTGCTGATCAATCAGCCCCATATCTGAACCTCAGCAGCACTGACCCGCTGGCTACAACTGACATTAATCCTAAATCTTTGAGTCAGTGCAGAGGATTGATGGGACACAGCTCGGTTGGTGTGACTGAATGCTGATACAGGCTCTAACAAGCCAAGGTGCTGATGCTAATGAGCAAATCTGTGGCCCTTTAACGAGCTTGCATCATTTGATGTCCTAATTTACAACGAGCTGTGTCTCAGGGGTGCAGGATAATGAGCTGGACAGGGATTCCCAGGGCAGCAGCTTGTGTAACCCATCTCATGCTGGGGAGGGGCTCAGCCAGTGTTGGAGGCTGCAGCCCAGAGAGCAGGAGGGACATATTTCATATCTGTGGGAAGGAAGGAAGGGAGGGGGAGAGGTGGGTGCATGTCATCCCTGCTTGATATGACTGTTTGTACACAGCAATGAATTGAACTGATGCGTTCAAGTGAGAAAAGCTTGCGTTCTCTGTGACAAACTGACCTCAGGCAACGAGAGCACTCAGAGAAAGATGAAATGGAGAAGGGAAGCATGGTGAGTGAGTAAGGGGATAAAGGAACATCGAATAATAAAAAAACCCACTACAATTTGACCTGGATTTGGGGATTTACAAAAAGCACAACTGAAACACAGACTTTTTTTTAAATCTCAACTTGACAAATTCATAAATTTGTCTCCTCTTGCACTCCGATGCAAATTAACGAACGTGAAGCTCGGTGACCTCAGTGTCGAGACCCAGAGTGCACCGGCGTGCCCTTGCCGCCCCCCCACCTCTCACTGCTGCGTCTGCACAGCCACATTAGTCAGGCTCTGATGGTTTTTTTATTTATTTTATTATTATTATTATTTCCGCCATGAGTATCAGAGCATGACATGCGCCCAACAAAGGCAGGCAGATGACGAGCCGACCCCCATTGGACGACGGCCGGCCTCCCGTTTGATGAGCAGGAACATGAGGGCAGCGTGAGTCATTACGGGCGCACAGGTGGCTCCACATCTAATGAGTCACATTCACATGCAGTTCTTACATGCACATGCTTCAAATAAGCATTTCCCCGACACTAGTACTCTTCATTTAAAAGAATTTTTAATTAAGATCAACATTTTATTTTATCAGAGACAAAAAAAAAGTAGATTATTAAATTTGTCAAAGTTTTCAATCCACTCAACTCCCAGAAATATATTAGTCACACTGAGTGATTCAGCTGTTTCAAATTCCTCAAAACTATTAAATATTTACACAAAATGCCATCACATTTTCATTTATTTCAGGAATTCGCTATGCTGAAACCCATATATGGATTCGTTACACACAGAACGATCTATTTCAACATTTATTTCTGTTCATATTTAAGATGATGGCTTACAGCTAATGGAAACCTAAAATCTAAATTCTTACAAATTTAAATAATACGCAGAACCATTAAGGATTTATTTTACTGAAACGTTACATTAGTATCACTAATTAGTACCACTGCCAAAGAAGATGTGTAATTAGAGAGCATGTATCTAGGAAAGTTGAGTGGAAGGAAAACAACTTGTACGACAAAAACAAACGTCCACAAGCAATAGGCCTGTAACGGCCTGCTCACTGGCCTCTCTAAACAAGCTGTTAGACAGCTGCAGTACATGCAGAACGCTGCTGCTGGAGTCCTGACAAGAACCACGAAATACGACCATATTAGTCCAGTGCTCAGGTCTCTGCACTGGCTTCCTGTCGCAGAGAGAATAGAATTTAAAACAGCTCTGCTTGTGTACAAGTCTTTTCATGGTTTGGCACCCAAAGTACAGCTCTGACATGTTAGAGACATATGAACCATCTCGGGCCCTGAGAACTTCAGGGAGGGGTCTCCTGGTGGTTCCCAGAGTCGACAACAAACACAGTGAGGCTGAATTTCAGTTTCAGGCAGCTAAAATCTGGAACAGTCTTCATGAGGATGTGAGACAAGCCTCAACTCTAACAATTTTTAAATCCAGGCTGAAAACAGTTTTTTTTACCCGTGCATATAAAAAATTTAAAGTATTTTATCTGCACTCTTGCTTTTTATTGTAATAAATACTTTTTTAAGTAAAACATTTTTTTTCTGTTTATCTGTTTTCTTAATTTATGCAGCTGTGAACCACTTTGAATTCCCTTGTGTATGAACTGTGCTCTACAAATAAACTTGCCTTGCCAATAGGGATGGTGTTTTCTCAAATGCAAAATGAGTGCAGCCTTCTACCAGAAAATTTCTAGGTTTTGCTGCCAAGCAAACCTCTTCCTTATGGGTGGGATAAACAGAGCCATCATCCTCTAAGTCCAAAAGGAATTGTTTGAAATGATTTATCTGATTAGTATGCCTTCTGCATGGGGGGAAAGACCCATAATCTACTTCAGGGACAAAATATACTGTATATCTTCTGCCCTGGGAACACCTTGGTGTCATCCAGGACGAGCTGGAGAGAAGAATACCCGAGTTGTACTTCCTAGACCAGTTAGTCCCACAACTTGATCTTGGATGAATGGATGTTGCAGCAGGACTCTGCATTTGCTACTCTGACAATACCAACACCTACTTTTTATCATGGCATTAGTGTTTCACTGAACCCCAGACAAACACCATGTAGTACTGGGACAGCAGAAGGTCAGTATAAAATCAAACTGGGCTTCTTTAGCACCTCAGCAGAACCAATGACCGTTTGGCTCCAGTTGGTCTTCGAATTATATCACTCTTTGTGGACAAAACATGCATTTGGATGTTCTTTTAAACCTGGCGTCTAAATATAACCCCTGCCAATCAATTCATCACAGGAAGCACAACAATTCAAATTACACGTGATCTATTAAGTGCCTGCAACTGAGCACCATTTGAAAATTTGACCTTCTGGCACAGCTCATGACATTATGTTGACATTTCAAGTAATCCTCCCCTCCCGGTTCCCAATTCCAGTGGCCTGGCCTGGCCTGACCCTCCCCTGGGTTCGCGCCACGGCGCACCAGCAGGGAGGTCAAGGAGCTGGAGAGTGCTGCGAGGAGACGTTGCCCTCTCATCAGAGGCGTAGCCAGAAAAAGCCTTTTAGGTGGGCCCAGCAAAAAATGGGTGGTCCAAAAAAATGTTATCGAAATTATTTTCTGTTTCACGGTTTCTTCAAAAGATTTGTCTGTGTACAATAGAAACTGCTTAGAACGAAGAATCCATTGTCAGTAAAGTTGTAGCCTAACACAGGTAACTCATGTCAGCTGTTTAACAAAGAATATTTATAGGTGGTAGTTCAGCCTTATTGGCCTTTGCTCACAATTGAGACAATGTGCTGATGCCCCTTTGTCACATTAGATCTGCGGCAGTCACATGCAGATTGTTAAACTGTACAAAGTATATATATGTACATGATTCTGTTAAGGGTTAATATTAGGACTGTAGATAGCGCTAGACTTAGAAGCTGATAATTATGTTGCTGCTTCGCACCATTTTCGCTAACAGGAAGTAGCACTGTTATCTTGGCTCTGTGAGATTAATGATGGATTAGCTTTTCCCAAAGGACCATGGGAAATATAGTAGCAAAGTTTTTCTAAGAAACTCCCTAAACCAACTTTATTTATTCCGACATTATTTTTAATGCGTGGAACTGTACTTTAATGGATTAGTCTGAAATATTAAACTAGGAATATTTTTTTCAATAAAAGTACAAGTTAAAATCCCACATCCTTAGATTTGGTTACACAAAGGAATCTCACAGTTAGCCTTAGCTTGTCTGGAGAGCAATGACAGCAAGTCTTGCAAAGATGGATATGGCACCTCAAGTTTTATGTTTTATTGTATGACTTAAAGTTGCATTCCTCAGAAACAAAACAATTATAAATATGTTTTTTGTTTTTTTTTAAGGTAAATCATTTAAGTGGGCTATTTATTTTCTATGAAAATAAATAAATTGCTCCCTAGAGCGTTTAATCGTTCGAGCCATCCCTAGTTGACGCAACTTGTGTATGTGGTAAATAAGTCTTCTGCATCATTGTGGAACAATCTTGACCCACTCCTCCCTGCAGAATTGCTTAGTTAAATCCAACTGAAGCGCTTTCCAGGGTTAACAGTTTGCGTTATGATGTTCCAAGTAATCCGAGCTTCATGCTTGAGCTGTTGGTACCATGGTTACGAAGCAGCAAGGAGGTCCTAAACTCAAAACGCAGATCTGGGGTCTTTCTGCATGAGGTTTGCATGTTCTCTCTGGGTACTCCAGCTTCCTCTCAGTCCAAAAACATGACTGTCGGATTAATTGGGCTCTCTAAATTGCCTTAGGTGTTAGTGTGCGACTAACGATCTGACCAGAGTGCACCCTGCATCTCAACCATTTAACAATACGTGCATCTATTCTTAAAAGGATAAACATCTAAGATTTTGTCATCTTTTATTGAATCTGTTTTGATCAGGGCATAATGTACTGCACTATTGAGACCCCAGAACCCATTTAGTCAGACAGGGCTTACGTAGCTTCTTTTAGTAGTAATCAGACTGAAGCCATTGGCCAAAACTGAGTGCACAGACAAGGAATTTGACTTTGGTTTTAAATGCTCACAGCATGCAGTTTGACAAATGGGCATATAATTCCTGACATTTTCACTTAGGGCCAGGCATGTTTTTCAGTTGAAAATCAAATAATTTGCTAAATGTTTTTTTATTATTATTAGTCTTATATTGAAGTTTATGATTTGAAACATTAAACGGTGACAAAAAAATAAAGAAAAAAATGAACTCTGAAAGGGGACACAAATATCACCTCTGTCCTTCATAAAATGTATTTATGAGAATTAAATTCAGCATATTAAGCATTTCTTTGAGGAATAAAAAGCCCCAAATATAACAGGTGTTGTAAAAATCATCAATTGGCACTTTAAACAACAATATGGAAGAACTGCCGAAATCTGAGTGAGAAAATACGGTTGGTTCTCATTCTGCGACGCCTGGTGTGCTGATTCTGAGTCATCCTTTCACAGCTGTAGCAATTTAATCCAGCTTCGTCTGTAAAACTCATTTACCTGTTACACACTGAGAAAGTCTTGCTTTAACAATGGAAAGATAAAGAGATGAAAAATGAGAGGTACAAGATGACAACCCATTTATTTAGTAATACATTCTGCAAACTAGAAATTTTATTCAAACTTCAATGGCTAAAAAAAAAAGAAAGAAAAAAATGAAAGAAAGGAAGGAAAAGGAGAAAATGTAAGGAGCAGGGAGAAAAATGCATCTATTCACAAGCAAGGAATGCAATTTGTTCAATCGACTACACAAACAATACAATTTAGTTCAGGAACAAAGCTTTTTTTTAAACATTTTTTCTATCATTCCTTTGGAGCAAGAACATAATACAAAATATACAATTATTGAACTTTGTAAAATCACTCACAGAGGCCTCTGAGAAGCATTTGAATCAACACTGACAATATATAACTACAGCACTCTAAAGCTATCCTATGTGATCATAAATAGAGCGGGTACATTACTGTATGTATGCACACCTTGAATGTTTTACGAGGTTACCATGTTCAAAAACACTTGCATTCATTAAATGTATGACATCATTTGCGTTGGAAACAAAACAAGCGTTCTGACCGGGAAATGGCGACACGGGTAGAAAAGTTGTACCTTGTGACAGCCGGGATAGATTCAGTACCTCAAAAAAAAAGAAAAATTAAAGTTTCCAATCTGTCAGCAGCAGTTTTCATCCTCGTAGTGTTTTGTGTTTTGTAATTTTTTTTTGTTTGTTTTTTTTTTTTTTTTGGTGTGGGTGGATGGGGCAACAACTTTAGAGGGGTGGAATGGGGCAACATTAGATTGGGTAAGGCAAATCGGTGAGCTTATTCATGAGCTGAAGCAGATCAGCGAAGTGAGGCTCGGGTCACCCAGCAAGGGGACGAATAAACCACCACTGCTAAGGGTCACACAGCAAACGCCACGACACAGGTACATCGATATGTACACGAGGGCGCGAGCATTTAAAATCTCTCGAGAGTCTGCTAGGTAGTCCTCCATACAAGAATATACAGGATGCATTCCAGGCAACCAAAGGTGACTCTGTAAATAGCTTTATAATTCTTTGTACACAATAACAAAATTAGATGATCAGACAGATGATCAGTGCATATGACTACTGTAAGTGAGTCACACACCGATCAGCGACAGCACAGTGATCTCTGGGTCAAACTCCGGGTTCGGACCAGTCCGTGGATGTTGCTTTGGCACGCTGCAGCAAGCCAGCCCCCCGTGCTGCAGAAAAGCGGCCCACTGGGGGCTCCCGAAAAAAGGTTCGACGACACAAAAAAGCTGGAAAAAACCTTCCCAAAGTATGACTCTCGGGAATCCAATGATCCCCCTTCCCGGCGTCAGGGTCTGGCAGAGCGGGGTGGGGGGAGTCTCATCGCTGTGGCTGATCGGTGTGTTTGTGTTTCGTTTCCTAAACCCTGAACTCCCCACACAATTACATCATTGACCTAAAGCAAGCATCACACAGGTTGGCAGGTATAAAACTCAGGTGAGTGTCATAGGGGCAACTTTCGGGATAAAAAATACAGGATTCTGCTCCAATAGTTCATCTCTCGTTTCATTAGAGCCAAAATAATTCAATCAAACCCTCCAACGTGAGCATAACCTGACCCCCTTCTTAATTAAAAAGCTGAGAGGAACAACTAAAATCCGTTAAAGGTCGACCAACTCCAAAACGACCAGAAAGGTAATGAGGTATTTCAGTTAATCGGAAACCATGTTTGGGATCAATTGTTGTTGATTTTAGAAGAAGGGGTGGCAAAAAAGATGAATGGCAACATTGATCTTTGCAAAAAAATAAGACAGAACATTTACATTAGTTCCTAAATAGACTGTCAAAAAAAAAAAAAAGAAGAAGCAGGACACACCTTAGGTTAGATTTCTGTAAGTCACACAAGCAAACACATTTGTTCCTTGTTATAAAATAACTAGAAGAATGATGTAGAAACCATTGATACCTACCAGATCTGAAACAAGCAGCTGGAAGGCTGGCAGATGTTAGGAGACAAAGAGAGCACTTAAATAAAACAATGAAGAGCAAATTAAATGGTCCTTGACCAAAAACAAACCAAACAAAATGCTGAGATTTATTCACAACAATAAAATAATTCCGTTGCTCAAACAGTGATTAAATCAAAGTATTTTACAGAATGTAGGTAAATTTCTTTACAAGTGTGAAGGTATGAATTTAAACAATGCTGCTCAGCTAGGATGTTTTAAAAAATATATATATATATTTTTTGTGGCTTTGATTCAGACGCAAATTCACTCATTTTTATCTACACTCAAAAGAAACAAACATTTCCACATATCTGATTTGGGTTAATTTTGCAATAATGAATTTTGTTGAGTGTACTAAATGTAAACATTTAAGTCGCTATACGGCAGAAAAATAAGCAGCAGGGGATGGGACTCAAACTCAGAAAAAGAGCACCTACACTAACCACTTTGCTACACAACTCAAAAAATGTTGTATATAATAATATACATATATGACTTCATTTCCAGTGTTAAAATTATATTATAAACACCTGCCAATTCTGTTTTTAATGAAAATAAGTGAAAGAGTTGTATTACTGAAGCCATTGTAATCATGTTTATTTAATACTGGAAATGAAGTTGTGCCTTACAGCAACCTGAATGTATTAAGTTGGCCCAACATGTTCACATTTAGTTCACTAAAATGAATTATAGCTAAACAACCCAAATCAGTTCGGTGGAAATGTTTTTTTTGTGTGTGTGTATTTTAGAATCCGACCAGTAAAAGGTATTCTGTGGAGCTTTCACCCAAAAAACACAATATTTCTACGTAAAGCCGTTCAAACTACATCGTTTTTGTCTCCTTGTTAAAGTTAATTGATACTTTTATCAATGGTAGCGCCCCCTGCAGCCACCTATAGCGATTCACAACTTCTGACATTTTCTACATGGCCAGTAGCACCAGAGAGTACCTTTAACAGCCTACAAAATTAAAAATGTCTTCAACTTTTTTTTTTTGCTGCAGGGGTTCCGTTAATGTCTTTCGAAATTCATCGAATAACAACGGTCTTTGGTGGTGGGTTCGGGGGTTTCCACAATAGCACATCAGAAAGCAGCTTGTGTATTTATTTTTTTTGTAAGCATTTAAAAACCCACCACAAACAGAAAGGTGGTGAAGCAGTCAGGATTGTCTCTTCTGTTAAATTAAGGACCATCAGTTTAGTAAATTATTACTCTGTTTTACATTAATGAAGAATTTACAACATGATTCGTAAGCAAGCTGTTTCTTTACAAGATTTGGCTAAAATGGAATTAAACATTTTTTTTTTTAAAACCTCAAGCGAAATTATTTATTCTTAAAAAAAAAAATTAGGCCAGAAATATTATATACATACAAAAATGTCCATAACAATACAAGACAAAAAGAAAATGGCAGAAAATAAAAGTGAAATAAAAGCCTCTGTTCAAGAAATACATCTACTGTGTTTGTTAAATACATGTTTAGTCAGTGATTTATTTAGTTATTTTCTAAGGGAAATTAGAAATATATATCTATATATATTTTCTTCTTAAAATTAACCCACATATAAACAGACAAACGGCAGCAAACTCTGCGGTGGTTTACGGTGTAGCAGATTTAAGTGATGCAGCGAGCACATTTGTTCTTGGTTTACATAAAGACCAGGAGAAATATACAGTCTTAGTATAAGAGCCAATACAGAAAATCAGTGCTTAAAACTGTTCAAAGCAAATTATCCGATGAAGGAAACCACATACAAAAAAGTTTCTGTGGAGAAATTAATTGGCATAGACTGTAATAAAGAAAATTTGATTAAAATGTTATATGTGGCACCTATAATGGTTTACTTGGATGTTTAGAAATTTACTTTTTCTAAACAATATATAGAATCTAGACTAATCAACACTTGATTAGCTGCAACAGCAGAACACTACTTATAAATTCAGGCCAATTCAGGTTATTTTAGGTTACTGCTAAACAGCATCTATATATTTTATTATCCAGAGTTGTTCAGAGTTTAAGTGTGTGTGTTTGTGTGTGTGTGGGGGGGGGGGGTTTAGCATGGAGAGGACACTTCCCTTAAACTCAACCTGCATGCAAACTGAACCCAGACGGATCTGCCATTTTCCACCGACACGCACACACATACGCACACGCCTGCAGGCATCTATTCAGTCAGCGTGGGACCAAACACTTTTTAAAATGGACAAAAAGAAAGATTTTTCCACTTCATTCTGTCAAACTGCCATTATTATTATTATTATTATTATTATTATTATAATAGTGTACAGAAACCTGTTGATAAAATATAGCACTGCAAAAGAAAAAATCATCAGGATTTAAACTTTTTGATATAGAGAGCTTACTGTGCTGTCAATTATACATTTTACCCGTTTCTTAAAAAGAGCATAGACTAACTGAAGGGGAAAAAAAATGGAGAAAGCGTTGCAGAGGAAAAGTAAAAAGCAGAGACATTGTGCCTGGTGGACGCTGCAGTGAAATCCACTGAATAAACATCTGAAATCCAGAAGAGCAGAAAAAGGCAGATAGTGCATAAAAAGTTCGCTTTTTTTTCCATTACTTTCATTTTTTTTTTCTTCCTAAACTTAAAATCAAGCTGCATTTAATACAGGCTGTTTGTACAGGACAATTGCACTTCACAAAAAACAGAAATATACAAACACACAAGGAAATGTGAATCAAATTAATTACAGCAACAGAAACAAAATCTGACTATTCAGGCGGATTATTTAACAAAAAAATAAACAAAAAAACTTGTGGACTCGCTTGTTGTGGATTACTTTAGAGAAGGAGAATAAGGAGGGTGAACATAACAGGGAGACAAGACAGTGGGGATCCTGAACTCCAGAGTGGACTGGTGCTGCACTATTCCAGGTTTGTGTGCATGCAACTCTTCCTCCTTCTCCCGCTCCTCCTCCTCCTCCCATGTATTCCCTTCTTAGAAACGAAAAGCTCAGAGTTACGGAGAGAGACTGCTGAGCTGAGCTGCTGTGGGTCTTGAGAGGATGGTGGTTTGTAAACTCTAGGTTGTGTTAGTGGTAGGAGGGTGTGTTACCACATGTCGTCTGTAGATGCTGAGTCCTTGATAAGAGAGGAGAGGAAGGAAAAACCCTTCAGACTTTGGCTGTACACCCACTGGATCTCCATCAAGAGTGGCACAGGTTTCAGTATCTACGATGCGAACTGATGTGTAATAAAAAAAACCCGGATCTCCTAACATTTTAATCTCTTACAAAATAATCTACAAACCTGAGAGATGAGAACTGAGAACATTAACATATATCAAGTTGTGAAGAGGACAAATCAAACATACCAATATAGGAAACTCCTTATCAGAGTTTTTACAGCATTTTTACAGTTCAAATAAGTAGATTTGGTCCTGGTCCAGCCCCTTTACACTTAATTATTCCGCTGATCGTAGATATGGATGAGTTCAGCACAGGGAATATTTCACTGTAGCAATTTACTGAATCGAGCAGATCAAAAAACATCTGCCTTACTTAAACAAGCATGTTCTCTGGTCTTTGCCATTCTGAGGAGTGGCTGAAAGGAACAGAACTCCAGGAGAACCAGAAGCTGCAACAAAAGCCACATTTAGCTTAAAGCTTTTGAGGAATCTTCAACATCGGGGGGAACAATTACTGTGGAGGGGGCACTATATATTTTAGCATAAGGCTGCTGGGTTTCGTCGACTTTTATAAAATTGATCAAAAATCAATATTTTTAGTCAAAAGATCATTTATGTCATCCTTTTTATATATCTTCAAATTGTGTGTGTACAGCTTTACGTCAGCTGACTTTGGCTTCGATCATCGGTTGACTCCATCTGTGCCACTATTTCAATGCAAACATGGTGAATTATTGTCAAATGAGCTGAGTGTTTTACTGTTTTTTTGTAAAGGTTAAAGAAGTACTTGAAGTACTTCTAGATGAGAGACAAACGGACCTTTGGTAGCTCTAAGCTGTGTGAATAAGAAGCTGAGGAGACGGACTGATCGCAAATGTGTAGAAACCCAAATTCTTACTTTCTTTAACTTCTTTTTTTCTCTTTAATTATGTATGCAGATATCCAAATAATTCAAACTAAAAACACGAATTTCTAAATAATAGATGCAGCTAATAAAAACCAGGTGCTTTAAAAAAGAAACTCTGTGACAGAGTATTAGGGTAATTGTCGATAAAAGAAGAAAACATGGCCATGGAAGAGAACATTTCCACCAAAAAAACTCAGAAATTTCTAGATTAATTTTACTGATTTACAAGGAACAAAACTTGGGATTTTCTCTAATGTGGAAAAGTTGAAACAATTTCCTTGATTGAAGGCATTAACTTACTAAATGAAACCTGGATATTCTGTGTCACTGTCAAGTAAGGAATTTGTAAGAAAAGAAAACTTTGGAAACAACACTTTCCAGAGTCTAAATCCGGGCTGTCAGAACATCTCCATGGCTTAGACATGATAGAATACACACCTATCACACCTGAGTCGGTGCAAAGGACTTATAATCACAAAAAACCTCTGAGATGTTTTCTTAAAAACTTAACTTTAAAATATCAGAATATCCTAGTTTTAATATTGTAAATATATGCCTTTAAAGGGCCTATATCATGCAAAATCAAGTTTCTGGAGTTTTAGACCGTCTGGTAGTGCAATTTTCTTAAAAATGTTTTTAAAAATCTGTGGTTTTTAGCTTAATTCACGCATGTCTGATTAATCCTCCTGAATCCCTCTCCTGGAAAACGACGCTTGCGTCACTATGTTACCACTAGGAAGTGCTAGAGGTGTCTGCAACGCCCCTGTAGATTGAGCAGCTTATCTCTGGTAGAATTGCAAACACACCCTTCGCCTTCTCAAAGCTCATAGCTGCTCTGGTTTTAGCAGCTGAAAACATTTTTTGTTGGAATTTTACTTTCTCTGTGAAAACACCCATTTGGCTGCATGGATTACAGGATTTTATTCTACATTCCTAAAGAACAGCTGCTGGATCAAAGAGCAAAGACGCCTGATGGACAGAGAAGTAAGTAGCTACATGCTAATGTGTGTTAGCCATTTATCAAGCTTATGCTTATGTGATCTTATAACAGCATTGGGACTGGTGGGATTATAGAGAAACAAGCCGTTTTACTTCATGGTCCAACATTAACTCCAGGATACAGGTTACATTTCAGGACAAATTAATACTAAAAACACCAACGGTAACATTTTATCATATATATGTCTATCCCAGAAGTTGAAAGCTGTAAAATAGCATGATATAGTCCCTTTAAATCAAATAAATTTCTCATTTATTTCTTAAAAAGTTAAACATTAAAATAAGATAATTTAAATAAAAAATATTGCAAATATATCAAATTAATCCAGAAATTTCAATAGAAATAAAAATTTACTATTTTTGTCTCTTTTCTCTACGTCCTAATATGAACCCGTCCATAAATAAGGATTTTATTAAAGTCATTTTTGTGAAATTAAATGTTGCACTTTATGCATATAATTAATAGTTTTAATGTTTTTTTTGAATAATGGAAAAAAAATGTAAAGTAAAAAAAATATTTAAAATGTTTTTTATACAGAAAAAATACTTTTAGAAAATCAAGAAAATTGTTAAATAATAATTGTTTTATTACCCACTAATCTGGCCACATATCTGAGGAACTCTTCATAGTTGCAGACCCATAATAATATCCTACAACCTGTAAAAAATAGCAACCTAAAGCCTGGTTGCATGTGTAATATTTATATGCCTATGTTGGAGACTTTTATCAGAAATACTGCAAAGTTTTAAAGATTAGGATGAAAAAATGTGTTTGATAACAATGAGAAGAAGGGATTTAGGTTTAACAACAGAGTAGAGTTTAAAGCTCGGAACGAAGATTTTCTACTAAAACAAAAAGGAAACAAGATAATATGAACAGGTTGGACCGTGGTAAACAGGATTCAGAAACAAAAGCAAACCAGCAAATAGGAAATAAAAATGAAGACAACTAAAACTGCAAACTGGAAACTATTTGGGTTTCTTTTGCATCAGAAGCTACAAAATTACATCAAATTGTGATGAATATTAACCAGATTTGAACAAGATGACATAAAAAAAACTAGATCACTTTTAAAGCAATCACCCAGAAAGATATCTTAAAAATATTTTGAGACATGGTTAAGCATTTTGGGAAGTTTGTTTTTCAACATGCACAGCTTGTCCAGCAGCATGAGCACTCTAGACTCTAGACTTTGGTACTAAAACGGCTAGATTTACCTCATTTTTAATCACAAGTTGTACCTATACTTCAACCGGAGTTATGAATTGGCTAATTTCCCCTTGATCTGCTGCGACTTGTGATCAGAGGATAAAATACTGAAAAATCATTTTCATTTTCCCAATAATTAGATACAACTTTTACACGTTTCCAGCATAATTTCAACTACCTCCAAGTTGCACAGAGAAGCACAGAAATCTGATCATGAGAGGTTTGGCTGAAGATGTTTTTAGAGTTTCTGGTTGACGTCCCCTCTATTGGTAATGAAACAACTTAAAGTAGTGGTGCACCAATTTGAAAAAAAAACTGACATTTACCTATATCATATTTTCATTCATTTTCACCAACTCATTCATAATGATTAAAATCAGTCGATACGATATACGCTGACATTGTGTGCATCCCTAATGAGTAGCTAATGATTTACCATCTGAATTAAACAAGTGCCACCAAATATGAGAACATAGAACCTGACTACACATAATTAACTAACATTTATTGCAGTCCAAGCAGCTCCTCGGAACATGCTTTATGCAGGAGGCTATTGTGAAAATGAAAAAAATTGTCACAATACTGTGCAGCCAATGGCGTGAATAATAAAAGTGAGACTAGAGGCATGTTCTTAAGGCATAGCAGCTTAAATGAACCAGATATCTCCTTCTAGATTCAGGGAAAACCAAGATCCCATATTTTAGCTTCAAACTAAGCATATCATGACAACTGTCTGGAATGCAATAAATGTATGCTAATTATTTAAGTGTACTCCTGAGCAGCCAGTTGTGGTGGCTCGTGCATCTGATTAGCGATATATTTGATGGCACTTGCTGCAACTCAAGATGATCCAAATGGTATAGAAAAGGTAAATTCAATGAAAAGCAAACCAAGTTGTTTCACTCCCAGAACAGAAGACGTTGACCAGAAGCAATTTTTCAATAAATCGTCATCACAATTGAAATATTTTATTTTTAATCTCCAGAAGCTTGTTAAAATAGGTCTAGATTAGTTTTGAAACCAAAACAGCAGGACGTTAACACCATTTTCTGTACTTATCGAAGTAATTGCATTATTTTTGCATGTTATCCTAAGATCGTGAAGCCCTACTCTCAAACTTTAATAGCAAAGAACTTCAGAGGTACTTTTAGAGCAAGATATTTTTTTAAAGAAAGCAGTAAAAAGATGAGTTGTAGTAGGACTTTTTATGGCAAATCCCTGTAACTGGACTGAGATAACCAGCATTTAATAGATGGTGGATGGTAGTTAAATATGCACAAGAACGGACAATACAGTAAGCAACCGAAATGGATCCAGAGTATTAAGGATGTCCACAGGTGTTTAAACACGTCCGTTCTCCAAACTGACATCAAACTGCATTACAAATATAATCAGAACTGAATATGAGTAAATTCATGAAAAGCTCGACCTAATTAGCTGAGGCCAGAAGGCAACGCTTCGCCAACAACAACCGGCATTCATAGGCAGCGGCTACAGGAAAGAATAAACACTCTCCCAATCACATCATGAGTTAAATTAATCGCGAGTTAACCCCATAAACATTTTTTTTCAAATATTTAAAAATTATTTTACCCAAGGTTCTAAAAAAAAAAACTAAATCGAAGGTTTAAACTATAAGCTGAAGTAGTACTGTACAATAAGTCGATACCAAAATGTATGACTTGTACTGACTTCATTTCACTTAACCGATACCATGAACCGATACTCAAAATCGGGAAAATCTGCAACAAATTCACCAAAAAAAGATTAATTTTTCACTTGAAATTTTATTTTTGTGGTAATTTCATATTTTACATCTGTTATTTTGTCTCAGTTATGTTTAGTTTGTAAAGTCTGGTGCCTTTAGTCTCTTCAAGAAAGGCACCAGAAGTTTATTACAGTTTATTAATTTAACAATATGTGGCAAGGTACACCCAGGCGGGATTCGATTCCACAACTCCCAGGTGAAGGTCATGTGCGCTAACCAGTCAGCCAAAGGGATATCCCTGTGGCCAAGCAGCCAGCGCACATCATCTATCGGAGCCATAGTGACAGGATCTCCACACTGTCGCAAATAGTATCGGATCGGTATCGGGTATCGACAGATTCACAAAATCCAGCCATCGGAATCGGGACTGAAAAAGTCGGATCGGTGCATCCCTAATTCTGCCCGTGTCTGTATATTTAGTGCTTTCCAAAAAAGGAAACGTCCAGCAGTGTTGCCAACTTAGCTACTTTATTGCTTTATTGGGGAGTTTTTAGACCCCTCTAGCGAACGTTCAGAAAAAGTGTAAAATCTAGCAAATTTGTTATATTTTTGGAGCTTCTGATGTTAAAAATGTGTACTTGTTAATTTTCTCATTGAGCAGCGGTGCTGCTGTGGGCTCCTCCCCCCTCCCAGAGCACTTACAGCAGGCAGCCAGTCCTCCCGCTGAAGTCAGAACAGGTGTTACACTTTGTCCGAAGCTGCTGCTGGTTGATTCTACCCACAGTTACATGTAAATGTAAAAAATGTTCCGTCTAAAATAAACGACAGCACTCAGTCACTCACTCACCTCGTGCAGGTTGTGGTAGCCTCTCTGTAACAGGCGTTAAACATTTATATCGTCTTAATCCAAAACAGATTCTCCCAAATAAAGGAGAGAGAATCAAACAGTAAATCAAAAGGATGGTTGAAGCAGTTTTTGGGAGATTTTACACTGACATACTGCCTGTAGCGTAAGGCTGATTTTCATGTCCACAAATAGTGATATAAAAAGAGATAACTCAAAATCAGTCAAAAGGCAAAACCTCAAAACAGTTCCACCCTAACCAAACGGACATCAATGGTTAAAAAAAAAAATTCTGTAAAAACATTTTTTTTAATTATTACCTTCTTCTAGATAAAAATACAACCATATTATGCAAACGAGGTGATGGCGTCATTTAACCACCTCTAATGACTTTTGGTACAGCCAATAGCTACTTTCTGCACTGAGGAGTTGGCAACACTGGAAGAGAGACGATGAGCAAATGGAGGAGGATTCAAATATTGAAGTGGTGCAGGTAGAGCTGGTCGAGGAGGAAGAGGAGAAGCCCCAGCCTCATCACAGCCTCAGTTTATTTTTTGGCGGTGGGGTAGCGAACGTGCATTTATCGTTATCGTGGTGAACTGCTCAATTTATCATGATGCTGATTTGAGGCAAAAATCGCCTAATCCTACGCTAAAAACAGCTTCAGATTTATATGACTCAGAAAACATAACACTCTTAAAAAACATAATACCTAAAAAAGATTACATTAAAATCCTTTTCAAAATGTTGTCGTTTGTGTTAACCAGTCATTTTTATGAAATTACACAACCCATCAGGAAAGGGAGCTGAAAACAAACATCCCTTTCCTTTACACAGATTCCCTAACGTCGCATAAAATCCCAATAAAAACACAAAAGTCTGTAGTTGTGACATGAAATACTTTTGTAAGCCACTGTAGATCATCTTGTTCCAGTGTCAATCCATAATCACCTAGCTCATGACTCAAATTCGTTCATGAGCAAAACCTGTACCCTCCTAGATATAAAGGCATGCGTGACATAAATGGAGCTTTGCTGATCACACAGCCACAACCATGCAATAATGAAATAAAGCGGAGGGCAAAAAGAGCTGCGCCACCGGCCGGATACTTACAGTGTCATCGCTTCGGTACGGGTTAAGTTTGTTGTACACTGCTTCAATAACACTTCGTCTGTGGGAACAAGGACATGAAAAACGATTTTAAAACAGCGACAGATCAGCTGAGGTAAAGCTTCTAGTATCATAACCAAAATTATCATAAAACGGGAGTGACTTACTTGCTGGCCAGCTCTCCACCAGGAGGGAGGTTTGGGATGCTCTCGGATGCTAACGTCCGCATAACATGGACCAAATCTGGGACACCTTCCTCTCCCTGCTTCTTGATCATCTCTGTTCAAATAAATTGCAACAATGAATTAATAAAGAAGGCTTCGGACGAACTTTTCATTTTTTAAGAATGATTTAGGTATATATACTTGTCTGATAATGGCTGTTTTTATGCTGAATCAAAATCAAATCACACCAATGATATAATCAGTGTACAGAAAAGGTAAAGTCAAATACACTCCAGCCTATTACACATTATCAGCAGATTATTTATTCCAGATCCGGATGAAGTGGGGATGAGTCTTTCCCTTTACATAGATCTCTAAAGATTTACTAAACAGCAGGACTGAAGAGTGAAATTTTCTTCACACTTTTACATTTGTGATTAAAATGTGCCTCCTGTTTTAATTCAAACTGCAAACCCTCCAGCGTGCTTTGCTGATTTTAAAGCACCACCTCCTGTTTACGGCTACCATCGGTTCGCAGCAGCCATTTTTTCCCCAGTTACTCGTCCTGAATTCCCCCCTTGTTCCAAATTCTCGTGAAACTTATCCAAATTAAGTTAGCAAATTATGACAAGAATCATTGACTCACTTAAGTGGCTGTTCGGCAATCATAACGTCTAATTAACTAATTGCGTTCGTTGCACATCTTTCCAGCACCGTTTCACTCAAAGTTTCAAGGTTGCAGATATTTAAGTGTATTCTGCTCTTCATAAATAATTTGACATATCGTATTGTTTTTGATATAGAAAATCATCTTACTGCGATGTTTTTTAATGCCATCTCTCTTCCTGGAACAGAAAGCTCTCACATGTCAGACAAAAAGTTTAGCGGCAAATACTTCCTAACTCAAAATGAGCTACAGTCGCTCCTATGGAACAATCCTTATAGGGCTGGGCGATGTCCAAAAATTGAGAGTTAACGATGTTAACAGTAAAACGTTGTGATGGACGATGACATGTTTTTTTTTTTTTTTTTTTGGGAGGGGGGGGTTGGTTACTTTTTTTTTTCTTTTATCTCTTCACACTAGCCTATAAAGTACTTAAAATACAGCAAAAAATACGCGCGAACCGATTAAACCCCACATTTTCTGCTAGGAAAAAAATCTGGCACCTTGATGGACACGTGGTCCGGTTTGCAATTTATTCAACAAATGTTTGGAACTACGGTCAAATAGGCATGTTAACTGAAGCTTAACATGATAAATGAATAACAATAAGTTCAAGGCACGTTGATTTATAAGTTTTTGTTTAGTCAGCAGGTCTACAAAGCTTTAACCGCTTGGTTCTGTTAGTGTTTCTCCCCTGCGTGCGTTTCTGTCTGCGCTCTATCTGACTTTGGACGTCAGGGAGATGCTATATAAATGCAGGAGACATCTGCAACTTGAAACTTGGGATAATAGTGCATTTATTCTTCAGCATTTTCTGTGAGTTTATCTGAGAGGAGTGGGTCTTTACCATCATGACATGCTGTGTGCCGGTAACATCTCGACAGGTAGACTGGGAATAATGCAGCGCTTTAATATAAATTATCGCGCTAAAGAGGCGGACGGGTTCAGGTAAAGATCTTCAGCTCTAGTGCGTGGTAATCGCTCGTGGTGTTCGGCCATAGGGTGCAGTCTTTGCCGTCCTGCCTCGGCTCTTTTTATGTTCAGCTTAACAAGTTTTTGCGCAGCTGTAACAAAGCAGCTATTTGCTGCGCTCCTTGTCCTGAATCATCCAGATCAATTCTTTTTTCTTTTCTTTTTTCTTTTTTTGGAGCTTCACAGAGGGAAACAAATGCAAACACACCAAATCCCAACTCTCAAACAGTAAATAAAAAAATATATAAAAATATTTTCCACTGTGCTACACACTCATTAGTTAGTTATATTCTCAATGTTTACAGAGCGGTCCATGCAAAGGTTTTAGTTAAACTATAGAAGAGACTAAAGGATTAGTGTGTGTCTGACAAGGTGGGGGGCGTGGCATCACGATGGTGGCTTTCCATCGTAATGTTGGTCGACCATCACGATGGACGATGACATCATTCATCGGCAAAACCCTAAATCCTTACTA
The DNA here is from genome assembly GCA_028564705.1 of Apricaphanius iberus. Classification (NCBI taxonomy): domain Eukaryota; kingdom Metazoa; phylum Chordata; class Actinopteri; order Cyprinodontiformes; family Aphaniidae; genus Apricaphanius; species Apricaphanius iberus. The sequence continues at coordinate 227,425 of JAPXFQ010000831.1, read as the reverse complement.
TAAATATAGATTCAAAGATTATAGTCTGTTCTAAATGCAAAAAGAATAAAGCTTTTACATTATGTTGCTTAATAATTTCCTACTAAATGTTTGTAATTAGACCATTAAATTAGGGCTGGTCGATATAGAAAAAGAGCATATTGATTGATATCGATAATTATTGATAAACATCACAAAATGTAAAACATATTTTAAGTGCCTCCTCTGTCATTTTGTTATTCTTCAAAGAACTAAGTTTAACTAAGAATTAAAGGGCCTATATCATGCAAAATCCCGTTTGGAGTTTTCAACCATATGGTAATGCACTTTTCCCACAGAAAAAACCCACCAGAGTGGTTTTTGGCTTAATTCACGCATGTCTGAGTAATCCTCCTGAATTCTGCTCTCTGAGCAGCTGCCCCTACCTCTCCTAGAAAACGACTGAGTGATCAACTAGTGACATCACTGGTTGAAAGTTGCTAGAGGTGTCTGCAGAGCGATTTACCCCTGGTAGATTTTCAAACACATCTTCCTCCTCCTCACAGCTCATGGCTGCTTCGGTTTTTGGCAGCTTAAAACACTTTTTTTGTTGGATTTTTTACTTTCTCTGTGAAAACGGCCATTTGGCTGCATGGATTTAAGGATTTAATTCTACATTCCTAAAGAACAGCAGCTGGATCAAAGAACAAAGAAGCCTGATGGACAGAGAAGTAAGTGGCTACATCCTAATGCTAATGTGCCTTAGCCATTTATCAAGATGCTTATGTGATCTTATAACAGCACTGTGTGATTAATTGTTCTGTAGCATCTCAGAATGTTCACTAAACGGATGCAAACAACACCCACTGCTTTATTATATACTGGGTTGGAAAGAGTTGCTTAGTGGACGCAGCTGTGTTGGCTTTGTCTCTGTCTAAAGGCTGGAGATTTAGCAAATGAAATAGGCTTTAATGAATTTTTACAACAAAAAAGTAAAATAAAACAAACGTCTGAGCCCTTAATATAACAGAGTTTCATTGTGGTACTCTGTGCTTTTCAAATTATTTGTGAGAATACTGTTTGTGATGAAGCTTAGCACTGTTTGTTTCAGTTTGATCTGCTCCCGGCTCTGCAGCGGAGCGCGGCGGAGCGTTGGGGTGCAGGAGGCGGGTTTATAGAGAAACAAGGTGTTTCACTTCGTGGTCCAAAATTAACTACAGGATACAAGTTAAATTTCAGGACCAATTAATACTGTATAACACGAATGGTAACATTTGATCATATACATTTGTATCCCAGAAGTTGAAAGCTGTGAAATAGCATGATACAGTCCGTTTAAATTAATTCATTTTTCAAACACTTCTTTTTATCATAGCTAAGTTTGTAAGACCCAGAAACAAATCAAGAGACCTGAGTAACATCAGTAAATACAAACAAATTTTAGTAACCATTATATTATATATATATTTTTAATTATTTTAGTAATTTAAATTCAAGGCTTATCTTGATGCTTTCAAATTTTTTAAACATTTTTTGACACGTTATAATATTAATAGCTGAAAGCTTTGGTTTAGTTTGTCAATAAAGCCTATTCTAATTCAGCTGTTGGCTAAAGCTAACCAGCTACTCACCAGAGTGTAGATGGAGCCCAGAACAGCCAGCAGGTCTCTCCACCACTGTTTTGGTTTTTAAAGCGTTTTTTTTCCTCTGAAGACCGGGAGCAGAACCGAGGGGACATTTTAAAAACCACAGGTGTGGTAAGCACCTGGGTAAGTTTCCTGTGTCTCTCTGTAACAGATTCGCAGGAGTCCTGCTTTAGATAGCTGATCGTAGTTTCATTTTTTCTACGTTTAGTGTTTAAGTGCGTTGAGGATCGGTAAAAGGATCGCGTCAAAATTACGGCGATCGTTCGCTTAGGGACTATCAAGAAATTCTGTTTCAGCTCAAATCATTTCATCCTTTTTGTGGTTTAAAAGGAGAGAGGGTGGCTGACGGAGCTGCGTGGGTCATTGTTAATGATTTGTTTGGAATAAGTAGTAATTGTTGTATTAAGATATCTGATAGGCTATAATGAAAAAATGAGGGGAAACTTTTTTTTCTATCGAACTTTTTTATCGACCCCTTTTGTTTCTATCGCACCACACGTCTATCAATCGATATATACTGCTATCGAATTATCATCCAGCCCTACATTTAATACCAACAACAGGTTGATTTGTACCCTTAAACTGCCTACAGTAATTATTTTAAATAAATCGATATACATGGCTCCTCCTTCCATGTATAACATGGAAGGAGGAGGGGATGAAATGGGAACAAATGTGTAGAAGAAGCAGGTTTGGACAGCAAAGAGAAACCTGCTGCTCTTTAACTGTGTGGCTAAATCTGATGTAACAGCTGAGGAAAGAAACTTGCTTATTGTGCATGCCGCAGTCAGTTATAACCCTCAACTGTCTGTTTTAGACATAATTAAAGGGGAAGTACCGTTTTATTGAAACTGGACCTTATTTTTAGCATGCATTAGGTTTATTTACTCACCAAGACAAGTTTTGGACAAATTTAAGTCCTTCAGGAGATGTTCATATCATTAATTCATAATTCTATTGACATAATAAGGAGAGTAAGCCATATTGTACCTACCAGGTGTCTTCTTCACCTTATATTTCAGCCTTATACATTCATATATTTCTTATTTAACATGCTTTGGAGAAGTACCTTCTCCACTACTTTACATTAAAAAAAAATTTCTCCAGAAGCGGATTGTGAGATTGGCAATTAGGTCAGAACCCAATGCTACTGCTACTCCTTTATTTAAAGATTTTGTCTATTTATCAGGTAAATACTTATCAGATATGTGTCTTTATTTATACAATTTTATTGACAGAAAGGAAAATACCTCATCAGTTTAAAGCCTATTTTATTGTAAATTTATCAATCCATCTTCAGTGCATGAATCTTCATCCTCCCAAATATCTCTCCTGCTTGGGTCAATTTTCTGTTCATTTTAGGGGCTCAATTTTATGGAATAGGTTTTCCTATTTCTACTGTGGCTAATTTTAAAAAGCATATTAAAAATCATTGAATTATGAGAGGTCACGGTTAGAGTTTCCTCACAGTATTCATCTATATAACTCCAAACTGTTTTTTTTAAAATAGTATTCAATCATCTTGTTTTTCGTTTCTTTATATGATTATCTTTTCTTATCTGAATCATATTACTTGTTGTAATTTTATGTCAAATTTTTCATGGCTAGAGGTTTTTGATAAGCCAAATTGGCTTTTTGCCTGTTCCTGCATTGTATGTTGGTATCTTTTCCTCTTTTAAATCTGTAAACTTATTCATTGTTCAAAAATAAACAATAATAATAATAATAATAATAATAATAATAATAATAATAGGATCCATTAGTGATCGGCGTATACCCATAAAATGGGAGTTGTTGGGGCCCCGATTCAGCACGAAGACGAGTAAAATTGTTGACAAAAAATGTAGTAGTCAACGTTATCGGGTTTTTTTTCTTTTAAAGCTTTGTTCATTCTCTTAAAACGGTCACTGTCCCTTTATCGGCTCCCTTTTGTGCCCCTCACACACACGTGCAGTTGTGACAATCGGGCTCAGGTGCAGCTTCAGAAAAGCCCTATCAGCAGGCGTTGCTCTAAAATTCTGGAGAGTTTTATTTAATAAAAAGAGAAGCATGTGTAAAGCAAAATTCACAAAGTAAAAGCTTCTTTCCATGGCAGTACAGCAGAGGTTTGTGACCTTCTTAAAGGGAAGCCCACTGTGGCTGATGACAAACAGCGAAAGTAGCCTCTGTGAGTTAGTTAGCTGCTAACATTAGCACCAACAAAAAAGCGATTTTCTCCTTTTCCCCGACACGTCAGCTTTTTACCTTCTCTCCTAGGTATCAAGGGGTATTCATAGATTAATGAAAATGCCCAGATTCTCTCATATGGGGAGCCTAAGTCTCCTCCCCTTCCGGTCGGCCCATGGGCCCCCAAACTGAAAAAATAATGAATGGAAGTCGATGGAGGGATAAAAGTTATTTTCTGGTCCACTTTGTCTTTCGTCCTGAATCACACATATGTTGTAATTCGATTTAAATGATAACTACCGATGTACGTTTCGACTGTGTTTATCCAGTGATTAGGGATTTATTTCATTGTAAAAATTCGCATTTAAAATGCCTACAAATCAGAAGTCACATATATGACGTTATTTTGCTAACGGGAATTAGCATTAGCTAAAGCACGTAAAACACTCACCTAGTGCTTGTAGAGCTTCTCCTCCATGCTGGCTCTCACTCCACCGACTGCTTTATCCCCGACATAGCTGCTACTTTCCACATGGTCAGATTTAGGGAGGTTTTCTACGTGTTTAATGCTTCTTTCTTCATCCTGGAGGCTACGGCCCTAGCTCTCATTCTTTTTCTGTAGTTGTAGTCCGCTAAGCGTTTCTACCCAATACCTAAAGTAACTTTTGCCTCCGGTCGAAAATACGCGTTTTCTCTGCATCAAAATTAGTTTTAAAAATTCACGGATATCATATGTTCGATCCACTGCTGCTTAGAGGCTGGTTCTGATCATTTCTTAGACCGAGCAGAGCCCAGTTGCTGCTGCTCTTATTTACAAGACATCAAGTAGCAGGTGTCGCAACAAAAAACTGTTGCTCATTTTTTTTATTATCGAAGAGGCTGTTGTAGTATTTTATAGCAGAAACATTAACAGCGGTGATGGTAATTTCACAACGCTTAGCATACCTCATGTGTCTGCTGTAACACACTAATGTTTTATGTGTTATATAGTTCATAAATGTTAAATGAGCGATCATCTTAAAAATCATTATTTTAGATACAACATTAACACTTTGAGGTAACACACAAACAGTAGAGCGTCTGCTTTCTCCTGCAAGAACATGCATTTTACAAGTGATCCAATTAGTCGATTAACTGTCAAAATAATTAATAATTAGTCGACTATAAAAATAATCGTTTATGCCAGCCCTAGCTCGAATCGATAAATAATATACTCAATTTCTCAAGTACTTGGGGGGGTATGACAGAAAATGATTGAGAACCACTGAACTACACTATCAATAAATTTCAATTAGCTCACCGGTCCGAGCAAGACTTTCACTCTGTGCTTTACGGCGGCGGTCAGTTAGACGGAACTTGCCACTGCAAACAAGAACATGGTTCATGTCTGCGTGTTTCTAAATAGCACAAATAAAGTGACCAAACACACTAAGATCAGCTTCCACAGGCTCTCTTTGAGTCCTGCTCACACTACAACTGCCATTTGTTGTAAATTGGAAGCAGTTGAATTAAAAGCCTGTGAAAACATCTGCAGACAACAACAAAGCACCTCCTAAACGCTCCAAACTCTCAGGGGAATAGCGCTAGCAATTGATTACAAAACATTGGTAAAATAAAGGGGTTTTATGGCAGATAATGTCTTATTTAGTTAGAAGCTGCACTTTGGATGCCCCAAAAACTTACTACATATGGATATACGCTGATTCTGAATGAGTTTAAACATCTTTCGATCTACTTCAAGTCACACCAAAGTTGTCTGGGTAAGTAAATGAATGTAATGTGTGCTAGAAATAAAGACCAGGTTGCAAGAAAAAAAGTACTTCCCGTCAATTAAGAGTATTGGGGCCTATTTAAAAGATTAGAAATCTTCACTCTAGATAGAAAATATCTAGAGTGAAGAGAAATCTTACAAACTTACTGCTGTTTTAACTCTACCCTTTATTCATTTCTGATGTCATATGTTTTATGGTTTTGTTTTGCTGTTTTTACTTTTATGTAAAGCACCTCGAGTTACCCTGTTGTTGAAAGTGTGCTATAAAAATTAAAGTATCTTACAGCTCCAGTTACATTTAAATCAAATATGTCTACATCTAAATATCATTCTAAATCGTCTTAGTGTGCTAATCTCACTCTAAGAAAGGGAGCAGTAGAATAAAGTTTTCTTCCCTTTAGGTTCTGAACAACAAACCCGAGACGTTTCGTACCTTCTACTCTGGCTTCAAGGTATTTGTCCAGCTCCGCCTCACGTTTCACAGCTTCTGGAGATACCTTTGGGGCCCCGGGAAAGCAGATTAACACAACACTCATATTGTCCCGGCTTCCCTGTGGAAAAATGAAGCAGCAACGTGAATCGAAGACAAAACAAGCAGAGCGCCAACAAGTCTGTGCAGGTTTTGCCGACACGTCATACCTTGTACAAGCAAGTGTCGACGATTTCATTGCTGACTTTTTCGAGATCCTCTGTAACTTCCAGCCTCGACCTCACAAAGTCACAGAGCTCCTCGTTGGCCATGACATCCCAGATGCCATCGCAAGCGAGTATAATAAATTCATCTTCCGCCTCACTTCTCTCTATTGCGTACACCTCAGGCTCTGGCGACACGAGCTGCTCCGTCGGGCCTTTTCCGTGGACACACTTGTAGTCGAAGTCACCCAGGGCTCTAGAGACGGCGAGAGAGCCGTTGACTCGCTGAATCATGACCGAGCCGCCGGCATTCTGGATCCTTTCCTTCTCCAGGGGGTTGCTTGGTTTGTGATCCTGTGTAAAGAAGTGCACGGCTCCACCCCTGCTGAGGAGACCCCGCGAGTCCCCGCAGTTGATAAAGTAGATATGGCTTGGAGATATCATAACCCCTACTGCGGTGGAGCCGCTGCGGTCCACGCCGTGCTTCTTCTCAGAGATGGTTCGCATGTGTTCGTCGATCTGTAGGAATCCCGTGCGGATCCCGTTCTTCACGCTTTCCACGCTGGCGTCCTCCTGTATAGCACTCTGGAAGTCTGAGTTGCTGGTGATGTGTTCCAGGAGGTGCTCACAGCAGTACTTAGCTACCTGGGAGCCGGCGTGACCGTCATAAACGGCAAAGAACGACCAGGGGTCGAGACCGTGAGGCAGACCGATCACCGCTGTGTGTGCATCTTCCATCTCCACCCGCCAACCCTGCATGCTGCTCAGCCCATACCTCAGATAGTTACCCTCGCCGTGAGAGTTGTACTTTTCCATCTTTGGTTTGTCCAGAAACGCCCCCATTGTGTCCCTCTTACGACCTGGAAAACAAATTAAGAGAAACGTTGCCAAAATATTAGCAATTTTATCCTCAAACTGTGCCGGAAAAGCATCTCAACTGCTTTCTACATGTGTCCCGACTTTCAAACACCAGCAAAACAACCACAAACAAACATGTCGGCAGTGTAGAACATCCAGATTACGAGTCAAAACGACAAAAAGCTCGCAATCCATTTTGATCCTGTGGGTAATCCACACATAAAGACAAAACACAAGCAGGCAGAATAATGGCCCAATGATCTCCTATAGACCAGCTTTACCTAGGCGGCGTGGCATTCTCACAAACAATATGTCATGGTGTAATGCCGGGACAATGCAGCATGTTTGGTAGAACCAAAACTCACAGCTGAGAGACTCAAGTTTAATCGCTTCCAACACAAACCAGAGACTGACACGTAATTCTACAATTAAAACAATTCTTTATTTCATTTTTTTAAATAAAAAAAGCCCTCTTTAATGACATGGAAAATGTTGCCATCTTTATGAGTAAAAGGTGAAACTTTAAAGACTATGGCGTATTAAACACACCTGAGTATTCATATTTTCATTCTGTCATCAGAAGGGATGTTACAATCAGTGAATCTGCGGTTGTCATTTGTACTTTAATCACTTTATTAGAGCCATCACCTAAGAAGACATCTTTCTGTTTGGATTTAAGCATTGAGAATTTCCAAAGGCCACATATAATAAACATATGCAGTCTTGTTTTGTAATGTTTAGCTAGGGATGTGTTCTGACACGCATCAGGGTACAGGATACACGACGGACAACACAAAATATTACAATACAATGTATACGACTATATTTTGTGATCATTTTAAAACTGAATTTAACAGCAGAAAAACTGTCAGAGCTTTCTAAACACTCCAACCTGTTTCATACAAGACAGATCCAGTTTTATTACTAGATCTAGTTGATCCACTGGAACGAAGGTGGTGAAAATAGCCACCAACTAGCAGTTATACTTTTAATTTGACCACACAAAAAAAACTCATTACAGACTCCATTCAAATTCTATAAATTAAAATTAATACATTATACACATTGCTTTTAAATATCTATACAACATCTTGACAAAATATCAGTATATCAATATTTTCTTACAGCCCTACTCTTAGCACATATTCAAAAAAAATGACACATGGAAATTTCAACACTTAAAAAACAGGCAAAACATTCATCAAAACTCTGTCTTATACCGCTAAATGGAAATATTTTTAAATAGTTTTGATGAATAATATTTCTCTTGGTTGTGAGTCATTATTTTAATCAGGTTCTGATTCAAACTGAGTGGCATGAATGGCCTAAGAAATTCACACACTCAAAATTTGGCATCATTTAAAAGTTATCTCAGTGATTTTTTAAATTTTTTATTAGAAATAAACAGTTTCACCCGCTAATTTTTTTTTAGGAAACTGCCAATTCACAATAGCTGTAATCTTAAGGTGCTTTACAAAACAAACAGTTTCATTTCCAAAACTGTGTAAATAAATCAAGCAAATCATGAAGAGAAAATCAAATTACTGGTAAGTTACATAGGGTCTAAATCAGCCCTTTTTATAACAAAGTAATCAAATTCAGTTCATAATGCTAATTGGTAAAAAACAAAAGTTAAAGTCCTTGAGGTGTACAGACATACATTTAATTTAGATTTGCTGTCATTTTTATGTAATTATTTGTAGTTTCTGGTTGTGTTTAACTGTTTAATTTCTGTAACTGTGTTTGATGCTTGCTGCTGCCAGGTCTACCTTAAAACAAGGGATTTCTAACCTCAGCAGGATGTTCCTGGTAAAATAAATAAAAACTTAAGTTATCCATCTAGAGAAACCCAGCTGATTGAATCATTCTCATCTCTTGACAGAGCATGTTATGACAGCAGTTGATTGTTTTGACAAACAACTCTTGAAAGCTACAGCATACCTATTATTAGTTATGGTTCTTGGAAAGAAACTCAATCAGCTCTTCAAACTTTTTTAAAAAAACGACAATCTACATTAGTCAAGAAAAAAATAAAACAGCTGTCGTGTGTTAAGTAATGGATGAATTGAGTTAAAGCAAATTAACGTGACTCCAATCCATCTACGGCAGCAGATTAGGTTATTGTATGTTGAATTGAGAGCTATGTTCGGTCTAAAAATAGTAGACATGTGTGCACATATTTTTACTACTTATTAGGAACGCTGCCGGTGTTGATCACGTTAAATCTCACAGAGAAAATGTTCATGTTTAATATTAAATATCTTCATCAGGTCCACCACCAACCCTCTCTGATCGACTTAATTGAATACAGACATGGGTTCAACCCTGAGGCTAAGTTAGCTACCTGACTGGCCAGTTTGTTGGTAACAACCTTCTCCAATACAGTTCCGCTTGCGGTGGCATGGACTGGTTCCCATACTGGCCCAGTTCAGCCAGGATCAGTTAGGCCCGCTGGATGAAGCTCCAGCTCAGGATCGGATAAACAAACATCCCTGCCAGTGAGCGGCCCTTGACCCTTGTCCATCCAAACTAACTCTGACAGGCCTTCTCACCCCGCTGTGCAAACGCAACGTTAAAGCAGTCACAGTCGCCGAAGCTGGCCTCGCTAATCTAACGTCGATACGCTAATTTAGCATGAACTGCTAACTGCCTGGATATCCCCCTCCCAACAGCTGTCGGTCAAAGAGTAAAGATTTCACTTACCAAACAACCAAAATGTTGGATGACAGCAGCGCAATGTGGAAAAGGGACCGAGTGTCCGCAGTTACCACCAGAAGGTGTTCAACGCCGAAATGTTAGGGTTAGCGGTGGCTAAGCTAGCTAGCCTACAGCTAGCAGTGAACCGTCGTCACTCAACACTCAGTACATATAAACTCTGGAACTGTGCTCCCTCTTTCCGCGATCCCGTTTTGCATTACATTATCTCAGCTGGTGAGCAAAGGGATAAGCTCGGCTCTTGTGTTTCTGAGGGGGGAGAATAAGTGCGTGTGCCAAGCAAGGGAGGGAAGCTGAACCGTCTGCCCCAGCCTCTCCACTTGACAGCTTGACAGCTTGCTAGCTAGCGTTAGCTTGTCAGACGCCACAGGGAAAGGACCCGGATGTTCCAGACTGCGTCTATTCGAAAAACATGACATCACCATTCCTGCTCTGCTGCAACGCATGTGGATTGGAGAGCGTTACACAACATCTAAACCGCGATGTCACAATTTTATGTGTCTGTGGTGAAAATAATAATGTTAGCATTAAAATAGATTTGTACCAGCCTTTTAATTCTATTTATTACACACTCGTTTACCAGCAGATTTAACCCTGACAAGTAGTGACGTATGATTACATTGTTTTTCCATTTCTTTGGTATTTTTTCCTAATTGGAATTTTGCAATATGTTGAACAAAAGGTTATTTTATTGCTCTAAATAATTCGAAGGGAATTGAATCACAATTAAGTACACGTTTTGATTTTCCAGTTATTTCTCAAGACAAACCCCTGAAGAAATAAGGATTTTTACCCTTGATTTAAATAAATGTAGTGTTTCAGCAGTTTTGCAGTTTTCTGTCAGTTTCCTCCCGATTGGAGCAGAATACAAGCCTAATAAGGATGCAAGCAGCAGTGTTCTGGATCAGCTGCAGCTGCGTTTTTGAAATTTTAAGCAGAACAGCGACGGTATTGTTTCAGTAATCAATGCCACTACAGATAAGTGCATGGATGAGCTCCTCTAGATCTTGCTGATACATTGATCATTTAATCCTGGAAATGTTCTCCAGGGGATGAAAGGATGGAAGGACTTTGTAATTGTATTTATGTGTCTCTTAAGATCCAGGTCAGAGTCCATCACTACACCCAGATTTCGGGCCTGATCAGAACAGCAAAAGTTGTGTGTTGACTCTTGATTGTTCCAATAATTTCTTCAGTTTTTATTCTGTTCAGCTGAATAAAGTTATGGCAGATCCATTTGCATATCCATTCTGTGCATCCACTCAGCACTTGGATTCATTTATATTCTCTTGGTGACATTGTCTCATTTTTCAATCGAACGCAACTGGACTTGGTAATTCGTCTTGGAAGACATTTCACCCTTTTATCCAAGAGGCTTCATCGGTTCATGCTCGCCGCTGACCAGGCTGGGACTGGTCCAACTAACTGGTGTGGAGACTCAACTATTTAACCTCTTGGAGGGCTTTTACAAGACTGATTATGTCATTGGATCCTTTGTGCTCCATGTCTTAACGACGGTCGTTGGCGTGCCGCCTATTGGTGGAGGTTAGGTTTCGGCTTTATTAGTGCCCTATTGTGTTATAACGACAGTCGTTCGAGTCACAGTTGTTCTTATTAGAGGCTAAATTGTTGAGTCTCCTGGGTAGGGATGAAAGGGCAGCATTGTAAATTGGAGATAGATGATGTCTCAGGCCTCCTCCTCTGTTAAGCGATGGTTTCTCTACTTTTACATAGATGGCTTCTTTTACTCCCCTTTCAAACCATCTGTCCTCTCTGTCTAATATCTGGACATTGCTGTCCTCAAAGGAGTGGGCTCTCTCCTTGAGATGTAAATGAACAGCAGAATCAATGCCTAAAGAGTTTGCTCTCCTGTGTTGGGCCATGCGTTTGTACAGTTGTTATTTGGTTTCACCAATGTAGAGGTCCTTGCATTCTTCATTGCATTGGATTGCATACACCAGGTTGCTTTTTTGTGCGTGTGGTGTTCTGTCCTTGGGATGTACTAGTCTCCGTCTGTGTGTTTCAGAAATCTCAGACACATATGGAATGACTACATTGTTTCGTTTGTTTTCTTTTTCAACCACTTTGTTGGCTTTCTTTCTAGCTGCAGTTTTCACAAAAGTCCAGCTGGGGTAACCACAAGTTGTGAGGGTGTCTCTCACGTGCTTAAGTTCTTCCCCTTGGGCTTGTGAGCTGGTGGGTATGTTATCAGCTCTGTGTTGCAGGGTCCTGATAACACTTAGCTTGTGTTCCAGTGGGTGGTGTGAGTCAAAAAGTAGGTATTGGTCTGTGTGTGTGGGTTTTCTGTATACCTAAATGTAGAGCCTTCGGTCCTTTCTCCTCTGGACAACACAATCTAAAAAGGGCAAACTATTGTCTTTGACATCTTCTCTGGTGAATTTGATGTTTCTGTCCAATGAGTTTATGTGTTCAGTAAAGGCTTGCACCTCTTTGGTTTTGATTTTAACCCATGTGTCATCTACGTATCTGAACCAGTGGCTAGGTGTTATTCCTTCAAATGAGTTCAAAGCTCTGCACTCTACCTCCTCCATGTATAAATTTGCCACAATTGGAGAAACTGTTGAGCCCTTGGCACAGCCGTGTTTCTGTCTATAAAACTTTCCATTGAACTGGAAATATGTGGTGTTCAGGCACAATTCCAGAAGCAAACGTGTTCTGGTTTGAGCTTTGCTCTGTTTTGGAGGGAGTTATCCTGTGTAAGTCGTTCTCTTACTGTGGCCAAGGCCTCCATGGTAGGAATATAGGTGAACAGTGAAGTCATGTCATAGGAAACCATTGTCTCATCTGGATCCATTTTTAGGTTCCGGACTTTGTTCACCAAGTCTATGGAGTTTTGGATGTGGTGTGGGGTGTTGCCCACCAGTGGTGCCAGGATATTGGCCATGTGTTTGGCTATATTGTACGTGACAGAGTTTATGCTGCTGACAATGGGTCTGAGCGGGGCCCCTTCTTTATGGATCTTGGGGAGTCCATATAGCAGCATAAACTCTGTCACGTACAATATAGCCAAACACATAGCCATCTCTAATCTTTAGATTAAAAGGTTTGGGTTCAACTGGACAATTTTTCTAAGTGAAGTCTGGCTGCCTCAGTAAAAGTAAATTTTCCTCCCTATGTGCTGATAGAAAGAAAAAAAAACTCAGCTGTGATCACTTATGTAACCCCTGCTCTGTGAGACTTGGAGGTCCTGTCAAACAAAAGAGTTCATCTGAAACCTATCTGAACCATAATCTGACCCAAAACAAAATAAGGACATACTCTTGTTGAGGTCACAGAGTGTTCATGCACATGTTTATTGCAGTTTCTAATATTACCTCCGTCATTACAATTTGCATTTCCGATCAGGACTATCATAAAAAGAGCCTGCTTACTACTAGCAGTGAAATTATCTGATCTCAGGACAGTGAAAAAAGATTGTGGACATTAAAACATTTAATATTACGTTTTAAAACCACTGAAAAAGTTAGATGAACAAACAATAAAATTGAATCCAACACATTTTGATGCAGCTCCTGTCTGCTGAAGTGAGAGTAAGCACCTCAGGGCTGTCTGAGGGCTTCAGAAGCAAGATATCTTATGAGTCTGAAATGGAAATTAAATAGGTCCCAAAAGAACTTTGAATTCAGCTATTTACAGTGGGGAGAACAAGTATTTGATACACGGCTGAATGTTTTAGTTTTCCCACTTACAAAGCATGGAGAGGTCAGCAATTCGAATTGAAGGTACTCCTCAACTGTGAGGGATAGAATCTAAAACAAAAATGTAGAAAATCAAAGTGGATGATTTTTAAATAATTAACTTCCATTTCATTGAATGACATAAGTATTTGATACATCAGACAAACAGAACTCAATTCAATTCAATTCAATTCAGTTTATTTATATAGCGCCATTTCACAACAGATGTCATCTCAAGGCACTTTACAAAAAGAGTTATTACAATACAATGTTAAGTGTAGAAATTACAGAACCACAGAAGATTGCGTCGTGGAATTCTCAGCAATCCCTCATACTGAGCAAGCATGCAGCGACAGTGGGAAGGAAAAACTCCCTTTTAACAGGAAGAAACCTCCGGCAGAACCAGGCTCAGCACAAGCGGTTATCTGCCGCGACCGTCTGTGGCTTGGAGAATACATAACAGAGACACAGAAAGAGCAATAGAACTGATGCAGAAGTTTGTTGCAGGACGGGAGAATTTTCCGTCACTGCAATGCCATCTTAGTCAGGGTCGTCAAGCAGGGCTAATCCGGAGCACCTACTATAATAGAAAACAGGTTAGTGCTTGAATTGACAGACATATGCAGTTGGGGAGAAGTAGGAGAAAAGTAGAACAGACCCATGTCCTCCAACAGCCTAGCCTAAAGCAGCATAGCTACTAACATTAACCTGTCTCCTAGCTACTAGGAGACCTGGCTACCAACACTCTGTCTGAGTCCTCCTGACCCGTGGACGGTGTAGGGCCGGTAACGGCCCCCGTCATGCCGGGGTCTTCTCGGAGTCGGGTTGTTTGAGAATGCAGCTCAAAGTGGGTGGTAAAACTCAGTATTTGCTACAGAAACCTTTGTTTGCAATTACAGAGATCAGACCTTTTCTGTAGTTCTTCACCAGGTTTGCGCACACTGCAGCAGGGATTTTGGCCCACTCCTCCATGCAGATCTTCTCCAGAGCGTTCAGGTTTCGGGGCTGTCGCTGGGCAACAGATTTTCAGCTCTCTCCAAAGATTTTCTATGGGATTCAAGACTGGAGACTGGCTATGCCACTCCAGGAGCTTGACATTTTTCCTACAGAGCAACTCCTTAGTTTCCCTGGCTGTGTGTTTCTGGTCGTTATCATGCTTAAAGACCCAGCCACAAATCATCTTCACTGCTCTTACTGAGGGAAGGAGATTGTTGGCCAAGATCTCACGATACAATGCCCCATCCATCCTCCCCTCAATACGGTGGAGTCGTCCCATCCCCTTTGCAGAAAAGCCTCCCCAAATAACGTTTCCACCTTCATGCTTTATAGTTGGGATGGTGTTCTTGGGGTTGTACTCATCCTTCTTCTTTCTCCAAACACGGCGAGTGGAGTTTAGACCAAAAAGCTCATCAGACCACATGACCTTCTCCCATTCCTCCTCTGGATCATTCAGATGGTCATTGGCAAACTTCAGACGAGCCTTGACAAGCGCTGTCTTGAGCAGGGGGACCTTTCATGCACTGCAGGATTTTAATCCATGATGGCGGAGTGTGTTACTGATGGTTTTCTTTGAGACTGTGGTCCCAGCTCTATTCAGGTCATTGACCAGGTCCTGCTGTGTAGTTCTGGGCTCATCCCTTACTGTCTTCATGATCATTGATAACCCACAAGGAGAGATCTTGCATGGTGCTCCAGACCGAGGGAGAATGAACATCATCTTGAACTTGAACCATTTTCTAATTAATACACCAACAGTTGTTGCCTTCTCACCGAGCTGCTTGCCTATTGTCCTGCAGCCCATGTGAACCTGCAATAAAATCATGCAATATAATGGAAATTATTTATTGAAAAATCATCCACTGTGATTTTCTGCATTTTTGTTTGTACCTCACAGTTAAAGAGTACTTTTGATACAAATTACAGACCTCTACATGCTTTATGAGTGGGGAAAACTTCCAAAATCAACAGTGTATCAAAAACTTGTTCTTCCCACTGAAAATCACGAAGACTAGACTAGATTTTAACACAGAGAACACAAAAAATGACCAGGACTTCTGGGGTAATTTTCTTTGGACATAATGCGTTCCAGGAAAAGAACCACATGCTAACTGAAGCACATAGATGGAAGTGTCATATTCTTGGGATGCTTTACTAGCTGTAGGGAATAGTACGTGCATCATAATTGAATTGAGCATTAATTCTTCCTTGTGTCAGAGACTGTTCGAAGGAAATATGGGACCATCTAAAAAATGCATTATAGCTGGTGAACAACAAAACCCTGAAACATGTCAATGACCCACAAATATACTAAAAATTCCACCAAGGACTGTCTGATAATTAAGAAATAGAAAATCCTTGGCCCAGTTAGAGCCCAGATCTTGGTTGTATGAGATGCTGTGGCATGATGCTTGTACATGCCAGAAACCCCTCAAACATTTCACCGCTGAAAGTGCAATGTTGATTAAACTTTCTTCAGTCCAATCTTTATGGACTGAGATGATTACAAAAAGTATCTCATTAAACTTTTTTTTCCAGCCAAAGGGAGTAAAAGTAGCACTTATAAGGTATAGTGTGTATTTACCTTTGCTGATGTGTTTGATGTAATGTGTAAAACAACTTGTTTGTGATTTTGTGCACCTGGATATCAGTATGTGAATTTTCCTGGATAAAAAACTGAATATTTACACAAAAAAAAATCACAAGTCTGCATGCACAAAATCGATGTAGTTATGGCCATCGCCTCTTTAAACTCTTTAAGCAGAACAGAATAGAACAGTACATGCTGTACACATGATGTCTCCATTTGTTTTTTTTCTCCATCTTTTTTGAAGAAAACTCTGAGCTCAAAGTTCATGAACTGCTGGTTGATTTTCCGAGGAGGAAATGACATAAAAATGCAAATTTGTAGTTCTGTGAGATTGCAAGATTGTTTAAGACATAACTGGGCAGAATGTATATTCAGAGTGCCAGGGTACGGTTTGTCCCGAGTGAGACACCACCAGTAACAGGATATGTCCCAGTACATACACTTCAAATAGCAGGCTAGGCTGCCCTGATACACTTCATGTGTCTAAAATTAACTGGATTTTTTATTTTAAAGAAAGTTCTCACTGTACTGTATTTATGAATCCTACCACAGCTGTGTTTTAAAAATCCAAACATCCCTAAGCAGATCGGTCACTGTTTTTGGAAGAAACAATAATTCAGCATGACACATTATTTACTGGGAGTAGCAGAGTAATCAAAAACCACCAGACCCCATAGTTAGTACATGTGTTCAATTGTTGGGAGTTCAGTCAGTGAGCTCATTTGTTGTTTGGAAAATATGGAGTCAAACAGGTGTCCCTTAGTTAAGGAAGAATGTGTAAAATGTTATTCGTGCTGGTTTTAGTGAATTCTTCTCTGTAAAATGGATGATTCCAGTTATCAGACTTATCCTTTATCGTCCCAAACTGGGGAAATTCAAGCGTAACAGCAGCAAAGTGACAGATTCAAGTAAAGACAAAAATATGAAATGTGAAACAACGAAATAAAATACTGTACAGTGAGGGCAAAACTACAACATGGTTATTAAAAACAGCACAAACTGATCCAAGAAATGTGCAACTGAGCAGGATAATGTAAAAAAAAATTGTGCATGTGAATTTATGCTTAATAACAGTTGTTTGCATCTGTGCATGCTGGCTTGGTGTTGGTATTGGTGACACTGGGTGTAAGCTGTACGTCTTCACTTCCCCTGTGGTCTCCCACAAATGTGACCCCGGAGATGTTTAAGCTGTGAAAATGGGAGAAGATCCAAAGGGGTATGGAAATAGCTCAGTGGAGTTGTAAGTTAAACTCTTGTTAACTCGGAAATAGTAAAGCAATCAAAAAGACGCTGAGGAAACTTGTATGCTTTTGATACACAGACTTTTATGTTCTCTTGGTTTCACATCAAGACATTCAGGTATCACTCTAATTTCCTGATGGTATTCCGAAATAATTCTTATCTTGATTTACATTTAATTAAATGAATATGTCATGCAATGCATTCAATCACTACAAAAACCGCATCACAGTGAATTTATAAGGAAGAGGTTGCATAAGAAGTTTTACATTTCTCTTAATGTCATTCTGCATTGTCATCTTCAACTAAGGAAATTGTTCAAAATAATTTTTTTATTAAGTTGATCAATCATCAACAGTAATGCAAGAAAAATATTAGAAAAATGTTTTCATTTGAAATGCAGTAAAGATTGATAATATTTCATTTAAGATAATGTGATTATATTATAATTAGATAAACTGATTTGAAAGATCATTTCTCTTCTTACATATATTCATTAAAAAAAATGACACAAACCAATGTGAATGCAGAAAAAATGCTAAATAAAATAAAATAACCACAGCGTTGTTCATTCTCTTGAATGTCATATAAGGAGACGGTGGATAATTTCATATTTAAAGCCTCTAAAATAGTTCCAAGTTGTAAAAAGTTTTATTTTTCTTTCAATGAGACAGTAACAAAACAAAGGAGAAACATGAAGCAATAATTTACCCAGATGACATCCTTGTTATATGATTATTTACACATTTCAAAATGTTTTAAAATGTTAATGATATTTTCTTGTCGTATTTGCTTTCGATTCTGCTCCTTCCTTGTAAGGAATTATTTTTTATAAGAATAATAGTTAAGAACCATGACCAGTTTTTAATGGTAGCTTAGAGTAGGTCCTGGATTCATTTAAGGTGTGCTTCAGCATTGCCATAGATGCACATTCTGTGTATAAACAGTAAGAGGTAAAATATTAACAAATACACTGTCCCAAAATTAGAATTTTAGCCACTGATTTAATTAACCTTTAATATGGTCCAAATTTTACTGATTGCATATCTGGAGAAAAAGTTATGCATTGGTCCCTCAAAGCTGAATAATCAGGTTATTGATTCCTTAAAATGTATAGGCCTACATGAATGTAAGTATTGATTTTTGTTTGTTTTGTTTAAATCCTGGCTAAATGAAGGGAAATCCTGGTAGAAAACCTGGTAGAGGCAACAAAAAAAAGAGAGTCAAGCAGAAGATCAACTTCAAGTGGAACAAGCTGAAACATACAACCAGGACTACAGAAGAAAGGTTCTGATCTAAGGATATTTATCTATTAGAATGACTGACACCCTGGGCCCCCACAGTCCTTCACAGTTTGGATGTTTGTCTCTGCTCCAGCGCACCTGACTCCCCAGCATGCCTTGAAGTCTCGGGTGTAAGGTAGGATGCACGGACCAATGGCCTAGTCAAAGCCCTGACCTAAATCCAAGAGAGAATTTTTGGTAAATCCCACAAATGGGATGTTCACAGATGTTCTCGGTCAAATCGGACGTAGTGGAGTTATTTGGCAGAAAAAACCGGTAGCTTAATTGGCTTTAATTTTTCGTAAAAGCAAAGCTATAGTTTTACAACATTTTGGCTCAGGTGGGCTGAATAAAAAGACATTCCACACTTTTCACATTTTGAGCCACTTTATTTTGGTCGCTCACATAAAATATGAGGGGGGGGGGGGGGGGAGGTTGATAGAGACAGACCTTCATTTTGAAAATCTTAAAAGTAGAGGAAGTGACATCGTTAGCCCTTAGCTGGGACGCTTCCTCTCCGCAGTAATTTGTTTGTCTCCGTGTTAAACTCCTGCTCTACTAACAAATGGATTGGTGCATTTGCTCCCTCCTGTGGGGTTTTGCTCTGCTGTGTGTGCTCGTCCATGTGGTGTGTTTTATCTTCGGGGACGCAGACTTTACTCTCCTGCGGGCCACTCTGACAGGACACAGGCCAGGTGAGGACGCAGGGGCCAAACATTAATGAAGGCTTGGTTGTTTTGCAATCTGCAGGCAATCTTTGCGTGATCCACGTGAGCATGATCTATTAACAGAGTGATACAGTAAGGCAAAGCAAGGCAACTTTTTTTGTAAAGAATACTCGCAAAGTTAATTTTTTACATTATGATGATGAAATACATAGAAAATAAAAACTATTAGGAATAAGACAAAAAATAAAAACAAACACTGGGAGCATACGACGGAGGATTAGGGCCATTGTAAACAAAATAAAAATATTTCTGGTGTAAATTTCCATCCGAAAAACCTCAGAAATTCTGAGATTAAATAAGTCACATATTTTCCTGAAAAAACTCTGAAATTCTCTGTTGTCAAAAAGTAGTAAAATTACGACAAAAAAAACGTATTTGTACTTATTTCCAGGAAAAAAAACTTGGAAATCTTCTGTCACAAAAGTAGTAAAATTACTAGTTAAAAGACAGACTTTTTGAGAGTAATTTGAACTATTTTCTAAGGAAAGAAAGCGTAATTCTCTGATGTAGAAAATTTACGAGAAAAAAAAATTTAATTTTTATGATCAAAGGCATACATTTCTTATACAATTTTCTGACTTTAAGGTAAGAAATATCTTAGTTTAGATATCGAAAATGTATGCCCTTAATCATAGAAATTTCTTAGTCTTTTCTTTTCAGAGAACTACACTTTTTTCCCCCCTAGTAAATATATGAAATTAAACTCAAAATGTCTGTCTTTTAACAGGTATTCTTAGAACTTTTTTGAAGAATTTCTGAGTTTGTTTTGTGGAAAATATGTGCAATTAATTTCAGATATTCTGAATTTTTACTCGTAATTTTGCTACTTTTTTGACATCAGAGAATTATCGATTTTTTTTCTGGAAAATATGAGACTTTAATCTAAGAATTTCAGAGGTTTCTTTTAGCGGAAATTTACTACAAAATATTTTTATTTTGTTTACAATGGCCCTAATACTCCCTTGTAGAGCATTGGGGCCATTGAAGATAAAACAAAGAGAATAGAGAAATAAATTTCAGTTAAAAATGTGACAAATTCTAAAAAAGAAATAAAATAATATTTTAAAAGGATAAAAAACAGGGACATTTTCTGATCATCACTAAAATCATAAGTTTGCAAGAGAAAACGACAAAATTTCTCTGATTGAACATTTATAGATAACTTTTTTGCGTCCAAGGACAGAATTAATGCACGGAAACCCAAGCAATTTTTCCTACAGATGAAACCCAAAGCGAGGGTTATAAAAACACCGGTGCCCAAAGATTAAATCCTGAGGAACTCCAAGAGTTACTATAATACGGAAATTTCCTTGAGATAACCATGACCTGGATGAATGAGAATATACACAGACCTATAATACGGAAAGCAATCAAACACTGCTTTTTTTCGCCAGTCAAATGTATATAATTTAAGTTTTGTTCTGTTGACTGTAACCAAAAATAAACTATTCATTCATAAGGGAGGACAACACATCATTGCCATGAAGGAACTGAGCTCTGTATGAGAAACCTGTCAATAATGGGCTCTGAATCAAAGCTGATATAATTTAGAAAGGCAATATCTTTGTAAATGTGAAAGTAACAGCACAGGTTGCTGTACTTTTTCTAAGGTTTTGATATTTAAAAAAAACACAGAAATTCAATCAATAGTTTAAATTAAACTTCATAAATTTAAATGTTATATTTTTCAAGCTAAAGTTCTCTCCTCCCTACCGGTTGAAAGCGGAATTACAACTGTCATTAAAATCTGCTTCAGCCTGCTGTTGTAGCTCACAACGGCTTTACACATAACGATATAGTTAGACGAGGTGATGTATTTTTCATGAATTTATGCTTTTTGGCAGTTCAGAAACTGTAAAAATGGCCGTTGCTCCACCTATCACCTTTACCGCTCAAGTTTCCGGCTCAAGAACCACTGAAACCATTTTGAAAGCAGGCGCTTAAACTGTTAAAGCTCTTTAGAGTTGCTTTAAGATAATAGTGAACACTTATAGAAGGTGTTTTGTTTCACCCAGAAGCCAAGCTGAAAGGGTTGGTGGTCTGGGTTACTGGAGCCTCCAGTGGGATTGGAGAAGAACTGGCCTATCAACTGGCGAAGTGTGGGTCTCGCCTCGTCCTATCCGCTCGCCGTGAAGAAGAACTAAACCGTGTTAAACGCCAATGTCTGGGTGAGTTATTTGGTTTTCAAAGAATGCTCTTAGACATTAAACACTCTATCTTAAAACTGAAATAACACGAGTTTGTGTTTTTGCCTCCAGAAAACTCCAACCTCAAAGATGAGGACATTCTTGTTCTTCCTCTCGATCTGTTGGACAGGAAGTCACATGAGGAAAAAACAAAAGCCGTAATTGGATACTTTGGACATGTAAGACTTGTAACTTCTTTTGCACCTAATGGAGCAAAGTGTTTTAGTCCATGTTCACCTTATTTAACCAAGAAATGCTTATTAAGAGGGCTAAGGCAGCAGCGGAGAAACAATTTTAGACAAAAAGCATAAAATAAAATAAAAGCAAGTGTCCAAAGATACTGGCTCCTGGAGACATAATGCGTTCTGCAGGTCCGTTTGGAGCAACATTTTAAATAGACCTCTTCCCAAACTTAGTCTGGACCATTAAAAGATTGCTTTATACCTGAGGATGTAGTCTTGTACTGGTCTTTTAGTAGACACACACACGTCACTACGATTCAGTACAAATATAAAGGCTGTAGAAACAAGTCTTTATTCTGCCTCTTAAGTGAAACAGGACCAATTTTAGAAATTAAAAGCCAGAGTTTTGATTTTGGGATTCTTCAGCAGATGCTGGTTGAAAATAATAAAATAATATCAAATCTGTACTTTGCAGCGAAGGTCGAGCCCTGACCCTAGCAGGAAGAGGTCTGCAAGTTATTCGTCTGAAAAAATGACATTAGTTTGGATTTTTCTTGCTTTAAAACACCCTTTTTAACTATAGAGTATTTATTTATTGGAAACTTAATGCCACTTCTTGAATGGTGTGGAAAAATAATTGACTGTACCATCAGCACTGAAGTGAACATTAGAACTGGGAGCATTTGGAGCAAGATTGTTAATGTTTTTGATAAAAAAGCAGCGGCCCGCGGGGTAAACCTGGACTCCAATCAAAAATGAAACAATCTCTCTGAACACATGGAGCTCTGGTGGAAGGATGATTTTACATTTTACATGTCGCTATAAAACAGTTCATGTGCAGCATTTCCAACGTGTTTGTCATTTCATCACATTTCATCCCTAGATTGACGTCCTAATTAACAACGGGGGCCGAAGCCAGCGCTCGCTGTGCTTGGAGACCCGTGTTGAGGTGTACCAAGCCCTGATGGAGCTCAACTTCCTTGGTACGGTTTCTCTAACCAAGCAGGTGCTGCCTCATTTGACGCAGCGGGGCAAAGGGAGTGTGGTGACTGTCAGCAGCATAGTCGGCCTGGCTGGGGCACCCCTGTCAACAGGATACTCTGCGAGCAAGCACGCACTGCAGGTGAATAGATTTTAGTCCTATGTCAAAAATGTTTTTAAAACTCTGTATGTAAATGATTACAGTGTAATTAATCTGATTTGTGGATTATTCTCCGTAGGGTTTCTTTAATTCTCTTCGAACTGAGCTGACAGACTTCCCAAATATCCTCATCAGCATGGTGTGTCCAGGTCCGGTGCAGTCTGAGATCGTCAGCAATGCCTTTGCTGAAGAACTGAACAGGGTAGGACATTTTATTTGCTCTCGTATGCCGCTACTGGCTTGGCTATTTCTGTTCTCAGTCACAGTTTTCTTCCGAAGCCTGTTACTACAGTCGGCAGCCAGGAACACAAGATGCCGACAAGTCGGTGTGTGCGTTTAATGCTGGTGGGGATCGCAAACGGCGTGAAGGAAATGTGGATCGCCCAACAGCCCTTCCTGCTGTTTTACTACGCCTGGCAGTACACGCCCACAGTGGCCTGGGCCATGACCAACATGTTGGGCAGAAAACGGGTGCAGAACTTCAAGGCCGGCCTGGTACGTTTGTGTGGTAAGTTAATGAAGGCAAAGTGCAGTACCCTGCAAAGTACTTGCACAGTTTTACACAATCATGTAACTGGTTTAAAAATATTTTACCAAAAAAAAAATCAGTTGTATGCATGTGTATTCAGCCCCTTGGATCAGTACCTTCTGGAATGACCCTAATATGGAGGACAGGCTCTGCCAGTAAAACTTTATTTATTTCCACATGTATTTATATCCACATTACTTCATGTAATTATTTCTACTTTTTTAATTTTGTCTATATTTATATACACATTTCTTAATTTTTTATTCCCACATGTATTTCCAATGTATTTACTTATTTCCACTTTTTTATTTTTTTTCTACATTTATTTATTTATGGTCCTCCATAACTTTATGCTGGAGTCACTGCCACAAGTCTTTTGGGCTTTGTTGCCACCAGATTTATACGTGTAGAGACTGAAAGGCTTGCCCATTCTTCTTTGCAAAATTGTTCTAGCGTAAACACTTCCTTGCTATTCCTTTTGTTTTTAAAGATTTTGTGGCCTTTATTAACAGCGGACAGTACAGAAATGGGGAGAGACATTTGTCAAATGTCCTGTTGGGGGGTTCGAACACAAAATTAATTTTTAAAAAAAAATATAAAATACAATAAGGACCAGACATGTAGACACCATTAGACGCTCATTTATACAGTTTATTAGCAAAAAAAAGTTGATTTGGGGAAGAGTTGCTCTTTAATGGAAGAAATCGGATACAATAAGCTTGTGCTTCTTTCGATTTGGTTTGAGACACGTTGGGAAGTATTCGAACATTAATCTAACAGATTCCCCTTTTCCAAATATTAGGGTTTTTGCGCCCCGGTAAAGCATCTCCACGTCATGATTCAGCCACCACCATGTTTGAAGAGGGATATTTTATGCTGTGCACAGATTTGCATGTAGCATGAGAAGTAAACCGTTGCTCCGATCTCTTACTAGGGACTGTAGCTATTATTGTCATGGTTAGAAAATATGGTTTAATTTCGATTCAATATATTTGATAGAAAAGATGAATTTAGTGGTGATTCCAGGTATAATTTGTAAATATTCTGAGAATGTCACAGACTGTGTGCCCAGCCGTCTCCTAATAGCTGCAGGGCCTCAGCTGTTACTGATCTTACTTTAGTCTTAATAAAGCTGCAGCTTTTCTGGGCTGAATGACGTAACCAGTGTGTTGTGGTGTCTGGACACCCAGGGCTTAGGGCCATGGAGAAAGGTCATGCTCCAACCAGTTTTAGAAGAATTTGGGGGGTAGGAATCTTTTCCAATCAAGGAATATTTTTCAACGTTGAAGTCTGCGTCGTTAAAGCGATGTCGGGGTCAATCTTGTGGCCACCGAACAATTACTGGAAATGTAAAAATCCCTCGTTCAGTTTTCATCCCTGGATGAGAATCTTCTGATTTTGTTTACCGTTGTGCCAAATCGGAGCTGACAGACGGCCGTTTCTGTTGCAGGACGCAGACTCTGCATACTTCACTAAACCAAAGACCTCCTGAAAGACGCATCCTGAAGGGGAAGGACTTCGCTACGTTCCTGATGCCGCCTGTTTTCTACCAGAAAAGATTTAAGGATGAAGGATAGCTCTTCTGAAAGCTCAACGCTCCTTCCATCTCAGATGTAATTTATGGTTCTGATGATATTTTCTAACCTTGCCTGAAGACTCTATGCGGGGCTGATGATGCACTTGTACTGACCTTTCCAACGCATAAAGAAATGTGGGGGGGATTGGCAACATTTTATTTCAAGTATGTACATTTACACATAGAAAAATCAATATGTACACATTCCTTTGAACTCCTGTAAACAACTGAGTTGTAAACAAAAATGACAGCACTGACAAACAGAGCAACATATTTCCAAGGCACATCCTTGAAATCCTGAACAGAACATTCAAATTATCGTCCCTTTTTTCTGGGTGATACGGAGATGAAAGCAGAAAAATGTGAAAAACTTAAAAAGTAGAATAAAACCAGATGTTTTTCCTAAAATGGAAGTGGTTTTTCTTTTAAATTCAAATATTGATCAAAGCATGTGCTTACTTCCAACCAAATGATTGCATCAAATCTTCGGCTCTTCAGGATTTTCAGCTTGAAACGTTAAAGATGATGAACGCACGTCGTTCTGAAGGGGAAATGGGTCGAGCACTGAGATTTCCAGTTCGAACAGAAAACCCACATTAGAAACTTCGACCCAAGAACAAACTGAGGTTTTCTTTTCATTAGCCGTAACTTCCATCTGCAACTTAAATGAAAAGGGGCAGCAGGGACCCCAGGTCAGAGGCAAGGGAAGTGAAGGGGGGCCGAGGAGTAAATGGGGTATCCCAGAGGAGGGTCGGCTGCCTGAACAGTCAGATTTCGGAGCATGAAAGGGTGCGCCTGGATGCTGTACCGCTCCTCGTCGTCGTTGGTGGCGTACAGGAGTTCCCAGGAGAGGTTCGCCCACTGGCCCCGGACGCCCTCTCCGTTTAGACGGCCTACTTGCACCAACTGCTCCTGTAGGGACAGGACCCGCCCAGTGTAGGTACCCTGAGGACAAGAGAAAGTTCCTTTGAAAGCTGAACCAGAGTAAGGCTAAAATCACAATAAGACTGTTATTCTCCTGAACAAATGAGAAGGTATGAGTAGCACAGATGCAGCTCGATAAAATCGAATATCAGAAAATTCGTCCATTTCAGTCATTCAATTCAAAGACCATCTGAAAAGAAGACCTTTAGAACAGGTGAACTGGTTCTAACGTCTCTGGTAGAGGAGTGGCTCTTGAACTTCGCTGCACAATCCTCCTAAAGGATGCAGTTACTTCTCCAGCCTGTGCAATTTTTTCCTTTCACTCAACTTTCTATTAACATTCTTAAACAGCTCTCTGGAGAGCCAGAATCTTTACCAATGAGCTTTAGTGGTTCACTGTTATTGTGGACGTCAGTGACTGTCTGCTGGATAAAGCCTAATTTATACTTCTATGTGGGAACGGACGGACGGACGGAACAGCATTATCAATCAACGCGAGGATGGCATAGGGTAGAGCCCAATTTTCTAACCATCCGTCAAACGAAACGGAGAGCGCACGCTTGTGATTGGTCAGCTTAACAACAGCCACAGATCATTTCACCAGAGCGATGCTCTATAGTCAATGTAATCAGTAGTGGATGCATCTTTTGGGGACAAGATGCTTTTATATTGAAAGACCCGTTTATTTAATATGGTCTTTTGGAGGTTTTGAAAACCAGGAGGTTTAGAGAACAAAAATAAGAGACTGCTGTATTTGTTTGTGTTTTTTGAGTATTCTAGGAGCTGCACTTTGTCAGCCATTGCTACTTAAATGGATATGGGTTTACAAGTAGAAGAAAATAAACTCTAGTTAACCAGAAACCGCATTGATTACCAGAAAAAAAATCAGTACCCCCTGCTGTCCTGGTGGGAAATCGCTTTGTAACAGACATCTGGGCGCAAACTTGCTGATGGAGAAGAAGAAACTAGGCTTAAGGGTCAAGTCAGCAGTCTTTCCAACACTTTAATGGGCCATAGTGAAGCATTTTTGTATCAAAAAAGCTTTAAACTGTTCCTATAATAAGAATTAAGCTTTTTAATAGCTGAAAGTAGGACCCGGCGGTACAGAAATGAATTACTTTTACCAACGTTATTGTTCTAGTGCCGGTAAATTTGGTGTTAAAAAAAAAAATTACATTGTTTTAGTTTAGCGGTGCTCATGCCCCTTTCAGAAATGCTGCCTTGAGTCATGTGACATCCAGAAGTGAGAAAATTATTTTCAGTCTAAAATAAACGACTGCATACGAAAAATCACAGATTTCACTCAGTCCCTGTCACTTCCTCACCTGGTCTGTGTGGTTACTTCTAAACTGGTCTCTTTAGAAATACAGAAAGCCATCCAATAGCAAGAACCTATCACAGTTTGAAGCACATTATGTAAATTAGGCCACTACTGGAAATTGAAGACAGGAAGAGGGGGGGGGGGGGTGTTATCGTCCACTTACCGTCATCGAGGGGAAGTGCTCAATACACGAACATATATTGTTTTTAGGTCATATTGCCCAGCTCTAACTATAAGGCATGTGTGTGTAATTAATCTAAATAACTCCTATAACTTAGCGAGATGCACCTGTGTGTGTTTATTAATGTCTCGGCTATATCAGATTGTTCAGCTACCATGGTGAGGTCGTGACCCAGAGAGAACAGGTAGGGCTTCTCCTGAAGGACACTGTCATGCCAGCCTTTTTCCGTCACCAGGCCGATGTACCAGTCCCTTTCATATTCCTCCAAAGTGCTGAAGAACTCCTCGGGGGACTCCATCGGTCCCAGGCTCGCCTGATCAAACAGCAGCTTGAAACTAAACCTGTGAGGGGAAATAAAAACAGATCTCTCAGAGGATGTGGTCCGGTTAAAATGAGTTAAAACCAGGAGATGCGGACAGCGTTTCTACCTGAAAGCCTGAAGTGTGAGCTGGTAAAGCTCTTTGCTTGAAGACAGCCAGTCCAGTCCCTCTGTAAACGGCACGTCGCCACAGTACAGCCTGTAGATGTAACTCGGGCTGGTGAAAGCAGACTCGGCCCCCACAGAGATGAGGCAGGAAAGAGCCACCTTCACATGTAGCTCCGTTAAGACCTCATCCTCCTTCAGAGCTTTGGTCGTGTCCTCCGAGGTCTCCCCCTGCACCGCCAGCCCAAAGCGGCCCAGGCTGAACCGGAACCAATCCTCTGGGAACAAAGGCCTGAGCGACAGCAGGCGAGACGGCAGCAGCGGTGCCGTCCTCCACCCTGGAGGCAGGTTGAAGACCTCCGACTGGGGACAGCTGAAGTTCAGATGAGGACTTTCTCTGAGGACCTCTGGGTTTCCGCCTTTGTCCACAGCTGGCATCCCTATGCCGAGTCCCAGAGGCTGCAGTGGCTGCAGCGCAGAGAGCGCCATGTTTTCAAAAAGACTGTCCATCTCCACCGAACCCGGCAGGGAGGCCCCGATCTGCAGCTCCGAGTGTCCGGGTTGGGCCTCTGCAGTGACCAACGCCACGGTCCGCCTGGCTGGTTGAGGTCCGAAGAGGTCGTCCTCGTCTGACCAGTCTCCAAAAGACGTCAAACTAGAACTGTCCTGTCTGAACCTGAGAGAAGACAAGTTGGACTCCACCACAACAGCCTCGGACGGCAGGTTACAAGTAGTCTGGGCCAACTGGGACGACTGGGACTTCATGCCTCCGATGGCTGACCCAACCTCACTGCTCCACAGCAAGCCTTTATGCCTCTGCACACAATAGCGCAGGAGCAACCAGATCAGTACTTTCATGAAGTCCTCTTGAAGTTTTCTCAGGTTGTCGTGGGAGTCGATGATGCCGGAGAGCACGTTTCTGGCATCGGAGTAGACTCGCACTGCGAGAGCAGCGCAGGGAGTGAGGACGTTGCCCCAGTGCAGGTTAAAGCCCTGGGTGAAGCCAAGCCGCTCAGGGCGCTCGAACGCCGCCTCGAATACCTCGTCCACCCTGCGGGCCTCCACTGTGTGGCAGGATGTCTCCTGCAGCTCCAAACCCTGCAACAAAACAACTCCTTACAAGGTGTTCCCTTCCATTTAAACTCTATTCAACATAGTAGTGGGCAATATAAAAGGTATAAGGAAGAAACAATATACTTTTATTTTAACACATGATGTCATCAAGCTGTGCTTACATAGCTTACAAAAGGTACCCGAGGAGGATAAATACTGATGTCAGCATTTCTCTTTACTCTCAATATTGCAAGTTCCCAATTTGTTGTTTTCCAATTAACGGAAAGGAAAGGTGTTGAACTTGAAGCAGTTTTAATTCAAATATGTGCAGGTTTCTTGTTGCGCGATATTTAACCGACAGACGAGTCTAACATTGAATTATGTGGACACTAGAGCAGAGGACATGTTGGAGAGGAGACCAAATACAGGGGAACAGGGAAATTAAAAGCTAGAACGTCTTGGGCCTAGTGAAAGCCCAGATATTCATCTCTTTCAGAAGCTGCAGGGTGTCTTGCTATACAGGTAACAAACATAGTGCTGTGATAAAAAAAAATCTATTTTATTTTAATTAAATCAATTCGGAACTCTAAAAATCTTTTTTTACTTTTTACAGCTAAAATTGGAAGGAAACGTCCAGACTGCTATTTTAAAACTTAGGTCTGAAAGGGTTAATAGGGTTCCCCCGGTGAACCGTTACTCACCCAATGTTACGTCATTGAATTACAGGCATATAATTAAGATAACAGGTAAAAAAAAAAACATGTTTTAATAACATTGACATTTCGGTATTCAATTGGAACAGACTGGATCGGATGATCCATCAACACGTTTGGTTATCAGCTTAAACAAGGGAAACTTTGCTCAGATAAATGCTAGACACTGAAACAAGAAGCGACTCACAGAAATGTTCTCCTTTTTCATTTAGGAGAATATACATTTTTGCTGATTTTTCTGTTAATGAGTTACGTTTTGGTATTTACCTATAATCACTTTTTTTTCCGGAAATAAAAAAGAACAGGAAGGATGTTTTTCAAGTTTCTCTCCCTCAGCACACCCGATTTCAGCTGATGACTAATTAACAGGCTTTTGCTGAACTACAATCATCTGAATCAGGCGTGTTAAAGCAGGGAAACGACTAAAACATGCAGGGCGGTGGGCCTTGATGACCAGAGTTGGGAAACACCAGGCTGCATAGCTAG
The DNA here is from genome assembly GCA_028564705.1 of Apricaphanius iberus. Lineage (NCBI taxonomy): Eukaryota > Metazoa > Chordata > Actinopteri > Cyprinodontiformes > Aphaniidae > Apricaphanius > Apricaphanius iberus. The sequence goes on along the minus strand of JAPXFQ010000831.1, from coordinate 197,427 downwards.
ATCAATAGGGACAGTTTTGATTTTGGTTCAGTGCAAGTTGTAATAAAATGGAGTCAAATTCAGCTCATACTGCAGAACGTGTGAAGTTTTTATCCATGGATTGCTGATTGCTCTGAGTTATTGACTGAAGCCCTTCCTCCATCAGGCCGAACAACTGGAAACCGTGAAAAGGATCCGTTCTAAGAGCACCTGCAATGACCCTTAAAAGCAGAAAAAGGGAAGGTACCTTAATATTGACAGTGCAGTAGCCGTATCCTCTCTCCAGGATCATTATCCAAACCATGCGGTCCTGGAAACGTCCCAGAAAATGAGAGCCCGGGGCGACAGAACCTACAAACGGGAGAGTCGTCAGTGCATTGAAAAATAACTAACAAATGCATCTGTTTTATTTTTCTTCGGCTGCCCCTCTGGGGATCACATTAAGAAGTACGCTGTGACATCAGTAAACACAGGTCATGATCGCAGTTTAATTGGCTGGTTTCACGGAGATCGAAACATCAGAACTACTCCGGTCTCTTAGCGTGCCATCCGTCTCTGTTATAGCATTTCTGCAGACAGACATTTATTTCACCTCAGACCCACAGCAGTGCATCAAGGTTAAGGAAGCTTTCGTTTTACTAGTGCCTGCGTGGCTCAGGGATAATGTTCCATCCCATAATGACATCTCAGAATAGTTCCAGCCACTGCATCGTGATGGAAAGCGACAGTCTGAGCAGATTTCCTCTTCCTGCTCACTGCTCCATAGCCCCCAGTGTGAGCAATCCAAATGAACAGTACAAACCGCCATCATTTGACTGAGCAACCTAACAAGTCGCCGCTCTAAATAATGCATCACCGCCGCAGCTTTAAAGCTCAAGCTAAGCAGCAAGGCGACACTTCTGATCAGCTCTGAATGACCACTGCCGAAGGATCAGCTTTCTGTCTGTGTACGTGCGTACTCCGCGTATTGCAGAGTATATCCCAGCAGCGGTGTAGCTCAGCCTCAGAGTATTACGTGGTTAATGTTGCAGAAACATTCGGATGTAATGAATACAGATCAGAGCGTTTTTTTCGGGTCACTTCACAGGAATCTCAATGCGATGATGTAAGCCCGTATTACCGCCAGTGCTTCAAAAAGGGGGCTGCTCACAACGCAGTTTCTTTTGCTATTTAACCATGTGAGGGGATGCTTCAATGCATCCTCCTCTGCATACAATCCCCACTTAACCCACAGGAGTGCTAGGTCACATAAAACTATCTAATAAATCATTTCCTGAGCTCTAGTAGAGCTGCTGTTTGTGCTGCACTGGTCGGTAAACGACAGAATGCATTTATGCTGGTGCTATCCGTTTTTTCTTTCTTTGTAAATAAATAATAAACACTAAAATAATGCATCCTACATCTGAATGAATTAAATATTCTCATAAAATATTTTGTTTGCATAGTTGAACGTACAGACAACAAAAGTCACATAAAAATGATCAATGGAAGTCAAATTAATCAAACCATGAAGGTCTGGCTTTAGAGTCTCACTGGAAGTTAAAGTGGAAAAAGACATTAAAGGCTAATCCAACTTTAACGTAATGTCCTTAAAACAAGTAAAAAAAAAATCAGGTTGAGGAGCGTGTGTAGCCAAACAAGTGCCTATTTGATAGGAATGTAATAAAATATTTTATATTTTATTTTGTTTTTATCAATGTTCAAAAGCAAAGTATTTTCTTTTAAGAATCTTAATTGAACAATTAATAATGGCAGTAATTTTGTCATAAAATTAAAAGTATGACTGGTAGTTGGTGGCCGTTTTCCCCTTTTTTCCAGTGGATCGACTAGATCCAATAATAAAACTGGATGTGTTACGTATGAAACAGGTAGGAGTGTTTAGAAAGCAGTGAAAGATTTTCCAGTTAAATACAGTTTTAAAATCACAATATATGGTCTTACTCATAGTATTGTGATATATTGCAATACATCGTGCTGTCCCCTTTGTATTTGGATATGTATAACACCTAATAATTGCCAATACACAACCCTAGTGTATAACCTCCTATAACATCTGGAAATTCTCCTGATGAGGTGGTAGATGGTCTCCTCAAGGATTTCTTCCCAGACCAGGACTAAGGCATCCACCAACACCTGGACGGTCTGGTGCAATGTGGCGTTGGTAGATGGAGCGAGAAATGATCTACCAGATGTGCTCAATTGGATTCAGGTCTGAGGAATGGGCGGACCAGTCCATAGCATCAATGCCTTCCTCTTGGAGGAACTGCTGACACACTCAGGGCCAACCGCACCAGTTTATGGTCTCAGGGGTCTGAGAATCTCATCTCGGTACCTAATGGCAGTCAGGCTACCCCCACATGGAGGGCTGTATAGCCCCCCCATACAATTACTGACCTCCTTCCAAACTGGTCACGGTGGAGGATGTTGCAGGCAGCATAATGTTCTCCACAGCATCTCAAGAACCTGCTTTTATCTGTGAAGAGCACAGGGCTCCAGTGGTGAATTTGCCAATCTTGGTGTTCTCTGGCAAATACCAAACCTGCATGTGGACGTTGGGCCTCATACCACCCTCATGGAGTCCGTTTCTGACCGTTTAAACAGAAACATGCACATTTATGGCCTCCTATAGGTGATTTTTTGCTGGGCCCTGGCAGTGCTCCTCCTGTTCCTCCTTGCACAAAGGCGTAGGTTACAGTCCTGCTGCTGGTTGTTGCCCCCCTATGGCCTCCTCCATGTCTCCTAATGTGCTGGCTTGTCTCCTGGTAGCGCAGAACCACTCATTTATTAGGGGTGTCTTGCTAATTATCTATAATTTCTACCTACTGTCTATTCAATTTGCACGGCAGCATGTGAGATTGATTGTCAGAGTTGCTTCCCAAATGGACAGTTTGATTCTTACAGAAATGTGACTGACTTGGACTTACATTGTTTTGAGCAGTGTGCATTAATTTGATAGACAGAAAAGAAAGCATGCACGACACACTAACCAAGTGAACCTCTAGCAAAGGCCGTCCTCAAGGTAGAGGCCAAACTTCCACTCATCTGCTGGTAGAAGACGGAGTCTGGGCAGGGACAGGCCGTGCCCACCGGGCCTGGCCAACTGCGTTGGGGTCTGGGAAATCCCACCAGGAAGATGGGCAGGGTGAAAAGGGGCAGCAGCGGGGCGGATAGCAGGGCGGAGAGCATCACCACCGCCAGCACCAGTGGCCACAGGGACGCGTTGAGGGCCAGGAGAGTTCCAGCCGACTGACGACGCTGCTTCTTCTCCGTCCAGGACGTCACCAGGACAGTGAGGGTGAACTTTAGTTTGGCCAGGAACTGACTCGCTCTGTCCATCAAGAGACCCACCTGGATTAGAAACGTTTCACAATCAGATTTTTAACATACGCATTTAAAAAATGAAATAATCTCTGACAGCCTGCAAAATGATCAGTTATGGGGGCGAACGCCCAGAAGTAGACATTTTGTTAACATTCCTGGTAAAGATGTGTCAAAACCAATGGCCGCTGGCTGCTCCGCTTTGTGACCGCATACCATGGAGGCCGCCATTGCTCTTCCATTGCTGTAGTACTTCCATTTGGCCGCTAGGCCCCCATTGAAAAGCATTGGACTTTAGACACTTTAAAAAAAACGTTAATGCCTGGGGCCCATTTTTTTAAAACTTTCTAAGTCTACATATTCTTCCTGAGATAACGCTGGGCTCGTCAAAAAAATAGAAACCAGGCTGGTTTTTGTAAGATAATTTTTGAAATCTTGCATAATTAATGAGGGGGCCGGACTTTGATTAACAGGCTGTTTCGTTGGACTTTAATTATAGTAACACTACATTTTAATAATTATTACAAGTTTCAAGTTACTAGTTCTTACCTTTTGAGGTTTGAAAAATAGGAGAACCGTCGGAAGAGCGCAGATATGGCAGCAGTCAGGCATTAGGCTATTATCCTTTAGCTTAGTTAGCCAAGTTTAGCATCAGAGCTAAAGACGCGGGAGCAGAATGGGCGTGATTACGACCGAACTACACGCCCCGCGAGAACAGAGTCTACAGTGAAGATCCCGCCCCTATGGCCTTTTTAGGAACAGCTTCGTCAGAGCTGGGGAGGAGGAGTCTGTGAATCCGCCACGAATTCTCCTTTGAACGTGTCATTCTGGTAAACGGGGAGGAGTGAGGAGGCGCTGTCTGTTCTTTTTTACAGTCTATGGTCAAAACCCTTCAAGTATATTTATGTGTTATTGCATTAGCATAAACTCTTGTAATGAAATACTTAGAAAAACTTGCAATTTGACTTAATTTATTACATGGGACCAGCTGCCAAACTATCCAAACTATGTGTCCAACTATCACATGAAAAAGTACCTTATCTTCACTGCTAAGCTTGGGCCTACTCTCCTCCATAGGCCCCAAGAACCTTGTTCAAGTGTATGAATCATTAACTGTTTGACATACCAGAATCTCAGAGGAGAGAAATTGGGGCAGAAATTTGATAGTGACAGGATACTGATCTTAAATTTATGGAAAAAACAATACAAAAACCAGGTTCTTCCACGGCCATCTTTGTTCCCAGGTCTAGATCCTGGGGAAAAGGAAGTTTAAAAAACAGAATTAAGATATAGGCCACATTTGTCTCAGTTCTTTAGTGTGATGAAGACAGCCTGAAGCCTTTAGGAATCCCAGTTGTTGCAGCCACTCACTTTGTATGTACATCTGAAATATGCAATAATTTTTTAATAAAATAAAACATTCTGTAAAATATAAGTGAAAAACAAAGCGATTTGATCAATTTTTGAGTAGAAGTTACAAATAAAATTTGAAAAAGTAGCAGATTCAGACTTTTTTTTTAGAAATTTTAACTTGTAAAAGGTATGTATGAATTTTGTCTTCACCATAAAATTATCTTCAAAAATTTGCCAGCAAACTGCACAGGATAAGTCCAGCGGCTTTAAATCAATCAGATTATGCGCCTTTTGAACAGCAGGTAGATTACAGTTAACCGTTTAGAGACACCAGTGGTTCTGCCCAATGCGCTGGTGTCATGTGATCCAAAGAGTGTAATTTGATTGATTAAAATACGCTGGACTCTAGTGCTGATTGATTTGGCTAAGGTCAGAGGAAGGTCACCACCTTTAAAGGTTAATTTGTGAATCTTAATTTTTGTAGTGGAATTTCTACCGTTGAATTTTTGAAGGTGATTTTATGTTGAAATTCTGAATTTTTTTTCTCTCCTGGTGCGTTTAAAGTAAAAATAACACTGATATACACTACCGTTCAAAAGTTTGGGGTCACCCAAACAATTTTGTGTTTTCCATGAAAAGTCACACTTATTCACCACCATACGTTGTGAAATGAATAAAAAATAGAGTCAAGACATTGACAAGGTTAGAAATAATGATTTTTATTTGAAATAAGATTGTTTTTACATCAAACTTTGCTTTCATCAAAGAATCCTCCATTTGCAGCAATTACAGCATTGCAGACCTTTGGCATTCTAGCTGTTAATTTGTTGAGGTAATCTGGAGAAATTGCACCCCACGCTTCTAGAAGCAGCTCCCACAATTTGGATTGGTTGGATGGGCACTTCTTGCGTACCATACGGTCAAGCTGCTCCCACAACAGCTCAACGGGGTTCAAATCTGGTGACTGCGCTGGCCACTCCATTACCGATAGAATACCAGCTGCCTGCTTCTTCTCTAAATAGTTCTTGCACAATTTCGAGGTGTGTTTTGGGTCATTGTCCTGTTGTAGGATGAAATTGGCTCCAATCAAGCGCTGTCCACTGGGTATGGCATGGCGTTGCAAAATGGAGTGATAGCCTTCCTTATTCAGAATCCCTTTTACCCTGTACAAATCTCCCACCTTACCAGCACCAAAGCAACCCCAGACCATCACATTACCTCCACCATGCTTAACAGATGGCGTCAGGCATTCTTCCAGCATCTTTTCAGTTGTTCTGCGTCTCACAAACGTTCTTCTTTGTGATCCAAACACCTCAAACTTGGATTCATCCGTCCACAGCACTTTTTTCCAGTCTTCCTCTGTCCAATGTCTGTGTTCTTTTGCCCATCTTAATCTTTTTCTTTTATTGGCCAGTCTCAGATATGGCTTTTTCTTTGCCACTCTGCCCTGAAGCCCAGAATCCCGCAGCCGCCTCTTCACTGTAGATGTTGACACTGGTGTTTTGCGGGTACTATTTAATGAAGATGCCAGTTGGGGACCTGTGAGGCGTCTGTTTCTCAAACTAGAGACTCTAATGTACTTATCTTCTTGCTCAGTTGTGCAACGCGGCCTCCCACTTCTTTTTCTACTCTGGTTAGAGCCTGTTTGTGCTGTCCTCTGAAGGGAGTAGTACACACCGTTGTAGGAAATCTTCAATTTCTTAGCAATTTCTCGCATGGAATAGCCTTCATTTCTAAGAACAAGAATAGACTGTCGAGTTTCAGATGAAAGTTCTCTTTTTCTGGCCATTTTGAGCGTTTAATTGACCCCACAAATGTGATGCTCCAGAAACTCAATCTGCTCAAAGGAAGGTCAGTTTTGTAGCTTCTGTACCGAGCTAAACTGTTTTCAGATGTGTGAACATGATTGCACAAGGGTTTTCTAATCATCAATTAGCCTTCTGAGCCAATGAGCAAACACATTGTACCATTAGAACACTGGAGTGATAGTTGCTGGAAATGGGCCTCTATACACCTATGTAGATATTGCACCAAAAACCAGACATTTGCAGCTAGAATAGTCATTTACCACATTAGCAATGTATAGCGTGTGTTTCTTTAAAGTTAAGACTAGTTTAAAGTTATCTTCATTGAAAAGTACAGTGCTTTTCCTTCAAAAATAAGGACATTTCAATGTGACCCCAAACTTTTGAACGGTAGTGTATGTAGTTGCGCAGGACAAAAACTCTTGTTTTATTAACTCTATCTCAAAAAAATCTGAATATAAAGGAATCATACTTTTTATCCATATAAAATAACTAATTGCAGGATCTGCCTCTGAAATCTGAATGAATCATTATATATTTTTACAAATCTGTTACACATATCAACATGTGTCCCTGGTTGATTTATGCTGAACTCACCAGGAGAAGCTGAACTTCAGTTCCCAAAGCATCCCATCCAGGTAGAGTTTTATTTCCAGCTGCAAGCTGTACTAAGACCACCACTACCATCTGAAGCAGGGCGTCCTCTGAACTCTGCCACACCTAAAACCAAAGAACAACTTATACAATTATCACATCACAATAATTGAAGGACAGATCTGCTCTTCTTTGGACCCCTCTTCGTCTAAATTACAAAGATTTGGCCTCTGAAAATCTAAACAGGTTTTGAATCATTCCTGTGGATATAACATTTTTCTAAATGTCGTGCTCCAGAAGCTCTTGAAGTTGAGAACCTACCCCTCTAAAGGCTCGTGTTAATCCCACACTGACGGAGACACTGTGTAGCGAGCGCAGAGATTTGTCCATAGACAGAAAAGCAATCATTGCAAACGGAGACACTGAGGTGGAACAGAGAAGGTTCTGGTCAGTCGCAGCTTCATGCTGAAGTTTAAACATGAGAAAAATAAAGGATGCATGCAGCAGGATGCTCACCAAAATAGAGGAGGACTCTTCGGATTGCGGCAGCTACGTGCAACCCTCTGCTCTTTTCCTTGAAACTCTGCACGTTTGACATTCCTTTAGGGTACAGGGGATTCAGGAACATCCCTCCGACTATATAAGCCCCCTGGATTTCTCTTAGAGCCCAGCAGAGAGAGAAAAGTATGATGAGGAGGTAGCTAACTGTTCCTTGAGGTCCCTTGGCCAAGTCCTGGGACTGAGCTGAACCGATGAAGTGATGTAACAGTCCTGCCTCTGCCGTGGCTGCCGCCAGCAAGCTCAAGTACAGGAGCACTTCGCGGCAGCCAAGGTTCCAGCCAAAGGACGAGAGAGGAAAAAGTGGAGACCCCCCGCTGTGCAACCGGTGATCCCTGAAGGCCGTCCTCTGGCGTCTGCAGAGTGTGCCGACTTGGCTCAGGTCCAGGCTCAGCAGGAGTCCGGCAGAGGTGGAGAGGAGGACCACGCCCAGCGCTGACGGGATGAAGTAGTTACAAGCAGCTACGCCAAAGGACGCAGCGAACATCAGTAGCAGCCTGATGGGACACAAATCAGAGACAAATCAGCCAGAAGATAAATTCACTGAGACCAGAACTTAGAGTAAATGGAGAATACGCACAAGCTTCAGTTAAATAAAGTTCAGGTCGTTAAATACTATAGCCAAGGTTTAGACACACAAACGAGATAAAAACAAATAAACAGAACCTTGAATTTGTTCCCATTAAAACCAAACAATCAAACATATTTACAGTAACTGGGGTTTTAGATGGCAGACGAACATAAGCATAAAGAATAAATTACACTTAAATGAAGGGATGTAAGAAAATAGATACACCGACATATCTGGCTTTTAGATTGTAAGATCTAAACTGCTCCCAACAAAAATAGATGTTTACTTCAGCGATGTAAGTTGCACTAATCAACAACAACATTAAGTTTATAACTTGCACATTATTTTCTTTTCCACACTCTATACCCCAACTTATTGGAAATTAGATGTTCACTTTTTAATTCACAATCTGTACTTTCTACCCTTCTAAATATTCTATTTACCTTAACTGTACAGAACTATCATACATGATGTAAATATTATGTATTTTTCTTCTGTAAAAATTATGCATGTTTCTGTTCTGTTTGTACATCTGTTTTTTTGTTGCTGTTTTTGCAACCAAATTTCCCCTTGTGGGACAGTTAAAGGATTATTCTATTCTATATTTTATGTCATGATATTGTATCGACATTCAATCGATTTTTATGTTAGTTTTACTTTTTAGAATTTGAAAAGAACCGTTAACGATGACAGTAATTTTGTAATAAAATTAAAAGTATGACTTGTAGCTGTTGGCCATTTTTACCTTCTCTTTTCCAGTAGATCGACTAGATTTAGTAATAAAACCGGATGTGTTATAAATGAAACACAATGGAGTGTTCGGAATGCTTGGACAGTTTTTCTACAGTTAAATTCAAGTTTTTTTTATCACAGCATATACTCTTACTCATAGTGTCACAATATATCATATTGATTCCCTTGTATTGTAATACATATTGTATCAGCAGATTCCCTTCATACGTGCCATTTCATAAGATAAGACTTTATTAATCTCACAATGGAGAAATTCACAAGTTACAATCAGCTCTCAGAATAGGCAGGAAATGAGCACACAGGAATTAAAAATCTTAAATACAATGACTATATGGAGGTTTCTTATATACATTGACTATCAATAGGGGATCTTATATACAATACCACACAAAAAGGAAATATAAAAAATAATAAAAAATTGAAGAAAAACTGACGAAATAGGAACTGAAGGGGCAGAAATGTACACATCTTCGTATTAAAACAGCTGTCGACAGGGTTATTACTGGTTTTGTAAAGGTAATTAGTCAGGCTAGACCAAAATTAAACTTTTTGGCTGACATGAGAGACACCATACCACAAGTCACCCTGAGGAGCCCATCCTGAAACATGGAGTTGGCAGCATAATGCTGTGGGGAGGTTTTTCTTCAGCGGGGACAGGGACGCTCTCTAAAGGTTATGAACGTGTTAGGATGGAGAACCCCATCTATTTTATAAAACGTAATAAGCAAAGGAGAAAATATGTTTCGGGGTCATACTCCAAAATAAACAGAGCTGCAGCTGTAAAGGCACCAAAAGGTAAAACTCCAAGGTAATCAGGAGGGCATCTACTTTGCTGTGAAAACGTATTTGCCTCCCTTCCTCATTCATTTAATCCAGTTTTTCATTTTCTGAGACATCCAAACGCCTTACAAATGTTGGTATCAGACAATGATTAGAAGCCATCAAGCCAACCGGGCCTTATGTGGAAATAGTAACTTAACAGGAGAATTTTCAAACAATCACAGAATTTAAGGTCATACCATAATATCTTATGGATTAATGTCAATGTTTTGACTAGGCCACCAAAAACATTTAATGCATCTTTTTGATTCATTCAGGGGTGGACCTGTTGTTGTGCCTTGTGTCCAAATCTGACATAACCCAAATATTTACACATAAAGGTAACAAATTATAACCATAAATTTTCCTTCAGCATTTTTAAGGCTACAGAACAGAATTTCCCAGAATTGAAATCAATTACGGTGAGTCGTCATGGTCCTGCCATTCTGCAGAAGTTTATATCCAGTAGCGCTCAGCGTATATCCATATAATGGGAGTCAATGGGGCCAGGAGTTTGCCACCTGTAATAAGGCATTATCTGCACCAAAACTCCTTCTTTTAACCAATGTTTGGTTATGAAGAGTTAGAGAAAGTGAATTCGGAACGTCTCGGAGGGTGCTATGGTATCAGCTTCTGGGTGTTTTACACGCTTTTAATGTAACCGATTCCGATTTACACTAACCTGGGATTTCAATGAAGTCGCAGCCATCCGCCATTACAGCTGTAGTCTGCAAAAAAGGAGTCTGTGGAAGCTGAACTCAGTCCAGTTGTTCCATCGGTTAGTGCAATTTGGAAACATGCAAATGCAAACCATGTTGATGTCTGCGGTAGCAAGTTCTGTCTAACCGACCGCCGTAGAGTGAAAGTCCTGCTCAGACTACATTGGTTAAATGAAGGAGTTTTGGGGCAAATAATGTCCTATTACAGGTGGTAAACTCCTGCCCTAATTGACTCCAATTAAATGGATATATGCTGATCGGGACTGGATATAAACTCCTCCTGAAGGGCTCCAAGTAGCTCTAAACTTGTCTGGGTGAGTAAATGAACGTAATATTTGCGAAAAACAGGGTTCAGTTTGAAATACCCCCAAAAAACTTTAAAGCTTTAATGGGAAAAATTCTAAAAACATCCACTTTTGTCTCTTTTTTGAGCTATTTTAAAGAGTTTTAAGCAGTGGTATTTAAATTATGATTACGCCAGAGAAAAGGAGACAAACTGATGCGGGTCAATATGGATGAATATTGTTTGGTATATACCTGATGTTGCTGGACATAGGGGAGCCTCCGAGGCCAAAAACAAGAGCCTGCTCCATACCCCATAGGAGCAAGGCGTCCAGCGGCGGGAGAACACCCAGAGCCCACAGCAGAGGCAGAAAGACGAAGACCACGTGTAACGTCTGGCTGGCCAGCTGGATCTCAGGAGCAGCATGTGAGAACCTGTGATAGTTAAACGTTTACATCACCATTTTCTAAAAACTTGACCCTTATTTGGGGTTTTTTTCCATTGAAGAAGAACCAGAGTTGGTGCTGGAGCCAGAGCTTAGCTGGATCTTTCAAAGAACCGCTTTGTTTTTCCACTGACACCGAGCCTGGTCGGTGCGTCATATATAGTGTTGCTAATCAACTGTATACGCCCGCGTGTGGAGACAAAAAAACAGGAATCCCAATCAGAGACAGACTTTTAACAACAGAGAAGTTAATCAGACCCTTCAAGTGCTCGTTTTGTGCTTCCACACGTCTCTGAATTTCAAAAGTTGTGTAAAGAACATGTTCTTGGTGCACCGTCAACGGCTGATTGGACCGAGAGGAGCAACTAGTTTGCAGAGAAAGGTAAAAATGCAGCATCACTGCATCTTGTTTTTAACAACACAATGTAGCCCTCCTTAGCATTAGCTATGTTTGTTTCACATTTAACAACAGATCTAGACACCTAATCCAATTTCTGACAATTATTTCTGTTTTATTAGATGTTGTTATGGCACGTATCATTTCAGGGCTTTATGTGTATAAGTTTGCATGCATAAATATATCGCTGAAGTAGGGGTTGCGTTAAATAATTTTTTTGGGAATTTCATTGTGTTTTTTTAAAACGGTGACAGAAAAAATTGACGGGTGTCGGTCATTTTGATAGATTCGTTTTCAGTTGATGCTTGGCCAAGCACCAGTTATCGTAACAGTTAGAATTGTAAAGAACCGGATCTAAGTCAGACTCTAGCACTGAACCAACTCTGGAACCAGCTCAATGAAAAAGGCCCCATTGTGTTGCTGCTCACCTGTCAGCCAAGTCCACGGCGATGAAAATAAAAACGTAGAGCGGCCGGGTGAGTGGGGTGATCTCATAAGTGTCCTGCGCCTGAAAAGTAGCCGTCTCTGCAGCCGTATTTACAATGAGGGAGTACTCGGCTATGCACAGAGTAACCCAGCTTAGAACAAACACAACAAGGGACGCGCCAGTGCTGCCGTAGAGGGCCGTCAGCCTGCCCAGGAACACGTACCACGTCCCGAAGCCGCAGAGAACTCCGGCTAGGACTGTATGCAGCACCACATTAAGGCCGAACCGCTTCCCTGGAGCGATGAAGCGGACCGTCTCTGGGCTGACGCAGTGCGTAAACTCCACCTCCTCCTCGTCAACCAGGACGTTGGCCGCACCGAGTCTCTCCACCACCGTGCCACTCCTCCGCGCAGCATACAGCGCCAGGCCCTGAACGCCCGCTGCAGCAGCGAACATCAGCACGCCAGAGAGCACAGAGGCGTAGAGCTCCTGAATCAGCTGCAGCTGGCAGAGCAGAGTGCCGACGCCCCCGAAAAGCCATGGCGTCAGAAACAAAACCGCTTGGTTGACGTACACGTAAGGTGGAGCGCAGTAGCCTAGCTTGAAGCGTGGACCCCCCAACACAGTTTGGGGGAAGCGCTTCCAGAAGAACTCTTGCTTGTACTCGTTAAGAAGGGGCACATCTGGCCCCATTCTGACCATTCCAGAAAGGGTGGCAGGTCATCTCCACAGAGCAGGACGAGGGTTCCCATTCATCCTCTCAGGCATGGAGGACAACTCCTCTGAAAGGACAAAAAAGCAAAGCTTCAGTTACTGTAGGTCAGAGTAAACTGTGCAGGTTTATAGACCGAATATGGGGACGTTTCTTAGCTATCAAGCATTTAATTAATAGGAAGAAGGGGGATTATTTTTCAGGATTTGCATTTGTTAATTCATCTTTAAATAAAAATATACATTTCAGGCTTTAATTTGAACCGTAATTTACACCGTTTGACTAAATTTCACATTTCTGCTCCTCTTATTTCCACATTACACAGTTTATGTCTTTTTAACTTTTTGTAAATAATACATTTACCTTTTTAAAACACACAACTTGTTTTTATTTTATTATCCTAAACAGTTGCTCATTCAAATCTGCGTATATCACTTCATTTCTAATAACTGCATACTACTTTGTTTTTTAATTTTTGTCCTTAATGTAAATATACTATTCTTAATTCAGTTTTTTTTTATATGTTGTTCTATTTTTCTTGTGCCAATCTAAATGCTTCTAAAACCTGTCACCCGCCGCGGCACATTTGCATTTCCACTTTGTGAGACAAGTGTAGTTTTTAAAATAAAGTCCTTGAAGTTATACAAATGGGGAAAAACTGGTTCAAAGTATAACCGGACATAAAACCATAGAAAGAAGAGATGGCAGCTGCAGGATCAGAGGAGGAGGAACTATTGGAGGACGTCTGCAGATTTTCTTGGAAAATAAAACAAAGAACCAAAATCTAACTAAAAAAAGTTAAATTAGGTGATTTTTGTGTTTTTAATCGATATCTTACCAAACCGACAACACGAGTTTTGTTGTTCTACACCATCAATGGGAAAACTGCTGACATGACAGCCACAATACGTGATTACTAGAGAAGCTTTCAGTTCACAGAGGGCTTTATCCATCTGTGTTAAGGGCATTAAAACCAACAATGCATACGAGCTGAAGGTCGTAAATTAAACTATTTGGGATCAGATTCAAAGGCTGATCACCTCCATAGCATCCCGCATTGATGCTGTAACTTCTGCAAAAACAGAGCCCTAACCGTCCCTCGGTGAGAAATATGTATATATTAGTTTAATAAATTCACTTTTCAATGATCATTTGCTGAGATGCACCTAGGGGTAGGTCATTAAAAGCTAACCCGAGCGGTGCTCTTTATTGTGTTTAGAGGGTTTTATCAGAACCTCCAGCTAAATTATGAGACTGTTCTCATATTTTCAGCTTTAAAATGTAATTTTTAAAAAGAGCAATGGATCTTAAAGGAGAGAGGAGAGATGGTTTGTTCATGCTTCTAACGTTTCTGAGCACAAACAGCAACTGCTGCTGAGAGACGAACACACAACAGAGCAACAGGATGATGGGAGCTAACCTGCTTTCAACAATATTCCATAAAGATCAACCTGGTGACATCAACGCCAGGTGCTTTAATATTTAATATAGATAAACGGGTCGCAACGGCTTTTATCAGACTGAACCTTTGCTAGCTCTGTGACTGAAATAACGGAAAGCTCCTCAATACGCTAACTTCTCAGACGAATAGCGAAAAAAACAAAAGGTTTTGAGCAGTGAGACATCAACTTACGATCGGCGGAAGAAGAAGCGAGAGGAAAGACGCTCTGCGCCGTTTCCCACGATGTATTTATGGGGTTTTTAAGAGTAAAAACGGCCTGGAGTTTCCAGTATTAACATTAGCTGCTGGCTAACCGCTGCAGAGCTAACCAACAGCTGCATGATGCACACTCCGGCTTTGACCAATAAAACTGCGGCATACAAGAGTGGGAGGACTCTGATTGGTGGAGGATTTTTTTTAATCCCGCCCATAGAGAGCTGCTTATACACATAACAGGCAATAACATTAAATTGTTTCAACCTGGAAGTACATTTATACCGTTTTATGATTTCATTCACTTAATAAAGCTAAAATAAAATGGCTATTACATTTTTGTTTAAAATAAAAAAAAATTAGGAAAAAGAACCAGAAATGTTGAAATTGGGAATTTTCTAATAATAAGAGAAAATGTTCAAAAAAGGATAGAGAAGCATGTCATTTGTTTTACTGAACTAGATAATTTACAAAAGGGTATATAACAATTTACATACATACATACATACATTCTGTACAGGATTGTTAAGAGAAGAAACTTCAAAAGCAGTCAAAGTTTCAATACCTTTAATATTTTATTTCAGTTTACTGTAAAAGGTGAAGTAGAACAAAAACATACAAGTTTGGCTTTTAATGTCAAATGTGAAAGTTTGAATATGACACTTATCATAGATCAGACTGAATGTACAGCAGCTGCTTTTTGTGAAATTCACCTTTCTTCAAACTAAACAACAAATGTTGACCTTTCAGAGAAATGTTGGACTTTATTCTGTGATAAATAGTTGATTCATGAGTTTTACAGCATGAAGGTCCAAGACTCATTCGTATTTATTGAGAAATGATCTAAAAGACATCAGCTTAGCAAAGTTTAGACTTCATCCACTACTCACATGGTGGGTGTGGAGGTTTCCAAGTAAAATGTAAATGAAGGTGTCAATAAGCATATTTTTGTGATTACATTCAGTAACTGGTAAATAAGGTTAACCATTATTAAAAATTAATTAGTTTTCTCCAAGCATCTCTCGTGCGTGTTTATACACAACGCCTTGGTGTAGCAATTGCACAAAATTGGAGTGGATCTGCTAACAAAAGAAAAAAACAACTGCATTGCATATTTGTTTTTACACTGAAAACACATTAGCTGTTATCTAAAAGCTTTTTAAATACATTTAAATAGATTTAAACATTGCCACTTTCTGAAAGTCAACAGCTACAGACCCCCAAACTTCCTGTAGTCTTCAGATTAGCCTAAAAACAGTCAAGTCTCAATGCTTCAGGATTTTCTGAGACATTTAGGACAATTTCATGCCCGAAATTTCGTCCCCAACAATTTAGGGATGCTACTTTCCTCTTCAAACATGGCTGTGCAACAGCACACAAGGCAATGGCTATAAAGACATAGCTGGATATGGAAGAACGTCACTGTACCCAAGAGACAAAACACTTGGGTTGAATCAGAGGGAAGACTGAGCCAGGCCTTCTGTTACACCGGACTGTAACACCTTTCCATCCAACACTGTCTGACCTTGTGGAAGGATTCCTGCAAGAGTTGAAGCTGTTGGGGCTGCAAAATCTCCGATTAATTCCAATGGATTAAGAATGGGATGTCATTCAATTTACATCTGTGTTTAGCGAAACAAACACACCATTAGGAAATGTGACTCAGCCTAAATATCCATGTTTGTGAGAAGGAATACAGTGGTCCAACTTGAAATACATTAACTAATCATTTTTATCACAGATTAATAAAAAGGGGAATCCATATTTACCAAATCAAATGTTACAACCTGTGGCATTTATGTTTTATTATCAAAGTCGCTCACAACAGTATAGAAATCTATTTAAATCCTGATTCTATACTGCTCAATTCACAAAAGGTGGTATTTTGTCTGCATTTGCATTTCAAAAAAAGTGACAAAGGGGGTAATATGTAAGCATAAAAGTAAAAAATGCAGAGGATTGCTTTTTTTTAGACATGGGAAAATAACAGAGTTCAGGAGGTTTTGCTTCCTTGGAAAAGCAATACTCTGTGTGAGAAAATCCATTAGAAGAGACAGCCCTCATTTTAATCTGTAATCATCCCAAAGTAACACTTTAAAGAATATGTTTTAAACACTTAAGTCAAGGATAAATCATGCAAATGCCACGATTTATAAAAAGCTTACAGAAAATTGCACAAAAAGCTTACCATCTGACAAACCAGTGAAAATTGACTTCTGGTAAATTTGCAGAGAATTGGGTATTTCTCAATTGTTTTTCCCGCAAACTTTTTTCCTCCTTTTCAAAGAAGCAATACACTTTATGGGATTGAAATAATGTGATGAACGGCAAGACTTCAATACCACAACAAACGACACACAAGGTCAGAAATGAAAAATGTTTACGATTCTATGCTTCTGTAAGATTTGCTCTCATCCAAAATGTCGACACAAAATAGAAGCATTTTCCCATTTCATCCTAATTGTCCGTCTCCAGTTGCTCTTTATTCCACAGGAAACAAATTACAGGAAAATGACAAGCGACAGCAATAATTCAATGGCACACTTCAAAAGAAGCAATATGGCAAGACAGGATGTATTCATGAGAATAAAAGAAAATGAACTTGAGATATAATATGCACCTTTTGAGGACAAAATAATTTAGATTTTGTTGATGACTTGCAGAGGGGCGTCAGGAGCAACCAAACAGCTCCTCTTTACAAACCCTCAAGCAAAACACTTTCTAGACTTTAAGCTGGTGAGCAGGGATGAATTTAGGATGTGGTGCCACTTATTTGCAGTTTCTTTATGTATTTAAGTAGCACAGTATTGATAGATTCAAATCAACGAAAAGGTTTTTCATGTTCTTGAGAAAAAAAGACTAGTCCTAAAAACAAATTTGTCACCAAACTTTGCATTTTTACCTTATAAAAATGGAATCATGTCATCATCTATATAAGCAAGACCAAAATGTTAGTTATGCCAGACCTGAACAGTTTCATAAATGTTTGAGCCTAAAAAAAGCAGAATTTCAACATATTGTAGGGTAAAATATCCCCAAAAATTCAAGAACACATGAAAAAAAAAGTCACTGACATCTATCAATCTGGAAAAGGTTACAAAGCAATTGCTTAGGCTTTGGGACCCCAGTTAACCACAGTGAGACAAACCATCATCCACTAAGGGAGAAAGCAAATCACACCACCGAGTCAACGGTTGTTGGCTCAGCAAAAAACAAAAAAGGTTTTCAAGTGGCCTAGTCAAAACCTGGATTTAAATCTAGCGCTAGATGCTGTGGTATAACCATAAAATAGGACAGATCAAAAGCCTTCTAATGTGGCTGAATTAAAACTATTCTGCGAAGAAGAGTAGATCTCATTTCTAAACAGGGATGTAAAGGAGTCATCATCAGGTTTCAGAAATACTTGATGGCAGCTGATGCCACCAAGAATTGTCGCAAACTATCAGACCACACACACGGTGATAAAAAAGGATGAAGATTTCTGTTTTGGATCTACAGTGTGCGGTCACACGGTAATGAGCGGATACCACACACGGACCAATTATACCCATAGAAATTTCCAGCCCGGATCTTGCAAAATCTCATGATATAAAACGTGACTGAAGACAAAGGAGTAAATGGATATGGACATCGAGGATGACGCATTCGCAACAGTTTGTGGACTAGTTTTAACTTAGTAAACAATTAAACTCTGATCAGCAGAGGCTCTACCTATTATAAAAATATATATGACGCTGAATTATTTTGTTTTTAAAGGTAAACTTGACGTTATAATCAGTTTTTGTCAAGTAAAATTGTCCCTTTTAGTAATTTTTGAGTATTTCAGATGATGCAAAGGACCCAGTATGCTGTGATGGGTAGAATGCCATCAAGAGATAATAAATTAATTCTGTTATCTGGGAAAAAGTAACCCCCTTTGAATAAACAGGATTCTGTAATCACTTTTTGGCAAGTCCAACAATCATTTTTAGTCATTTTGAGGGGATATAAAAATTATGCAAAAGATTAAGTATGCTGTGGTGTCCTCAATTAATTTATCAAAAAAGAAAGATACATTGTGTGGTATATTTAACCCTATGGGTAAACAGGATGTCATAGACACATTTTGACAATTCACAATCACATTTCTAATTTATTCTATTTGCTGAGATGTACAATTTATACTTTAATCTTGTCATCTTTGAAAAAAATTTAATCATTTATAGATAGTAACAATAATTATAAAGCCATAGAATCTTGATCAGTTTGATTGCAATTTTTTCCAAGTGAACATATGCAATGAAAAGTTTCTATAGTACAAAAAAAACGTAACTGTTGCTTCATGTCTAACAAAATAAAAATAATGTAAACTGTACATGTTATAAGTTGTCATTAAAATATTGGCCAAAGATGAGTTTGATAAAATCGTTAGGAAAAAAAAAACATTTTAATATACACAATTTTTGGATTCACTTTTAGTGCAGCAGCGTTATGTTATTTAAAAAATATGATCAAGGCTACAACATAGTTATTACCACAAAGCATCTTTAAATTGCATATATTCAGGCTTACATATTTTGTGACCATTTATGATAAATGCAGAACACTTCAAACAATTTCTGCAGAATGAAACACAGCAAGTCTCAGGAGAAAATTATAGGCAGGCTAATTTATTTGTATAGTACATTTTCAACAAGGCAGTTCAATGTACTTTACATGATCTGGAGAGAACAATGAAATAAAATTTTTTAGCTTTGATTTAGTGTTTTAGCAGTTTTGCATATGTAAGTCTTTTTCAAGTGACTGAAAGCTGCGAAATATAGAAATTAAAGGCAAACAAAAAAGTAATGGATGAGGATAGGCATATTCATGCTTTTTAATGACAATTTTTAATAACTGTACAGTGTTGCATTTACGGTGTGAAAATCTGCGGCTGATGTGTTGATATTTGAGCAGAGAGGTGATAGTTGGGAGCTGAATTATCCGTTTCCTCAACATTTCCATCACATCACAGCACTCTGCAACGCATCCGCACTAAGAGTTTGGGTTAATTAATTTGCGACAGAGCTGCAGCGTTTAACCTTTGAGGAAATTTTAATTTAGTCCATAATTTTCAAAGCATTTAAAGCTAATAATTCTTCAGTTTTATATACACGTAAAAATGCCTGAATAAGACATAAGCAGCAGTTTATCCAGGAAATGTCATGTTTAGTTGAGGATGACCCAAACAAACAAATGTGAATTATGAATCATTGATAAAACAAAACTCTTACAAAATGTTAGCAAACTTGGGAGGTAACTGAGACGAACACAAGAAGACCAGAGCAGAGTTCAGGAAGGAACCAGATTTCGTTAAATATTCTGAGGAGGAGTGGAAGAGACAGAGAATAGAGGAATAATTAGTGGATGCAGGTGAGATGAAGAGAACAGGTGGAAGAAATTAGCAGCTGAGACAGGTAGAAAACAGGAAAGAAATAAATAGAAGGTGAGACTAGGCAGAAAACTATCCTACCTGAGAAGAAAAACTAAAAAGTAACCAAAGATAAACGATAGGCTATAAGAGAATAAGAACTAATTAAGGAACCTAAGAGAAACTCCAAATAAAATCACTAGAAAACCGATGGGAGAATACAGAAAAAAGGAAATATATTGTAAAAAAGAAAATATTCCAATAGGAGAAATTAAGTAAAACAGAACTAAAAAGTAAAACCGAAGAAATGAGGAAATACCAATAAAACATCAAACATACAAACAAAGAAACAAGAATGAAAATAGCTAAAGACAAGAAGTGAAAAATAAGGAAGGAAGGACTAAAACCATAACACTAAAATAGGCTACTACGAAAAAGAAGAAGGAAAAAGTAAACGCCACAGTGGCGGTTCTAGCTGCGGGACCACAGGGGCACTGGCCTCTCCGGAAATCTGATTGACCCCCTGAATTGCAACTATGCTGCAATGATCATGTTATAGGTAGTTGCAACTCCACATCCAAACACTAGTGTCGCTAATTAGTCAATAATTTACCTTTTGTTAATATATTTATTGAACGTTTAATAATCATATGGAACACAGAACACCTAAAAAACAAGGTATTTGACACATAAATACATCCAGGTGTCACAGTCAAGTTTTAGCTGTATGAAGACCATACACTGATACTATGAAACAAATGCTTTTGAGGATTCTTGAAATATTCAGTCCAATATATGAGAAAAAGGGTTTCCATGTCTGGACATAACATATAGTCC
The DNA here is from genome assembly GCA_028564705.1 of Apricaphanius iberus. Taxonomy (NCBI): domain Eukaryota; kingdom Metazoa; phylum Chordata; class Actinopteri; order Cyprinodontiformes; family Aphaniidae; genus Apricaphanius; species Apricaphanius iberus. Next base: position 176,814 of record JAPXFQ010000831.1, on the reverse strand, counting down.
TTATTGTGCAATTGCCATGTCAGGTAATCCCGAGAGAAATAGTTGTGGAAAACCTTTTGCATTTTTATCTTAGATTTGTTGTTTTTATTTGTTATCCATTTTCTCGTTTTCTTGCTCTGTAAATTAGCATTAACTTGAGTTTTATTTTATGTTCATCAGTAATAACTGGGTCAGTTATTCCAAGTACCAAAAATAAAATATTATTGCTTAAATGAAAAGACAGAAGTTAACTGTGTCAAATCATAAGTGGGAAAAATTGCTTCACTCTAGTAAATGGTTTTAGGTTTCTTCAAGCATCATTCTATTCATCGTCATTAATGTTGCAGTTAAGTTTTCTTTTCCACCATTTCCTTCATATGAGTTGGCTTCCCGTGAGTGTTAATTAAAGTAGCCAACGTAGTTGGGGGGGGGGGGGGAGCTATCTTCTCAAGAGATCCAGTATGTTCAGTTGTTAAAGAGATTACTGAGCCTTTTCTTGGTGTCCTGTTCTTTTTCTTCCTTTGACAAACCCAGATATTCTTCTAGAGTTTTTTTTTTTCACCCACAAACACACTTTAAACAGATGCTAAATGTGGATTAAAAAAATTATGCAATGCTGAAAACCATTTAAATGTTTTTTGTATATGTACACCAAAAAATGCATGCAAAATTACATTAGTGTCTCAACATGATGTTGAAAGGTATCTACCTGTCCAAAAGTGGGAATTGTTTGTAAGGATGTTGGACTAATACTTGACCCCTTCATAAATATTATGGCCCCATTTTCAGAAAAATCCCAGATCTGCAACTTAAACACCAACAAATAAACTGGAATTGTAAGGTAAACTGAATAAGGAAATAAAATAACTAAAACTCAAAAGACAAACACCTAACATTGTAACAGGAAGTTTTCACAGAGGGCTAAATGTGGCCCATGATGATCTTAGGGTGTTGCACAAAAATAATGGTGCGTTCAATTTGTACTCTGAGCTCGTAAAGTCTGACTTCCGAGAGTGAAAAATCAACTGGAACGGCCTCCGTAGTCAGACTTACCACTTGGAAAGTCTGAGATATTTTTTGCTCTGATTTTGACGTTGACATCAACAATAGAAGCTAGCTGTGGTGGAAATAATTATATTTTAAGAACGTGTCTAAAATCCATCTCACATGTAGAGCCTGCCACTCAAAACTCAACAAAATAAAAAGTGGTACAGTATAAAATGATGTTTGTAAGAGAACCTACATCCACCCCTACGTGGGCGTCGGCATGTTGTGGTTTGACGCCAAGCCCAACTCCGCTCTGCGACTTCTGAGGTAAATAGAAAGCACCACAGTAAAAAGAGGGCGGGGCCTAAACTGAGTGACAGACCTCAGATTGACCAAAAAACACAAATAATTCTGGGTAGTTGAAACTTTGTGCATGAAATATGTTAAAACATATAATATTAATATAATTTTGTGTTTGGGGTGTTCTCATCCTCAGGCATGGATCCATTTATCTCAAATGTGACTCAACCTATTAGAATCTTTAAAAGCCTTTTATCCGCTGCCTTTTCTGCACTGTATGTATATACCTGGTTTCAACTGTACATTCTGGTGTTCACAAAGCCCCCACAAGTCTTCCTACTGAGTTTGCACAGCTTGCAGGGTGTAAAGTCCACGGCCTAATTATCGCTGGTAACTTCAGCTTCATACATCAGTCAGTGATGTCACACCTCTAACTCACTCCTGAAGCTGGAAGCAGAGCAGATTGCAGTGGAAACATGCCCCACTCAGCAATTATTCAGTCTTAGACTAATGGCTGCTCTGAATCTACAGACGCAGCAAATGCAAGGGGTTACTGGACCAGCAGTAATGGGCCCCATACGAACCGTGTGTTTGTGTGTGCACTGAGGACTCTACAGTGGGAAAGGGGCATCATCTATAACTGATTCACAACATGCACAAACATCTCTAATTATGAATCTACATCACAAGTGCAGCGACAAATCCGCCCCCCTCCCTGCTTCTCTTCTCTCCTCTCCTTCTCCCTTACGGTTTCTGCTGCCCGAGCCACGCTCCATATCAGGCCCATGAAAACATAACCTGTCACATTCCATCCCATTAAACCAGCTACGAGCCATGTGGTCCGCTCACGTGGCACAGCAAGGGAAGACACACAGAGCAGTGCATCTGGGTTCACTCAAAGGTGATGAATTATTCACAGTTTTTTTATGCTAATGTCATTTTGCAGAAAGAAACACTGACAGATATGCAGATCTGCAACATGCCCTGTAAAGTGGTATGTCCACTATAAGCTTCCCCCACCCACAGCAGAATTAGAAATAGTTATATTTATGACATCCATGGTGCATATACTGTACACAAATATGGAAAGTGTAATTATCCCCTGCAATACCTAATGCATTAGAGCACTCACACTGAGCCCCCAAATCTGTGCTCTGAGTCCATCAGCTGCCATTTGATGTCAGGCACAGCAAGGTAATGGCAGTGCACTCACTTGCGAAGTCATTAGCCCGGCTTAATGCTGGGAATTAAAACAAATTAAGTGAAGTTAAGTACATGCATTAGAGGAGCTTGTTTGGGGAGAGCTTTTAATTTTCTCCTCTGCAGAACCGGTTCTGCTTTTGGACGCCAAGCGAGGGACAAAAACTGAAGTGCGCATCTACTGCTCCAACTGATGAGTTGCTGCTTCAAAGCGGGAGAAGGAGTAATCGTGCAGGGCTGATTAGCAGTGTTACTGGAGCTACAAGGACACCTAGCGGTCATGTTAACAGCTCTAATCCCTCCAGTCCTGGATGCTGCCTCTTCAGTGGCTGCTGTTTCGCACAAAACGGAACCTCAACACAATGTCAAGTTATGGGTTATGAGAGAGATTCAGAAAAGGAGGAATATGTGACACAATATAGTGTGATCTGTGCCACATGAGCTAAATAAACATCTTTAAAAATAAATTATTAAACAAATTACAGCTTTTAAAAGCAACCTATCCAGGTGATGAGGGTTTAGATGCAATTAGCTGGATTTCTTTGGCTAGATAACTTTTTACCAACAGTCTCTGTAAAGTAATAGTACAATGTTTTAAACAGATTCTTATTGGAACGCATGGTGCTGAATTTATAGGCTATTTGATATCACAGGAGTGGATACATTTTATCATAAATACTTGTGAAAACATAAGGAGAGCGCCATAACGAGTCAAAATATTTTTTTTTTGTTACTGATATGATCCAGGTATCTTCAAAGAGTCGCGGATGGTGATGCTGAAGTCAGGAATGATCTCCTATAGCAGTCATTCTTGCAAGAAATCTAAAGAAGCCTCTGACTGAAGACTGTTGCTGTAAAGCTTGGATCACATTGTGCGATTACAGCCGTCTTACAGCTTAACTTTTGTCAGAAAAAAAAAAAGAGTCGTGATAAAAAACAGTGAGTGCGTGTGATGCGTCGGTCGGTGGCCGTGCAGTGGGACGTGCTGCCCAACAGCGTATTTATTGCACCTACAACCAAAACCAGCCCTCGGTGGTCCTCAAACAGTCAGACAAAATTAAATGCACCCTTAGAGAGACGTGGCAGCTAGGCTGACGCCAAACAAAGCTTACCTCAAGCTTGTTTTGAAGAACAGGCATCCCAAACTTTCCCCTTTTACCCCAGCCATGAGCATGGCATGAAGAAATCTTTTGAGACAGCCAAGAACTGCACAGTGTCATCCCATCTTTAAGACAGACTCTTGACTGTCATAATGTGCTAACAGCTTAATCTCTAGACAGTAAAGACAATATTTCACATTAACATGTACTAGAACACACCATCATTTGTTGGCAAGGTCTGCTAATCCACCTCATTTGCTTTTGTTGCTCCTGTTTTAGCCTCTCTGGCCTAGCTACTCCAACGTGCTGCCACCATGAAGGACACTATTTCAGTCATTTCAAAACAAATGTTCACATATTGAGAAGTCTTTTAAGAAAGATGACTGCAGTTCAGCAAAAGCCTGTTAATCAGCCACCAGTTTAAATCAGGTGTGTTGAAGCAGGGAAACATCTAAACATGCAATACAATTACTACATTTACATGCAGAACAACCCGTTTAAAGCTGGAATATTAGCAATACCGAATATGATCCCTCGGGTACCCCTTTTCAAAATCAAATATTTGGTCATGTAAATGTGTATCTGCATATCCACATCAAAAGGAACATTTATTTGTGTTCTGTGCATGTTCTATTCACAAGGAATCTTGGTCTTTTGAGCAAAGAATTCATATTCTGTCGCATACAAAAACCAGCGTGCAGTATACCGTTCGTAAACAAGATGGCAAGACGCAGCACAGCACCACATTTTTGGAGCGAGGAAGAAACCAATTTCTTAGTGTGGTGAAAACAATGAATATAATGGTTTTTGTTGACGGCAGGCCTCTTAAGGTTGTCCGTACGTCCAGACGCCAACCATGCGTCGCAATTTACATCGGGATATTGCCAAATGATTACAAATTCCATATTGAAGTAACTCTCTCTGCTCACGCATGTAAACCTGAATAGTGACCTTAACCAGAACACTACCCGATTATTTACAGCTAGCAAACGTAGTCATTGTGTCCTGAGGTACAGTTAGGACATTGTACCCATCAACTAATCTCTACCACAAGGCAAGACAAGTTAACTTTTATAGCACAATTTCAATAAGGTAAGTCAAGGTGCTTTACATCAGTACTGGATAGGATAAAACCAGTATAAAACAACAGTAAAAGCATAAAACACAACATTAGGGACACATCAAATATGACACATTAAAACATGACATTGCAGCTATTATTAATGAGATACTCGAGGCAGCTCTACACAAAGTGGTTTTAAAACTTTTTAAGGCAAAGCAAGGCAAGGGAATTTTATTTGCATAGCACACTTTCAACAAAGGGCAATTCAAGGTGCTTTACATAATTACAGAAATGTGAAAATAAAAACATTAAATCAATAAAAGAAAGCATAAACGAACATTTATAAAACAAGCAATAGCATTTTATTAAAAACAACAGTTTAGGATAAAAAAATTTACTCATAAGCATGTCTAAATGGGTACGTTTTTACTTTAGATTTAAAAGAGTTCAGTGTCTGTGCAGTTTTGCATTCGTCCTGCAGGTTGTTCCAGATGTGAGGACCATAGAAACTGAAAGCTGCTTCCCCATGTTTGGTTCTGGTTCTTCTAGGGACAATCAGTAAACTAGAGCTGGAGGACCTAAGTGACCTGGACGGTGCTAACCCATTTAATGATTTATAGACTAATAAAAGCACTTTGAAGTCTATTCTCTGAGCTACGGGGAGCCACTGTAAGGACTTTAGAACTGGGGTGATGTAAAAAAACTAACAAAAAAAAAAACTCTCCGAGTTCACTTAAACAAATAAGTCAATACATTTCAGTAGCTTTTTTGATTAATTTCAACTTGACAGTGAAGGGTAGATTCAAGTTGAAATTACTCAAAAAAGCTAGTGAAATGTGTTGACTTATTTGTTTAAGTAAACTCAAAGTTTTTTACAGTGTGTTCTACTTTCCTGGTTCTAGTGAGAACACGAGCAGCATCATTCTGGATCAGCTGCAGTTGTGTGATTTATTTTTTAGGTGGACCTGTGAAGATACTGTTACAGTAATCAAGGCAACAAGAGATAAATGCATGGATGAGTTTTTCTAGGTCTCCTTGTGTCATCAGTCCTTTAATCCTAGAAATGTTCCTCAGGTGATAGAAAGCTGACATTGTTATTGTCTTTATGTGACCCTGGTGGTTCAGGTCTGAGTCCATTATTACACCTAGATTTTTGGCCTGGTTAGTAATTTCTAGTTGGACCAACTAAAGCTGTGTACTGATATTTAATCATTCTTTATTGGGTCCGAAGATAAGTATTTCGGTTTTGTTTTTGTTCATTTGGAGGAAATTCTGGGACATCCAGCTGTTAATTTGCTCAATGCATTTATTAAGGGTTTGGACGGGTTCGACATCACCTGGTGACATTGAGATATAAAGTTGAATGTCGTCAGCATAGTTGTGGTAGTTGATATTATTTGCTGTTACAATCTTAATGGGAGCATGTAGATGGTAAATAGGAGGGGCCCTAGGATGGAGCCATGGTGGACCCCGCATGTAATTTCTGTGTTTTGCGATCAGAATTGGCTAATCGACACAAAGAAATTCCTTTTCTTGAGGTAAGATTTGAACCAGTCCAAGTACGGTACCAGAGAGTCCGACCCAGCTCTTTAGACGTTCCAGTAATATATCATGATCAACGGTGTCAAACGTCGCACTGAGGTCTAACAGTACCAGCACTGTGGATTTACCACAGTCAGTATTTGTACGGATGTCATTGAAAACTTTGACGGTCTCGGTGCTGTGGTGGTTACGGAAACCAAACTGATAAATTTGCTTTGCAGTGGTCTGGAAGTTTGACAGAAACTGTAGGTGCTTCTCCATGTTTGGTTCTGATTCTAGGGATGATTAGTAGAGTTGAAGGACCTGAGTGGTCTGGGGTGATTCGTATGGTGACAACAGGTCTTCAACAAGCCTTGGTTCCGTTTATTGATTCGAAGACTTGTAAAAGTATTTTGAAGTATATTCTCTGAGTTAGGTCTCGAGAGTTTGCTTGTTTTTTATTATTTATTATGCTGCATTAAAATATCAATTTCTCCAAATACAGGAAAAAAACAGTCTTCCAGGGGATTGCCTATTTTAAAACGTTTCTTGATATTGATCAATTTAATCTTTACAGTGCCTTGAGACGACATTGTGAATTGGTGCTGTACAGATAATCCCACTTCCCTAATATGAGGTGTTATTAATGAACAAAGTGTTATAAAAGAATTACCTTCCATATTCACTGGTTTTATAACTCAGAACGGCTGATTAAATATACACGTCTGTAGCACAACTTGGGCTGGCTTTCCGAAAAGAGGCTAACAACATGAAACCAACAATCTCTGAAAACCATTTGGACCTCGTACAAGATTACATCTTTATCTGAGTGACTGCAGATTATTGTCCACAGAGAGGTGTCCTAAAGCTGGATTATCCACTTGTTGGGGATGCATTTGACCCGATGGATGAAGCCTGCCAGCCTCACATGCTCTTCCATCTGTGAGCAGGGTTTTTTTTTCTCTCTCTCACTTGTTTGGGGAAAAGGATTGAATAGGAGCTAAATTGACACCAATACCTCTCATCCTCAGATTACCATGGTTAGTGATCCACATATGTAGGAAAAAAATGAAGTCACAGCCATGAAAAGTGCTTTTGAAGGGAATGTAGTACATATCCAGCAGCTTAATTTACTCCTAACTGAAAGCATAGCTATACATTTCAACTAGAAGCTAAATGCTTTGAGCTGCTTATTGTCCAAACAGCAGTTCTGCAGACAGATGGGAGCATTACGGTACAGACATGTCAGGAAAATTATTTAGATGCTGCTTTGTGATGCAGATCTGTGAACACTGCAGTTCTCTCCAAAGGCTACATGGGGGGAGGTTTATCGTCATATGGGAAACTGAAAAGCAACAACAAAACTGCTGAAGGAATCACAGTTGTTTTTATTTGGTTTAGTCTTTTATCAACCTGAGGTCCTGGTTCCATCTGGACGAGCTGCTGTTTTCATCAGGCAGCGGTCCTCCTGTCCCCCGGTTGCTTTTCGTCTTTCTGCTCTGTTGGACGTTAGCGCTGGTTTGGCCGCTTCGACCAACGTTTGGTGCTTTATGCTGTTGATCTGATTCAGGGATCAAAACAGGACGAGTGTTAAGAAGTCCAATGTAATGGTATCAATTAAGATCAGTTGTGAAAAAGTATTTGCCACCTTTGCTGATGTGTCCTGTTTCTGTTTTATCAACCAAACAAAGAGTAAATGCAAGAATGCTGGTTTTAAAGGTCTCATTCACTGATTTTTTTGGTGAATTTCCTGTGCTCTCTAGCCAATTATTTCCCTTGAGAGAAAATTTTTGTGGGAAAAAATGCTGTCTTGCTCCCTTTACAGGAGGTTGCAGTTTGTCAGAGGAATGGGTATTGTGAAACGTCAGGATCACAAGTCTAACTTATTATTATTCACGATGCAAGTGTCTTGACTCTGTTTGGCTAGTGGTTCATTCACACCTCAGGCTTTGTCAGCGTCAGCGACGTCAAGATTACATGTTAAGTCTATGGCGGAGGCCGTTGGAGGAGCGTCATGGTCGCTGCGGCACTTTGTGAGCTTTGGCTCCGTCAACTTTTCAAGCTTTTCCTTCTTTTCATGCTTCAAAGCTCATAAAGCCAGCAGCGCAGAAGTTCAGCTAGTTGAACTTTTGACGGTGCTGACGGCTCTGAAGCGGCGCGTTAACCAATCAGAGCTTATATTTGTAGCGATGTCACTACACGTATTTTGAATGTAGCGGGGGCAGGAAAAACCTACATTTTAAGTCTAGAAAATGCAGATTTAAAAAATCATAAATAACACGTACGGAAGATTGATGGACAGGCGCTCTTCGGGAGGAATAGAGAACTTGTAGTTGGTGTCCTGGTAGGAGATTTAAGCTCCGATGCGGCCCAGGAGGTCGTAAAATTAGGCGCGGGACAGACGGAAGTACTGCTGAAAGCAAACCTCATCCATACGTAGCTCCTGGAGCAAATGGTTAAACTCCCCAAACTCAGAACGCATCCGTAGAATAGGGTGTATCCACAAACAGCGCTTATGTTTCCAAAGTCGACGTTGTCTAGCTTTATTTAGCAAATAAAGCCAAGCCACTCTCTCAATACTATCTGCCATAGTTCAGAACGTAAAGCAACAGAAGAAGCCCCGCCCATGCGTAGTTTTTTGCTCAGAAGTGGCAGACTTTGCAAGCTTCAACATAGAAGCGTCAAACTAGATGCTTTGTGAGCTTTGCCTGACGCTGACAAAGCCTGCGGTGTGAAGGAACCATAACAGCAAGGCAACAGTTTTGCTCCCTTTGATCAAATAATTAACTTGAAGTACTTCGCTGGAGGTTTTCCAAGACAAATTCCAACGGTTACTTACTCAGCTCCTCTTTGTTGGGAAAAAATGCAACGCTGATGTGCTATGTCCACAAACATGGAGTTGCTAACAGTTAGCTTCGCTGCTAACAGTTAGCCTTCAGCTTCTACTAGCAAAGACGTGCTCTGCTCTCTCCAGACTGCAAAATCAGCTAAATCAGTATGCAAGACGATGAATAGTAATGTTACCTGTAGAATGGACCGGGTTTTTCTGACTTGCTTGTTTTCTTCTCTATTTTCTTTGTATGGCTAATGCAGGGATTTGGCTTTGGATGAAATGTTTGTATTTAAAAAAATAACCAATTTTTCAGAATTTTTTAGCGAAGGAGACCTTTAAAATTTAAGTTCATTTATTAAAGGAAATTTGGTCTAACAAACCTGGCTTTGTGTTAAAAAAATAAAGGTCCCCCGGTTAAATTGGGAAAAAAAATTAGGCGATAGCTTTGCGGCAGTTCATTTCAAGTTGTGGTGCTTTTCACAGGTGAACTTTCTACATAACAGTTTATGCAGACCTTAAAGGGATAGTTTTCATGACATGAAGTTCTATCCGATCCTTATCATCAGCATAATGCATAAACACTGACCCAACTCTGTGATCATGTCCTGGTCGGAGCTCTTGCCGTTAGAAGACGTTCAAGAGGGCAGGGGGCATGGTAAGGATGGTATACAACTTTATGTCTAAAAATGAGAAATATCTCTTTAATGATTTTGTTTAACTTTGATTAACCTCCAGCCCCACTCTACATTTTATTCCCCACTTCTGTCCGCCTGTCTGCCTGCTTCAGCGTTGTTCGCGTCGCCCCTCCACCATCACCCTTTCTCCATTGACAGGGACCTGCTCCCTAATTTCTGAAATGCAAAATACATGTTCAGGGAAGTTAAGCAGCATGTTAAGCAGCACTGCCATGGAATGACAAGATCAGCGCCTGAATTATGAACCCAAACTCTTACTATATTCGGTGATAGACTAACATTTATAAGTGTGTTGTCCAACGGAACTGTTGTTGGGTCACAAAGCCCAACAGCCATTGAGTAGCACTAATCTGCACTCTAGCTCCACAGAAGAAGAAATTCCACTCCCGTAAGGAGCTCAAAGACTGCCAATACCAGGTGAATCTTAAACATTGATAAACAAAGACATTGTTTTAGTCTCAAAGCCAAATGAAACCTCCCCTGAGTTTCAGAATGCCGACTGCTGAGAAACGAGACCTAAAAGTCCACATGCATTGGGGTCGGAACCAGTAGAAGCCGCAGTCATTCGCCGCCACAGAGCCGAAAAGAATTGCCATTCTGGAAATTGCCAAAAGGTACTGTTCAGCAAAAGAAAGTTGGAGCTGATCGCTACCTAGCCAAATCGGACGACAAGCTACGTCAATTTTCCAGGTAGAATAGGTGGTGTCCCTCCAATAATAATTTTCCATAAATTATTAACCTTATTGATTGCCATAAGCGATCCTTTAACTATTCATAGCCAGATAGCTACATTTCCTCCAAATACCCAACACTGTGAAAAACAAAATTCTTTGGGAAGCTAAGAGGAATTTCATGAGTCAGAACAGGACGTTTGAATCAAAAACATATCCATCCATCCATCCTTTTCCGCTAATCCGATGACGGTTCATGAAGGAAACAATTCATATAGAGAAACCCAGTCTTCCCTCTCCCCAGCCACTTGGGCCAGCTTGTCGGTAGGATTCCAAAGGCGGTTCTAGGCCAGCTAATAAACACAGGCCCTGCATTCGAATCCCATAGTATGTAATACATGCTAGTAACTACCACTGGCCTGTTGATGCTGTGTATTCTGCGTTGCAAAAGTTCGAATCAAGGTCAAGAACATACTCATGTAGAACCAGTATCATAACCTGAAGTAGGCCAAAAGATCTCAAAATGCTATACGTCACAATGGGAGCTGTTATCCACTGAAGGCCTCACTTACTTCAGTAAGGTCAGAGTTCCTGTTTAACAAAAAGGAAAAAGAAATCCATGAGAGGGACCACTGCTGACCCAAAAGAAATTGACGTTCTTTCTCAGACTGGATGGAAAACATCTTGATTATCCTCAACGAAATGTCAATTGATCTGAAGATCGAGATAAAAGTGAAACTTTATTTTGGGTGTGAGTCCCACTACATCAGTTGTGAAAAGTAACAGCAATTCAGAAAAAGAACACGGTCGTGAAGCACGTTTTTAATCAATGAAATTATCATCTAAATTCTTGTTTTTTATTCGCTCAGGTTGTCTTTGTCTGAAAAACTTCATTTGAAATGTTTATATACAACAAAAAGAGCAAAGTAGGAGAAATCTTTAAGATGACTAATAGTTTTTCACAACAATGTAGCATATACACAATAAACAGCACTGCGCAAATGTTTTACACCACCCAGATTTCTTTCATCTTCACTTCCAAGCTAGGTTTTATGTCATCGTGGAGTATTCTTGTTTAACTGCTCTTCATGCTTTCAGCAGGTATTTCTAAGGGCTTTCTTTTGTCTGTTCAGTCAATTTCAGAGTAAAATGAGCGGGTTGCTCTTAAGAACCAGTGAGGATATAACAAGATGAGCAGTCAGGCCTTTAAAAAATAGAGAAACTTTAAAATAGCTTTAAATGCCTGAGCAAACATTCATCAAGGTCACAAAAAATGATTGGAAAACACGTGATTTCATGAAGGTGAAGGATAAAGAAATAAAGAAGGATTATTTAACATTTTAGCAAATCTCTGAAGTGTAATTGTAGGTAATCGTTCAATCTGCAGAAACATAACTCTCCAGTACTTTAAAAGGTGCACAAACTGACAGAAGGAGGATCATCTTTTCTAAATGAAAAGATTTTCTGCAGCAGGACTCGCACACTCACATCGGTGCGAGTGTTGACGGTCCTCTGCGCTGCTTGGTGGGGCATAATGCCCGAGTGGGACGCTGTGGAGACCCCCCATTCCTCTAAGACTGTGAGGCCAAGTCGGCAGCAATCCAGGTAGATGAATGTCAGCAAGCGGCAGATTTGCTCCAGGGTGCTGAGAGCTTTGCTTCAAGACAAAATATTAACAAAAGAAGGTTTAAGAGTGTAGTTCTGATTAAAACATGTATGAAATGATCTCAGAAAAGCCAGCAAGGTCAGATTAATCCCTCTGACTTCATCCATATGCTTTATTTTCTCTGGCCTCCTGTGTCCTGTCCTGTGTGCTGTCACAGCAACATGTCTCCTCCACTCACCCACTCAGTAGAGATTGGTGATTAGATTGCTTGTTGTTCCACATATATAAGCATCTTATAGGCAAATAGTAATTACTGCTCATCAGTAACAACGTTCAGACTCAGCAACCATAGACTGAGCAAAAACTCAGAGGTCATTGATTGATGAGCCTCACCAAAGGGAGGTTTGGGTACTTTAATGAGAAAACACACGACCTGCGATCTGTTATTTCCATATGAGCATTAACGAGCAGAGAGAGCCGATCTGACCCGGCTAATACGGGCTAAATCCGCCGGTGCATTATGGGCCGGGCACATTTCATCTAATCAGCAGGATGATGCTAGCAGGCTTAGGCCGCTTTTAATTCTGAGCTGGAGGAGAATCACTGCCCCCAAATTCTTCATTACATCCACAACAAACTCACAGAGCTTTACCTGGGTTTGGATATAGACGATTTATTTTTGTCATTTGTTTTCTAATTTAGTCTCATTCTATTTTTTAACTGTATCATATGGCTTTTAGTTGAAGGGAGTCTTTCCTTTCTAACGTTATATGCTCATTCAGCAAAAGGGATCGCTGCAAGGTCAGTGACTTTAATTGGTAAAGTTTATGTTTTAAAATTCGTATCCTAATAACTAGTCTAACTAATCAAGTTGAAATGTACAAATAGAGCTCAGGAAATTAGGATATAATTAAAACGTTCCATATTTTTGTCACTCATTTCAGGAGGTGAAGCTTATATTACACAAATAGTGAACTTTTTAAATCATTTATTTCTTCTCATTGTGATTATTATAAATTAAAGATGACGAAAACTCCAAAGTTCACTGTTTCAGAAAATTACATGATGTGAAATAGTTATAGAAGAGTCATAGAAAGTTCAGTGGAAGGAAAAAGTGTGGTAGAAAAGGCCTTGAATTGGCCTTTTAAAATGACTGGCAAGAAATACTGAACTTTGTCATGACTACATTTTTTGTATGCGAACTGGCCATGTATTTCTATATGTAAACATTTTACTGTTTGTAAAATGCTGTACTTCATAGCTAACTGAGCCTAAGTTAATTATTACAAATTCCAATTTAATGACTCATTATTCAATTTCTAATTTAACTTTTAAAAGTTTTAGCAAGTATTGTATTCAGTGGATCCCATCAGCATTTATCATTTTTTTCATTGTTTTTAACTAACTTTGATTTACTATTTCAAAAAAATTTGAGAGTTTCTCACAAATCTACATAATTGTGTCTTAAAATGGTTAAATTCATTGTTCTATGCTTTATGTTTTTATTTGGCCTATTTGTTTCAACCTTTATAAAACTTATCTGACCGATGAGTGACACTGTGCAGACGGGACAATAACAATAAACTTGAGTGTGGTCTGAAGATTGCTGGAGACAATTATTATTAACTATTGACATGTTTCATTACAATAAGCACTGTAGTGTACAAGCGGGTGTTGAAAATCGCATCTTTATTAATTTAATAACAGTTGAAAGCCAGAGGATTACCTGTGTGTTTTGTTTTTCAAATGGCAGTCATTAAAATCCACATACGGCATAAAGAACAATGATGGCAAATATGTATTCGCCCCAGAAGAATGTGTGCAAAGATAAAATCCGTTCCCTTTGCAAGTTTTGGAGTTGTTGCCCGTTGTGTGCGGAGAAACACCAACTTTAATTTACAGTTCAGAGTTCTGCAATAAAACGGTACCTGCGACTAATCTGCTGTTTTAGGTGGACATATATCATGCAAATTACTCTCTGGGAGCACTGGATACCGAGATAGCAAGAATATTCTGCCTTCTGCGCAACGTTGGGGGGATTTCCTGGAATGCTCTCTTCATAAACACAATAGAAAAATTCTCTTTGGGAGTCTTGAACAAACAAAAATATTACAAGAATATTTTTTCACCCATCCGCACTAAAGAAACATTTAGACGATGTATTTTTTTCCATCTTGAAATGGTACCTCCAACATTGTAGGACTCTGCGCTGAACAAATCTAGAGTGATAAGGAGTCTTTAACAATCTTGACAGCAGCATCTACGCAGAAAGAACAAATGACTGCATTAGGAAGTTGATCGGAGTGATTATAGTCTGTAAAGATCGGCTATGTGGAAATTGTGTTGGGAGCACAAGTGGCTCATCTGTTCTGGTAAAGAATTTCTGCATCGGGTTTGGAGGGGACAAACCCATCAATCATAAATAAAGCTGGGGACATCTCCCCAGCGTCCCCGGTTATGTTCTGGAGACAGGAGTGTCGATGCATAAAGTAGATGGATTGATGTATTTCTGATTGATGAGTTACGCAGCTCTCACATATTGCTCTCCAGTCAGGAGTTCAGCTCTCGTCCGTTCCTCCAGAGTGACCACGACTCCATCCAGGACCTGCAGCTGTGACAGACGCAGCACAACCGCCGTTCTATGCTGAGAGTTTCTGGCAACCTGAGGACGGCAGAAATAGCCCAGTTTGAACCCGTCTGAAATTAAATCCATATACATGATTGAGACCTGATTGATTGTGGCTACAACCTAAGACATGTGGTGAAATGATGCTGGCTGGGTCGCAGAAGCTACTCCAGTGACCCAGCTGACAGCTGCAGCCGAGGGCACCTTCTGGTCGAAGTACAATAACGCCTCTGCGACCACAGCACTGCCAGTTCCTGCAGGACGCGGCTGCTGCTGCATGCTACAGGACATCCACTAAAAAAGGAGGAGGAAGCAGCGTCTCCAGGGCTGATCCTGGCCTGCAGTCCCTGGCAGCAGTAATTCCCCATGAGGAGAAAAAGGGAATAGGGTCGAAGCGACCACAGCTGAGTTTTACCCTATGGAGAACAGAGGTCCTGGAATGCAGACCCTGCCCAGGCTCTGAGAGCTCCAGATGGGTTATAGCATCCGTGCCAGTTGGTCTCTGATGCCAGGCGCAGCAGACGGCACATCCTGTAATCACTTTAATTTGGAGTGCAGGATTTTGGTCGTGAGAAACTGAGCTTGTAAACCATGCTTTGGATAATTTGTTTGGGAGTCAAAGACCTTAAAGTGTCCTGGGACTGACAGATTGTGGATACAAGTAACTGAAAGCTTATCACAGTGTGTGTGGAGGGGTGCGCGTCTCTAGTTGTTTATAATGCCTAATTGGGTTTAATGGACAAACTAAAACCCAGTAATACTTACGGGATTTCCAGTTACAGAGAGCTCGGTCAGGGAGGGAAGAACGTCTAATTTCTCTAGCTCATCAACGTCCTGCGAAAAGCAGAGAACCAAAGATCATTTCAAGTTCCTCGTTTTTCTACAGCGCCGTCATTTCACCTTTTCTCCTCTTGGCTGTGGCATGCTGATAATGGACTCGTATGTATGCATGAGGACAGAACCCTTTAGAATTTAGGAGGATGGAAGAGATTACATGTGTGAGCCCGTGTTAATCTCATGGGAATTTGGGCACGCAACATGGCATGGAGGGGCGGGGGGTGTCTCTGATTCCCAGCTTTACGCTCCGGCTCAGCTGTGATACATAGACACCCCCCACGGCGAGCGCCGATGCTCTGGCATGATTGCTGTGTTTTATGTCTTAATTGAATGCAGGAAAACATTAAGGAAGAGATGGGGGAGAAAGGAAGAGGCAACAAAAGTGCAAATCACTCCCCCTGGGTGAGGAGCTGCAGACTGAGCAGCTGATTACACGTTGCCCTGATTGTTCCTCTCTTCCTTCAATCGCACAGCCCTGACCTTCAATCAAACTTGATTCTCCTTAATACTACCCCTTGCATACCACAGTGGGTGGTAATGGCTCATGATTACTATACTTTATGCCTACTTTGCAAATGCAGAAAAAGTAATACAGAATAAAATGCATTCTAAAATATCTGACACATGTAAAGTAGTCAGGAAAAAGTTGGTAAATCCAAAACTACACAAAAGGTGACTGTGACCTTCTTCAGGAGCTCAAGTAATCTCTGTGCCTTTTCAGATTGAATAAGAAGTTTTATTTAAATTCTCCATACAAACATCTAAAAAGGCAAAATACCTGCAGCTTGTTCGTGTCAAGGAATAGTTTGTGGAGCTCCTTCAGCGGGTCGAGATGGTTCAGCTCCCGGATGCGGTTCTCGGCGAGGTGCAGCTCCAGCAGAACGCTCTGGGCTACGAAGGAGTTCTTGGTGAGAGATTTAATTCGGTTTCTGTCCAAAACAATCTCCCTGAGCTGGTAGAGTCCTTCCAAGCCCTCCACCTGACTGATTTCATTGCCTGAATAAAAAAAATATATTTCTTTTTTAAACCTATCAGCAGGGTGCAAGAAATAATGTTGTTTTTTTCCTTTTTAACAGAAAACTATATTGAAGAACAACTTTTTTGTTAAGTCTAAAAGATTTTATATAATCAAACAAAATTTTATATAGGGGAGAATTTTATTTGAGAAACACAAGCTGTAGTTTTAAAATAATTTATTTTCTTAGGTGGGCAGCTACACAAACCAATGTGGACAGAAGTCGAACTGGATCAAATTGAATCGGATCGTGATAATCAATTCTAACTCTTGAGAATCTGAATCAAATCTTGACATTTTAATTGATACCCAGCCCTACTTTTTATCAAGCTATTGGACTGTGGAAGGCAGGTGGAGTGCCAAGCGCTGACCCCGGCATGCACAGGGAGAGCATGCAAATTTCATGCAGAAAGGCTCCAGGCTGGGACCTTCTTCCTGCAATGCGACAGGGCAGCCACAAACTCTTAAATCCCCCAAGAGGTCAGAAAATAAACTAGAACATGATCTTATCAGGTCACAGTTCGTGATTCAGCAAGAAAGAGACTGAGCATGAATATTATCGATAAGAGGTGAAAACCACTGTTGACTGAAAAGATCCAGGACAAAATTTCACAAATTCCAAAAAGCAAAAAAAGTTTGGGAAAATATTCAGTGGACTCACAGGACAAAAGTGGAACTTTCTTAACGATGTGTCCCATGCTAAACAAAATGGGAGTGCTGGGTAGGAGTTTCTGTAAAGGATATTCTACACCAGAAAATCCTGACGGACAACAATCATTACCACACGCAAACTTAAGTCTTGCAGCTGGACAACATTCAGTCCATCACTAAATTACTGAGAATCAAGGTTTTTCATTCCTTCTGAAATGCTCAGAAGGGGGCCACAACTAGGTATTAGGTTACTGTTGTTGTTTTTTTTACAGCTATTAATAAATAAAATCATCTGAAATTATATTTTTTGTTGTTGTATTTGCCTGACATCAAACATTTTTTTCTCAAACGTTCAAAAGTGGCAACAGAGAAAAAGTAGAAATCTATCAGGAGAACAGGACAGCACTGAATATGGAGAGATTCCTAGTATTTTCTGTTATCGGTTGTGGAAAAAAAAGGGCCTGACCAGATTAAAGAAAAGCTTTAAAATGTTCCAAAGAAGTCAGCAAATAAGAAAGTGAAGTTGGCTTTGGAGAAGAAAACACTCGGACAATCAAAAGCTATCAAAAGCTGTTGAAAAGAAAGTCAGCCGCTCTTTTCTTCTCGACTCATCATCCACCTGGCCTTAGGTCCATAGGAGGTATTGCTCTTTTACTGCTGGCTCCACCCCAATACCCCTATGAGTGGGAGGGGTGCAACCGGACCCACACATACCTTGGAGGAAGAGTGCTTTAAGATTGGTGAGCCTGCTGAGCTGCAGATTGGCCATATTGGAGATGCCATTGTGACTCAAATGGAGCACCTCCAGACTTCCCATCAGCGGTTCCAGGCTGCTGGCTGGCCCAGAATCCCTTAAAGACAGTTACAGAAAACCAGTTTGCAGTTTCTGCCTCCTGCTGCTGCATTTAGCTGCTGAGACCTCACAGGTGCAGGAAACTATCAGCAATCACCAAACCAACGAACAAAGGAGCAGCTCTCTCCACCCTCATTACATCTTGATTTAGGGTAAAGAAAATTTCCCAAAGTTTAATTTTTCACATTTCATATCGAAATATCCATTGAAAATATTGATATTAAATGCAAACAAAATTGCCAGAAATGTGACAAGGCAGCTGCTGCATTGTTTGGTCAGGGCTGCCCTCTAATGGTAAGTAAGAGACCGACCGATAATCCGTTTTCTCACTGATAATAAAGCTGACTAAATGTTATTTTTGTTTTAATTCACTTAGGATTATTAGAACTATTCAGATTTGCCAAATTTCAGAATGACTAATGCTCATTAAAATAGATTTTCTTCTTTCAAAGTCAGACTTTGACACAGATCACTGTCCCTTTTTAAATAATTTGGGAAAGCAATGATGATATTTAATGGAATCGCAAGCTTCTGATAGGTTAATTTACAAGATTTGAGCTCCAAGAAGACACAACTGTGGGTATATTTTGGAGTACCTGAAATACTCTGCTTCCTTGAGTGACATCATGGAAACTATACATAATATTTGAAAAAAGTTAAACATTGGAAACTCCTTGTGTCACACCCAAATCAGCTAAATAACTCAAAACCTCTGGAAAGGTTTGCGGCGTCAGCAGGAGAGAATCGTGGAGAAGACGTCATTTAATTCCTCCACAAGGAGAGGACAAAAAAAAGGTCACACAAAAGGTCATTGCTTATGAAGCTAGGTGCTAAAGAGTGTTGTATCCGAGGATATTCATAGAAAGTTGAGTCGAAGGAAAAAGCATGGTAGGAAATGGCTCATCAGCAGCAAGGACGACTGCACCCTAAAGAGGATTATCAAGCAAAAATACATATTCAAAAAGCTTCGTAAGGAGTTGAGAGGGGCTGGAGACAGAGCATGAAGAGCCACTATGCACAAATGAATCCTACAGACGGGCTACAAGCATCTGACCTGGGCTAAGGAGAACCAGAACTGGGCTGCTGTTCAGGAGTACAAAGGAAAGTAAAGTTTGCATTTCATTTAGAAATCACGGTTCCAGAGTCTGAAGAAAGAGAGGAGAGGACCATAATCCATGTTCCCTAAGGTCAGAGTGAAATTTTCACAATTTTCTGGTTTGACAAGTCATGTACTGGTTCTGATCTGCTAAGTTCTCTTAAGTCCACAGAAAAATCTGATATTTTAGAAAACTTCATGTTTCCTTCTGTTGACAAACATAATGGAGATATTTATTTATTTTCCAGCGGGACTTTGTACTAGCCCACACTCCCAAAGGTTCCAAAAGTTGGATGAAGATGAGAGACCCCAGAACCAACAATACAGATCCACTTTCAGGGCAACCTGAGCTTCCTGAACACCTCAGCAGAACCACAGCCTGATCACCCCATCATTGCATTGATGTAGTCATTTTTATTGATCTAACTTTATCCTTTTCTGGACAGTTAATTTTGGTTAATCTGTTAGCCATAATTACCAAAACACAAGCAATAAATGCTTGAAATATTTCACTATGCCTAATGAGGGTTTAATATATTAGTTTAAGTTTCTGAAGTCAAAAAATATTGACCTTTTCCACCATATTCCGACAATTGTTTCAGATGTGTAAGGAAGAGAATTTTTGAATGTAAATGCAACAGATTATATGAAAAAAAGGTGAGATGTGCACATTTCTACCAGAATAAATGTGTTATTAACAATGAAACTGGTCCTGAGAGGTTACTCAGAAAGACAGAAGCAATTACTCCAAAAGACACACATCCAGTAGTACTCCCCGGTTCACTACCTGCTTACATGCTGCAGTCATCGACAAGTTTCCTCATTTTCATTAAAATTCTTTACTTTGCAAGGTTGTTTCCTTGTAAACTGTCAACATAACAAATTAAGTGATAGGCCAGAAAGATTGCTGTTCCATTAAAAGCGAAAAGGAATTATTTGTATTTAAGTTTATGTAATATATGATAAATATTGTTGCCGGCAACATCTAGTATAAAATGTGTCGTGTCAAAGGCAACATTCATACACAAGCTGCTGCTGTCTCACATTCTGGCAATTTCTCTGTGTTCCTGGTTGACTTTTGCTCACTTTTCACTTTTTATTACATATTTCAGCAAGAAAAGTTGCAGAAATGCTTCTTAACTTTTTCTTTTTCCATTTTTCTTATGTGTTACCTGTTGGGTCTAGATGGGTTCTGCTGTCCGTAACCACTGGAGTGGACTTTGCTGTGTAGAATCTGTCTGTTTGACAGATGAGCCTGAATCTTCTGCCTCGGTAGAATGGACTCGATGTGGTTGTAGTTTAGACACAGAGCCTGTTAGAACAAAATAATTAATATAGGTTTCTTTATTAGTTTCTGAAGAGGCAGTAAGATTTTTCACTTTTATGTTGGGGAGGTGAATGAGGCCTGAGAAGGAGGTGAGGTTGTTGTGATCCAGGTTGACGCTGCATAGGTTGATGAATAAGTCTGGAGGACTCAGATCAACCATCCTGTGGGGTGGGGAAGAGATTTGAATGTCATCTCCATCATACGAGTAGATAAAATGTCACACTTGACAGTTTTAGGCCGTTTGAAGCCAGACTTGTACCTGATGGAGCAGGACTGCAGGCTCAGGTAGGTGATTTCTGTGTAGTTTGAGTGGCCAAGCTTCTCTGCAACAGTGTCAGTGGTCAGTCGCCCTCTGAACGTATTCTTCGCAATCTCACTCTCGCTTGCATCCTGCAGAAAATGCATGTAAAACAGAATGCATACAACTTTTATATACCGTAATTGCTGTAAGATGTGAGGTAATAAGCTGGCTGTAGGTCGACCTTACCACTGCAGCTCCATCCAGAGCTTTGAGGGACGGCAAATGGAAAACAACATATATTCGATAGTTTTCAAGCTTCTCCACTATGGGATTCCCATAAAGATCCAGGATGATTAGATTTTCCAAACCCTAATGGGTAGAAAAAAAGAGCGAGCTCAGACATCACTAATAATGCTATAATTATCTGAAACCAATATTCCTCACCTTAAGTAAATAGATGTCTCTCGATGTAGAAATCTGATTGCCTCCTACATAGAGCTCCAGGAGAGAGCGAGCGTTCTTGATGCCATTTAGGGACGTAATGCAGTTATTTTCGACAGATAGGAAGGTCAGACCGGGAAGCTGGTCCAAAACTGAGCCCTCCAGGCTGGAAAGCTGGTTTACATCTAAGTTCAATTTTTTCAGGCTCTGAAGTCTTGTTAGGCCTTAATAAATGGTGAGAAAATAAAACCGTACAGCTACTGTGTCTAAACTGCTTAGAGGAAGTGCTGTTGAGAGTGTGACGAACCAATGAGTGACGTGATGATGTTGTTATTCACGGAAAGCTCCTCCAACCTGAGGCAAGATTCTAAACCGCCCAGTTTGGACATGTTGTTATGGTTGAAGGAGGCCCAGCGCAGGTTCACCAGCTTACTCAGGTTGAAAAGTTTGGAAAGTCTCTGGTTGTCAAGATTCAGCGAGGTGATCTGCTCTTAGGCAAATATATGATCACATCGGTTAGCATAGGTTACATACAGTTGAAACCAGGAGTTTACATACACAGAATAAAAAGACACGTTCAGCTATTTTCTTTTTATCTTAAGCTAACTCAGACAACAAGCTTCTCTTGTTTTAGGTCTATTAAAATTACCAAAATTATTTCCAATTGCTAGAATATGTAATCATTTTTTATTAATGTCTTCAAATCAAAAGTTTACATACAGAAGGGTTACTATCCTAACATTACAGAAAAGCCCAGATGATGATGTAATGGCTGTGAAAATTTCTGATAAGCTGACACATTATTTTGAGTTAAAGGAATATTCCACCTCTAAGTAAAATTTGTCTGATTTCTCCAGATTTGCCCATATTCGCCAGAGTTTGATACGTCAGAAAAAAGTATTTTGTAACCCAATAATTCCCAGTCCCTCCTGGATTTTTTTGATTGTTGCGACCTGAAATTCCTGTTATTGCTGCAGCTTCTGTGAAAAGTTGCAAGAAAAATTGCAATGTTTTTATTTGTGATTTAATTTTATTTTTCAACTATCACTTGAAAATTCTTTGAAAAGCAAGTTTTCTTTAGAATATATATATATATATATATATATATATATATATATATATATATATATCTTTAATATACACAGAGACTACATTTTCACATAAACCTTAGCGAAATAAAATTACCTGAAATATAATTTTAACAGATTAAAACTCTAAAATGTGACCAGCTCAGATTGGGTCCCCACAAGAATAACATCTTTGCTTTTATTTTGGTGCTACATTCCAAGACACACCCTAGCCCCTTTTAGCCCCTCTATTTTGACCTTCTGGATACGCCCCTGCTCAGCAGCACTGAAGGAATAGCTGCTTATTAATCATTCTAAGAACCCACTGGACTCTCTGTGTCTAGAGAGAGGTTTTTTTTTTCACTTTGGAAGCAGAGCAGCATTATGCTTTGAATATTTTGACGCGGTAACCTTGGTTTTTGCTGTAAAAAGTAATTGAAGCTTTAGCTTCTGTCATTCACATCAAGACTGATCTCTTGAGAACTTGACGCTCGCTGCTGCTGTTTCCGTGGCGGTTGCGCGTCATTGGTTGCAGTTAATACAGCAGACATACATAAATCACACATGTGACCTATATTGGATTCAAAATGCTGAATTGTGCCAAAAGGTGATTGATTTTCATATCTGAAATGAGGAAATTGTACCGTATAGCAGCTTCCTTGGCAAAATGCATATAACATATTTTATTCTTGATGCCTCTAACATGAAAAACAGTACATGATGCTCGATAAGATAATAAACGGGGAGAGTCAAAATTGTTAAACGCGTTAAAGTCAGATAACTGGATACATTTGCAAGATGTGCAGAATTTGTGGGGATAAGCTGAATTTGTGTTAATAGTTGCAATTGCAACTTTGCAGAATCCGAGATGGACTGTGTGCAGACATGGGGTTTGGTGGATGTGCTTTTTCATTTGGTGAATGTAAATTTTTGATTTCAACAGTATACGATTACAGTTAAAGGTGGGCAGTGTGACGATCTAAAAATACAGAAAGATTTTAGTCTTGCCGAAAAGGCCCAATCAGGTTATTGTTGCATCAATTTTATGTTTCTCATTCAGTTTCAGAAACTAGCCTCTAAGTTAGGGGTGAAGCCGAACCCGAAAAAGGTATTCAGAAAGGCATAAATAACGTGTTTTTTACGAATACTTATTTTGAACAAATACTTTAAAAAATATTTGTATTCGGGAACAGGAAAATCTTTATATAAAAAAGCTGTGTTTCCTCATCAGTAAATAAATGAGTGAGTGACATGTAGAACTCAGAGAGGGGGGTTGAGGAAAAAGCTGTCTGTCACAGCTGCTCCACACATCAACAGAAGGGCTCGCCTGAGTAAAACAAAAAGACTTAACTGAATTACTATTTTTGTTGAACATATTTTTGTTCCTTAAAGGGATACCAGGCAAGTCTGAGTGTTTTCTCTACGATGCTCCCCCTAGCGTCCATTAGTAAATTTTGCTTTCAAACACACTGTCGTAAAAACAAACTGTTATCCCCCCGCGGAGTCAGGCTGTTGAGTTACTTTCTTTGCATTTTTATTCTTTGTTGCCGCCTGCAGCTCTGCTTCATTTACTATTATTATTCTATTCATATACTTATTGTATTAATTTGTGGGCGCCTATTGTTGCAGCCATTCCCTCTTATTTATTTAGTCTTTTCATATGGTTGTGATGCGCCACAAGCTATGATAGGCAGCGAGTGAGCAGCTTGTTACGCTGCCAGTTGCAGCGGAGATGCGCCAATAGGCGGCCGCATCACCGCTTTATTTATTTAGCCTATTTATTTGTTTGTGATGGCCACAAGTAATGACGAGACCAGTGGCATTTGCCAACATTGCCCAGTCAGTAATTTTTTTGTAGCTCGATCATGATATGTGCAACGTGATTATTATTCCCTATTATCATACGCGTTGACTTAGTGACATAAAATAAAAGTGTAGGCCATCGTAATTCAACTCATATCTGTAAAGTAAGTGAGATATTGCGAGGTCTGTATCCGACTTGGAGCCTTCGGTGTCTTTTAGCTCTCGCCATTCGGTAAAAACTTGACCAATATTGATGCACGTGCGAGCCCTCGCTCGGTCTGAAGCTATTTTTCTTTTCTTGACATCTTCCGTCAAAGGTTTTCGCTGCTTCTTAGCCGGCTCTGCCATCAGTTTGCCACACTCGCTAGCCGGGTTTCGTTAGCCTGCCTCAGTGTTGGGGATGCGTGCCGAAAACTGATCCTGCTTCTCGCGATGTCTGACATTTCGCGAGACTGTAGGATACCGGATCGGTACACTGAACTTGCAAGTGGGATATTCTTCCTACAGGCAGTAGGGGCGGGCGAGAGAGTCTTCATTCGCCCTGTAATGAGTCATTTAACCATATAACGACTTACGAAGATGATTATTTAACATGAAAACGCTACCCGGTGTCTCTTTAACTGTGCTCTGGAGACGGTTTATAACTTTTGGGAAGCGGAGTTTGATTGTGAAGTTATTCCATTGCGCTGCATTAATATTAACGTTTGCAGTTGGATCATACTTCCCAACCCTCTAGATTTTCCCGGGAGAGTCCCAAATTTCAGTGCCCCTCCCGAAAATCTCCCGGAGCCACCATTCTCCCGAATTTCTCCTAATATTTTATGCCATTCGGTATAATGTACACATCCTGTGTCTTGTGTGAGGGAGATGGAGAATAAAACATGTTTCATTTGCATTTTGCCAGGTGCTATGGGGTACAGTTTCCTCATTTGGGACATGAAAATCTTTCACCTGTTGGTGAAATTTGCTGTTTTGAATCTAAAGTAGGTAACCTACCTGATTCGTATATGTTGATGAGGAAAACAATCAGCTGTAAGTAGTGACGCACGTCGCAGCAGCCAGCAGCAAGTTTTCAAAACAGTCTTTATGTGACTGAAAGAAGCTGTAGTTTGAATTACTTTTTTAATCCTCTGGGTTATAATTGATCAAAAAATGTTTCAATCGACCACAAGTCTAGTTTCCTTTTATTTCGGCTGCGTGATGGTAAATTCAATAGCGGATCAAGGCTTTTTTTCTAGCCCTATCTAAGCTGGTCACATTTTAGAGTTTTCAAGTGTTAAAAGAACATTAAAAGTCATTTTATTTTGCTATGGTTTATGTAACAATGTAGTCTCAAACTCTGCTTGCTTTTCAAACAATTTAAGTGATTGGCGAAGACGAAAATCACAAAAACCTTCCAACTTTTCACAGAGGCTTTTTCACAAAAAAGTAGATGGACTCTTTCGTCTGTTAACTTAAGTTATTGCTGTGGACTGTTATTTTGTCAAATAAATACTGTTAAATTCAGGTATTTAATTAATCTTTTTTTGAATTTTACTTGAATACAAATACTTCACTCCCCCTCAACAAATACAAATACAGATACAAATACCGTCTGCTTTGCACGCCCCTATTCTAAAGTAGTATCACTCCTCATTAAGTGAACGTTTATGTCTTTATTTTAGTTAAGCTGAGTTGGGATGAACAGTAAGAGACAAAAGAGATATTCAAGAGTCACCTCCATTTTTGAAACTGTTTTGCATGTACTTTTTGCTTTTGTTTCTGCACCACATTCCAATATGTAATAGTTTTAGTCTATGGTCCACCTCTAGTGTCAATTACAACAAAAAGATGAGTTGCTCTGTGGTAGCTCTTTTGTGAAACCTTTGAAAATACTTTCTGGGGGGGGGGGGAAGAGCCATACGTGCTGTGCCCTACCTTTGCAGTCCAGTCTGGCTCCAGTTCTCGGCCGGGACCCCACGGAGGCGGACCCAAGCGAGAAAGGAGCTGAGCAGTCGACAGCAGGCTGAGACTTCGAGGTCGTTCGCCGGCGGTCCGAGAGTGGGCCAGAAGGGCCGCCTGGAAGCATTAGAAGCAAATCTAAAAACAGCGTTTGCTCTCATCATACAGAAACTTTACTGCAGCCAGACCACAGAAATAACATACATGGAATTTTGTGAACTACAATTAAAGTGGGAAATCAAATAAAGCTTCTGGGATGGGTTGCATCTTATTCAAGTCCAGAAAGATATTTACTATCCGAGTAAATAAAAAAAGGTAGCTAATAAATGATTGATTTCATTTAAGAGAGAAATATGGTGAAAAAGTAACTGCAATTACGCAGAGTTTTTTACATCACTGTGGAAGTATTTAGGCCTGCTCTTTTTTCCAGAACTGCTTTAACTCATCGGTACAGGAGGGTCTTTGACCATGAGCAGACTGTTCTGGGTTATGACGGTATCTCATCACAATTGCTTCACACTTTGACTATAGGCCAATCTAAAACCTTCATTTTGGGTCTTTTTAGCATTCAAAGGTTTACAATTCTGGCAATAATCCAAAAACACTATTATTTACCAAGACATTTTCATAAAGGACCAGGTTGTTTTGGATACATTTTTCCCTTAATAAGTCATTTGAAAGCTGCTTTTCGTACTTACTCGGGTGTTGTTGGATTCTATAATTGGATTATATAATGTATCTGATCTGAAACATACAAAAACCTACATTTGTTATGTTTAATTTGATAAAACCTTCACTGGAAGCCTTTAAATGAAGGCAATAAAACATTTACCTGGTTAATTTTGAGGATGGTAGCCATCTGAAGAGCTTCCTCAGCCTCCTCCTCTGTTACCATCACTCCATCCAGGTGTGTGAGGGTTGCAACGAGGCCTAGTATGGTTGCTCTGACCGCCTCTGGCTGAAGAGAACAAAGATTCAACCATGGTTTAAACCTTTACTCCACACATGCTGACTGTGACATTAAGCTTTTCAGCCCATTGTGCACCTGTTTCCATGGGTTGTATCTGGTATCCAGTTTCAGCAAAGCAGGAGTGTGCTTCCTCAACACCGTCGCCTCCTCTCTCGCTTTGGTCAACTTATTCCAGCTCACGTCAAGCTGCCTGAGTCGCCCTAGACACCGCAGCCCCTCCAGAGTGACCAGCTCGTTAAAGCTGGCGTCCAAAACCTCCAGACTGGGCTACATAAAGAAGACGGCGCGTTTTTATCCGTTCAGCTTCCACAGTGTCCAAACGGCACTCCGTAAACTGCTGTAGAGTCATGCGATTACCACATGGGAGACGTCATCGAGGCGTGTGAACTTATTGAAGCTGATGGTGAGATGTCTCAGAGCCGAAAGGCTGGAAATCTCTCTGAATCTACTCAGACTGTTGCCATGAAGGTTTAGCACCTGCAGATTCAACACATCAGTGGGGAATCACAGAGAATGACGTGAAAAGAGTGAAATATGTTGAAACACAGAAGCCCTACGGTGATCTGACTGAGGATGTTCGCTCTGGCCACACTCAATAGTGTTTTTTCATCGAGGCTCAACAGTTTGGGCTGCGGCTTCAGAGCAGGCTCCATGCTGAGGGCGACGGCATCTTCAGTTTGATAACCATCCATCTGTCCACAGCAGCTTAGTTCTTCTCTGTTCTAATCCCCCAATAAGATTTTCGGATACAGAAATGCTGGTCAATTTTAACAGTGTATTCCTTCTTTTGTACATTCCCTTGTCTCCTCTTTTTACTTAACCTTGTGCATTACTGCCTCATCATGGAAATGAGGAGGGCTGCCTTTCATGGTCCAACTCCTCTACTATTGGTCAATAACCAGGAAGAAGCAGGATCAATGTGCAGATCGATTGTGCATGCCAGCGACGAAGCCACTTCCTCCAAAATCTGGAGCTTCATTAGCTTCATTATCTGTGTCTGCAGCTAACTGTAGCAGTGTATCATTCAAAAATGTCTACGTGAAACAATAAATAGTAAAGGAGTTGGACAAAGAAGGGCAGCACTCCTTATTTGTATAATGAGGCAGAAATATATAAGGTAAAGTAAAAAGAGGAGATGAGGGAATGTAAAAACAAGTAATGCATGTACAAGGAAAAGGAAAAACAACATATATATATATATATATATATATATATATATATATATATATATATATATATATATATATATATATATATATACTTCTGCTTTGATGTTTAATTATGCCAGTTTTGGTCCTCCATTGCACTGTCCCTTAAATTGAATTGATCATAGGGCCAGACAGCTTTCAATCCACTCATAGTTAGCATGGACGTCCTGTTCACTTTGGATTTTACAAAACGCAACAGCAGAGATTTTAAAAAACAAGATTTGGACGAACAACTTTTCAATTATTGTGGACTCTCTCTCTCATCCAATCAGAACAAAAATTACACATCCTGCCCTGGCAAGTTGCATCTGGACACATGCTTTTTATAGCCATCAACAAGTGTCAAGCACATGGCTGGTTTTTAAGCTCAGTTCATACATTTTCACTGAGGTACGAGCTTTGGTATGTACACTTAAGTAGTCTTCCAAAACCGGTTTGGATGCGTGTTTGGGACACTCTCCCTTTGGAACACCCAGATATTTCACATTTTCAACCATCTAGCTCGGAGGTCTCAAGTTCAAGTCCTGTAGAGATTACCTAGGATGAACATTTTCATCCTGAAACACTTTCAGGACTGGGCCAAGACTTTTGATTTTAACATATTTGCAGCATGAATTCTGTGTGTGGTTAGCAAGAATTTGTATTTAAATGAAAAACTTCAGATAAGCTTTCACAGGTATGAGTGACTTTAAATTATCTGGAAAAAAAATAAAATAATAATAATTACCCTTTAACAGCAACAAAACGGTTAACTTAAGTTATACTGCAGCGGAATTAAACAAAAAACTGAAATAATATTCTGAGAATACTTAATTTCCCTCTGGAATCAATAACGCATTTCTAAACTGAATTAATTAATCAAGTATTGTTTCCTTTTTTAATGAATTATAAGCCACACACAGACAAAAAAAAAAAGCGCATACGCCATTTTTCATCTTTATCATCTTCAATCATGATTTTTGTCTACATGTGACCTAAAGGATCTTTGCCACTTTGATTCCGCACAGAAACATATAACCCAACAACGTGAAAGATGCAATCCGCTGCTAACCATGCGTTTTGACTTATTGTAAACAGCAGCAACGCTCCATGGCGTGCAGGCCACTCTCTGTTCCGTCAATAAAAGAATCAGAACCACATCCTAGGCAGCAGCTCAGGGGGGAAGTCACATAAAGAGAGAGAGAGTCTTATTGAGTCACACCAGTCAGTGTAAATCTGGTCTCTGGATGAACAATGAAAACACAACCATTAATCAATGAAATCCCCCCAGATCACAAGTTGGTCACAACAGATTAACTGTATACTGAGGAGGAAATTCAGACTTTTGATTCAGATTTGTTACACCAGGGACTCAACTAAAAGTTGCAGGACAGCGACTTTGTTGAGAGACCTGACAAAGCTGTTATTTTGAAGAGTACTTGAAGAGTTATATGGTAATACTCCTTTTTTGTTGCACCATTACCAATGGCAGTAAAACAGGCCAAAAGCATGACACTGTTCCATTAGGACAATGATCTAAGTTGGTTCTGAAAAGTTTCCAGAATGGCTCAGAAACCTCAGCACTCTTTTAAAAGCTGGGTCAGTCCCAGGAATTCAGGAACTCTGCTAATTCTGCAAAGAAAGGTGCTTAAATATCCAAGCAGAATGATGCCAGAAGCTTTTTGCTGGTCATGTTTGAGCTGCAGGGCTAGATCACAGACGAATCAAACAAAGAATACATGAATTACCGCAGTGATGTATTCAAAACGAATGATGTACTCTGGCAGGACGAGCTCATGGTCAAATACAAACCACTGCCTTCGCCGGGGGGTACTAGCCTCAGCACCTGGAGATGTTTTATTTGAGCTGGGGCTCTCTAAGGAATAAACAAAGGAAGATACACAGACACCGAGCAGCTATAAAGTTAAAGGTAATTCTTCGGGTTGGGTCCAGTGCATACCGTCATTTGCTGCCGATCTGCTCTTGCCGTCCAAGTTGCGGTACACAGAGTAGACTTTAGAATAGCTGCTAATGTGTCCCAGTTCCCCATCACGAATGGGCATGCTGTTACCCACAAACACCTTGCAGACAATAACGCGACCTGCAGGGGAGACATGAAACTTTATTCATCTTTGGTAGGTTCATTCTGTGTCCGTTACTACATTCTTTGTTTCTTTTGTTTATACATCGAGTAGCTCCTGTGGAAACTCTGAAGAAGGCAACCAGTATTGGCCGAAACTGTGGGGTATAAACATGCTATTTTGATACTCTGCGTCTAAACAAAAGAAACAGAGAATATATGAAACTTCAGTACTTTAAGCCTGAGGAGAGGGGAAGCCTCAGTTAATTTAAGTAAAATTCTCACCGTCCCTGAAAGGAATTTTATCTGATACTTGCTTGGAGTCACGTTGGCTGAGCTGCTGCAACACAAACTCGATTCTGGGTTGCTCAGTCACAGCTAAACTGTTGGATAAAGGGCCTGCAGCATTTCTCCCTAAAAGCTAAAAACATTATTAATTAGGCAGGCTAAACATTAAACAGACTGGGAAAATTAATAATCGCCAATTGTGTTGAGTTTTGGACATGCTCAGTATTATCCACAAATATAGTGAATCAACCAAAGTGTTACAGATTAATAAGTGCCCTACTAAAATATTCATTTGTTTTAAAATTCTTCACATTTTATTGGGATTTTATGTGAGAGCCCAACACAAAACAGAGTGTAATCGTGAAGTCCAGAGAAAACTATTCATGGTTTTAAAATGCTAACTGAACACACATTTCGCAAGATGAAACATGGTGGTGACAGCATCATGCTGTGGGGTGGCTTCTCTACTGCAGGTAAAGGACAGCTGGTCAGAGTTCTCAGGCTGATGAAGCTTTGTCCTGTATGTAAAAAGAGTACATCTGGAGGATGTCACACCGAACACACCACCACCCTTTGAAACATGCTGGTAGCAGCATCATACTGTTGTTTTTGCTTTTTCGCATATTTTTTCAAAAAAAATGTCACAAATAGCAACCTGAAAAACATGTCGGTCTTTGTGGGGTTGATCTCTATCAGCTTAGAGACTAAAGTCGTCCCCATTCTTTTCTGCGAATCAGCCCATCGTCTGCTTTCGAGCCTCGCAGACTCTCAAGTGCATCGAGATCTTGACTCTGAGTGGGACATTTTAACGCAACGATATGCATTAATCTAAACCACTTAGTTGTAGCTCTGGCTGCATTTTTATGTTTTGCCGTCCCGCTGGAAGCGGAAAGTTCACTCAAGGCTTTTGCGTCATCTTAGAGGGTTTTCTTCCAGGATTGTCCGCTGTTTAGCTCCATCCATCTCCTCATCAACTCTTACCAGCTTTAAAATGCATCCCCACAGCTTAATGAAGCTGCCACCATGTTTTGCCGTGTAGACAGTATATTTAGGGCGATGTGAATGTTATTGAGAATGATGCATGCAGACCAAAAGTTACATTTTGGTCTCCTATAGAATACATTTATATAAATGCATACCAGACTTTTCAGATTTTACAAAAATGAAAATGATGCATCATTTTCTTTCCACTTCACAATTAAACTCTGCTTTAGTTTGCTATATAAAATCCAAATACAATACATTTAAGGTTGTGGTAGTAACGTGGCCAAAAAATATGAACATTTGCAAAACACTGAATGCTTATTTTAATGTTCGTTGTAAAAAATCAGCTCGGGTGTTTCCTCCATACCAAACCACTTTCAACGCACTTTACACATGGCAATACAGTGAACCGAAACGCTGTAAAGAGAGGAAGCCAACGATAAAATAAGACCTTCAGTAACATAAATACAATAAAATTAGTAATTAGGGAGTACATTTAAAACTCAGAATGTAATATGCAAAGAAACAGTCAAAAAATACTCAAATAATAAAATGCAGTAATAGGTAGGCAAGTTATGACAAAATAATAATAATTTTTAAAAATGCCTAATGAGGGGGAGTACTTGACAGGGAGAGGGAGCTCATTCCAAAGTTTAGGAGCACACACTGAGAACGCTCCCTTCGCCTCTAGATTTGTCCAACTTCGGGACGGTCAAAAGAAGGTGGTCCGCAGACCTGAAAGCCTGAGAGGGCCAGTATGGACAGATTAGCTCTGACAAATAAGAAGGGGAGACCATTCAATGACTTAAAAAAAAAAAAAAATCAGTTTAAGCTGGATTATGAACTGGACCAGAAGCCAATTTAGTGATTTCAGAACCGGGGTGATACGCTCTCTCCTAGAAGCACCAGCCAAACAACCTCGCAGTATCGTTCTGGACCAGCTGGAAGCGGCAGAGAGAGGCCTTGTTCATACCAACCAAGGAGGAGTTATAGTAGTCTAGTCGAGATGTAATAAACGGACGGATTCCGAATGCTTCTTAGGTAAAATAGCCCACATGGAAAGAATCTATATAAACATATTGATTTTAATATGTGTTTTGAATATATGTGACATACATACAATTGCCCATTTTCCTATATTATAGGTATATATGCTGTAGGTACATATATGGCAAAGTGTTAACAAGAATACAGGCAGGACTTGAACCCCAGTCTATGTCTTATAGTTAATGTCATTTACATGTGATACCAATTTCATGTATTTGCTCATACAAGGTTTTTTTTTTTTCCCTGTGATGGACATCAGACAAAGAGATGGTTATTACCTTGATAATAAAAAATATGAGCCAGGCATCATGTATGACAGTTGCCAAAGTGAGATAAATCACCAGATCTTGCCATGATCTATATAGGAGACATATATGTACATAAAGGGCTTATATGTGGAAAGAAAGAACGCGGCATATAGGCAGCATATATCCACATTTAAAACCTCATATAAGTTTCACATATGTGCATATATCCTCATATAGATTATTTCCATGTGGATGGCTTTCATTTTGAGATGCGTCTTAATTGGAGGGCAAATTTTAA
This sequence comes from Apricaphanius iberus, assembly GCA_028564705.1. Taxonomy (NCBI): domain Eukaryota; kingdom Metazoa; phylum Chordata; class Actinopteri; order Cyprinodontiformes; family Aphaniidae; genus Apricaphanius; species Apricaphanius iberus. Next base: position 143,859 of record JAPXFQ010000831.1, on the reverse strand, counting down.
AGCATTTTAAGTGCTGTGTCCAGTTTGAGTCCAAGAGTGGTGACATATTGGCTAAGACATTAAGAAATGGAAGATAAATCAATCCCCGTTCATATTTGGGTAAATGGAAATGGTAAATGGACTGAACTTATATAGTGCTTTTCTAGTCATGTAGACCACTCAAAGCGCTTTACACTGGAGCCACATTCAAATCAAATCAAACTTTATTTATAAAGCACTTTTCAAACATGGTTTCTCAAAGTGCTTTACAGATTTAAAATGACCCCACAAACCCCCAACCCCCGTTCAAAAACCAAAAATAAAATCATCATCACAACTACACCACCCTCCCAACCTAACCCATCAGCCATACACACACACACACACTTAAAAGCTTAAAAATAAATAAATGAATAAATAAAATAAATAAATAAAAATAAATAAATAAATAAAAATAAAATAAATTAAATTAAATAAAAAATTTTATATATATATATATAAAAAATAAATAAATAATCTCACTTATTCGCACTCATACAATTATCAGTAGGCAATTTGGGGTTAAGTGCCTTGCCCAGGGGCACAACGACATGTGACTGGAGGAAGCTCGAATTGAACCCACGACCCTCCGATTACAAGACAACTACTCAACCTACTGAGCCACAGTCGCCCCAAACAGGGTCAAACAGGACAGCGTCAGTCATTTAGGTGCAGGACGTTAGCTATTAATCACTAAACCTGAGGTTTAAAATGCATGTAAATCTCACAGTCATCAGCATAAAAACGGTACTGGACACCACACTTCCTAAATATGTCACACAGGGGGAGAATATATAAAAGGAAAAGAGAAGAAGCCTGAGAACAGAACCCTGAGGGATCCGTCTGCCACTTCAATAATCAATAGGAATAGGATTCAGTACTATGCTCACCTTCAGTTGCTGTATGGTTTTAAAGCCCTCCTCAGAAACGCACAAAATTTGCTCTTCCTCGCAATTTTCCGGGTCAGATGTGTAGAATAGATATTCCAGTCGACGTCTGTAGTTCCTGCTTGGAGGAGAAAAAAAAAGTTGTTTTTTTTCCCCAGCATGACATTAAAAGCCGTTTGGCCATCAGTTTCTTTACTCACTGTAAGACAGCAACGGATTCTTCACAAGCCAGAAGGCTGTGAAGTTTGTCTTCAAAGCGAAGCCTCAAAGCGCTGTTATGGATGCGGAAGATGCTTTTAATCTTTATGTCGTTGATCTTAAAACTCCTGTAATCCGATGAAGAAAAACGGGAGACCAGGAGGTTGCAGCAGGAAGTATACCTGTTGGTTTGAAGAACATAAAACCATTTTATATTCCCTGTGCAGCTGTAATTTACGAGATTGTTGTAGTTTCTCTCGACCAGCACCAGGGGTCTGTGGAGCAGCCCTCCTCCAAACGAATATTTCCAACACTTTCCAGCTCCATCAACAAAAACTGCACCACGTATTCTGTCTGCTTCATGGCTTGGAACATTTCCTGCTCATACCAGGCCTGAACCCTGAACACAAAATAAAAATCACTGTTCATGCTCGAAGAAGGCTGCAGGTTAACTCAGGAGGTTCTAGAACATTCCTGTCCGATACACAGAGCAGCAGAGAGGAACATTTACTCATCCATCCTCCTGGTCCATTGCTGCAGTCTTTCCCTCAGTGCTTCAATCTTCTGTATTTTGTGCTCCACGGCAGGAGGGTCCAGGTCAGCGTCCTTGTGCTCGTCTAGTCCATCTGATTCAGTCTCCATCTTACAGCTAAAACCTTTCGGACCATATCCCATCATGGAGAGTTCCTGTTCAAGCTGCAAATGACAATGGGGTTTAAAAGTACTGATTCCTTTACAGGTTTGGTCTGATCTTGCAATTTCCTTTTTTGTGACACCTAAATGTTTCCAATGATAAGTGGAAACAGATTAGATCAGTTGAAGAAGCTGACTGATTAACCTCCTCTGCATGTCCGTGAAGATGCTGCAACGATTATTTAACCATGCTTACGCTTTTGAGAGCGTGGCTGAGCGTCCGGATGCATTCCTCTTGCAGCCGCATCAAACTTTTCCTCCTGTCGCTGAGTGCAACCTGAGTCTCTGTCAGGTTCCTTCGAGCGGAGCGCACACGCATGTTGTAGTACATCAGCTTCTTCATAACTGCAGACTTCGGAGAAGAAGAGGCCGAAATAAAAGATACAAGCCATTTTTTGTCTTTATTTAGTAGAAAATTAGGATGGCAATAAGAAAATAACTACATTACATCCCCCAAATGTACATACTGCAAACCAACACCAACAAATACAGTTGTTCCTAAAAGTCTGCACACACCTGTAATAATGTCAGGTTTTTCCTAAACTAAAAATGAAAACATGTAAAGTCATTCCAAATAAACAGAGATTAGGACACAGAACAAAACTGTGCATCTAAAAAATAACTCCTTTCCAATGTGAAAAATTGGTGGCGGCAGCTTTATGATCTGGATTTCCTTTTCCTCAGATGGAAGTTTTGTTTTAGTTGAGGTGAATGAACACATGAGCAGCTCTAAAAGACAGTCGCTTTGGACCGAAAAGCTTCAGGCTTTCCACAAGAAAGCTGAATACGAAGGGAGAACTTATTATTCCGTATTACTGTGAGTCCAAGGATACATTCAAATAAGCAAACAAACAACTTCACTGTAGGAAAATGTAGCTTTGGCATGGCTTGGTGTCATGGAAATCCAAGTTTTTGTTCTATAAAAAAGGATGAGTTTGAAGTTAAAAAAATCATCCACTGTGATTTTCTGCGTTTTTGTTTTAGATTCAGTCCCTCACAGTTGAAGAGTACCTTCGATACAAATGACAGACCTCTAAATGCTTTGTGAGTGGGAAACGTGGATACAAATAAATAGCATAATTACAAAATATTTTAATTTCAAGCAGAAGAAACTCATATGTTTTTTTTATATAATTTCAATAAAGTAGATAATGTATCTTAGATCAAGGTAAAAAGTACTTTCAGTGACAATTTATGGTGTTTACTGTACATTCACTTGAAATGAAAATGCAACAAGCTCAAGAAAAAACTGTAAATCTGGATCTGGTATATTTTTATGTTTTTTGTATATCATTGTTACCCATAGTGGTAAGAGCAAATCCGACATTTTCATCAAATAATAGCCGCTATACCTTAAAATAATACTACTCAAGTAAAATTTAAAAGTATGGAGTAGTAAACTACTCGTGAAAGTACATTTTATCTAAAATGTTACTCTAGTAAATGTAACTAAGTAAATATAGGTAGTTACTACTGAGCTCTGGTAGTGCGCAAGGGTTTTTTTATTTAAACTCTCCCCATGCCAAATGTGTTTATGTTCAGGTGCAGCATATGTGTGACACTGAATGTGGAAAACGTTTTGGACATTATTTACCTTGGTCTCATATTTTAACAGAGGTCTGCGTATGAATAAGAGTTCCAGTCTTCACCAGATTAACCAATAAGATTATTTAGAAAGAGGGACACAACTGGATATTTCAAGGGGCCATGCAGCCCACTGTATTATATCCTCCTTCCTTTCACAACAGCTTCACAGTAAATCGCAGGCTATTTGCCAACTACTATAAAAATATATTTTCTGGTTGAAAAGGTTAACCTCTCCATAATATATATTGCATACATGACCTCCAGCCTAACCTGAGCCTTATGTATATCTGTCCTCAACCATTTTAATAGCTTCTTTTCTTGATATGAACCTTTTCCAAACATGTATGTATCCTCTAAGGTCTCAGTACCTCAGCTGCATCCTTGACTTGCTTGCTGGAGACGTCCCAGTCGTCCAGTCGCTGAAGGCCCGGCATGTGATAAAGGATGTGTGTGGCATAGTTACACAGCTGACAAACCGGGTTCAGCGCTGATGTGGGGTCGTTCAGAGAGAGCTCTCTCAGATGGGGCAAACGGGCAAGCTGGGTCAGCTCCTGTTGCAGCAGAACACAACGACCGGTTAGAGGATAAGACCTCTGCACTCCTTCCAAGGTAGTTTATTCTTAATTTTAATAGTCGCCTCTTCAGCTTTGCTGGTCTATGGCCCTGCAGTTTACCTTGTTCCTTCAATTCTTGTTTCCTGCAATCCTCACCTTGTTACTTTGAACCTTTCTTTCTCTAAAATTGCCAAGAATTTTTTGTTCATCAAATCTTATTATTTTACACGGCAAATAGCTTTACTCCACTTTCATAATGCTTTACTGCTTCCAATAGGAACCACTGTACAATTTCTAGGCCACTTTACATTTAATGTTAATGATGTGCAAAAAAAAGCCTTGATGAACTCACTTTTTACTGCAGAAGCACAACCTAAATATAAACTGTTAGAGATTTAACCTATTTTAACGATTTTGGGCAAATCACTTTTATTTGTAAAACACACTTTCAACATTTGGGTAATTCAAGATGCTTTACATGATTTGGTGATAAAGAAACAAGTAAAACACTTCATATCTAATAACGCATGAAAATCACAAAATACGAGTTTAGAGAAAGTAAAAACATTAACTAAGCATGAAACACACACAACATACACAATAAAGAATGAATGACGTTAATCGTTTACTCAAAGGCAGTTCTAAACAGGTACGTTTTTAGTTTTGATTTAAAGCAGCTCAGTGTTTCAGGAGCTTTGCAGTCATCAGGAAGTTTGTTCCAGATAAGGGGAGCATAGAAACTGAAAGCTGCTTCTCCATGTTTGGTTCAGGTTCTAGGGATGTTTAGTAAACTAGAGCTGGAAGACCTGAGTGGTCTGAGAGGTTGGTACGGTGAAGACAGGTCTTCAACATATTGGTGCATTTTGGTGCTAAACTATTTAGTGATTTATAAACTAGACTATTTTAAAGTCTATTCTCTGAGCTACAGGAAGCCAGTGTAAAGGACTTTAGAACTGGAGTGATCTGTTCTACTTTCCTGGTTCTAGTGAGAACATGAGCAGCAGCGTTCTGGATCATCTGCAGCCGTCTGATTTACTTTTTAGGCAGACCTGTGAGGACGTTGTTGCAGTAATGAAGCAGCCCAAAGATAAATTCGGATGAGTTTTTCGAGGTCCTGTTGTGACATTAGTCATTTATCCTAGAAACTTTATTACGCCTAGATTACGACCTGATCAGTAATTTCTAGCAGAATTAACTAAAACTGTGTGCTCACAATTCCTCTTTAGGTCCAAAGATAATTACCTGGTACTTCACTTGTTTCTGTTCAGCTTTAGAAGGACATCCAGGTATTGATTTGCTGAATTCATTCATTTAGGGTTTGGATGTGTTCAAAGTCACCTGGTAACAGTGTAATATAGAGCTGAATTTCATCTGCATAGTTATGATAACTAATCCTATTGGTTGTTATTACATGGGCGAGTGGGAGCATGTAAATATTAAACAGAAGAGGCCCCAGGATGGAGCCCTGGAGGACCCCACATGTGATCTGTGTCTTTTCTTATGCAAAATTGCCTATTGATACAAAGAACGTCCTGTTCTTCAGGTAGGACTCAAACCAGCAAAGCACTGTTCTAGAGAGCATCTCTGTACTACTTTATGATCAACAGTCAAATGCTCTACTAAGGTCCAACAGAACCAGCACTCTGGTTCTACAACAGTCTGTATTTATGTGGATATTATTGAAAATTTTGACGAGGGCGAGGGCAGTCTTGGTGCTGTGATGAGCAGGAAAATCACTCAGTTGCTCATTTCTTTTAATCTGAGTATGCCATTTTTAATAACTCTACGATATTATTTTTTATTTTATCCTAGTAAATTGCTTTTCCAGCACTTTCTTATTCATTTTTCTGTTTACATAAATATTTTTAACCTAAATTTGAATATGCATGTTTCCATTTACATTTCACTTGCTGCTGGTATATCTAAATTTCAGAGCTGGGTATCAGTTAAAATTTCAAGAATCAATTTGATTCTGATTCTCAACTTAGAGTCGATTATTGCGATCTGAATCGATCCAGTCTGATCCAATTCAATATTGATACGGGTCAGTGCTATTTAAACTATTTTTTAGCTGTTACTTTAATTATTATTATTTATTAGTAGTAATTTAATGACTCAACATTTGTGTACCAGGGAAAAACTGTATTAAACCTTTCAGAACTAAACCTTAAAGCAGCTGTCTTGACTTTTCATTCCCATTTTAGCTGTAAAAAAAGGGGGTAAACTATGTTAAAAAATTAAACCTTTTCTGAAAAACATACATCTGAATTGTTATTATTTAAGTTGATCTGCATTGAGAAACGTATTTAGGAATCCATGTCTTCCTTTTTTTTCTTGCATGTGCATATACTGTGACTCAGAGGACAGATGTCTTAAAAATGTTAAAGACAAGAGGACAAGTCTTGACCTTCATAATTTAGCTCATGGCAATAAGAACACAGCTCCTTCATGAAATTTTTGACATCTACAGGCAGACAACCTGAGTTAGAGAACTGCTAAACTTCAGCTTTGAGCATAAAATTATCCTGCTTAACAAAAAAATTGATATATTATTAGGCTTACAAATCTTCACACATGCCTATAATGGGGGCTGAATATTACATTTTTAGGCTGTTAGATGCTTATATAATAATACATATAAATATATTGTGATATAGCAGATTTAATTTAAAATATTTTTACAAAAATCCCTTTTGAATCAATATAAGTACCAGACTATAACCTCCGTTTTGTAAGCTGCAACACTGGCAACTCAATCTTAATATCAGAGCGATGCTGTTAGATGCAAAAAGAAATTCTTGGGAGTCTGCGGTGAAACGAGATGCCACACTAAGCTAATAAAGAGACAGAGATTTTTTTTTTCTTCTTTGACCGTGCAGTTATTAAACTTGTCTGCACAGACAGAGACAATAATTGCATTCCTTAAAGAAGCGATGCTGGAGGAGGAGGAGGAGGAGAAAAGGTGAACGGTGGCAGGAGGCCGATCAAATCAAGATCAACAAAAGTTTGTGTGCCGTTGAAATGACCTTGTTACGTTAGAAACAACACGCCTGTGTGCTCTGAATGACGAGGCTCTGAATGCAGCTGAATGCATGTAGAAGATGCCAATCTAGCGTAAACCTTTAGGAGACTTAACCATTCAAATAAAAGCTCTTTATTTGTATTCTGTTCAGTACAAAAGGAAATATCTTATTAGGAATTAGGCAAAACATAATTAAGAGAATTTTGGACCTCCACAATTCCGCTTCATCCAATTGTACAGTATGCATACATATTTATATGGAAATGTATATACAGGTCAGAATGGATATACGTACCAAACCAGAGCAAAAACAAAAGTTATGAAGCGAGTCATAGACTTGGCATGGGCTGAAATGCCGCTCAGCAACTTCAAAAGCAACAAAACAAATACTCAGATCTGCAACAAAGGCTTCATTTTCGTCCTGATGTGTGGCCATATTGATTAACATTTGTGGAAGCAAAAGACACACTGTAAGCTACGGAGGTGGCCACATCATGCTGAGGGGCTGCTTTTCTGACGGAGGGACTGGTGCACTTCGCAAAATAAATTGCATCATGAGGATATGGGAAAATATCGCAGCAACATCACTTAAAGTGTGGGTCCAAGCAACTAAATGTGAGTTGGCCTGACCCAGTTCCATCAGTCCTGTCGGGAGGAACGGGCCAAAAAATTAAAAAAATAAACTTTATTCTAATTATTCTGGCATTTAGAAAACAGGCATAACTATGGTAATCCTAATTGATTCGAAACAGGAAACATTTTTCTTTGATTTAAAGTCAGATAGTGTTTTGTTTTTCATATGCCGCATGCAAATTTCTGGCTTCAACAAAAATAAAAATGGAATGAAGAGCCAAAGCAAAGGTACGGCATCAAACAAGCCTGCATCTTTAGTGCAGGAGGGTGAAATTATACGCCTCACTTCTCTGCACTTCTATAGACATCCTCCTCCTGCTGCAGAAATTATCTGAAAAATCTGAACTGACCGAGACCTCCAACAAAAAATTTAGAGATGCCCTTTTGTCAAACCAAGGATTTTAATAATATTTGAAAAAATAAGTAAGCATACTTTTAAGAGAAAGAATCTGAAGGATATGTTTTGGTTTGAGGTCTTACCTTAAAGGAGCTGATCTTGTTTCCGGACAGATTGAGAATCTCAAGGTTGCCATTGGGATCAAGGTTGTGGCCTAAAAGAGAGAGAAACGAAACAAATATTTAATTATTATTTTTTCTTTTCTTTTTTTGTGTCAAAGCATGCTGAATCTCAATCAAACGTTACAAAGGGGAATGATTCAGCGGTCCCACCAATCTTTTCAATGGAGTTGTCAGCGAGGTTGAGTTCCCTCAGATGGTTCATTGTGTTCAGTCCCTTTGGAGATAGATAACAAAAGTAGTCAGAAAAAACAGGGGGAAAAAGGTGGTAAATGAAAAGTAGGCAGACATTAAATATCATTTATAGCTCCAACCTGAATCTTAGTGATGCAGTTATTATTGAGCCACAGAACCGTCAGGTTGCATTGCTGCTCTAAATCCTTTATTTCCCGGATCTGATTATCATACAGGTACAGTTTTTCCAGCTGGTTACAGTTCTGCAGTCCGGATATCTCCTGTGGTAAAGATGAGGTTACACAGGTGTCACTTCATGCTTGTACAAAGACACAAAGATTTTGCACATTTAACACTGGAGAATTTCGAAGGACATTTTAGGCCATGTAGAGTTATACTTTCAAAAGACACAAATGTTTTAGGCACAACATCCTTCAAAGTGATGAAAATGTACGGGGCAATCTTGAAGAACTACCAATGATAACTTACAACACAGGTAAAAACTTCTGCTTTCAGGACCCTGAAGCTCCAGAAAAAAGCTTGATAACCCTCAACCTACAAGGTCCTTCCTCATGTGAGACATACATTTTCACATAAAAATAAAAAAAATAGAATAACTTACAGTGGGGATGTAAAGTTTGGGAACCCCAGGTAAACATGTGTATTAATGTGCAAAAAGAAGTCAAGGAAAGATAGAAACGACTCCAAAAGGGATTAAATTACAGATGAGACATTCTAATAATGTAATCTTGCTTAAACAAGAGTGTAAGTAGTTGCATTTAGTGCATAAAAAAAAAAATCTTTTTGGAGTCGTTTTACGAGACTGTACTTTTCAATTTTACTTGAGTAATTTGTTTAGGATGTATTGCTACTCTTACTTGGCTAAGTTCCTGCCTATTATACCAAAATCATGTAACTTTACTGAATAAAACTGAATGATTGTTTTAACCAAAAAATGAACGAGACTCATGCAGACAGTTTATGTTAAAAGAGACTGCTTGTTTATAAACAGGCCTCATAATTTTAGCAATATTTTCAATCTGCTGAGATTGTTGTGGCATTTGGAGGCTGAAAAGTGGGTACCTTACCCTGGCTTAACATAATTACCTGCTATAAGTATTCATTTAAATAGTTTTACTTTGAAATTTTGATTTAGAAAAATGTCTCTGCTAGTCTAATGTGTTATTTGACAGTTTCATGTATTTCTATTCATTTAAATATTTAGGATTTGCGCAATACTTTACATTTTCATCCAATTACATGATATTTAAACTTAAATCATATGCTAAGATCTAAAAAAATATTAATAATCAAGTATTATTTTTTTAAATACAACTTTGTACTTCTACTTGAGTAAAAACATGCTGAAGTAGTGCTACTTTTACTTGAGTACAATTTATGCTCACTCTACCCACCTCTACTAACACATTACTTCATGTTAAGACTTCATTTTAGATTGATATAATAATTTTTATGTTTGTCAACGATATGGCAAAACTTCCTCCGACGAAAACGTAGCAAAATACAACACTTCCTATTTCATGTTATTGAAATATAACTGGAATTTGTTATTGCAGATGGATAATGGTATGTGTGCGTGTGTGTGTAATGGTTTTAATCAAAATATATATTTTTAATTCTCATGCACACATTTTAGGCTAAAAAATTACAATTATTATTTGTAGTAGTGTTGGAGGTAGTAGTAGCAGTAATAGTATTAGGGCGGGGCGATGTGGCTTGAAAATAAAATCTCTTTTTTGTTTCTTTTAATACCTGATTTCCAATTTAAATAAAAAGAAGTTCTACCTGTGTTTTCTTAAAAAGAAATTGCAAGTGGCTAGACCTGACCTGAATACAAAGTCCAACTAAAAACAAGCTATAGTTGTAAACAAGATGGTTGATCCTGGGCGGATGGAAGTCCAAGTAGTAGTTGTTAAAAAACATTTTAATTTTTTAGGTTTTTTTAGATTTTCCAAAAATGTAATTTTCAAAAACAGAAAGTTTGACTAATTGATCAAATGGATTTATCGCCCTGCTCTGAGTAGTAGTACTTAAAATTACCACTGCTCTCTCTCTAACAATGGTAATCATTTTTTAAATATTTTTGTGTGGAGTCAAATAAACTATTAAAATATATTCATGCATGGAAAAGGGATAATTGCATTATTTTATTGTACTTTCATTTTGTTGGGGAAAATTTCATGGCCAACTCACAGTGAGATGGCACTGAACGATCCAGAGCTCCTGGAGCATCGGACAGCAGTCAAGACCTTCCATTTGTTTTATGTTCTGGTCCACGATGGTAAGATGGCGGAGATTTGGGAAGCAGGAGAGCCCAACCATCCGGGGGAAACCAGAGAAGAAGATCTCCAATGATTCGATGCTCCTCCCTTCAGTTGCTATTTTTTCATACGACAATCCATTCACCAAGCACTGCCCAGAGAAACAGATTACAACAGATTATTCTTCTTTTTTCAGAGTGCAACGATTATGCAGCATGTAACTACAATTATTAAAAAAAGAACAATGAATTGGGTGCACAAGTTAAAATTTATTGTGAAGGCTATTGCATATAGAGGCTACACACCGTGTCACTTTTTGCAGTTTTAGTAAGACTCCAGCATCAAGATAGACTTTTTTAACCAGCATTTTGGCAGAATTGTTAAAGTGAATTTAAACCAGCTAGTTTCCTGACTTTTAATCATAGTTGCTAAATTCTAACAGGACTGGGACATAGTTATAAAATATTTTTTTTTTTTTAAATCAACCAATCCAATCCTTTGTCAGGTTAGATGTGGGATCATTGTTAGGTGTTTCAACAAACATGTCAAGCTTTGACTTTAACCCTGTTGGAAAAGTACGGCGTATAAACCAAAGGTCATGTTTATGCCAGAAAACCAACCAGTTCATTTAAACTCTACAATTTCTGCCAGAATAAAAATGATTATACATCAAATCAGCTTGACCATTGCTTCAAACATCATGTGAATGGGTTGCAGCTTGCTAAGAGACATTGAACCTAACATTAACTGGTGAGCCTGTTATGATTAGAGAAAATCACCAATTCAAACTTGAGCAGCAATTCTTGCTTTTTTTACTTTTTATTTTGATGTGTAATCACTCCATAGCCTACTGGGAAAAAGAAACGATTCAAATACATCACTTAAAATCTCATATTCATGCCCTTGACGATCAGAACATTGTTCTGGTTGTAAGATTGCAGTAGCTAAGTATCTCAAACAGGTTTATGGTTTATACTCACCAGTTTCGTAACAACCTCTTCCTCCTCCTCCTCAACTCGATGCTTCTGTTTATCGTTGAGCAACATAACTCTACAAAAGCACTTCTAATAAAGTAACTCTGAAAAAAAAGGGGGGGGGGGGACAACAAACATCTGACTGATCCTCCGAAGGACGCAATCGCTGCTTTAATTTATGCGCCTCATTCAACGGACTGAGACGCTGACATAAACATTATACTCAGGTTAGTCTATATGAAGTGAAATCTGCCCTATTTTCATAGATGTATGTATTATGAGCTCCATCAGCTCGTATCCACGCACTACGCGTCTGGTTGCTAAGGGAGACGGGTGAACCTCCTCTGAGCTGCCAGGTGAGGGCGCTGCACTGCACATATTTTTCTGGCAGGCTCGAAAAATGATGTACGGCAAGCCAATAGAATATTATATATATATATATATATATATTAGTGGAAATCATTTTAGTTAAAATATAATTCCTACCAATTAACTATGTATAGCAAGGGTTATAAGTGAGATTTTAATTGAAAACGGTTAAGTTTACAATTTCTAAAAATTAAAAAAAAATTCCTTAAAATGACAACGGTTTAAACAAATGGTAAAGCAGCAGCAATCATCACAAAGAAGTATATTAATGTTCAGACACAATAAAATGTCATTTGGGATGTGAAACTGACAGAATGTGATTTCAGTTGTGGCCCCAGAGAGTTAAACAAAAAACATACCTAAACAGTTAGGCAAAAAATAATAAATAAAATGTTCAATTTCTTTTCATTTCTGGTGAGAAACCGATTAAAATTAAAACTATATCATCAAACGTATCTGGGTAAAATTAAGAGCATGATGCATGCTATGAAATAGAGACGCTGTAAAAGTGCGCAGGTTTATTTAAATAAATTGAAGATATATTTTAAAAAATTCACTTCTTTAAGTTTGAAAAAAAATTTGAGCTCAGATGTTATGTTGACTCATTACACCACATGGTAAAAATATATATTGCATTCATTTACTTCATTGAATTTTCACGATCATAACCAAGAACTTATGGAAACCAGAAATTCAATTTCTCCAAAAATTTCTGTTTTAGACAAAGCATACAAGAAAGGATTGTACTACAAACAATGTATGTTATGAAGTAAAACCACAAAGGTCATTGCTAAAGAAGCTGGCTGTTCACAGAGTGCTGTGTAAATGAGTTAATAAACTTGGTTAAAGGTTGAATTAAAGAAAAAAGCGTGGAATTTGGCAAAGGGGCTGCAGGTTCCAATAATTCCAATTACTTTTCCTGGCGATCCAGAGGTTGCAGGATTCAATGAGAAACCTCTTGGGGGGGACTTGGTGAAGCTGAAGAGGTTGGTGTGGAGCTTCGGAAGATGATTTAAGGACACAGTGAGAAGCTTTGGAAGACGCCGAGCACCAAGGTGATAAAAATGACTCCAAAGGGTCCAACAATTCAATCACGACTTTAGTAGGTTGGATCCAAACATCAAAATCTTAAGAAACGGAAAGCAAACAAGAACCAGACAAGAAAATGCCAAGAGGAATCAAAGAGGGAACAGTGGGAGAGTAACGGACATGAAAGCAGAATCTATAAAAGAAACATGAAGTAGAAACCTGAGGCAAGTAAAAAAAAGTGAGTCTAATTACACTGAATCTAAAATAGCTTTGTTAGTCTAAAGAAGCTGAGGGAAATGACTAACTGATACGTAAACAGTCTAAGTAAGCAGAGGATATGATAAAACCTTTAATATTTCATTTTATTCTTTATTTGAAGGGACGACGTACAGACACATTAAGCACAAGACAAATATGTTCCATACTAGATTATCGCTAGTTTCCGTCTGCTGTCCCTGTGTACATCAATAAAATATACATTGACAAATACTTTGTTACATTCTTGTTTACAAACCCACACATAATGTCTACAATAACCATACATTCAAATAAAAACCACTTGCATCGCATCTTATCACTATTGTGCAAATTCACATTTAAAGATGCTATGTGGGTTCCAAACTACATTTTAAACCCAAGAAGCATTTTAAAAACCCTTTGATCAAGGAAGAAAAACTCGATCAGGTTTGACTTTATGTGTTGCTATTTTCATGCTTTTCTGAACCTAAGATTGCCTTGATGCCGAACAGATGGCTCCGTCAACTTTTCAAGCGTTACTTGCGTTTCAAGCGGAAACGTAGGAAACGCAAGCAACGCAGAAGTTCAGCTAACTGAAGTTTTGACGGACTTGAGGCAGTGCGCCAACCAATCAGAGCGTCTCACTGCAGTGACGTCGCCCGATGTCAACGTTATCTAGTCAATCACGATCCGCTAGTGTTTAAAACATCCACTAGAGTAAGGCCCGGCCACGTGCTTTGCAAGCTTCAGCTTCAAAATGTATATGTGTCAAACTACATGCGTTGGGAGCGTTGCTGGTGCGTTCAGACCGCACACTTTATCAGCGTCAGGCAAAGAGACTAGTTCGATACACAGAATATACATTTTTAAGCTGAAGCTTGTAAAGCTTGTAGGCGGGCCTTTCTCTGATGGATGTTTAAATACTACCGGATCGTAGTTGGCTAGGCAGCGTCGACATAGATCAACTACAGTGAGACGCTCTGATTGGTTCCCGTGCTGCGTCAAGAGCATTAAGGCCGTCAAAAGTTAAACTAGCTGAAGTTCTGCATTGCAAGGGTTATGAGCTTTGAACGGCCTCCAACGTAGACTTAACATGTAATGCTGACGTTGCCGTTTGGAGCAGTGTGAGCGTACCATAAGAGGAGTGTCCAGTCCAGTGGGAGGTCATGCCAATCCGTGATCCAGTGTGTCCCTGCTGGGCTCATTATATGATAAGTCAACTTGCTATATAGAGATTCCTAAGAAAAAAATGCCATTGTTCTGGCGTCCTCTGTAATCTCTTATCAGTTTATTTATGTTGTCTCCTATTTCTTATCATAGTTGAATTCCAGCTGGCTTTTTGTTTTCTGGGAGGCGATTATGTGAAAAATATCTCCACAGCCGATTGAGTATCAAGTAGCTGCTTCTATTTGCAGTTTATCATGAAGGTGTTAGGCCAAAACGTCTCTCATGTGTTTATCCCACATGGGTCCAAAGCCTGAACATGACGTCAGCGCCGGATCAGTGAACTAAAACACAACGAACCTCTCCAGCCCCCCCCCCCCCCAGCTCTTGTTCCCAAACCGACCGCTCAGCCTGCACAAGCTCGGCTACAGACCCCAGAGTCAGCGGACTCAGATCCAGGTTCAGCAGCCGCTCTTGCAGTCTTCGGGTCCCCCTCCCTTGTATCCCTCCATCCATCCATCCCCTCCCCTCCTCCGCACTCGCTTCTCGGCGCGACCATCCAGCAGCTCCAGTACCCACAGGAGCGTAACGGCACCGTCTGTCCGACCAAAGGGAAACCAGCATGTCTGCACAGCCCGGCGAGGAGCTAGGCTCGGAGGGAAGGTGGTTCGGTGATGACCGAGAGCGGAACGGCCTTTTCGGGGAGGAATTCAAGCCTAGAGGCGGCGACGCGACGGCCGACCTGGATCGTCAACGGTTTCATCCTTTCCATGAGGACGGGAAAATGCCTCCCGTTGCTATGGGAACTGCGTCTACAGGTAAAACTTGTTGTAATAGTGTCTGATCTAAACGTTCAGGGCCCGTAGCGGGGAGGTTTGGTGCCGAAAACAAGAACAAAACGCTGTTCCGGTGTAAACAGACGGAGTCGGGTCGTCAGATCAACACATTCGGCCTTTGAAGGTTAAAACGGAGCTTAAACTTTCAACCTAAACCCCCCCCCCCAAAACTTTCATCTCTACTAAATCAAGACAAACTCTAGATGTGATGTGCATCGGGTCAGATTTTACATTATTGTGCCA
Organism: Apricaphanius iberus; assembly: GCA_028564705.1. Classification (NCBI taxonomy): domain Eukaryota; kingdom Metazoa; phylum Chordata; class Actinopteri; order Cyprinodontiformes; family Aphaniidae; genus Apricaphanius; species Apricaphanius iberus. The sequence continues at coordinate 128,443 of JAPXFQ010000831.1, read as the reverse complement.
ATCATCCATCCGCTGTGAGCAGGAAGCTTGATGAGATATACGGCAGATATATAAACACTTGCATCTAAAGCAGACAACCAATAAAACCCTAACAATATGGGCTAAGCGCTCCTAATACTTAATAGTCTGAAGGAGTCCGAGCCCATGTCATGATGTCACCAATGTTATGTCTACTGATTACTCAGAACTCAGGTTGAGGTCCCTCACTCTCTGCTCGGGTTGCTATTTTTAATCCACCGGTAGCATGACTGTCTATTCGCTTGGTGAGCAAAAGTAGAGCCCTGCACTTTCATTCATAGGCTGAAAAATTCATGATTATGCTTTTCAAAAATGTCCCCTGGTGCCCGCTCAGGCCGTTTTTTTTTTCCTGCTGGTCAAAACCCCATTTTTGTTTGCATTTTCTCCAACAACAACAAAAAAAGACACATTTAATCTTTATTGAGTAATTTATCAGTAAAGCTTATCTTTAACTATTATATTTTTGGTGAAACGAAATTGAACACAGTCCTGCATGGACTGTTCAGAGGTAAAGCTTGTTTTAAGGTGAAGTATCCACTCAGCTTCAGCCTCCTGAAATGCCCTGCTCTGATAAGTTGCCCTGACAGGCTGTGTAATCGCATACAGACAGTTTATTTTGGTGCCCGGAAATAAAGGAATGGTCTGATGTTGCCATGTCTTTCATGAGGGGGAATAATCTGCCCCGTGTCTTTGTTCTTGGTGAGATCCTCGCCTCAGATCCTGCAGAGCAGAGGGAACACCTCACCTCCCTCCAAACCAGATGCAGTTTCCTCTGATCTTTGGCAAAGAGATAGTTCCAACAGCTTTTTTTCCCCCCCTCTGCATAATTAAAGCATAATTTCAAAGCCCTTTCTTTAGCCTCGGCATGCTGTCTGATGCTGCATCTCTGGATAATCGATTCATGGCCGCCCTAAATCTTCTTCACAGCAGTGATATACCCCAGATAGTGCTGACTTCCAGTGCACTAAATTACTCCAGGACCGGGCCTTATCCCTGGATCTCGGACAGAAAAGGCCAGTTCGGCTTTCGATGCGTTCAAGCTCTGTGTCAGGTGAAGTGACCGGTCTTGTTTTTTTTTACTGCTGCTCCACAATTGGCTCCAGGAGGTCCTGGGTGTCTTGTTGAACTGGAAAAGAAAAAGCTGTGACGGTAAATTAAAATCAAATTGAAAACAGTACCTTATTAAATTATCCATGATTTGTATTAGATTGAAAGCAATACAACAGAAAATTATTTATGGTGTTCCTTACGAAAACACGTACTCCAATTTTGGTTCTTGCAACACATTTTTTTAAAAGTTGGAACATTTGGAACAGTAAAGCCTTTACCACTTTGTAATGTGGCCATCCCTTTTCACAACCCCTAAAATACGTATGGGAACTGCATGAAGACACCAAGTGGTGAAGTGTTTCAGGTGTAATTTTGTCCCATTCTTCCTATAAAAAAGTCTTAACGTGGGTAACAGTACAGGGTCTTCGCTGTTGCATTTTGTGCTTCAAAATGCAGCACAAATTCTCTACTGGAGACAGGTAGGGACTGCAGGCAGGCCAGTCAAGTACCTGTTCCCTCTTCCTTAGCAGCAGGTCTTTGTAATGTGTGCAGAGTATGGTTTTGTATTGTCTTGTTGAAATATGCATGGGCGTCCTAGAAAACAAACATACCGTTCTCCAAAATCTCTAATTTTCAGAGTTAATGGTTCCATAGCAGAAAGTTACCTTTGCAGAGGCCACAGACACAACCCCACACCATGACAGACGCTGGCTTTTAGACTTGTTGCTGGTAACAGTCTTGATATTTCACCCAGGCCAGGTGAAATATCCAAATCTCTTCCATCTTTCTTTAATTAACATTCTTTTTAAAGATTTCAATATTTTTCTCACGGATTTGTTGGCAAACTGACGATCCTCAGCCCATTTTTGCTCCTAAAAAACTAGACCTTTCTTGGATGCTGCTTTTGTACCAAATCATGATTACAGTCAACAGTTGACATATGTTTCAAATCATATCTTTATTTCACCAATTTACCTGATTACTAGCCCTAAATTGCTCCTGTTCCAACCATTTTTGGAATGTTTTGCAGCACTGAATGACAGGAAAGGATGTATATAGAACCCAGGGAGATGACGTCACACTGGCAGGAAAGACTGGAAACAAGCTACAGTAGCTAACCGGCTATTCAAGAGTTTTCCAGCTTTGTGAAAATGTTTGACTCGTGTTCCCCATGGTGCGCAAACCACCGAGGTCAGGTTAAAGAGAGAGCCTTTTGTCGCACTGCAAGAGATCCAGCTTGGAGGGAAAAGCTGGATTTCTGCTTGGAGCACGATGAAGAAAACTTAGTGTGAGAACACTTCTATCAATGGATTTAGCTAGTGACCATTTTACTTCAGGTGACTTCACCCAAAAAAAAAGTAAAGTTAACTTTTACATTAATATTTCCAAATATTGTAATCAAAATGTGTCCACAGTTTTAATAAATGGCTTATGAATGCTGAAAAGTTATCCGTGGCGGCGTAACATGAACGGTGGAACTGTAAACTAAATGGATTTAGCCTTTATCAAAATTATTAGCGTGCTTTTATACGTTTACAATTCTTATTGGATTTCCTGGTTATTTTGTCTGGATCTCGATAAACCCAGATTGTGTCCATTTATATCCCTCCATGCTTTTATGTTTTAAGCATCCAAAGCTTTTAAAGTTTTAATAAGTATCCCAGGGAGCATGGTAAGGTTTAAAGACATTTAATATTTTTAATATCCTGGTATATACAATAATATCCTCCGTTTTCAAATGGGAAGTAAACTCGGACAGAGTAAAATACCAGCCAGCGATGTTCATTTTGATTACATTGTTGCTTCCAAAATGCCGGCTACACTCTGAGAGTCACGTGACGTCCAGAGCTCTATTTACAAATGAAACGAGGTTGACCAGATATAACATAAAACATTTGGTGTTCATATTGTTGTACAATTAAATACAAGTAAAAATAAATGTAGGAATCACCATTTTCTTTTATTGGCATTTTCCTTACTGTCCGACTTTCTGATTTGGGATTTTATATATATGTATATATACATATATATGTGTGTTTGTGACAGATGCTAAATTATGTGACAACTCTACAACATATCAAAGAGCATTAAATCATTCATTATATTAGTAATTGCATGAGTATATTTATTAATTAGCAAAAATAATTTCAAGATAATCTGAATTTAATGTTCTAAATCTTTAGCGCTGCCTTTGAGGAACTGATTAATATGTTTTAATGTGCCATTGTTTCGTCTCATGTTTTATGCTTTTATTGTTAGAAAAAAATCACACCTTGCTTAACTTGGACCTAAGCAGGTGTCTGTGGTACACTCCTGTTTCTGATGGTGCCGATGGGACATTTCCCGGCACACAGTTGATATTCAGTCTAAAGGTCACCCTCCTCTTCTGGAGCTTGTAAAGGTTTGGGTTAAAGTAAATCCAAAGTTAAAATGGAAGCTAAGCATTCAGGTGATGGTAGTTACAAGAATGGTTGTAGCTAGGGTTTTAAGATTGAGATTATTTTATTAGTTTAGTAATACTTTCTTAAAAAAAGGTCACTGTGAGGCCTGCATGAACTACTTCACTGTCAGAAGATCTGGTAAAAAAATCGATGTTGAACCCGAGTATTAATGGACGGATGGTGATTGGAGAAGGCCTCCTTATGACAGTACTGACGTCCAAAGATTAGACAATGAAAAAAGAACAAAAAGTTACAGGAAATAAAAACAAGACAAACCAGACTGTCCTTTGATCAGGTATACACATTTTACCTTTAAAGATTTTTTTTAAACCCGATGGTTTACATTTCAGATACCAAATCCCTCTACAAAGTTTGAGCACTCTATTAAATCAAATAGGCTACCTTCTCATGATTTATTCATTGTTCGTTTCAAAAGCTTACCAAATTCCAACGGAATAAGGTAACTTACTTTTGAGAAAATTGATTTACATCTATCAACATGCATCTATATAAAGACTTTCGAACCATTTTTAGGGTTTTAAACGCTGCATTTGCACAATCACAGGACTGTCAGCTCACTCTCATGCAATAATTAAGGCTTTCTGCACACGAGTCCTGCTCAGAGTGAAAGGTGTGCATAGGCATGCAAAATCTCTTTTTTTGTCAGCTAACGCAAGACACTCTGCTCGGACAAACACTATCAGTCAAGAGAAATCTCATGTAATCCGGCGCCTGATCGGTGGCTTAAGCCTGAGTCTTTGTATCAGACAGCGCCTCATCTTTGCGAAGGACGAAGCGGCACCCTGCACGTCTGACAGTCTTTTTTCATATTTTTTAGATAGAGGAAGCACTTAGAGGACTCTGCATAAAAAAAAGCACAGTGCATTTGTTGAGAGCTGCTGTTCTTCCCCCTGGGGGAAGCTGGGATGGTGGTGGATGTAAAAAAAACACAAGGAGACGGGGCAGAAGGGAAGGAGTGATGTTGGGATAAGAAGGCAGATAGTTCAGATGCTGGGAAGGATTGCAACACGTTACAGGCTGGGTTTTTTTAATAGGCATCCTGGTGTTAATTCAATTCAAAAACGCTCTGTAGAGCAGTACAAAATCCAGATATGAGTGTTTTTCTTTAAATATATTTGATGCAATGCAAGTATCCCAAATAACCCTCTAAAACCCATCATCTGAAACTTGATGCCTTGTTTATGTCCATCTCTTCCGAGCTCTGTGGCCTCAGTAATCCCCGAAGAGACCGCTGCCAAACTCCTCCTGGGATTACAGGGCAGCTACTCTCAGCAGAAATATCTGACTGTGAACATGTTTCTGTCTAAGTGTAAACTCCAACACCCTCCAATCATGCCCTCATCTATCACACCTAATCTCTGCTGAATTGTAAGTTTAAAGTGACGTTTGATTTGCGGTTTTGACCGAGAAAACGCACCTGCAGACACTCAGTCTTGATCTCTCTCCCTCTTAAGGAAGAAAAACACAATAGAGAATAAAGCAGGTAAATGCAGCCTTAGATTGGCTATGATTTATTTACTTTTCCTCCATCTGATTCAGCTTTGACAAAGGCTGCCGTAGAATAACGTTTGTCTTGCATTGCTTTCCATAATTTTGGGGAGAACAATAAATACGCCGCCTTTTTTTTCTTGAAGTAATTGCATGTCCCTGCTCTGTTGAATCGATCAAGCGGAGCACCTGAATCTCTCAGCTGTTATCGACCTCTGCTTGGAAGTTTTGTTCTGCCATAAAAAGTCTGCTTTTTGAGCTCCTCTTCAGAAGTTCACTGGCTTCAAAGCGGAGCAATCAATACATTAATAAGTACACGACAGAGAAGCATTTTAGTGGCTTTAATTAGGTCTTTGTTAAACTAAAAGCATCTATCAAACATCAATTATCTAACTCACACTAGTTTTTGCCCCCCACTTAAAAGTTCAGATTTTCTGGATGTTCCTATAGTTTCCTGTGCATGCATCTTGTGGAGAAAATCAGCGTTTCTCTTTTTTCTGCCCACGCTCGTCACTGCTCTATTCACATCAACTATACTGTCCAAAGAAGGACTTGAAGCTTTTTTTTGCGCATTAAAGGAAGAGCTTGGCATCGGCATAAGATGCTAGGTCACAGAACCAGCAATACATTAATAAAAGCATAGTATAGAATTAACTGTAGCATTATATAGCTTAGCCCAGGAAAAAGACATATTTAAAATTAAATGAATTATTTGGGCAGGCACATCTTTAATGGAGAGAAAAAACAGAGTTGTACGCACCAAAAAGTCATGACTCCTTCCACAAAAGATGGTCATATGATATGACGCCACCAGTATTGCTGGTCCAATTGCTGAAACGATATGTAAGCTATAACATGACTAAATCGTCCTTACAAAATAAGAAATATTTATATTGCTGCTTAATCTGACAACTGCCATCCAACCTGAGACTTTTTGACAGCCCTGGAGAAATTTTGGTCCCACTGTTCCTTGCAGAATTGTTGAAAATCAGCCACATTTGAGGCTTTCTAAGCAAGAACAACCTATTTCAATAACAGCGGCCTTCAAATGGACCACTCTAGAATTTTAATTTAATTATATTTATTATATATTGTAGTTGCTCTCAATCCTTTTTGGGCCTGGACCCCTTGCATATTTTTGATCAACTCTGTGGACTACCTGAAACAGCAGAAGGTACCTTTTAAATTGCATTGTGACCTTTGTTCATTATTTGAGGCAAATGAGCTTTTAGTTGTAATTTCCATAACAAAAAATATAAATCAACAGTAACTCCTTGGCATTTCCAGAGAAATGTAACAGAACAGGATATACGGTATAATACAGCAGCCTCTGAACATTATGAAACAAAATAGATGCAATAACCTTCAAATATATATAACACTTTATACAGTATTTTTCATGTTTTTTGTATGCAACATTGAGTAATTACATCTTTCTGAAAAATATTGTAAAAAAAAATTTTTTTACATACATATTTCTGAAAACTACTATATAAATATACAATTAAAACCACCTTGAGGAATATATATATATATATATATATATATATATATATGAAACAAAACTGAATTATCGCTTCTATTTGAATGTCACCTGGTTGCAGAGTGCAAGTGTTAGTGAGAAACATGCACTTGTTTCCCACTCATGAGTTTCTTTAACCTGGGTTGAATAGTGACAACAGCTGTAATGATTCCTCTCTAGCTTAAGTCTGTTTCCCTGTTTGGTCTTTGTGTAATTTGTCAGAGCTGATAAATTGAGCTGATTGGAGTGTGGCACCAGGTGTCTTCAACATGAACACTGACTATATTCTAATTTGCGGAGATGCAGAAACTAAGACTTTCATTAAGTTATAATAATGAAAATGACAAAAAAAATACATTTAAAATCTATCAGTCTGTGTGTAATGAATTAATGTAATATACAAGTTTGACTTTTTTATCCAATTAATGAAATAAACCATCTTTCTGTGATATTCAAATGTGATTACCAGCACCTGTATGATGAATTATACTTGTGAAAGAGAAAAAGAAACACTGATATAGAAGATGCACTTGCTGTTACACTTTGCATCACTGTCCTGGCACATAAACCAAACACTTCAACTCTAGGTCAAACCGCGAAAGGACAGACGACCTTCCTTTTCTGGAAGACAGCAGAATTTATGGCAATATATATATATATATATATATATATATATATATATATATTATATTTGTCAAATGTGAGAAAGACCTTGAAAGCTAAGGATGGACACCATTTCTGCCCAGTCTAATTGTACCTGAGGCAAACAGGGCCTACGGTGCTTTAAATATTCTTCTGGTTCCTTTGTGACCTTCTGGAGGAGTCAATGGGCTCTTGGGAGTAATTTTGGTAGGCGGACGATTGCATTGCTCCACCTTCCCTCCATTTGTAATATGAAAATGGCAAATGTCTTAGTCAGCCTTTCCAGATCGCTATCGATGACTGGTCTGTTCTTGAACTTCTTCAGATTGGGGAATGAGGGTTAGTTGGATGTTATGAGCTACTTTCTGTTGTCAGAAACGTTATAGATTAGTGATGTCTTGATTCTGCAGATTTACCAGTAATCAGCTCTGGTTAGTGCAACTGAATTTAGATAAATGAAAAAGAGACTCATGTTTTATTAATGGACAGTGGTGGGGGGTTGGTTATATAACTTGGTTTTCCCTAAATTACTCATTTATCTGCTTTTTTTCTCAGATTATCTCTAATTTTACAATATGCTTGGTCTGGAACATATTCGGGGGAAAAACAGCACAGTATTAGTTCCTGATGTTAGATATTCCAGAGAAGCTGCAGTAAACAGCTGTATTTATATTAAATCTAAACAACAGTATCAACGTATTTGCAGAATATGTTCAACAGTAGCTCTGCTTCCTTTTAAACTTCCCACCCAGAATGTAGAACTGTTTGCTCCTTCAATCCTTGTGGAAAACACCCAAACATAATACGATTTACCGTCAAAAGGCACAGATGGCTGTGAAAGAGAAGCCTGATGAGTGTCTGGATGGATTGTTTTCCACAAGGTCAAACTATGAAAGAAGACTCCTGAAAGATAACACCAAAGCTGATAAGGCCTTGGGAGTAATGTGTCCGCGAGAGAGATGCAGTCACACATGCTTCTGGGAAAAACAGACATGGCTAATGGCTTTTGTTCAATCTGAAGTTAGACAACATGACAGCTTGAGGATAAGATTTACCAAATAGTACTTCTAGGGATGTTTGAAAATACAGATACGCAGATATATTGCAATTTTTTGTCACTATATGGTTTCAATATTCAAAAGTAATGCATGTATTTTTATTTTTTAGAATTTGAATGGAACCATTAATAATGACAGTACTACAATTTTTGTAGTAGCCTAAAATGAAACGTAAGACAGGTAGTTTGTGGCAATTTTCATCTTCTTTGTTCCAGTGGATCAACTAGATATTTTAGTAAAACTGGATGTTATTTATGAAACGGGTGTCTAGAATGCTGTGACAATCGTTATACAGTTAAAGTTTTAAAAATCACAATATATATTCTTACCCCTAATATTGAGATGTATCACAGTTACTAGTGGACAATATAAGAGGTATAAGGTAGACATTATATAAATTTAGCGAAAAGTAGTAACACATTTTGATTATGTCATCAGTCTTTGTACTTTGTACCAGGTAGACAAGGACACTGATGTTCAGTGTTTGTCTTCACACTAGGTATTGCAAGTTTAAACTTTGTTTTTCCATTTAATGGAAATCTGTTGAAGCTTTTCTAATTCAACTATATGCAGGTTTATTTTTGTGCATTATTAAATGTATAATAGGTAACCAGGAAATAAGACAATTTTTAACTTTCTTTTCATATTTAGTTTATTCAAAATATCTGTTTTTATACATTTGTTTTGCATAATTTTTGGAAAAATAATTGAATATTTTTTAAATGTGGTTTGCTTAATAAATGTTCTTTAAATGGCATTGTCAAAAATCAAGTGGATGACATAAGTATTTGCTACACCAGACAAACAAAACTAAATATTTAGTACAGAAACATTTGTTTGCAATTACAGAGATCAGAAGTTTTCTGTAGTTCTTCACCAGGTTTGCACAAACTGCAGCAGGGATTTTTTCCCATTCTGCTCAACAGATCTTCTCCAGAGTGTTCAGGTTTCGACGTTGTCGCTTGGCAACACAGACTTTCAGCTTTTTCAAAAGATTTTCTATTGGATTCAGGTCTAGAGACTGGCTAGGCCACTCCAGGACTTTGATATGCTTCCTACGGAGCCACTCTTTAGTTGCCCTGGCTGTGGGTTTCAGGTCGTTGTCATGCTGGAAGACCCAGCCACGACCCATCTTAAATGCTCTTACTGAGGGAAGGAGATCTCACGATACATGGCCCCATCCATCCTCCACTCAATACCGTGTAGTCGTCCCATCCACTTTGCAGTAAAACATCCCCAAAGAATGATGCTTCCACCTCCATGCTTCATAATTGGAATGGTACTCCTTTTTCTTCTTTCTCCAAACACTGTGAGTGGAGTTTAGACCAAAAAGCTCCACTTTTGTCTCATCAGACCATATGACCTTCTCCCATTCCTCCTCTGGATCATCCAGATGGTCATTGTCAAAACTTCAGACAGGCCTTGACATGTGCTGGCTTGAGCAGGGGGACCTTTCATGCACTGCAGGATTTTAATCCATGATGGCGGAGTGTGTTACTGATGGTTTTCTTTGAGACTGTGGTCCCAGCTCTATTCAGGTCATTGACCAGGTCCTGCTGTGTAGTTCTGGGCTCATCCCTCACTGTTCTCATGATCATTGATACCCCACAAGGAGAGATCTGGCATGACGCTCCAGACAAAGGGAGATTGAACGTCGTCTTGAACTCCATTTTCTAATTATTGCACCAACAGTTGTTGCCTTCTCACCAAGCTGCTTGCCTATTGTCCTGCAGCCCATCCCAGCCTTGTGCGGGTCTACAATTTATCCCTGATATCCTTGCACAGCTTTCTGGTCTTGGCCTTTGTGGAAAGGTTGGAGATTGTTTGAGTGTGTGGACGGGTATCTGTTATACAGGTAACAAGTTCAAACAGGTGCAGTTAATACAGACAATGAGTGGAGAACAGGAGGGCTTCTTAAAGAAGTAACAGGTCTGTGGGAGCCTAAATTCTTACTGGTTAATAGGCGATCAAATACTTATGTCATGCAATAAATTAGAAATTAATTACATAAAATTAATCTACTAGGGATGCAACGGGACAGGGTAAAGTACCGGAGCTTTCGGTACGCCCTGCACGGGACAATCCGTCCTCCTGTACCGCGGGACTTCGGAACTGCTATTGATTTAGTGCTGGTAATTAGTTACTGCCGGCCCGACGTTACCAAACTGCGGCGCGCTCCCACACACAGGTGCAACAACCTGTGCATAGAGACACGTCCTCCTCGCCACAATGCGCACATCATGGAGCACCGTGGGGAGCGAAAAAATTTACACTGGTCGGTTGTGCTTTTTCCGGAAATCAGCCCTGGTGTGAGGCGCTGCTAAAATTTCTCCCGACTTGAGCGGTTTCTGCCCGGACGGGCTGCAGCATTCAGGAGCGCCAGGTTGCGCTGTGTTCATCTCCTCTTTGCGGTGCGTCGGAGCGCGAAGCAAAGAGATGTGCTGCGCTCCATTCATTGATGCACACACAAATGCCCTTTGAACAGCGGGCACACGAAGAATATTTATCCGCCACCTGTGTCAGTGTGGCCAGATGCGCTCTCATTTAAAGAACCGGTAAAATACAGAAAACATTCTGTTACTGCGGCCCTGTGTGTGAACTATAATCCCAGAGAGATGTACAGCTCATTTATGTTGTATTCTCACGGCTTTCACCTGCCCACACCTTTAACTGTGGGCGGGTTAACTGTGACATTCTGTTTTTTTGTTCCCAAAAAAATTAAATATATGTCTTGGGATTAAAAAAAGCAGTCTCTTTCTGCACAAAACATGTACAGAACTGTACCATGGACCGTGGCCCAGGTACCGAGGTACGGACCGTACCGTGGGCTACCTGTACCGTTGCACCCCTATAATCCACTGTGATCTCTACTTACTTTAGCTTCCTGAAGGTAGATCCTTCCTGCTTTAAAGCTCCAGCTCTTCATATATCATCTTCCCCTTTCTTTTTTTGTCATTTGGCTGATAATTGGGAGCCTATGCTTTGGCCTTGCACAGACTGTCACTCTGCATTACTCTCAGAGGTGCACTGCATGCAGAGGACAACAAAAGGACTCCCCCTCCGCAGCACATCCACCAGGAAATATTTATCTAGCTGGACTGTCTCTTCGGCAGCCACAGCACCACAACACAATTCTTTTGTTGTCAACCCCGATCCCATCCAACTGCACTGAAGCGTTCATTTCTGCCTTTTGGGTTTTTCCACCGTCTGGCCTCACTGTCATATCAGCAGAACCCTTGATCTGCAACAAGTATGTCCAACCGAAGCGCTCATTGACAGCATATCTGCAGGCTTTAGGCTGTTGGAGCAGCCTTATGCAACTACTGGGATGTTTATAACCCTGTAGCATGAAAAGGTTTGATAAGAAGTGGGTGGAGGGGTGTTGCCTGTGGTCAATCGGATTACGGGCAGATCCCAGAGGTCACTCTTCTTTGCAGCGTGTAGTGGCTCTGAGTGCTTCCTGCTGCATAGCACTTAGATATGCAGACAATCAATGATTATGATGGTTGTTGCCAGGGCAATGAGTGGTGAGACTGAGAGGATTTTACACTGGTCAACTTTAGCAGGACGTTCATGGAAAACAGGTTGCAGGTTGCAGATATAGAGATTATCGGTTGAAAGTGTTTAGGTTTGTATTTCTTCTGGGTGTGCAGTGTGTATGCCTCCATTCTGTGATCTGATTTAATGTTAATGACAAAGGAAGCAGCAGAAAGGAAGGGTGGCGGGGCTTTTTAGAAAGGAAGTAAAAGGAGGGGACAGGACGTCCCGACCTGTTTGGTCTCCCCTTCATTAGTCTGCATCCTCCATAGCTGACCCTCAAGGCCGCCGTTTTAACTCTCATACCCTACATCCAGCCCAGCAGGAGGGCTCAGCCTATTTATAGCAGCAACCGCTGGCCTGGAGAGGCAGAGAGCAGGAGGAGGAGCTTGCTTTGTGGATGCAGAAACTCTTGACTTGTAAACAGCACACTGGAATCCAGTTACACAGCTTGCACCAATATTAATATTTATGCTCATTTGATTTATTTTTCCAATTAGACTCCAAGTCTGCTGTTGGAAATGAACACTTGTTCTGACCTTCACTCCAAACAAGTTAAAATCCCTTCTGTCTTTACTTTATCTGAAACATGAAGAATGTTTTATGATGCAGCATTAAAGAGACATTTAACTCGATAGAAAGTAACTGAGGGAAGAGAGAGCTGATTTGCTTTATTTTTGTTCTGCTTTTGCTTGAGGAATTTAAGTAAAAATCCAACTTCTATTTTGTGCATGTAAACATGGGTCTAGTTTACATTTATAATATACACTGCCTGGCCAAAAAAACACACAACAAAAACCAAAAAAACTCACCACCTGGATTTAACTAAGCAAATAGGTATGAGCCTCATATTAGATAATTGCTGCATAGTCGATTATCTTTCAGCTGACACAAAGTTGTTTAACCCAACCTGGTGCACTGAGTTGCTTTACATCATAAACAACAATATCAAAAGACATATTTTGTGGAAATGGAAAAGATATTTGTGTTTGAGAAGGGTCAAATCATTTGCATGCATCAAGCAGAAAAAAACATCTAAGAAGATTGGAGAAACTACTAAAATTGGTTGGAATGAATGCAACACAGGATGGAAATAAATCTTGTGACAATGCAGAAGCTTATCAAAACAATGTCACACATGATGCGTGCCATAATGAAATCTAAAGACGGCCCAACCAGATATTTGAGTATGTGACTTTTTTTGGCAAGGCAGTGTAGGTATTTTTCAATCTTGGTGAAGGGAATAGAGATGATGAGGAAGCGATAGACAAGTCTGGTATCCAGGATAGGAACAAAGAAGGAGAGATGGTGGTAGACTTTGCAAAAAGAACAGAAGTGGCTTTTATAAACACTTTCTTTCAGATGAGACAGGGATATATATAAGGTGACTTATAAGAGTGAAGGTAGGAGCACTCAGGTGGACTACATTTTATGTAGATGTTGTGATTTGAAGGAGATTAGTGACAGCATAGTAGTGGTGCGTGAGAGTGTAGCTAGACGGCATAGCATGGTGGTCTGTAGCATGAAACTGACGGTTAGGAAGGTTTAGAGAACAAAGAGCAGAGGACTAAGTGGTGGAAACAGAAAAAGAAGAGTGCTGCAAGGTTTTCAGGGAGGAGTTGAGACAGGCTCTTGGTGGTCAAGAGGTGCTCTCTGATCACTGAACAGTTACAGCTAATTTGATTAGGGAGATAAGGAGACTTGATGGTGGAACAATGAAGTGCAGGAACATATGGGAAGAAAGAAGTTAGCTAAGAAGAAGTGGGACACCGAGAGGACTGAGGAAAGTAGACTGGAGTACAGGGAGATGCAGCGCATGGTGAAAGTAGAGGTGGCAAAGGCCAAACAAAGGGCCTATGATGATCTGTATGCTAGGCTGGATAGCAATGAAGGAGATAAAGATTTGTGGAGACAAAAATGGAAAGAATGTGTAACAGGTAAGGGTCATCAAGAATAGGGATGGAAATGTACAGACGTGTGATGTGTGATGGGAAGATGGAAAGAATACTTTGAAAAGCTAATAAATGAGGAAAGTGAGAGAGAATGTAGAGTAGAAGAGGTGACTGTTGTGGACCAGGAAGTAGCTGAAATGAGTAAGAATGAAGTGAGAAAAAAGATTTGAAGAGGATAAAGAGGGTATAGGCAGTTGGTTCTGATGACATACCTGTGGAGGTATGGAAGTGTTTAGAAGAGGTGGCGGTAGAGTTTTTGACGAGGTTTTTTAACAAGACCACGAAGACCGAGAAGATACCGGAGGAATGAAGGAAAAGTGTTCTAGAGCCGATTTTGAAGAACAAGGGAGATGTACAGAACTGTGGCAACTACCGAGGAATAAAGCTAATGAGTCATACGATAAAGCTGTGGGAAAGAGTGGTGGAAGCTAGGCTTCGGTCAGAAGTGAGCATTTGGGAGCAGTAGTACGGTTTCATGCCAAGTAATACATATACGATTTTTGCTTTAAGGATGCTGATGGAGAAGTACAGAGAGGGTCAGAGGGAGCTGCATTGTGTCTTTTTAGATTTAGAGAAGGCATATGACAGGGTGCCAAGAGAAGAGCTGTAGTTTTGTATGAGGCAGTCGAAAGTGGCAGAGAAGTATGTTAGAATGGTGGAGGACATGTATGAGAGCTGTGAGACAGCAGTGAGGTGTTCTGTAGGAGTGACATAGGATTTCAAAGTGGAGGTGGAACAGCATCAGTGATCGGCTCTGAGCCCCTACTTGGTTGCTTTGGTGATGGACAGGCTGACAGATGGGGTTACACAGGAGTCTCCATTGACTTGCAGCTCTTTAGGTAAAGAGTTAATAAGCACAAACAGGCAGGTTGGATCTCGAGGTGGAGGGGTTCTGCGAATTTAAGATCAGAAAAAAGAAGACGGCAAACACGTGAAATAATTTAAATGAGTCTCTGTTCCCTTTAAGGAGAACAGTTTGTATGTACTGTGCATCTATGAAACAGTGCTGCTTTCTCTGTGTAACTGCAGGTTTAGGATCACAGAACTCAGTCGGTTCTTTACTGGCTGGTTTTTCAGAGAGACTGCAGTTGTGTTCAGATGTGGCTTTTTTTAGAGGGTCCAAACAATCGTCCTTTGTCCATTACTAGGAACAAAAACCCGCTGTGTGAGCATGCCCACTGATCTGCACAGCCAGACACCCAGTGTGACTGTGTCCCTACTTGTCTGCAGCAGCAGCAGCTGAAGCACATCTTTGTTTAACTGAATGGTTTAATTAATCGGACTCTGCCTGCTTCGACTGTGAGAGCACGGACAGTTTCCCCTGACTCCCTATTTCTGTTTCTGCAGATGATTCAATGTCCGGCCTGTTTAGGAAACCCATGAATGATGACGGTGATGTGTACACGTCCCTGCTGTCCAACCAGAGCCTCACAGCTGGCCGGGAGGCCTCCTACCTGTCGGATGACCTGAAGCCCACCAATCACTCTGCTGGCTCGTCTGCCCTGGACGACTTCATCGGCGACACCTACAGCTTCACTACCAAAACCAAGACCGCTTCAAACTTGTCGGACGACATCCAGAAATCTCTGCTGGGCTCTGACAAGACAGAATCCTACAACTACATGGATATTAGCCACGGGGATGAGCATCATGGGAGCAAGGGCTCGGCTGACCATGACCTTCTGGGGAGCTACATGGATAAAAGCCCTGGAAGAGATGACGACGACGACGAGGAGGAGAATCTCGGTCCAGCTTTGGGCTCCCATTCCTTCCCCTACGTGGAAGATCCATCCGACGAGGAGCAAAACGACTACCGATCCTACCGAAACCTAGGCGGCACCCCGCAAACGGCCAGCCCGGTGAAGATCACCCTGACCGGCTCACAGGCACCTAAAGTCGAGCCTCAGCAGCTGCCCCCTCCAGCCAACGTTTCAGAGCGTGAAAACGTCCTGAGTGTGGGTCTGCAGGGGGTTCCCACGGTGACGCTGTCCGAGCCAGAGGATGACAGCCCCGCCTCCACTCCCAACGCTTCGCCAACAAGTAGGTGCAGACCAGACCACAACTCAAACATCTGGTTCATGTAGAAAATAATACAAACAGCTCATACTTTGTTGCATAGATTTATGGTACGATAACTATAAAGTTATTTAAAGTAGTTTCAAGTGTCAAATAACTGATGGTGTGTTTTTCTATGTAGTGAAAGTGATGTGCTAGGTTACCATTACATCAGACTAAATGGAAAAAAAAATATTGTTAAAGATGAAATCTTGCTTGGACAGAGAATTCTACTTAGAATATGTTTTGTTTGACTAATACAAGATAAAGTCAAACAGAAATATCTTGGGAATAGTAGCCATTTACCAGGATAGTGACTATATTTGATCACTTTTTCTAGATATACTTTTAAATGTAACAAAAAAGTTTTGTTATATATAAAAATTGATATATACACACAGTAACTCTTTGAGGTTGATTTTTTTTTATTTTAAGCTATTTTAATGAATGTCCTATAAGTAGTTAATTGTAAAACTGCTTTCAAAGTTATATTGGTAACTTAAACACGTAAATTGTTTCAGTTTTTAGACCAACTGGACCGATTAGTTCTTCCCACACCAGAAAACCGTCTTAGGAGACCATGCAGTCAGAATGCCTAAACTGCAGTTCCAGACTCAGGACGAAAGAGACTGATTTGAGCATTCTTAAGTCAGATCTGCATTCTTAGATAGCATTTGATCAAATGAATGAAAGAAAAATTCCACTAAACACCACCTGACTTTTTTTTCTCTTCAACATCATGGTGGATGTTTAGAAGTAGAATCTGGTAAGCTTGAAATAAAAAAAATTTTAGGGGGTAAATTTTAAATGAAATATTTCTGTTGATAAATATTACAAAAAAGCTACTTCCTTTAATTTTCTCAATTTTAATGCTATTAACAAGAAAAAAAGCACACAATTAGATTTCAGAATCAAATATCTTAAATAATTAAATGCCATGGCTTTTAATGCGGCTTTTTAATATGATTATACACTGCAAAAGCCATTTATTGGTTGTGACTTTAGCCGCATGGTTCCCCTCTTTCCAAAATGTTTTTTTCTAGGATTTATAAAGTCAAACAAGACAATAATGCCATCCATTTCCTGCTTTATCTGGGAACAGGAAAACAGTTTTCCTCCGAGGACAAGTTCAAGGTCGAGACCGGGAAGCCTGCAGCTTCCAGAAGCAACCCAGGCCCAAAAGGTGGGAGCAGGGACCATGAGGGCAGCAGCGCAGAGTCTGGAGACTCAGAGATCGAGTTGGTCTCTGAGGAGCCTCCCAAGGCCAGTAGCAACCCATTCACCGAGCCACCGAAGAACAAGGGGACGTTCAGCCAGTCCAACAACCCCTTCGACAATCCCCCAATTACCAAGGCTGGCTTTAGTCTTGCTGGGGGGCCCGCTCCCCCCACAGCCTACAGCATTCTGAGGGAGGAGAGAGAAGCTGAGCTTGACAGCGATCTCATCATAGAGTCTGCGTCTGAAGAGAGCCCCAAGAGAGAGCAGGGCACTGGCGGCCCTAAGCAGGGAGCCACCCCTCCCTCCCCTCTGGTCTCCTCCACCAGCCCTCCCCGCAGCGCCCCCGAGGCTGTGCCAGCCCAGCCACCGACTGGTGAAAAGGCCAAGAGCCCCGTCAAAGCGGAGGAGGATCGTCCCAGCAAGCCTAAGCCTCCGACTGCTGCTGTGCCTCCAGAGGTGAGATCAGAGAAACCGCAGCAGGAAGACATGCACAAACCACCCCAGCAGGGCAAAGGAGAGCTGGCAAAACCTGCCGCAACCATGTTGCTGGAGGGCCTCGACAAAAAGAAAGGTTAGTGCTGAAATCTACTCCATCATCAGCCGGGATATAAGTAGTGGAACATGGGAGTGTTACTGAAACGTCTTCATGATCCAGTAAATTTGCACTTAACGGGATGAACCGTGACGTCTGTGAAATATAAAAATATTGGGATCTTCCTCTGAGTGGGCGGCTCTGTGCGGAGTGGGAGGAAAGTGTTGCTGCCATGCTCAGAACACATCTGCTGCCCCCTGGTGGTATTTATGGAGGGGGGGAGGGGGATAAATTCAACCCAAGCTTCAAGAAAGAAACATAGATGATAGAACTTTACATGTTGGCATCCCTTCTTAAATCTTTTTTTTAATAAAGTTGGGTCTGAATGCTGCAGCCAGCAAAAAGAGTTTTGATGTTGATGGGGTGTTCTGCGCACTTGGTCCATATAACAAGCAAATTTGCATAACTCCTTGGTGCCAAACCTCGGTTGGCTCTCCGTTATATTTTTGATGTTTTTCCACTTCTAATCAAACATAACGTAGGTTTGCATGTGTGCAGGGGGTTTTGTCATCTTTCTGCTAGCATCACACCACATGATTAAGTTAAATTTATGCATATTACATGAATGAAGAGCCTTGTAGTCTTGTTTTGTTTGATCAGATTGAAAGAATGTTCTGGAAACAGAAAAAAACAACAAAAACAGGTCATGTGAATTATTTTCTACACCACTAGAGGGAGCAGGACAGCTTTGATAGAGATCATCAGATATTTATGTCATCGGTCAGAGCACTTCCCCACCAGCTGCTATAGCAACAGTGAAGGGGGAGCATGCTCAGTGCAAGTTGTTCCCTTTGCTCTCGGTTGGTGTTGGCATGGAGGCAAAGAGGCTGCAGTAAGCAGAAGGTGTGAGGTGTGGCAGGCTGCAGGGGGGGGCAGAGGACATCAAAAATGGCATCGCCTCACTCTAAACGTCTGTTAAAGTCTTCTGAAACTCTGATGTAGATTGGGAATATCTGCATTAGATAGCTTGCCCCTTTACGGCTCTCCATTTGCAATCCAAACGTGGATTCCAACGAAGAGGAGCACAAACACATCCTGAAAGGCGCCACACAGAAACGTTCAGTCTTTAACATGAATTATTAAAAGCTATGCCTCTTCCGTTACAACCGAGACATAACGAAAGAAAAGATTAAGGAATTTATAGCAACTATAAGCTTTAATTAAATTACAGAGCTGGATGGTTGCCATGTTGTTACTCAGCAACCATTTCCAGCCTTTATGAAACATGTTTCATCCTGAGCCATGTGACGGTAGACTACAGAGAGGCTTTTTCAGGCTCCAGAGCATGTGGGAAACATGGTTTTACGCCAATAAAAAGAGGTGCTAATAAGCCTCCTCAGCATACCGACTTAGGTGGATTTCTACTGTGAAACCTCTCCTTATTAGACAAAAGGAACGGCCACCACAGCCACCCTCTTACCCCTCGGGGCTTTAAATCATTGCACGGACGGCTGCTGCAGCAGAAACGATGCTGTGGGGTTTACAACCTCCTCCTCTCCTTGCTCCCCCCAAACACACTGAAATACACGTACGCATTCTCCCCGCTGCTCCTGTTCCAGCCAGCGTCGCTCCACAGCATCAGTCTTTGTGCTCCGAGAGGCGGCAGCACCTTGGAAACCTCTCCTCCCTCCCTCTGTACCTCCCCTCATCAGCATCATCATCATCCCCCCCCTCTCTCTTTCTCTCTCCCCGCATCCTTCCCACCATTCATGCTACTCTGTGGGATGACCGACTGAGCCGCTCTTGTCGAAAGAGGGAAAAAACTGAGCGTGAAGAGACAAAGAGACGGAGGGACCGACAGCATGCAGGCTACTGCAGACATGACGAAGAAGGAGTGCTCCTGGAGCAGCTGGAAGGGCCAGGGTACTGACGCGTTTTTCTTGTGTTTTTGCCGCGGTTGCATGTAGGTTCAGCATTGCAGGAGACATAATGCATGTGCACAATCGTCGTCTGATGTTGAGTTGTATTTTTGCATGGGCACAACCTTAGACGGACGCATCAGATCTGAACCCAAAGGAAAAGAAAGAGGAGAGGCGGCGAACGGTGGCGTTCACGCTGAGCTCCATGCTGGTTTCGGTTCAGGCGTGCCGTCGTTGATACCCCACCCCTCCCCGCCGTGCAGGGTGGCTGTTTTTTTTGTTTTTTTTAGGGGGGGGGGCAATGAGACTGCCACACCATCCGATGGTGCTGACAGACTGTCTCCATGGTAACCACGCCACACCCATCCTGATTACATCAGCCACGTATCCTAGGCCATCACAGGTAGCCTGCAGAGCATCCGACTGGGCGCCCGTTTCCAAACGGACGGCTCCTAGAGGGACCAGGAGAGAAAATGGCGCCGCTTTAACCAACACCATGCAGCAGCACAGCATAATGTATACATTGTGCTACAGCAGGGAGGATCTGACCAGAGACAGCTAGACATTCTTGATCCTGCAGGGTTATTTAAGGAGTTGACTCCCGACAGCTGCTGATCTCCGAGCTCGGGCCTTTACATTTAAAACACACCAAATAAACGCTGGTAGGAGCTGAAATCAATCCGGTTTATGTTCTCCCTCTGAATCACGCACAGTCATTTTTCAAGCTGCAGGCTTTTTGTTTAGTCATCCTTCCTCCTTAGCACATGACTGCGTCAGCATCACCACACAAACAAAGGCGGGTTAATGAAGTGCTAATATGTCCAACAACCCCAATCATCTATCTTATAAGGAATCCCAAAAAAAAAAAAAATATGAAGCAGATGTTAGCTGATGAGAGTATTTACTTAATACATTAAATATTTAACATGATATAAGTGCTTCCTGCTAAAAATATTTATTTATTGCTATTTTGGAGTATATTGAAGTGTAAGCAAAATACCAGAACACTAAAGCACTCAGGTACAGCATGCAGTTAGAGCAGCTTGTAGTTTTAAAAACAAAGAGCGATCAGTGTGGACATTTACACATAATGACTACTTTTGAGACCACATATATATATATATATATATATATATATAAGATAAGGTAAGCTTTTGTCTTTTTGAGGAGGGGAAAAGGTCATTTCCCTTATTTTAAGGCTGTTGACAGGGAGTGCACAGCAACAGGTATGGTACAGGTATCCATACAGCCAGAGGAGATTACAGCCACAAAGACTCACTTGGGTTTTTAGACTGTAATATTGCAACCAGCACAAGCATTACTGTTAAAGGGTAAGTTTGTTTTCTTTCAACCTTAGCCTAACCTTATTACGATCGCGTACTCAACCAGACAAGTTTGGAGCCATTTGGCGTTAATATCCGGTCGCAATCAGCGTTATATTGATATAATGGGAGTAAATGGTGCACATAACGTGCCGCCTCTAAATAAGGCATTTTCTGCCACACACCTCCTTCATTAACCAATGTTTTGTTATGCATAGCTACTAATATTCCCCTCAGAGTTCATGCGCCATCTTAGAATTTCTTTGTTGTCTGTAGGGGTGTTTTGCAGGCTTTGAATCTTTGAACTACACTAATATATAATTTCCGTCCGCCATGACAGTTGTATTCTGAGCCGAGCGTTCACTCCTCACGCTACTGCAAACATGAACATGGTTCACACTTGCATGTTTCCGAATTGCACATGCAAAATGACAAAGTGGACTGAGACCGTCGTGGAGTGAAAGTCCTGCTCAGACTACAACTGTCATGGGGCACAGCAGTAACGTCACGGAAATGGCAGCCAGATGTAAGTTGTATTAAAAGCCTGTAAATCAGACTGCAAGAATTCAAAGAAGCATTTTCGAGACGCCCCAAACTCTGAAGGGAATAATGGACCGTTACATGCCCCCATTGACTCCCATTATGGCTCTAAACTTTATTATTAAATGAACAATATGCATGCTATAAACAAGGTCAAGGTAACTTTATTTTTTTTTTAGTAGGTGTTATTAAAAATATATATTTTAGAGAACAAATAACAGCAACAAATATTAAGGGTTCTGCGATAATTTCACAAAAGTAGTATACTTCTAGTTAATTTTATCAAGTATACTTCTTCCGACTAAACTGAAAAATGTTCAAGTTCACTGAGGTACACTTTAGGGCAGGGATGTCCAAAGTGGGGCCATTTACGGACTGATTTTGCACGGTCCTTGAGAGCCATTTAAGATTGGTACTTTCTGCAATTGGCACCACAACACAAATGAATGATGCAGATGAAGACTCTCTTATAAGGGCATTGATTCTTGTTGACAAGTTAAAAGGATTAGTAAAGGATCCATGGCACAGTTATTCATCTTTTAATAATCATATTTTTTCTCTTTTTTATTTAATTGCGTAAACTACTAATGCAAAAAGAGACAGAGACAAAACAAAAACAGTTAAAAGTAACTTCTTTTTTTTTAAATGACCCAAACCCAGTTCTTTGTGTTGGGGAAACAACTGAAACATTTTTAAAAACTTATTTGAAAATGATTTATTTTAAAAAGGCAAACCTTAAAAGCCCTGTGTTTTGAATCTACAACCTTTAAAAATCCCTTTACTACCCTTTACTATTCCAACTTTGTGTTTCATTAAAAATATTACCTGTTTTGATTTATTGTAAAGCAGGTAAAAAAAAAAAAATTTTAACGTAAAAAAAATATATTTGTTTGTAGCCCATGGACACTTTTGACTTGATGATTTGGGCCCTTGTAGCAAAAAGTTTGGACCCCTCTGCTTCAGGGATACTTTAAGCATACTTCAGTACACTAAAATGTAAAATACAAGTACATTTTAAGTACTATACTGATAGTTTATAATGTATCTGAAGGATAAATGAAAGTATTCCTAAAAATGTGAACAATAAAGTAAAATGTTTTCCAATTTAGTCCAAAGAAGTATACTTATAGAATGATAAAGCATCAAACTGAATATAAATTCAGAAACATCTCTGTGTTGTCTGTCTGGCTGAAGGCTCCTTTCAGGCCAGAAAGATGTCTTCTGGTGATTTAATTAGGTCAGGCTAAACTAGTTTCACCACTGATCGGGGGAAGCTGGGGTGGGAGATGATATTATTGTCAGCTGTGTTAATCTGTTTGATCTGATTTTGGCTCCGAGAGTGTCGAACGTACCAGGGTGCTCTGGTTCTGCCTCCTAGTAGTCGGGATGCCTCGTTCCTCTGATGAGAACCGCTTTCAGAAAGGCTGCAGCAGATAAAACTGAATCTTGAGTTATTTTTAATATAAATGTGAAGACTCCAGCTGCCAGGGTTTTAACCCACATTTCCAATCTCATTAACTGCCTTAGAGGAAAAAAGCTTTTAGGGTTGATCTGTTTTAAAGTTGACTCCCAGGAAAGTGATCATAAAATGACATTTTGGTTTGGAACAAGAGTTATGTTGTAGCTTTATCTATTTAAAGGACATTAGTTGTAGAGGTAGGTCTCATCTGCTTCAAAAGGCATCATCTTTAGCCTTAATGGGCTACAATGAACTCATGTCAGCTTGTGTCAAACTAAAGTGCCGTTTGGGATTTTTACTTTAATGCATTTGCTCCGCTGGGCTGTTGAGGCAGACTCTATCGCCATCCTGATAAAAGAGAGTGTCCGTGTTGGTTTCAGAGCCGATTGATGAGCGTCGGACGTTCCCAGAGGAGCGCTCTCGTTCTCTCTCCGTCGCTCGGCGAGGAGGAAAATGGAGCATGGTTACTATGGTAACTGCATCGGGCAGATCCCTGCTGGTTTTAAAGGAGCTGCAGCCGGAGCATCTTTACAAACCGAGCCTTTTATTTTTCATGATTTTGTGTTTTTTTTGGTGGAAGCCTGACAGGCGACCTCAAAGTCAGGCTCTGTTTATGTTGCACCGGGACTCAACCACACCCCGTCCACGCTCTCCCTTGGCCCCTCCGCTCAGCTGAATTCTGATTTGCTGCCGCTGCCGGAGCCCCTCCCCTGTCGTGTAGAGTGTGTGTGTGTGGGGGGGGGGGCTCCTCCTCCGGCGTTCTCCTTTTGTCCGTGAATAAAGCAGCTGCCTCTTTCCTTGTTCAGCCATGGGAGCCGCAGGTCAGTACACACTTTTCTGATCCAGAAAATGCTTTTCAGTCACAGCAGAGTCTCTCGCAGCAGGGCTGCTTCTGTAAAGCTCGTGTGTAAACGTATGCTTGCTGTTAGATACTCTCTGTGTGTGGCTGTGACACAGCATCTCCATTCAAGTCTCTGGCCATATTCAGTTCCTTCAGCAGCAGTTGTCACTGAATGGCTCCGTTTTCTGACTTCTGATGGGAGGTTACGCCGTTACAAATCGCAGGAATGCTTCATGCGCAGAGGTTATTTAAAACACAGAGAGCCGTGTTACAATGCAGCTCCAGCCAGTTTTAGCCTTTCTGGCTTCCACAGACGCCTTTCAGCTGAGAGTAAAAGATGGCCGTCATCACTATGCTGCTCACAGCTCTACGGCTAAAATTAGAGCGGACTTGCAGGCACCCAAGAGAGCGAAACAGCAAGCCTCCGTTCATCACCAATGTATTAAACTTCGTATGGAGTTGGCACCTCTCCCTGCCCTTTATATTGAGGTTTTCCAGGCTGATTCCCAAGGATGCATCGTGAACGCTGCTTGAACTGGGACCTACAGCGTGTTGAGGGAGGCAGAGGTGAAATGGGCCTGTAGAGGAGCGTGTCGGCTGACGAAGCTGTAACGGTACACTGAGCTAATCCTCAGTTATCACTTCTCCTTCGTCTTTGGAAGTAGCTTTGAATTACAGGCTCCAGCAGCCAAAGATGGTAGAGTGGTGGATGAGGACAGCACAGCGGGATGAACGAGAAGCTGCAGGGACGCCAGGCACCTTTGTATCTTTAAAGTGATACGACGGCGTGTCCCTACGCTGATGCCTCGTCATCCCTCGCTGCGCCTCGGCCAGGTCGCAGTGAGCCGTTATCAACTATTTGCTGATTGTGACGCTATTCTTGCTGCTGCAGGTCAATCATTGACAGTCCTGGGAGCAGCGGCTGCATTTGCAGAACCAGAGTAATCGCTGCATGGATGTGCATACGTGTCTGAGACCAGGTGATCCAGAAACCATCAGGATTTACGGCGAGCTCCCTTCTCCTAGAGGCTGATTAGTTTTTAGGTGTGAAGATGAATGAAACCTTGGTGCCGTCTTGCAGCTTGTTGGCTCGCTGATGATGAAGAGGCTGGGTTAAACAGGATCCCTCGACGGCCGCGGCTCCCTGAGGATGCTGGGTTATCGAGAGCTTCCAGCGGTTTGACCTGAATATGAGATGTACATAGCACAGCCTCCTAAAAGGCTCGGTCCAGGTAATTATGGTTATAGATCCTAACATTCTTGTTCTGTCCTTTAAGCAATTGACCTCCTCTACTGGAGGAACGTGAAGCAGTCTGGCGCCGTCTTCAGCAGCTCCCTCCTGCTCCTGTTCTCCCTGACCCAGTTCAGCGTGGTCAGCGTCGGAGCCTACTTAGCTCTGGCTGCGCTCTCTGCCACAATCAGCTTCAGGATCTACAAGTCTGTGCTGCAGGCCGTGCAGAAGACAGATGAGGGCCATCCTTTCAAGTGAGGGGAAACGCGTCCACCACCGTCCTGGGTGTCGTCTAGGCTCCCGTGAGACTGAAATGTGTTTTGTGATTTCGTTTCAAGGGCTTATCTGGAGATTGAGATGGCTCTGTCTCAGGACCAGATCAGCAAATACGCAGACAAGATCCTGCTGTACAGCAACACCTGCATGAAGGAGCTCCGCAGGCTGTTTCTCGTACAGGATCTGATCGACTCTTTGAAGGTGTGACCTCCATCGTTGCTTTGTTTTATTGCCGCTCCGATATGAGATGTTTGCTTAAAGCTCACTGTTCTTCAGTTTGCAGTTCTGATGTGGCTGCTGACCTATGTGGGTGCACTCTTCAATGGCCTGACACTGCTCATCCTAGGTGAGATCATCCCTCCTCCTCCGATTTAAAGCTGCTGTTTTCAGGCCCTGCTGATGATTCACACGATGAGATGTTTCACTGTCAAGCTCACATTAAATCCATCCTAAAAACAAGCTTCCTCACATCTTCATGACATCAATTCCGTATTTTATTATTACTTTTAACTGATTTGGAGATTTTTCCTTTTTTTTTTTTTGGTCAAGCTGCAGCATAACATTTTAATTGTATATGGCTCCTGTGCAGCCTGGAGCATCATGGGATTGATTGAGGCATTCAGCTCTGGAAAAAAAAATCAGTTTGGAGAATATTTAGATTTCCAGACTATTCCTTATCCCATTGTGTATTCTAATCTCCTTATATATTTTTTGCAATTTCCTTCATTTTTACTTCCTTGTATCCATTTCCCCCCCGCAAATCCTTCCTTTGCATCCTTCCATTCCTTTATCGTCGCTTCTTTCTTTTATCCTTTATTCATTTGCCGTATCTTCCCTCCTTGTATCCTTTCATCATTTTTGTCCCTTTTTTCCCCTCTTCCTTCTGTCTTACCAATTTATCTTCTGTTTTTCCTTTTTCCCCGTCTGCCTCATCTTTATTTGCCTCCTTTGTTTACTTCCTCTAGCTTGTACTTGTACTGATCCTCTCTCGAGTGCTTATCCTGTCATTCTCTTAAATTTAGCATTTTTATTCATTCTTTGGAATGTAAAATACTGGGAACACTTTAAATTAAATCCCTGCTTTAATTACATGCAAGATCCTAACTGTAGTTTAAAAATAAAATCTAATTTGTGCCTTTTGTGATGTCATCGCCCCAAACTAAAAACCTTTCTCGGGGGGGATTTGGAAAGTTTTTTTTGAAAATCCAACAAAGAAAATCGATACTTTATTATCCTGCTTGTTTTAACTGTCAGTCTACATCAGTTCGTGTTGACCACTCGTTATGATTTCATCACTGACCTTTAAGTGTCAGTTATAATATCTGATGGGTCTCCTTATATTCGTTTGCAGCTGTGGTGTCCATGTTCACTTTGCCTGTGGTCTATGAAAAGCATCAGGTAAGGAGCAGGTATATCTCTGCTCAGTTCTGGTTCGGAAGATCTTTAGCAGCCTTTCAAATGGGTCTCTTTCTTGTTTACAGGTCCAGATTGATCAATATGTGGGACTAATACGGACCCAGGTCAACTCTGTGGTGGGGAAGTGAGTGAATGCAATAATGATGTTTGATTTAATGCTATATAGGAGCTCTCAACAGTAGCAGATGAACCAGCAGTTTTACTCATTTGTAAATGTTTCTGTAACAAAGCTCACCACTCATATTAATACTCAAATGAAAAGCTCAAATGTTTACATTTTTAATAAGATGAAGAATGACTGAGGTTAGTTACTATTCAGATTCCTCAAAGATTAGCACCTTTTAATGCTACATTTACCCTTTAAAACCCAACATTAAAGGTTATCTTATACCTTTCATGCCACAGCAAAGCAACATTTACAGTATCAGCAAAGAAGGATGGAGAAGATTATATATAAGATATATAAAACAGAAACAGTTTGTGTGTCACAGTGACACACACAATTAGCATAAGTTTGACAGGAAATTAGATAGTGGGTAGGAGGCAAATAACACCTCTGTGATAATTTAATTACACAATCTAAATCCTTTTTCTTCGAACTGAAGAATTATTCTGAGATGTAACTTTGGCAGTAGTAGAAACATTATTGTAGCAATAAGTTAAGTTACTTAACATAAGCAGGACAGCTTTATGAATGGCTTACACATATAATCATTAGCATTTAACAATCTTTTTGATTTACTCTGGCCCCTCCATCAAGCATTTTTTGGGTGGAAATTGTGCCCATTATAAGAGTTAATCTCTCAATCCACTTCGGTGCTGGCCAAGGTTTGCAAAGCAGCCATCAGTGAAGTGATGGTCACAAACGCACATTTTTGCTGAGACATTCTTGGAAAATAAAATACAAAACGATGGTGGCTCAAAGAGGTGTGCTTTGGCGTGTCGCATCAAGGGGGAGGGGGCATTTTTACTCTGTAGGGGGCGGTGCAGACATGTGGGGCGCTTTCTGGTTTCACACGGTGACGAAACACGCGTAGCAATTTTCTGAGTCAGTCATTTACCAGGAGAGAGTGGAGCAGCTGCTTAGACATCAGGATTTAGGGGAATTACTGAGAAATGCATGAATTAAGTCAAAAAATACAAAAAATATTAAATAAGGAAACAGCAATAAAACATTGTTAAAAGCTCCCAAAAGTTGATTTTGCATCATATAGGACCTTTAATGCTAATTTATTTTAGCAGGAAAAGTTTGTAACCTTTAAAATAACATCTTACCTCAAACTTATTTCTGAAAACATCGCACCAACGTAGTCTCTGTCTGTCCAGGATCCAGGCGAAGATCCCCGGGGCCAAGAGGAAGGAGGAGTAATCCAATCTGTGTCACCTTGAAGCTGACGGTCCAGTCCGGCTCTGAGTCGGGCCCCCGGCTGAAGGGCCCGATCCATCATCTGTGGGGCGTAGTGCTTTGTCATCTTGGTGTTCTCTAAAAGCATCCACTGGAGAAGCCTTCACCCTGTCTATAGCAGTCTTAACACTAACACACAGTCACAGTATGTGTATAATCCTGCTTCTAGGTAGACAACTACACAACTCAAAGACAAAATAAGAACCCGTTTGTGTTGCTTAATTATGAAGTGCATGAAGTCGAGCCTTGGGTAAATAATATTTGATATCTTTTGTGCAGTTTTGAAAAATCACGCTACATTTTTGCTTTTCAGTGCTTAACACAAGTTGTCTGGTTCGGCCCCAAGAGGCTGAAAGCCCACAGACTTCCCCCGCTGCCAGTGTTCAATACTGCTTCATGTCTCCGACTTAGCGGTCGGGGCTTTTCTCAGTATGTCAATATAGTATATAAATATTAATAATTTCCTTTTGGTGTTTCCAAGCACAAGATCATTTACTATATGCGTGTTAGATGTGGTAACTGTAGGGGTTTTGCTCTTTGTAATAATCATAGGGAACAACACGCGCTCACGTTAGGTACTGTTGTACAAGTATGAAGACAAGATGAAATTAAGCTTGTTTGAATAACTGTCCAACTTTGTATTTTGTTTAGCTATACTCTGTAGTTCTTTAGACCCTGGACTCTTAACTATTTGCACTTACAGTATGTATTTAATTACAGGAATAAAAAACAAACATACCTTGATGTAACACCTCTTCACTGATTCTTCCTACCAACTACAGAGGAGTCTCTGAAGGGCCAACTCTGTCCTGGTGAAGCTCTCCTGTCAACTCTTGGTTTGGTGAGCTATAAATACAAAGCTCTGGATTCTGGCACAGCACTGGGCTGTGTAGACATATTTAACTTGAGTCAGGGGGTCAACAATGAGCCTGTCTGAAGAAGTAAAAAAAAAAACAAAAGACGAACGAGATCAGTCTGTTGCAAAGTATTTTTATTGGCCTACAGAAAAACACAGCAAACTCTTCATGAACTTAAAAACAGGCCTTTTCAGATCAACAGTGACGACAGAAAACATTTAACAGCGTCGCTCTTCTTAAAACAAACAGGTTAAATTAATAACTAAAATTAAATGACTACTCTTAATTCGTATGAGGTCCATGCAGAGCCTTTGTTTAGCCATTGAGCACGACGGGAGAATGAAGCTGGAAGAGAGCACCTCGGGCGCTTCCAGCTGCTCGTTCTGCAATCTCCATTCTGAGAGAAGGGTCAACCTGCAGGTCAAGGATGCGCTTTAAAAACGACTGAGAAACAATCAGAAGCGCAGAAGCAGAAGCACTCGTCTGTAACGCACCTGGTTCCATTTTCCTTGGTTCTCATGGATCATTGGAGTGACTGTTTCTCTTGGAGAAGACCTGATGAAGAGCCTACAGAGCAAACAACAGTGTTACTGCTTGTGTTGACCTAATCACAGTTTTCTATGTGTGTGTGTGTGTGTGTGACCTTGTCAGGCTGTCCCGACACTCCTCCTGCACCTGACCGATCCGGTCAGGGCTCAAATGCAGGGTACTGCTGGGTCCGTTGGACAGCAGGCTGTTGATAGCCACCCGCAGGGCGTTTATCTTAAAGAGGGGAAGGACATTTTATGTGTAAAGCACGCATTCAACAACAGAATAATTCATGGTGCTTTAGATGATTCGCTGATGAACAAACAAAACATATGATACCTAACCCTAAGCCAAGGGTTTCAGATATTTATATTATAAAGTGTAATAAAATGTTTAAAAGATTTAAAAGCATAAAAATAAGCCTTTAACTTAAATTACTAACATGATAAAAAAAAAATATATATATATATATACAATATAATGGTTAATAATTTAACCGTGACACAGGTTACCCCCTGCTGTTCGGTCCTGGGTAGAACGTAGGTGTGATACGTGGTTAATAATATTACATTTCTTTGTATTTACTGATTTTACTCAGGTCTTTTGGTTTGTTTCTGTATCATACACACTTACTTATGATAAAAAGAAGTGTTTCAAAATTGTATTAATTTAATTCTTAGTTAAAATTCGTTAATTAAAGAATAACAAAATGACTGGGGAGGCACTTAAAATATATTTTTTTCATTATGTGATTTTTTTTATAGATAATTATCGATATCGATCAATATGGCTATTTTTTTATGGATATTCTTTTTTTCTATATCGTCCAGCCCTACAAGGTGGTGTATTGTGAAATCTATTCTCTGAGCTACAGGGAGAAAGTGTTACGCCGTGTTCACACCGCAACCTTCGTCGTCATCAAAAAACGCACACAAAGTGACTAGTTTGAAGCGTATACATTTTTAAGGTTGAAGCTTGCAAAGCCCTGCCACTTCCTCTGTTGCTGGATGTTTAAGACAATGGCGGTTTAGAGTAAAGGACAAATCCAATTGCCATTTTTTATAGAGATATAGTAGAATTTTGTTTTTAACTCCACAACCATATTCACACATTGACTACATACATTCATACATTGACGTATCGATCTTTTAACCAGTTGCTAAGGCAAACTAACTGGCTAAAATGTTCTGTATTTAAAGATGAATGTTTCTTAATCATACTATATTGGACAACCCAAAGCGTCTTCTTAATAGGACTATCCTACAACAACAAGAATTTCAGTCAGAGGCTTCAACAGTTTTGCTAGAACAGAATGCTACTGTCAAGGAGGAAACACTGAGCTGTCTATAGAGGTACTGGTTCAGACTGGGATCACTGGGAGAACCTGCCAGAGCTCCACTTGAAGCCAGTCAGAATATGAGAAGATATGGTGGAGAAAATGCTGTTATATTTATTTTGCTCTTTAATATTTCCACACAGCTGCTGATACACGGTTGGGTGATGTTTGTGATCTCATATGAAAAATAAGAACAAATGAAAGGTAAGGCAGAAATAACCAAAATAAATTAATAAACTTAATATTTGGATATCAGCAGCTGTGTTAAGTATCAAATAAATCAAATGTAATGTAGATTTACTAATAAAATGTCACAATGTACCGTTTTCCAAAATGTAAACACTCAGCAGACAAACTATCCAAGTCATCAATCTACACAATAGGAATACATGCTCTTATTGTGAAGTAGCGGCGTCTGCACTACAGCTACTTCCGCTAATCAGTTGTCACTGATTTTAGTCCGAAAACATCACTTTCACTGAATAATGCGCATTTTTAATGCAGCGATGCCTTTGTTCGTCTCCAACTCCCGCGTTCTGACCTGTTTATAAGCCGCGCTGTATGACAGACGTCCGTTATGTTGTTTGACTTCAGCCGCTTCAGCCCCAAAGCTGGAGAGGGACGATATGTAAGCCACAACCACAACTCAACTCCCCTTTAACTATTAAACATTTATCTTACACATCTGAAAGAAAATATACATATATTTCGAAACATTTTTATGTTATTATAAAAATTATTTTCCACTTTTATTCAAGGTAATGTGGCAAGTTGTCAGTGGTGGGGTGGCGCCCTAGCGCCCACTATTGGCCAGCCGCCACTGGTTAAGACGCTGTTGCAGTAATCAATCGGACTAAAGATGATTCGATTTTCAAGGTCCCATTGCGACTGTCCTTTTAATCCTAGAAAGAGATAGAAGGCTGACTTTGTTATGGCCTTTATGTGACCCTGGAGGTCTGAGTCCATTATTACACCATTTTTCTCCTGTTATTTTGGTTTTAAAGTAAACATTCTTCAAACAGTGCTTACTGCTCCTCTGCATTAATTTAATTTCCTGGCTGATGTAGTGCCGCTGTGATCTAACTATAAGACCCAAATGAATGTCATTTTAGACATTTTACGGCCTTAAATTCAGAACAATAATTTATATAGCCCATTTAAGCCTATAGAAACCTTAATCTTTCAGTCTTTGGTCACTTTTGTTTAGATCTTGATAATAATGAAAATCCGGACAAATTAAAAGACAAAGTTCTAAAAAACTGAAGGCATTTGACCCTGCAGAAACTCAAGAGTGATTTTAGAAGTTTTTATTCGTTAGAAAACCTCGATACAAAAAACAGCCTAAGCCCGTATTAAGGTATTACTGGACAACACAGGAGCTGTTTCTATACATTTTCCTGCTTCTCTTATGACCGCTTTTACCTCGATGATATCCATGACGTCAAATTTGACATCGAAGGCCAGTTCAATGTCGTTCTCAGGCAGGACAGCTTCCTGCGTTTGGCTGTTGAAGCCTAAGCCAAAGAGGGCGCCGGTGTAGTAGCTCCGCTCTTCGTTTGTGCTGCAAAAAGTTGAAAAAAGGAAAAAGTTGGACAGCCCGCCTCAGTGAGACATTTAACTGTAGCAGTGGGATGGGGTGAACATACCGTAACTCCATGATGGGAGTGAAGAGCATCAACACCAGGCCAGGCAGTCCAGGGATGTCGGGCAGGATGGAGGTATTGTTCAGCAGGATATGCGTACCTTATAGCAAACACACTTATTTATCATTTTAATACACTGAGATGATAGGTATTCTGTGTTAAACTTTTCCATCACAGTTTTCAGATAAGGTCAAATTGTATATAGTGAGGCAAAAATGTATTTGGCAGCCACTGATTGAGCAAGTCGTCCTACTTAAAAAGATGAGAGAGGTCTGTAAGTTTCATCAGTTACATTTCAACTGAGAGGCAGAATGTAAAAAACAAATCCAGGAAATCACACTGTATGATTTTAAAATAATTTATTTCGGCAAACAAGCAAGAATTCTGGCCCTCAGAGACTTGTTTCTTCTTTAAGAAGATCCTCCACTTGTTACCTGTATTAATGGTGCAAGTTTAAACTCTACTTCTGTATAAAAGACAACTGTCAACACCTTCAATCAGACTCAAACCTCCAACATGGCCAAGGAGGAGCTGTCCAAGGACACCAGGGACAAAATTTTACACCTGCACAAGGCTGGGATGAGCCAATCTACAACAGGCAAGCAGCTTTTTGAGATCAACTGAAGGAGCAATTATTAGAAAAATTGAATAAATACAATGTCGCCTACAGTCTCTCTTGACCTGGGTCTCCATTCAAGATCTCACCTCATAGGGTACACGTGATCTTGAGAACGTTTAAGAAACAGCCCAGAACTACACGAGAGGAACTGGTCAATACTGGAGAGAGCTGGGACCACAGTAACAGAGATTACTACTGATAACACACTAGATCGTCATGGATCAAAATCCTGCAGCAATCGAAAGGCCACCCTGCTTAAGCCACCAACTGTCCATGCCTGTCCAAAGTTTCCCTGAGACCGTCTGGATGGTCCAGAGGAGAATGACATGTAGTCAGATGAGACTAAAATAGAACTCTTTGGTATGAACGCCACTCGAAGCGTTTTGAGGTGGAAGAATGCTGAGTTGCATCCCAAGAGCACCAATCACACGTTATGATTAGGGGCTGCTTTACTACAAAGGGGACATGACGAATGATCTGTATTTAAAAAAGATGAATGGGGTCAAGTATCCTGAGATTTTAAGCAAAAGCCTCCCATGATCAGTAAGAGCATTTGAGATTAAATTAAGGAGTGGCTACTTAAAAAGCATTTCAATGTTCTGGAGTGGCCTATTCAGTCTCCAGACCTCATCTAAACCGGGTTAAACGCAACCGGGCACGAAAGGTCTAGGAGCAGACGGCCTACGGTCACACCAGCTATGTAGGAAACGCGCCACTCTGTGGCCGAGTAGTGGGAACCATTTACATATTATTGACGCAATTCAAAAGCGTCTGCTTCACTGCAGTCCGGTGGGTGGTGCCAATAGTTGTTTTTGGTTGATGTGATCGCACACCCGATAAAAGAAGAGAGAAAAACAGTGGCATTCCAATTTTCGACATGGAGAATGATAACAGCAACGCGCAGTTTCTGCCTTTGCTTTTCATAATCAGCCAGATTTACGCAGTGCTCTTGGAGGAAGACATAGATCTGAAACTGCCAGAGCACTACGGATGCAGCCTCTGCTTGAAGCAATCTTCTTCTTCTGTTTTTTTTGTTATTATTTCAGGGTTGCAGACGCTGTATAAATACGTCCGCGGTGGGCAGGGCTTCCACGTGGGCAGCGCACATTCATACTTTCATTACGTCTTCTTCACGTGGGTGGGGTTAAGCAATCGAGCTGAAGCGACCGCGCTCAGAACCTCCAGAGTCGGGACAAGGATCCTCGCTCAGGCCAGAGGATCCGTGCTGGGGCCTGCGGTCACACTGAAATTTAACCGTGACACAGGTTACCCCCTGCTGTTCGGTCCTGGGTAGAACGTAGGTGTGACCGTGGGATTTGGAAGTCTGTGATGCCCAGCAAAAGCCCCAAACATCCCAGCTCTAGAGAAGATCTGCATGGAAGAATGGACCAAAGTACCAGCTACAGTGTGTGCAAACCTGGTAAAGACCTACAAGAAACGTTTGAAATGTAATATTGGTTGGCAATGACAAAGGTCAAAGTACTGAAGGGAACAAATACTTATTTTCTGCACCATTTAGAAATAAATCCTTTGAAGGTATTATACCAGACATTTTACAACTTTCAACATCTAGGACATATGTATAATATGTTATCATTGGCTTTATATAGTATGAATATTTCATGAAATATAACTTATATCCTGGAGTTGTTCTTCGGCACTAAAGTGAGACGCCTGGTTTCTCTAATATCCTCCCACCCACCTTCCCAGTCTCTTTATACCTTTATTATTTCATGAAACCTTATATTAATGGCTCAGCTCTTTGGTTTATTTTTTGTGTAAACACCAGGTCAATAAAGCTGCTTTCAGGCGCTAAAGCTACCAGCTCCTTACCGATAGAGTGTAGACTGAGCCCAAACTATTGGAGCCCAGTCAGTGAGATATTTCAAACCCCGTTCGTATTTTTAAAACATTCTCACTACTGAGAATGAGAACCGGCTGGACATTTTAAAAGCCACGGGTGTCGTTTGCAGAAACTTTGCTGACAGTAGTAATTCCTGTATTTTTATTTTGTTCTTTATTGTTACTTTAAGTATTTGTGCGAAGATCGGTGCAATTCGGATTCTGAGTTCACTGAACTTTTTGGAGTTAAAAGTGGACATAGCATAACAACGGTTGGGCAGGAAATTAGAAAGCCAATGTGGACGTGATAAATAGCACTTCTGTGATGATTTAATCACACAAAATAAATCAGTTTTTTGTCAAAATGAAGAATAATTCTGAGATGCATCTTTAAAGAGTCTTTCCGACAGTCCGATTCGGTTCTGGCCAAGGTTTGGAGAAAAATACCAGCCATTTCTGAGGATTTGGCTGTTCTTTAGGAATGTTGAATAAAGTCCTGTAATTCTCTGAGCCAAATAGGCATTTTCGCCGAGACAATTTAGAAAGTAAAATACCACAAAACTGGTGGTCTTGCTTCGGACTTTCCCAGCTCGGACCTGTGGCAAACGTATGCGTTCAATCTGCAGACATGTCGGGCACTTCCTAGTTTGACAGCGTTACGTAAAAAAAGTCACAATGTTATGAGTCAGTCATTTTCCAGGAGAGGGCGGTGCAGCTGCTCTGACTGCAGGAATCAGGTGGATTACTGAGAAATGCGCGACATAGCCAAAAACCACTATGGCGGGCTTTTCTACAAGAAAATTGCATCACAACATGGTTGAAAGCTTAAAAAAAGTTGATGTAGGACCTTTAAAAAAAAGAAAAATACAGTGGAAGCTCCTGGATTTAAAAAAAATACTGTTTCTCACAGTTGAAGTATACCTATGATGAGAATTACCGACCTTCATTTTTTTTTTAATGAAGGACAAATTGTGCAATCAGTGGCTGCCAAAAACTTTTTTACTATAAAGCACAATGGCAAAGTATAAGCTCAGTATAAGCTCTAACTTCCCGTTCTTTCATACTGAACCTGAAGCGGTGATCGCCACCGACGCCGACACCAACATTCTTTGATGTTTAAAATGTGGGTTTTCATTAACACTTATGGAGTTGATGCCGCTCTTCTCAACCGTCACGGTCCTGCAGAACGACAAGCTGCTCATCGGCAAAAAAGGAGGAGATCTAACTACAAAATACTTTACACTTGCTGCTTCTTACCTGTAGTAGGTTTTCCTGCTCAAGCTGTAGAAGTTTGTTTGGTAAGGACTCGAAGGTCCAATCAGATTAATCTGAATAATCAGAAAGGAGACAAGAAACTTGGTCAATCCTTAATGTATTCCCAGAACACCATGAATCTGGCGTAGTTCTGGTTGCAGATCAAGTGGGTGCACTTGAATCTAGACGACCCATGTGAGTCTGTGGAATGGCACCACCTAGTGGACAATGTGTACAATGAATCTGAAAGAGTATCTACAATGATTTCCATGGTAATCTACTTTTCCAAGCTAAAACTTCTGGATTTTTCTGAGTTATTCAAGTGTTGAAATCAGAAACCACAGATTGTGAAGTTCACTAATGCACTGTGGTAAAGGGATATTTCCTTTTAGACTAATTTAGATGTGCTTAATTTAAAGAATTTAAAATCTGATCCTAAAGTTCTGGAACAGATAATAATATAGTTTTTTTCAATACGAGTACTTTAGAAATGCCTTGAGATGAGACCTGTTGTTAATCAGCGATGTATAAATTAACTTAATGAACTAAACGTTTTTTGATATCAATATAATTAAGACTCATTTAACGAGGAAAAAAACTTTTATTCTTCCATTTATTAAACTGAGCAAAAACCCTTCAGACTTCTTGTGCAAATGGTAAACTAAAGTTTAACAAAACATTTTTCTTTTTTGAACAAGAAAGATTTAAATATTTGTATAAAAAGGTAGTGTTTGCCTTGAAGTGCAAAATATAAGTTTAGACATTAAAATAAAGTGCAAACTATTAATTATTATTGGTGTGAGAAATATGAAGAATCTACTCTAAAAAACTGGAAATAAATGAAAACTAGATGCAGCAGAGGACGAAGATTGAGCTCTTTTTTTGTCGGTTCTGCATGCCTCAGCTCACAAATGGATGTAATTAAGGTCGAAGTGCAGAAAGTGTCACAGTCCCTAATGGTACTGACAATAAAACTATATGTTCTCTAATTTACCTGGCATATCAACATAAGACTGAAGTTAAAAGAAGAGCTCCAAGTACAAAGATGAATGATTACAGAACGGCAAGAGTTAAAAGTGCTGTTTACAGCTACATCTAATGGATTAATTTTCTCTCACTAGGGAATTTAAGGCGTTTTTAGTGACTTCATATTTACGGAGTGCTTGCTGACAACTAATCCAATCTGTGTTCCTACATTGGTCTTGGAGCAGGACTTGGGGCTACTGGAAAACTTTGTCAGCAGGAAGTTGATGGTCTCCTCGTCCTCTTTCTTGCGATCCTTCCAGGAGCTGCTGACAGAATTTGGAACGTACGTTCCTTTCTTAATTTCATCGTACATCGACAGCAGGTCTTCGTGGCTTTGCTGAAACAGACGCAAACGCCTGGTTTTATCATTACATCCAAATAAATGTAACAATATGTAATACTTCATCCTCTAACTACAAAATCTGACTGAAAGATTACAATGGAAAAAAAGCATGAAATTGTTTTTTTTACATTGAAATTATAAGATTGATTTGCGCCCAGTTAAGACCATTCCTGTCACCTGAGATTCGATGTTCTCCTCTGCCTTCACAGCATGGCCCTCCTCCACCAATATGTCCACCACGCTGGTACTTTTCCCCTCCTTGTTGATAAGCAGCTCTACACGCATGACGCCGTACAGGATAGAGTAGAGAGACACGATGACCGACTGATGCTTCACCATTGTGATGAAGCAGTCCCGGGCACGGCTGCTCCACTGGTTTCCCAGTATGATGGACTGGGCTGAGGGACGCATTCCAGCAACCTGGAACTCGTGAGCCTGGGGGGGGGGGGGGGGGGGGGGGGGGGGGGAAGAGATCCGTCAGGTCAGACTTCCTGGAAGGGAACATTTCCAGTCCAGGACCTGAAGTCTACCTGAAAAGGTTGAGCCAGCAGCTCAGGTGGAAGTTTTCGGAGGTTGCAGGACAAAACGACGGCTGTGTTGCCGAAGTCCAAAAAGAACACCTGCAGAAAGTAACAAAAACATGGTTCAAAATAAATAAAACTTTTTTTGTGTCTCCTAACACACTTAATCTCAACAGTCATCAAGTTAAGCCTCGTTTATGCTTCTCCGACCGCAAATTTGCACTCAGATGTTTTCTGTTTATAGTACTCCGCTCTTCCACTCTCCATCATTTCAGCGTTGGTCGACCAGGACAGCAGGGGGCGCTAACTTTTCATGGCGTCTCTGCCTATTATCACAGCGTTGTTCAGTTTCTTTTTCTAGGCTTGTGAACGTATTTCTTCCTCAAGGAGCAATGGACGACAGAAAGTAAGTTTTGACTAAGCTGTAAAGCTTTTTACTAGAAGTGCAGCTCATAGAATCCTCTAGAAACGCATGGAAAGAAAACACAGCAGCATTTTTTGTCGTTTTCCTACACCTCCTTGTGTTCAAAATCACCAAAAGAACAGAATATATAAATATTCCTTTCAATATAAAAGCATTTAGTGGCAAAACGCTACATTATCTACTGATTACAGCGACTATAGAGCCCCGTTCTGGTGAAGCGATCTCTGGCTGTTAACAATCAGATGCATACTCTATCCGTTGACTGAGACAGATAGTTTAAAAATGGGCCTCTACTCCGTGCGTCCTTGCGTAGGTGACGGAGAGACCTTGCGTTGACTGATAATGGCGTTGCGTCAATCCGTCTCCGTCAAAACGGAGAGGCATAAACTAGGCTTTAATAATACAAGTGTAACTTGAAATATTAGAATATAATGCAAAAGTTAATTTCCTTCAGAAATTCAATTTAAAATGTGAAAATAATATATAGACTTATTACAAGGAAAGCAAAATATTTCAAATATCAGTATTCTAATTTTACATAAAATCAGTTAAACAAGGATTTTAAATGGGGAAATGTCAGGCCTATGGAAAATATAATCATGCCTTTGTGCTTAGTACTTGGTTTGGGCCCATTTTGCATTAATTACTGCCTAAATGCAGCATGCCATGGATGCTACCAGCCTGTGGCACTGTTGAGGTGTTATGGAAGACTAGGATGCTTCAATAGCGGCCTTCAACTCTTCTGCATTGCTTAGTCTCATGGGTCTCGTCTTTTGACAATACCCCAAAGATTCCCCATAGATAACGGTGCTTACACACTAAACGCAATGAACGGCACCTTGAAGCGTGTCCAAAGCGAACTGGTCGCGCTTTAAAATAAATAATTTTTTGGCGAGTGAAGCAGACCCAGACCGCTCTGCTGGCCTCCTCCTCCTTCCTCCCTCCTTCTCCCGACCGTCCGGGAGCTCCCATTGTACTCTGGAGTATGAGCTGACCACGTTAAATGTTGGGACCGCTCCTGCAGGCGTAGACCCAGCCGAGCAGCGGCATGAGGATCAGTTAACACTCCAGCTCCTCGCCCAGTTCGTGCCGTGAAGGTCCAAGCTTTTCCCGCCGACACACCAGCTACCAAGCTGAGCGGCTGTCCATCTGTCTGCTGATGGTAAAAGTTTATATGTGAGCGGTGTGGGAGGTGCTTTGGTGGAGACATTACCAGGTCTGGGTGTCCGGGTAAAGAAGCTGTTTTGCGGCGACAACGGCTCTTTTAAGAGCCACCAACAAACCTCTTAAGAGCCTTCCTGTCGAAATAGTTTAACCCCTTTATAGTGTGTATTTTTTTATTCCCGTCTCTGTGTGTAAGCACCATAAGTCTCCTCGATCCTGTCGGTACATGGGTACCCTGGTCGTTAAAAAAAAAGGAAAAAAAAGAATGGAAGCCTATGGAGCAATAAAAGTTATTTTCTGGTCTGCTTTGTCTTACACCCTGAATCACACATGATACACCTCAATTTAAATGATAACTAATAATGTGAGTTTCCAAGTAATGTGGGATTTATTTCATTGTAAGAATTTGCAATTGCTTACACATCAGCAGTCACAAAATATGATGTAACGGAGCTAATGTTAGCTAGCATTAGCTACCACTTAGAATACTCAGAGACCTTGTAGAGCTTCTCCAACATGCTGCCTCTCACTGAACTGACCATTTCTCCCCCAGCATAGCTGTCACCTTCCACATGGCCAAATTTATAGTGGTTTTATCCACATTTAAAGCCGCAGTCCGGATAATTTCGGGGAGAGTCTTTTTATTAACCCAACATCCCCCGCCTCCATTGAGCTTTCCGCTCCGTCTACCCCCCTATACAAATGGTAATGCGCGTCACTTGTGTTTTCAGAGCAGGTCGTTGTGTACTTTATCAATAAAATCTTCTTTAGATTTGCTTTGCTGAATATATGACTGTCTTATCTGTTGAAACGCATCTCTGATTTAAATCGAGGGGGGACACATATCGACATAACACCCTAAGGCATTTTTTGAGTTTTCCCATTGTTTTTCTTTCTGACAGTTGATGTAGGCTTGGGTAGCAGGGGAATAGCTAACTATTTAGCAGAAGTTTGCTGCGACTTCTCCATGACCGCTCTTTGACTTTAAACAGGAAGACACGGAGCGGCCTGTATGCACGGCCTCAATCCCACTGGTTTGTGCGATGCGCATGCAATTCTATTGGATCAAAAATGTGCCCAGCCAGTGTGAATTGCCTAGGGGTATATGGGAGGAAGGAGGGACTTAACAAATGTCGAGGAGAACTAGCCTTTTATCATAGTAAATATCTCACTTTGCATGATGTGAGTCTTTATCATATATTAGTTTCACTTTTAAAATTACTGAAATAAATGTACTTTTAAACAATATTCCAATTTTTCGGTTTCACCTGTATCAGCAACTGAAAACGAATACGTGGATGCACGCAAGGATAATACCGATAATACAGTTTGCCCACACACTGCATTTAAGAACAAACTGCACCAAAACCACCCCACACCAAAGATGAGGTAAAATTTGGCCTGCAGGCCCAGAGTTTTCCAAAAAAGCAAAATGTGTGAAAAAATAATCCCTGCCTGCCGAGTGTAAGAAGGACTCACCTCCACTGAGTTGCCGCGCATGTGCAGGATCTTGGCTCGGTAGTACAGACTCTCCTCGTTGGTCTCGGAGTAGGGCGCCAGACACATCAGGTTTGGGTAAAGTGACACAGTCACAGGAGATAAAGTGCACTTGTTAATCTCCGCCGTCAGGCGGCGCTGCTTTTCCAAACTGGCTTCGTCTGCTGGGAACCCCCAGAAATGCCCCACATCGATCACCTGCAGCAAAAATTTACCAGGGAAACACAATTTATGGCTTCTGTTTAATTCCAGGACATCTACATTTCGAATTGATGTTAGTCCACTGAGAGAGCGTAATCTAGGTAAATTGGAGAAAGGACTCACCTCTGTGATGTTCACAACGAAAAGACGACTGGAAGGCAGCTTGTCGGGGGTGACTTTGTTGGACACCGCATCCACCAGGGAGAAAGACTGGCTCTGGATATCGGCCGTCAATCTGTCCGTGAAAGAGAAACAATGTCCTGTAACATTACGGACTGAACAACTTCCTCAACACCAGACATCTCCTATTAATGCATCTCCTTAAAAAGTCTTAAAACACCTCAGATCAAAAACATGCAATGTTTTCCTGATTTCTTGGGGTGAAAAATAACAGCTAGTAGCTTGTTAACTTACCTTCTCATTTTATAAACTGAAGCACGAGTATTTATAGGCACATTTAAAAAGCAATAATGCCTGAGTCGAGCACTGTTCAGAAAGAAAACCATGCAAGTAGGGCTGGGCGATATAGAAAAAAAGCTTATCAATAAAAAAAACAGTCATATTGATCGATATCGATAATTATCGATAAAAAAAATCAAATAATGTAAAAACTATATTTTAAGTGCCCAGTCATTTTGTTATTCTTCTTTGAATTAATTTTAACTAACAATTAAATTTATTAAATTTTTAAACACTTCTTTTTATCATAAGTAAGTTTGTAAGACAGAAACAAACCAAGAGACCTGAGTAACATCAGTAAATACAAAGAAAAGTAATATTATTAACCATTATATATATATATATTTTTTTATCATGTTAGTAATTTAAATTAAAGGCTTATTTTTATTCTTTTTAATCTTTTAAACATTTATGACACTTTATAATATTAATGGATGAAACCTTTAAAGTAGTTTGTCAATAAAGTTTAGTCAAATTCTCTTCAGCTGTAGGCTAAAGCTAACTAGCTACTCACAAGTGTTGATGGGCTCCAACACTGCAGCTCAGTCACTGAGAGCTGAAGCCAGCAGGTCTATCCAACCCCTGTTGTGTTTTTTTAAGCGTTTTTTCGCTTCTGAGGACCGGGAGCAGAACCGAGGGGAGATTTTAACAGCCACAGATGTTAGCAACGCGATGCGACCTGGGTACGTTTCCCGTGTCTCTGTAAGAGATTCGTAGCGAGCTGGGAGAGGGGAGTCCTGCTTAAAACAGCTGAAAGTAGTTTTATATTTCGTTCATTATTGCTACGTTTAGTGTTTTAGTGCATCGAGGATCCGTTTAAAACGAGACGTAACCTTTACCGGAGCCACTGAAACATTTATCCGGGACAACGTCCTCTGCTGCTTCTTTGTTGTTAAGTCTGAGCGCGCCGAAGCTATGGTTAAATTGTGTTTCAGCTCAAATCATTTCATCCTTTTTGTGGTTTGAAAGGAGAGAGGGTGGCTGACAGAGCTGCGTGGATCATTGTTAATGATTCGTTTGGAATAAGTAATGATTGTTGTATTAAGCTGCCTGATAGGCTATAATGAAAAAACGAGGGGGAACGTTTTTTTTCGATCGAACTTTTTTATCGACCCCCTTTTTTTCCTATCGCACCACACATCTATCGTCGATATATATTGGTATCGAATTATCGCCGAGCCCTACATGCAGGTAAACATTTTTTTATAAAATGTTGACAACTGCAGACAATACAAAAAAAAAAAGTTAACTCATGCATTTAAGCCCACAGCTGTTTTTCCAAGCCTTTATGTCATTCAGTATTTTGATTTTCTTGCATATATAAGTATTTCTATCTATATAAAATAGGGGTTTATGTAACTTAAATATTAGTTCCAAATTGAAACTGCGATGTTGCAGGACTTTGCGTTGAACATTTAAAAAAATCTTGACTGCAACATCTGCGCAGAATGAAACCATGAGTGTATGAGAAAGTGGATCGGAGGGAATTCAATCAGTGTTTCCCAACCCTGGTCGTCAAGGCACACTGCCCTACACGTTTTAGGGTTTGTCCCTGCTTTAACACACCTGATACAGATGACTGCAAAAGCCTGTAAATTCATTTGCACTCAGGTGTGTCCATAAATTTGCCTGCTGCGGCTTATAATCAGGTGCGCTTAATAGTGCGGAAATTACGTTGTATTATGGTGGCCAAATTATTTTACACTGGCTGATATTTAAAAGTGGAGCGTTTGTTTACCCGTGGCTTCTTCAACCAGCCCAGGTAATGCTGTTTATTCCTCTACTCGTGTCTAACAAACAGCAGCTAATTGCTAATGGGGCTATAAGGCAAGGAGCCGCTAAGCATGCCGTGATCATCCAGTAAAGCCAAAATATCGCACGTAATCTTCTGAGACAATATGGCACTTTGAAAAAAGGGTCAGAAATGCTCCATATTTTTTGTTTTGTCAGACTGGTAGAAATAGTAATAAGTTATGAATCCTTTAAGCGAAGCTATGTGCTTTCTCTTACTCATTCCTCTTTAGATCCAAAAAAATAGTTGCTTCAGTTTTGCTTCTATTCAGCCCGAAAATATAGGAAATTAAAACATTGATTTGTTCTATACATCTCCCACAGTGTTTGAATGAGTTCATAGCCAGCTGGTGATATTGTAACGTAGAGCTGTGCATCATTGCATATTTATTAGGGGTGCTTCGATGGATCGGCCACAGATAATTATCGGCTGATTTCCGCGGAGAAGTGTGTGATCGGTGTTCGCAGCTCACACTGCCTTTCATTCCCAATCACAAGTACTGAAACCGACTTTATTTTTTATAGTCTATGCACTGACTATGAAGCGCTTACTCTTTCCAGCCAGCAGAGGCGCTGTAGTTTACCCTTTCCCTTCACTCTACTTTGTGCGCATGGCGGCAAACCCACAACAACCACCATGTCTGCCGTGTGGAAATTTTTTTTCGGTCTGTGAGAATGATATTAAGCTTGCGTCTTGCAAAACGTGCAACGAAAAAATACCGCGCGGAGGAAGCACGTCTAAAAGCTTCAACACAACGAATTTGATCCGACATTTAAAGAATAAACAAGACGGAGCATGCTGAGTTTTCGACGCTCACCGCAGAGAATGAACAGAAGGCAGCTAATGCAGCCTACACTTTGAAACACTCGCCCATATGAGCGTGACAGTCAGAAAGCTAAGCAAATTACCCGGAAAATCCTCGAATTTATGGAACTAGATGACCATTATTTGATTTAGGCAGTGATGTGAGATATATTTACTTTTTTATTTAAATTTGTTTGCACTATTTAGCCTAAAGAGAGCCTCAATGTTTTAAATTTATTATAGATTGTGTTACGAATATTACATAATTCTAAGTGTTCCTGAGTTGACATTTGACTGAATTGTTGCTGCATTGTACTTGCAAGGTTTTTTTCTCTCTTGAAAAAGTAAAACCATGCTTTACGAAATTAAGGTGTTTTTTTATTGTTCCTTTTTCCGAATCAAGTAACACATGCAGCACCACCTGCCATTACTAAATGAAAAATGT
Source organism: Apricaphanius iberus (assembly GCA_028564705.1). NCBI lineage: Eukaryota > Metazoa > Chordata > Actinopteri > Cyprinodontiformes > Aphaniidae > Apricaphanius > Apricaphanius iberus. Next base: position 83,745 of record JAPXFQ010000831.1, on the reverse strand, counting down.
ACAGCTAAACTATGTAATTGATAATCGGCAGCCTAAAACCTGATCCCTAATATTTATGGTAACTATTCTTATTTTTTATGATATATTGGCTAGTGGGAGCACGCAGATTTTAAATAGGATAGGCCCTAAGATGACGCCTCGCGGTACTCCACATGTGACTATCAGGATGTCATAATACATGAAGGCTCAATGCAGGAAACCGGCAGTCATTTTAAGGAGGCTTATTCCAAAAACTCCCAAAGGTTTATCAGCAACATGTTTAGCTGATAAACAACCGAGCTGTACCGTGAAAATCTCAGGTGACTTAATGATCTCCTCCCTGCACATGATTCGATCTGTTCAGAGGGATGGACCGACAGCTCCATTTTGAAGCTCTTATTGGCCATAAGGAGGGCGAGCGTCACCTCAGGCAACACCCCCGAATCCTTTGAGGTCCTGTGGAACTCCACATAAGCTCTGAAGACAAACACACATTGATCACTGTAGCGACAAAAGCTCTCCAAGAAAGAACGAATACAGTTATGTTTGAGCTGCTCGTTTGACCCGATACCTGGTACAATCGAAGGAGACGGTTTTCACCTGTCCACACAGTCGGAACAAAGACTGGAGCTGCTTGTAATAGAGGAAACTGTATGGAGGGAGGTTCCTCACCTAAACAACACCAAACAAAACTCAACCAACATACCCAAATTAACTCTTATTCTTGATTATCTAAAAAAATAAAATAAAATTATAAAATCATCTAGGCATGCAAATAAGTTTTCATTAATAAGACGCTTATTAAAACCGAAATCTGTGATTTTTCAATGTCCTAACAAACATCAATACCATGACCGTTGTTCGAGGGTTGAAGCCGTTTAGGTCTCTGCAGACCTGCCGTTCATCCATCTCCTGGTGGAAGAAGTAGTTTGGGTAGAAGGCGCCAGCAATGACAACCTACAGCACAACATCCATCAAAGATAATGCTAAGTGACGTAATAGGTGAAAAGCTCGACAAGTGCTCATCACGATTTTAATCACAGAAGTCACGGATGCATTCAGCGTTCATGGAAGAAGGACCTGAAGGATGAACTTCTGCCTGTTTCTGCTGGTGTTGTCCTGGGACGGAGGGTCTTCCGGAACGTGCATGTTGAACTTAGACACGCGCTTCTTCAGGTCGTCGTACAACTCTGCGACCTGGAGTAAAGAGCAGATACACTGCCTGTTTTAAGAAAACCATTAATCGTTAGATAGAGGCTTCAATTTGCTAAAGGAAACTAGAGACTGGAGTCTTGAGCGATGGAAGAAGTTCACGTGGTTTGATGAGTCCATATTTATGATGTATTCAGACCAGAAAAGTCCTTTGGTCCGGTTGTTTGGTTCAGACCTCACCGTTAAGTAATATTTCACTAACACCACATTTCCCATAATGCACCATAACATGTACTGTGGTCTCAGGATAGGGCGTTCTACGCCTCCCAGCAGCTGGACTGGTCTGCCTATTCACAGAATATGAGCAATACAGCCGACAGCAGCCTTTAAATTGCATATTCTGCTCTATAGATGTTTTAGCAAAGCCAAAATACTCGTGAAATTATCCAGCAGACTGAATTCACCTCTCCATATTGCTTAGTCACGCAAAGAAATACAAAATGAATTAATCTTTATCAGCATTAGCTCGTCTCAGACATAGTAAAAGGAAATCTATCAGTTTGAGAAAACTGATGATTCAATTGAAATGGTTCAAATCACATGGCCATTTTGTTTGAATCTTGGATTATTGGTCTTACCTGCATAGCATGTTTTTATTTTATTTTTTATCCCTGATGAACAAAACACTTAAATGACAAAGCAGTGAATCATTTCTGCACCTCTCTGATCCTCTTGATCTGAATGAAATTCTCCCTGCCCCAGTTCAGCTCATCCTGTGGGGAAAGTCAAAGAACATGTGTTGTTTTAAGGAATGAGAGATAAACAGTTTTATTGTTCTGGTGTAGACAAATGAGCTGCGGCTGAACCGGAATGGGGGCATCTTAAAATACAACTATCACAACAAATGTTAATGCTTCAGGAATTTTTTTTTATTTGTTTAATTTCCAACTCAGCAGGACAATGTTTTGTTTATTAATTTTTGTTGATATAATAACGTTTAAGTAGAATGCTTACCTTTGGGTGTCTCAGTTCTCCTTTCTTTTTGGCAGAGTACCACGCCTAAGTGAAATAAGAACAGTTTTTAAAACCGTCACATACATATAAAATGAAAATCGCATAAAAGAAGGGATGTGAAATCAACCCTGAAGGCATTGACGAAAGCCATCAAGTCACTTGGGATGCCGTGGGCAAAAGCCAGCTTGCTCCTGAAATCACAGGAAGTATAAAACTACATACAGCAAAGTGGAAATACTGACTTAACAATTGACTGAACAGATTCACCACAGACTGCAGGAATATAGTTGTGACTCACCTGTGGCCAGCAAGCTGCTGCATTGCTGGAATGGCGAAGAAACTCTTCAGAGAAAGTGACGCAGCTGAAAATAAAGAAACAATTGAAATCTTTACTTGTTTCATTGCTTTAAAAATCATGATTGACCAAAAACTAAACCAGAAATCCATTTTCATGGCGAAAATGGATTTCTACATAAAAGATGTAAGAAAAAAGTAATTGGATAAATAATCACTCCCTTTAAAGTTATTGACCTAATTCAGAGGTCCAGACAAATGATGCTAGGAATCTTACAATGAGTGCAACGGAGCTTGATTGAGAGCAACACGGATGCCTTAAGTGATTGTAATATAAAGACAGCTAATGAATTGAATTGAAAATTGAAAGTGAATTAATTCTAGAGTGTCGATTTACTGGTTAGTCAGTATTCAATGGCTGTGTTCAATCATATATTTGGTTGTAAATGTTAAACATTTATTCTGTGTCAAAGTCGACATTAAAATCCATTGTTTTCTATTGAATGAGCTCACAGGACTCTACTACCTTACGTCACTTCCGGTGTGGCATTCTCACAAAAACATCTCTAAACGTGAAAATAATGTATACTGTATATTAGTAAATTTTTATTAAGAAACTGTTCCTAATATATTTGTCTAAATTATGGTTTAAGGGGAGCTCTAACTTGCAACTTGCACTTTAAAGGGGGTGACTATTTATCCAATCACCACTTTCCTGTTAAATATTTTTAATTACCATTATTTTTGCAATTACTTTAACAAAAAATTGGAGGGTTTTTTGCTGATTTTTTTGTTAAAAAAAGGAAAAGAAGACATTTGTTTGATGATTGATTTGCAAAAGCAATAAAATTCCAATGATCAAAAAATCCACATCCAGTGGGGTGAAAACTAAATTAATTTTAACTTCATTTATCTTTTATGAGGCCAAGAGCAGAAAAATGGAAGCCAGGGCTGCATTTCTTCTACGCTGCACCGAGTTGATGTACAATGAGGTAACCTTACAGCCAGATGCTGACTATACTGATGTAACTCCAGCTACTTCACATGGTCGGGAAAATAGCTGCGCACAAAAGTAAAACCTCAAACATTTTTGACATGTTGAAGATTTGGAGCTCCTTGAGTACAGAGCTGTACACATTACCAGGATTGCTTTGTACAATCTACAGAGCTTTCACAACTGATGGATTTCAGGGGGCATTTAAAATATTCTGTCCATTATGTATCTTTAGAGGGAGAGATGAAAGAAAGAAGCATAGAAGAGTGCATCTCCCTGCAGGCACAAAAACTCAGACATGTCATCCTTTAGCTGAAAAGGAAAAGGTTTAATTTCAACAGCCCTTGCCTCTTTTTTTTAACCACTATCGCATGTCATAGCGATGAGAAAACTGGTCAAACAAACTTGAACTAATAATAACCTTGGTAAAAATAAGTATACATTTTATTTTTTACTGATGTCTTTTCCAACTGGGAATAATATTAAATGTTTAGGATCGCCCAAAAAAAGTCCCAGGTTTAATCTGATAGAGGATCTCCAGAATGAGCTAAAGATTAGTGTGACGGCAAAGAGCTCATCACCACAGATGAGTTGTCGAAACACAAGTGGAAACAATCAAAAAGCTGTTCCGTAATTATACAAAAAAAAAGAGATTTTGAATGCGGTAATGTGAACGTTTCCTCCACTTTTTATCAATGTAATTTTCAACATGGTATTTCTCTTTAATCCTTTAAAAATTGGATAGCTTTTGTTTGACTTCATATTTCACAAATTTTCATGATTTGATGTGGACAGCTGATTGAGCATGACATTTTTATGATTTTCTTAAAATCAGCTGTACACATTTTGCATACATCGGGTGCGAGAAACGTTTCTGTGAATGGCTTGCACACCCTCTCTGCACATCCTGTGTTCAATAATGCAAAAATAAAACTTACCGTTTGACAAGAACTGTCCCAAGTTCTATTTTATTGATGCTATCCGTATTTTCTCTGCTTCAGAAATGTTTTGAATATCACCCTGAATATGTTATCTTCCATCAAAAAAATAAACGTAAAAGTGGCAAAGAAATCAAACACGCAGAAACAAAAACCCATGCTGCTATTTCTGGTCCCAACACACATAAAAGAGGAGGTGGGCGTGAAAGTGAATATGTGGCACTGGAGCAAGGAGTCTATGGTCACAAACATCAACAGCATTCTTTCTAAAAGGCATAAATGTGCACCAAAAATTAGAAAAAAACTTGGATGGAAGACTTTCCAGTACACTAAAACTAAACTACAAATTTTGACCTGAAGGTGGCGGTAGAGAAAAGGTCAGGCCATCACCAAAAACAAATAGGGTTCATCAACTTTTGGTCTTTAATGTCGTTAGTAATTTTGAAAAGTTTTAACTACAAAACTTTTCAAGATACATTTATTATAAATTAAAGGTTTAATCTGATGTTGGCGCTGAAGTTTCATTATGAAGTGCCAATTTAGACATTCAACAAATAAAGTGCCTCACATAAACACTTGGTCAACAATTCCTTTGAGTGTGAAATTGAGAGAAGCTTATCTTGAGATATTAACCTGACTAAACAGGGTTTCTGCAGGATATGTTCAAGTTAAAACCTGTTACATCAATTATTATTCAGATGTAAGACTCACACAACCTACCAGACATAAAATAATTTAATAGCTTTTAAAATAAGTTAGTGTAACTTTAGTGAAACATAAAGGCTTGTAAGACCAACTCTTTTACGACAACGTTGCAGTTACTTTGGGAGTTAGGCAGCTACTGAAATCCCCTTTTTTTAATCCCAGACCTCATTAAGGTAACATGTTTATCAAGTAGTAGTGGTAAATATAAGCAAAACATTATCGTAATTGCCAAAAGATAGTACAAAATTACACTAGAAATGTGATTATCTTAAACTAGTATTGTGATAAGGTCAACTTTAGGATGCAATTTTGTACATCTGGATGTATTTAAGATTTTCAAGGCCAGATACTGAAAAAATTCACTGAAACCCTGCAGAAAGTCAAGTGACAAAAATAACAAGCTAAATATAAAAAGATGTATTTGAACAGGTATAAATATGTGCATACCAAGATAATCCCCACACTAGCTGTCTGACTGACCTATGATGAGGCATTCTTCCAGACAGCCAAAGACATGACCCAGGACAATCATCTTTCCCAGGTTAAGGTCCACAGGCAGGTGGGCCAGAACTCGGCCAAGGAAAGTCAGCTCACCGTCCTCACTCTGACTTCTGCCATCAGATTTCGCAGACAGTGCACCCATCTGGGAATTAAACATCCAAGCATCTTAAAAGATACAATTACACACCACCTAACCTCATAGTTAACAAATGTCAAGACATCTTGATTCTTGACACGCACAGATGTACCCCAGACAACAAACCAGACTATGATTACTCTGCTCTAATTAAGCCTCCTATCATAAACCTCATCCACCATTGCGACAATGACAGAGCTCAATGGAGTCTTAACCAGCGTAAATCCTCACTGTTCAACCACTGCTTTACTTGCCTCTATGAGTTGGAGCACGGTCCGAACAATGTCGGAGAGGTTGGGAGGAGAGAGTGCTGTAGAGAGGAGGGAGCGGGGGTCTCCCATGTCCAGCAGCTTGACCTTTAACAGGATGGTTGACAGAGGAGCGACCTAAAGGAAAATAACACGCGGGAAAGGTGAGTTCAGAAAGCATTTAAAGCAAAGTATTAGTCTTCAACTTTCCCTTACCTGCATTTCAGGAGTCATGTACTCAGGGATTTCATTCTTCCAGAAAGTTCTGGTCACGAGACGGTAGCAGTAGCCCTTCGACACTCGACCGGCCCTCCCTGTCAAAAAAAACAGACCATCAGGACAAACGTTTTTGTATGTACAATATAAAAAAATACTCTTAGGTTTCCCATTTATGGTTCATGGATTGCAGATTCTTAAAAAAACAACTTAAGAATTGTTCAACCAAATTACTCTAGGAGAAAATTCAAAAAGGAGGATTTCAGAGATTCGTTTGGCCTGTGATTTACAGTTTAAGTAAAGGGTTATTTCCGTTTTTCTGAGGACTGTTTGCAACATTTGAGGATTATTACTTCAAAATTCAACATGCTTAGACCAAACCTCAAAAGGAAAATGATACAGTCAACAAATTACACTCTCTTCTCAAACATTTAAAAAAAAGTTATTTCACTGCTATTCCTGCTGTTAGCCATTTGACTTCGTGAAATAGTTACAGAACTCAAACTTTAATTGAATTATTCAAATTCAAAAATAAGGATGGGCAAGTAGTCAAATTTTAATCGAAATCGTGATATTAAAAAGCTCTACTGCGATAATCGTGAGGTGCTTTTTAATCATTATGCCAATTGACCGATCTGTTTCAAGAGTACAAAGAGACGCACGCAGTTTTAAAGTGGTGCTACATTAGCAATACAACAGCAGCAGGACGCACGCTCTGTAAGTGACATTAATAGTGAAGGCAAAATGTAATTGTTTTATCATTATTGTTTTCATAAGACAAAAATCAACTCGCGATTATAGCGCTTTAAAAACGTTTTAAACAGCTAGCTAGCTATTAATTGTAAAACTACTACTCTATCTGTGAAAACATGCAAAAATGTGATTTCAAAGCCACTCTTCGAGTTTCCAATTTAAAACAAGTCCTAAACGGAAAAAACAAAAACAAAAAGATGGCGACTTATTTCAATTTCCTATTTCCTACCTTTGCGCTGGTTGCAGTTTGTTTTGGACGCCCAAGTCAGACGCAGAGACTGATAATTAGTTTCTCTGTCACACACTAAGTGACGGGCCAGGCAGAAGTCAATGACTGAAGGTTAAAAATAAACAGGCAAAAGTCACTTATTTAGTCTAGTCACAATTACACAAAAATTGTGATTAAAAAGTAAACTGTGACAACAAAAAAAAAGTACCATATTTCACGTCTGGCACGGTCACCGAACTCTCAGCGATGTTGGTAGAGAGGATCACCTGAGAAGGTAAAGACACCATGAACATCTCTGAATGCAACAACAAATCATCAATCATTTTGGACCGCGCTACATAGACGTTATCGTCATCACAGTATCAGTGTGTAGTCTTCATATACAGGGCTGCATGGAGTGCAATCACATCTTAATTTAGCATTTAGCCAGTTAGACAGTCTGGGGGCATCAAATGGTCACACTGGACACAAAATACTTGGTTTTAAATGTGCAGTCAAAGAGGGATGGAGGCAAAAAAGAAACTTTGAAGAATAGAAAAACTATTTGTGGAGCCCTAGCGAAGGTTTAAAAGCATATTAAGATCATCAAGAACATAAACACAGACTTTGACCTGTTAATAGATTCATAAAAGCAGATACAACTTTAGGTTTAACAAGAGGAGGGGCTTTGCATGAAGACACATCTTTGAGATTTGATAATGTCCCGGAAAAACATACAATAAAGCTGTAATATGCAGAAGCTACAGCCAATTGGACTGAGGCCTTAATGGACTGAAGCACCTCACACACCACCCCATATCGCTATCTATGATCCTCCCTCAGAATTTAGTAATTTACTCCCTGAAACATTTCCTAAAATGTTATCCAAATCATACATAACTGTTTGAGTTATTTTGGCAAAATACAGAAAGAAGCCAACATGAGCTGCTGGCTGAGGGCGTAAAACTGATGAGATAAATACTGCATGTGCAGTTCCCCCATTTTATTTATTTTTCCACGTTCCACCACTAAATTATGTGCGTACGCATGATTAGAGCTGTTTGTATATTCACGAACATCTTAACACACAAGTATTAGATGATAAATACCGAACAAGGGATTAACCGATATTGGGGCTGTGACCGTTCTTATGTACTGTATCGGTTAAAGTTGACAGATACAATGAACCTACACTTAAAGTGACTGTGTAGTTTCCTGACAATAGGGGCAGTACGTACCTAAATCATCGCAAGCAAGCGGTATTTTTGTGTTAGAGTGACAACGGATGGTCATACAGCCCAAAAATCGCAATTGCACAGTTTTTTCTACTACTAAAAAGGCAGATAGTTAAACCTCCAGAGAAATATATACAGCGAAGTGAGAAGCACATCAGATTCTCTTTCATCAGGCAGCGAATGAAGAGGTAAATGTGTAATGTGGTCGTCTCTGCGGGCTTCTGCCCGTGACGCGGAGCTACGGGCGTCCAGTCTGTGTCGCATGAAGATGGACACAACAGCTGCACAACGAGCGGGGAAAGCGACCTGGGTTGGGTGCGTCTCGGATCAGGTCGTTTGGTCAATCAGGGTTGGAGAAAGTTTTATTTATTGTCTTTAAAGTCATTTTCATAGGTTCATAGAGCTCTTCACTAAAGTAGAGGCGATTTAAGGCCGTTTTACTATCTACACGTCTGAAAAATCAGTCATTTTTGAGAGATCGTTTTATCACGATTCACAGTTCTTCTGCTGTATTTCTGCCTCTGTATGCTAAGGGAAGCCTCGGCTCTCTCCCTGCTCTAAGCGAACTATCCCCCTCCACCTCCCCTCCCTTCGCATGTGTCCAACCTGTAAACAAGCATGGCGTCGGCCGCGACTGAGAGCATAAATGAGGATTTTGTTCCGAAGTGAAAGTCCTCGTCCATGGGTTGTTTTTTTTACCAGACGAAAAAGAGCAAACAAACATAATTTGCAAAGTATGCAAGGAGAGCATCAAGGCAAGTGATCGCAACACCACAAACGTGTTTAATCACTTGAAGAGAGTGGAAGCTGAGTTAATCCGACAGGAGTTTTCTTTGTTTAATCTTTAATAAATGAATCAGATTGGCTGTAAGTAACTACGTGGTAACTACTATGAGCTACATGCTAAGCGAACCCAGGTGTGGGTTTAGTCCTGCATTTCATCTGTAAACATTTCTTCTAATCAGTAGTGTGCGTTACCAGCTTGGTTAAATAAAATGTTTGCCTTATTATTTTTCTTCTTTTGTAAATAAATTCTTGTATTTTTTAAAGTCGTTTGTCCATTTATTCCACATACATATGTAGTAAGGTGCTGTTCAACGAACGTCTAGAGCTCACCGTTTCACCTTGTTTATGTACCTCAGCCTTAACTAGGCAAGTGGTAAACTATAACAGAGACTGAAATATTTAGCTTTTAATATAGTTCCTGAGTATCAGGTGGTGCCCCGTATATAATAATTTACGGTAAATTATTATTATTAAGATTAATCTTATTGATTGCCATAAGTAATCCTACATAAATAAACATAGCCAAATCACCGCATCCTTCTGAATCCCCAACAGTTTTACAAACTTACAACATGTGGGCTTTTTAATACTGGTATTTACTCAAAAATATAGTGTAACGTATTTTTCGGAGTATAAGTCGCGCCAGCCGAAAATGCATAATAAAGAAGGAAAAAAACATATATAAGTCGCACTGAAGTATAAGTCGCATTTCTTGGGGAAATTTATTTGATAAAATCCATCCCAGCTGGGTGAAAAACCACTCACTCAAACCGACCGCGGCTCCTCCAGCAGCTGACTGGACCGAAGCGAGCTGGTTGAAATATCCACGCACAGCTGCCAGCTGGGCTCTCTGCCGCTACCGATCGAAGCGTGAGGTCCTCCGCTGACTTTGTAAAGAGAGAAGCTGGTCCTTCGTTCTAAGACTGTGCGGGACACTTTTTGATCTCCCCTCCTCGCAATCCCTGAATTTGATTGACGATCAAACTCTGCCTTTCCTTTGTTTTTTTTAATGTGTTAATAATTTCACACATAAGTCGCTGCTGAGTATAAGTCGCACCCCCGGCCAAACTATGAAAAAAACTCTGACTTATAATCCGAAAAATACGGTAAATATGATCCTATGGAAGTGGAGGTTCGGCATCGTAAACAACAGCATATTGCCTGCTGAAAAAACTTTTTTATTTTATAGTGTACCAAGTAGCCTAAATGTTTTGCGTTTTACTTTGGTCTAAAATATTAAAATTGATCTTTAAGTCTCTGTAAGATTTTGATTTCAAGGGATCTACTACAGTAATGGTAATGCTAATTGATATAATCAGTCTTATTTCAGTTAGTTTTATCAATTTCAATACTAAAGGAAAGATATCGGATCAGGACTCAAAATCGGATCCGATTTGAGGTTAAAATATCGGAGGCCCGAAATGCTGATCATCCCTAGTCATATTGTATTAATCATATTTTGTGATACGATCTACTAAGAACCATGTGAATTCATAAAATGCTGTGGCTACATCAAAAACACCCAGTGTTTTCTTATTGTGACAACCCCAATAGTTAATAATGCTCTAAATCGGATGCTGATAAAGAGCCATTGAGTTTTATTGTGTATAAATTTAAATAAAAATGTTATGAGGAGAAAAAATACAAACAAGAGCAGCAGTATAAATCAATACTTATAGAAAAAAGAAGTGATTTAATAACAAAAAACTAAGAAAAAGAAACTGTTTAGAGTGCAAATGAGAGATACTTTATAAAGTTATGTTGATCCTTAAACAATAAGGGTTTTGCCGGCATATTGGGGTAGTATTCCAGGTTTGTGTCATGAATGTGCCATGGCGGCATGGCGTTGCGGGTAGGAATGGGTATCGTTTAGGTTTTATCCGATACCGGTGCCAAACCGGTACTTTTGAAACGGTGCCGGTGCTTAAAACAGTGCTTGAAATGGTGCCTAAAGAATGTTAAACATACAAGCATGGTCCAAATACCCTCTTATTTTTAATTTTTATTTTTAGTAGGTCTGTCAAACAATAAGAATTTTTAATCTAATTAATCACAGTAGCCCGGAATCAATCACCAGTGGTAAATATGACCCCCCAAAAAATAACTAGAACTTTCTGTGTAAATAAAGGGACAGATCTAGATGCAGTTGCTCTTTAAAAAAAAAATATATAGGAAAATTCAGTTTTTTCAGTTTTTTTTTACTCCACAGTCACATTCATAATTTATTTGTGGTCCCATATGATTAATAACAAATAGAGGTAGAACTAAGCCAAATATATGCATAAACATAAAATTTGGATATCAGCAGTCTGTGATAAATATTACATAAATAAAATGTAAGATAGACTTCGTAATCAAATGTCACATTTGATAATTTTCAAAAAGTAAACAGCAGATTCTTCAGTTCAACACAACAAGAAATAAACGCTCCTATTGTCCTATGGACACAGCTACTTCCGCTAATATTTTAGCACTAATTTAAGTCCGAAAACATCACCTTAACTGAATAATTTTGTATTATTAATGCAACGGTATCTCACTATGAAATGTACTGAAACTATACAGTGAGCCAACATGCATAAATATACAAAAATACGAAGCATTTAAACTTTAAGCACCGCACACCCCAAACTCTGACTGCACTGCACACACTGCACACCCAGCAAACACTGAAACGCACACATCGAAGCGGACATCTGAAGCGGACGGATAATTCCCACAGACAACTTCTATCACCACAAATCCAATACGCCAATAATAATATACTCCCATGTCATTTAGGACCACAAACACATGCTGCTGCACAACAATCCGTAGTTTGGCTGGTTAGGAGGGAGAGCTGATGTGGTGCGGGCTAAATTATAAATAAATAAATAAATAAATAAGGCAATGTAAGCTGCTTTTCGATCTGGTTACTACCGTTCATGTCAGAACCGGTGCCATTACCCATTCCAAGTATGGGAATATTGTGGCATTTGTGCCGGCAAACTTTACAGAAACAATCCTGCAATTCTGGTCTTATGAATGAAGATCGCGCCTTGCCGCAACACAGCGGAATGTGTGGGTGTCGGCATTGTCTTTTGAAACAGTCTAATAAGTACTACCTTGTAAAGCAGTATAGTAGAAACTTGTAAAGCAGTATAGTAGAAACCATAAATGGATCAACTCCTAAATAAAAAAATAAAATGGTCTGCAGAATTCATGTAAAAAAATAAATAAATGCCTGATTCAGAAATGTAACATTTCTTAAGAAAGCACTGCAAGCACAGATGTCATATAGAGTGAAATCAGCAGTTTTTACCTTTCTGTATCCAGGAACAGGAGAAAGGAAAACACCGTTCTGCTCCTCCAGAGTCACGGATGAATGGAGAGGATAAATCTGCAACCTGCAAACCCATGTAAAACAGTGATGCTAGAATTTCCTTTCTCTATACAGAATCGGAATCTTTTTGTTTTTAAATATTTAATATAGCTCAAAACAAATTTTGCTCGCCTTTGGTGAAAAAGCCTGCCCAAGGTCTCCTGCATGCACTGTATCTCATGGAGACCAGGAAGGAAAACCAGAACGCTTCCCCTCTCTGACAGAGTCGTCCCGCCATCTTTCTCAGCTCTGCTGCTCTCGGAGTTGGAACATCGATGAGAACCATGTTTTTATCAATTTATCAAAGTTGACTAAAGCCTTGAACTACTTTAGCCCCACCTGAAATTTTTGCCCTCCATTTCATCAAAGCTCTGGATTAGACTGATGGCAAGATCGTACATCCTGGGAGAGATCTTCAGGTCATCGGGATGAGGAGGCTCAATCTGGTTTGGAGACACAAAAGTCACACATTAAGAGCTTGCATTTAAAAAAAACAAGAAAAGAAGTATTGAATGTTTGTGTTTAGGTCTCTTCACTCTGTAAGGATGCAGCTTCTGAAGGTCATCGAGGTAAAACTCCTCAATGGTGAAGGGTGCTCCCTCAACTTCGAACACATAAGCGGGGGTCATTTTGCCCCACACAGGCGTGGAAAAGTACTCTGCAAACTCTCTGCAGTTGATGGTGGCCGACATGAGGATTATCTTCCAAAAAAAACCCAAAAAACTTTCATTTATAGATGCACACAGAAGGCAACGCAGATGTTTCTTGGATGCACTAGTTACCTTGACGTGACGGGAGTTGGAATGCAGGAGTTTTCTCAACACCAACAACAGAAAATCCATCTCATCGCTACGCTCGTGAACCTTGATCCAAGCCAGAGTTATTAAAAAAACTTTTGTTATGCTTATGCATTTTGTGCATATCCGTTTAAGGGCGGGGAGCGGTTTCCCCATCAACAATAAAATTTAGCTACCCAGAATTCTGTGTTTTCTTTCTTACACAAAAATATCTGGGTGCGTGGCCTGGAATTTCACTCAACATTAACACAAACGGCAGGTGTTCATCGAAAAACAAAAGGCAGTATAATAACTTACAGAGAACAGAAAGAACATTTTAAATATTTCCTTTCCATAGGACAGGATTATGGAGAAAATGCATGAAGATACTTTTTTTTTTGTTCACATACCTCATCTAAAAAAATGTGGGTGAACTCTGTGAGAGACTTGGCCAGCACAAGCTTTTGCAGAAGAACCCCTGTGGTCATGTAAATTAGCTGAGTGTGCTCCGTGGCCATTTTCTCCAGTCCAACCTGAAAAACAAACCCAGTTTCATCCGTTAACGATGTCAGGTAAATCAGCTCAGTGAAAGACATCCATTTGTTTTACTACATAACAAAGAAATCATCAAGCATTCTGTTATGCACTATTTACTGTTCCTATTTTGCTGCACACAAAAATATTTAAATAGAAATGAAATAAAAATTCCTTTCATTGTCCAAAACTGGGGAAATTTTGTCGAAACAGCAGCAAAGTGAGATTTACAAAAAGACAAAAATGATGAAATTTAAAAAAAAGAGAACATACTGTACAATAAGGTCAGAATAACAATACTAGTAGCATAAATATAAATATCATACAAATGTGCAAGTGAGCAATAAGATTAAAGAATATTGGCAAAACGTGCATTTTTATTTGCAAATTAAAAAACAGTCTAATGATGGTTGTACAGTCTTCCAGCTACTGGTGGAAGGATCTGCAGTGACGCTCCTTTGTACAGTAATGCTGTGTCCACACCAAAAGCGTCAAAACGCGCCACATTCCCCCAGCTGGATGCTAGAACATTCGCACCTTGAAGCGTGTACAACGCGAACTTGACGCGCTTCAAATATTGTATTTTCACGTGCGAACTGGCCTTCAGCAGAGCTGGGGCTACAGTGCATCTGGCGGAGGAGGACCGAGCTGGCGGACTACTGCGTGTTCGGCCCGGGTTTCAGCGGAGCTAGCCTGGGGCTACAGTGCAGCTGGCAGTGGATTATGGACCGAGCTGACGGAGGACAGAGTGGATTACGTGTTCGGCCTGGCCTCCGGTAGAGCTGGGACCGCTGCACTGGGGGTTTGGTGAGCTACAGATACAGTCTAGCTACGGCGGAGGGATCCATAAACAGCAGCGAGCCTCTCATAAACACCGGCTCCTCGCCGCCTAGAGAACGTGACCTGCTCACCCAGTTTGTGCCGTGAAGGTCAAAGCTTCGCCTGCCGAAACACCAACTACATTTCTGAGCAGCTGTCCATCTGTCTGCGGCTCGTAAAAGTTTATAATACATGAGCAGGACGTGGTGCGGGATCTGCTACCAGGAAACCAGGTGAGGAGGCCGTTTCAAGGCTGAGAGGAGCTTTTACAGCAACAACGGCTCTTTTAAGAGCCACCCACAAACCTCTTAAGAGCATTCCTGTCTAAATAGTTTATTTTTTTATTTCTGTCTCTGTATAGCAAACTGCTTGTGTCATGTAGCCCGGGGTGATTAGCCACGATGTTGATCAGTATTTCCTCCATGTCCTGCTGATTCTGTGACTCCATGAGAGTCACAGAATCACAGAAACTCTGTCCCCTGATTGGTTAACGCGCCGCGAATTGAAGTTGGAGTTCAGACTTTTTCAACTTGAGCAGAATTTTTCACGCGCCGCAAACGCCTCACTCGAGCAAATCGTCTGCGCGAATAGGGCAGAGAAGCATTTTCGCGACGCAGATCTGATTCTGATTTGAAGCGGGACCCCCTATCGCGCGTCAACGCGCTCCTCCATTGGCATAACATGTATACCTGACTCGCCGCTCGCTTAATTCGCTTTTGGTGTGTACGTACAGTAAGGATGCAGCCCTCTGCCACTGAAGGACCTCTACAGTTCAGCAGCAGCTTCATTAATAGGGTGGGGTAAATTGTCCAACAGTCATGTTATTTTAGTCGGTAGTCTGAGTTAGCATCCAAGCCATCCTGATGCGCTAATCTAACAGCTTTCTCTCAGCTGTTGCTCCAACATATTACACCATGAAGACAGTCAATGCCACTGCAGAGTCAAAAAAAAAAGGTTTTCGTAAGAGGAAAGTTATATACTCAAACTCTAACCTTAATCTAAAGCAGCCACTTTTTGTTTAGGATCTTTGTCCCGGCTAATGTAGCTCAATATTCCATCATGTTCGGTCCTCATGATGCCATGTGTTTTCTAAGGTGCACCAGTCCCTCCATGCAGCAAAATATACACACCACACGATGCTGCCATTCTCGTACACTACAGTCGGGATGATGCCCTCAGGCTGAGGAGCTTCTCTCTTTGTCCTCTAAATGTAAAGATCGATCATATAGCCAAACGCTTTAATTCTCCTTTCATCACACCACAGAACACGGCTCCCAAAAATAAGGTGTTTATCCCAGAGTACATTTGCGAAATAATCTGGCTTTTTATGTCACTTATGGAGTAATTTTTTTTTCAGGACTTTTCTGTAAAAAATTTTTTTGCTTAGTTTATTTAATATTATTACCAGGACAGTGCATATTCAGAACATATTAACTTTAACATGCCAGTTAGCCACACTTTCACATTCTATCTTCATGGATTATTCAATAATTAAACATTAAAGTCAGCGGATTCTTTGAATGTTTGTCAATTAAATGTATTAAAGATAACGTAATATCAGCATGTTGACTTTCTGCCCTAATTGGTGCACCAACCTGATATCCAACCAGACTGCCCAGGGTACACTTCCTTTGAGCAGCAACCCAGCGAGCGATGCTGGTGGCTCCAATCTTTCGTGGCTGTGTGACCACAATGTTGCACGAGGCAGTTTTCTCACTGTAGTGGTCCAAAATGAACTGCGGCAGCTGAGTGGTCTTTCCACTGCCCGTGGCTCCACGAATGATCACAACCGAGTTGCTTTCTATGAAGGAAACCAGCTAGAAGCAGAACACCCAGATGAGCACAGTCAAAATGAAAGAGGTTAGAACGATGCATCTTGTCCCTGCAAACAAGAGATGGACGTTGGGTATGCACAATATGCAGGTGAAACCAGATATTCAAATACAATTCAGGACGAAAAACACAAAAAAACCTTTTTACTTAGAAAAATCGAGTCCTTCTCTAGTAGGAGAAACAGATTAGTTCAAAACTACAAGGAAAAAGGCAGACTGCATGTTGTGGGTGCACATGAAGCGAAAAATCTGATTTGCTGGAGAAATGTCCTATGTTCTGAAAAAACAAAACTGAACGGTTTGGCCGTAATGGTAAGGGGTATATTGGGGGGAAAAGGGGGAAGCTTTCAGGTCTCAGAACACCATCCCAACTGTGAAGTCTGGGGGTTTGTAGCATTGTGCTGTGGGGATGTATTGGTGTACTTCACAAAACAAATTGCGCCATGCGAAAATAAAATACATGGAGGCGACTCCTGAAGTCAGTCAGGAAGTTAAAAGTTTAGCCTTCCAAATGCACCAAAGAGGCTGACCTCAAGGGGTCACATTAATAAAACTTGGCATAGAATCCTCACTAAAACTGTACTTAAGTTCAGCAACTTTTATTCACTTACGCCTAGTAAGTTTCCGATCTAACAAACTTGGAGTACCCACAGCTGCACACACTTTTCGCATTTCAAGAAATTTGCTTGTGAGTTTTTGGATCATATCCCGCCTCTTACACACCCACTTTCTGCCATAAACGGTCAACGCAAAGTGTCTAGTAAATATGTTGCATCAACTTGAAGCTGCATTCCGGAGAATTTATTTATGTATTAACGTTTTATACATCTTTAAAATTATGTCGGGTTAAGTACTATAAATAAAAGTCAAGTGCTCCACAACATTTGTTGTTTTTTCTAAAGTCCCTCCTTCCTCCCATAGACCCTATGCGATTCAGACTGAGCTCCACATTTTTTATCAAATAGAATTCAAGTTTTTGCTGTGTTGTCTGTCAATTGACGTGCATGCGCATCGCACAAACCTGTAGAGATAAGGCGCTGCATGTCTTCCTGTTTACAGGTACCGTAATGGCAGAAAGCGGTCAAAGAGAAGTCACAGCAAACTTCTGATAAATAGTTAGCCATTCCCCGGCTACCCAGGGCTACATTAACCCCTTAAAGTTCCGACAGCCCACCCATTTTTACTTTTTAATCCATGATATTCTGATTTATAATTTCCTTGAATTTATATGTTTTATATAATTGGAAAGTTAATAGTATCGTCTTTTTAACCATATATGCCAGTAAAGGACACAATCATAAGTGTGAACACAGCAGTTGTTTTGTTGGCTGATAGCTGAAAAGTACCATCCCTATTCTCTTGTACGTGCTTTAAACCGGTCGCAGCTGAGAACAATGGTGATTGAAGCATCAAATAGCCAATGTAATCCTGAAAACGGCAATAGGTCACTCAAGGGATTGGATTTTATCTTTGCTTTGGGAAATGGGCCGCGTAAAGAAGCTTATCCAAACAAAGAAAGGAAAGGATTACCAGCGTTACGCACAGTAAGTAACCCTTTCAGTGCTGGGTCAAAACTCACTTTATTGTTATTATACAACATGGTGGAAGCCGTAGAGCTTTTTTTGAGACTAGACAGTGGTGATTTGGGGAGTTTTTTTTATTAGAAGAAAATAGCAGATTTGGCACATATTTAACCTTTTTCGGGTACATTTGACCTTTAGTTTATGGTATTTATTTATACATGATGTAAAGTGCAGATTTTTTGGTTTATACTGTCATTTTTTGGGGGATAAAGGTAATAAATCAGACTTTAGACCTACAATGTTTTTAGGGTCACCACAGAATTCTAAAAATATATTTTGAGCATTGTTTTTATATGTCTGATGGACATTCTAAGCTGCTTTGTGACGATATGAAATTATAATATATCCACATCAGAAAACTGAACGAAATCAATGTTTTAATACCAGCATTAGCTCCACAGATATTCACAAACACTGATAATATACGGGGTGGGTTGCTGTTGCACTGCCACATAAAAATAACTGCACTTCTTTTAAGCAAACATTAAGACTTAGTGCTCTTGTGTCCTGAGGACAGAATGTCAATTTAAGGGGAAAAAAACACCCTACAATGACCCAAATAACAAAACAAAAAAAACCTACCAGAGAATATGCATTCGCCTTACCTCATCCTTGTTTTTGGTTATGGGCAGGCTTGGGAATTCAAAACTGGAGTTGGGAGAAAGAGGAGCATAACCTAAACAGTGATGGGGAAAGTTTAGTTTAATCCAATCTAATACTGTATGTGAATGAGATCTACTATTAATAAGCATCTGTTACCAGTTGTAGGTTCTGGCTTCTGGATCCTTCCATCATCACCATCTTTGAGGCAGGAATCATCAGTTTTTTTAGGGCTGAGAAAATAACAAGTATTAAACATCCACTCTTTTATTCTATCAATGTACTGAATAAACAAACAACAACCCCAATTTGACTCACATCCTTTATTCGTAGTGATGAAACTGTTCCAAGCATTTTTTTGTATTTGCAGAAATTAAAACTAAATTCTCACACCATTAAATGGTATCCAGCTCTATAGCGCTTTTATCAACTCTGGGGTTTTCTGGGATGCAGATGTAGAAGTAAAGAATACAACCTAATCCCGCTACAAAATCCAACCACCCACAGTCTTAAATGTTTAGCTAAGTCAGTTAACGTTTCTATTTGAACTTGTTACCACAATGTCGCACATCTTCAGCTACCCAACCCCATCGAACCTGTACAGTACTGCGTGGACATCGAGGGCAGTTCCCTTGGACTGTCCATTGGATCTTCGCATCTCGGGTTAAGGCGAAACAATGTTTCTTTCGCCTTGGCTGTGGAACACTTGACAAGCTCTACACCCTAGAGCCTAGTTTATGGTTCTCTTGTCAGCATAGGTGTGGAGACACGCAACGCCAGTATCCAGGGTTTTTCCTGGCTCAAATTGAGGCAGAGGTGGTACCATCCTGACCATGCGTCAACACATGCCTGTATTCTGTGCATTCAACTCACTCACTTTTTTTAAAGGCAACATATTTTTTAGTTAAGTGTTCTAATAAGAATGTCAATCATTTTAAAGCATTCTTTTATTAAAACAATATACATGCAAAAATAAGGAGCCAACTTTAAACTGAAAGTGCATTAAGTTGTAGGGATTTATCCACACATCTGGCAGCCAGACATTAACTATTATTATTAAAGGAAACGTATGTAAGAAATTAATCATAAAATAGCCCCGATATGTTCCTAGACATTAAGAAACCATGTTCTTTTGAAATACTTATATCACTGTCAATAGTGGTCCGGCCAGGATATTGTTATGTAAAAGTGAAAGTTGCAACCCTCAAGTGATGTTATTGTTGTCATGTTCTGTTTTGGTCTGAGGCTCCACCCTCAAGCTATCTACAAATCACAAAGTCAGTAGAGTTTCCTCATCCGGGTTGCCAGCTCTGCTCTGTTTACCACAGCTGATGCTCCGAACGTTATGGACAAAACATGTATAACGCTACGAAACCTAAAATACCTTGTTATCAATCCAAAATACGTTGTGACAAAGTTCGAAATAAAACAAGGATTTGTATAGGAGATGCCTTTGAAAGATGGAGACGGCTGAAAATTGAGAAGAATTTGAATACAGACGTCAACGTCGCCAATTTTCTCCTGGACAGGTAAGATTCACCTATGTTTGGCTAACTTACTTGTGCTCAATGTAAATTGAAATTTCAAATATTCACGACAGTTGAACAAAGTTATGCATGTTCGTGGAAAGTAACGTTACATTAGCGCATATGGAGCAGATTGGTCATCAAATTGAAAAGGTAAGGAATTGTTTGGGAGATAAAAACGACGAGTCGTCATTCCTAACGTTAGCATCAGGGCCCGTTTCTTTGTCATTATGCTGAACTGTCGAGGAAAACAGCAGCACGTCGATTCTGGCAATGTGAAACGTAATGGAGACGTATTAAGTAGCCTATACCTCGGTACAAATAATTCCTCATTCGTTCTTCGCGTACATTGTGGACTACACATGCTGCAAGTTAACCTGTATGACTATTGCAAATGTTATTTAGTTAGGGTCAGCCGTTCCTGCTGGATCCCGCAGCATCTGGCAACCTCGAGTCAGGAAGGGATACACAGTTCTACGGCATTTTGAATGTGATTGCAGTACCGCTTTTGGCCACAATCCTACATTCGTTTCCTTTAACTTTAATTATTAACTTTTCATAGCGTATTATTATTCCGTTCCATGTTTCATCACAATAAGCACTGAAGGTATAAACAGGTGTTCAAAAAACGCATCTTTATTCAATTAATAACAGTTGAAAGCCCAAATATTACGTCTTGTTTCTGAAACGGCCGACATTAAAAATCCAGGATGGCAAATTTATACGTATCCGCCCAAGAATAATATGCGCAACAATAAAATGTGTTACCTTTTCAACCTTTGCTGTTTTTGTTTGAAAAGTCAAGCTAATATACAGTTTAGAATCCTGCAATAAAACTGGTACCTGAAGCTATTTCAGGCGGACAAATGAAATCTCTCTCTGGGAGCGCTGGATGCTGAGATAGTGAGAATAATCTACATTCACCGCAAAGTTGGAGAGATTTTCAGACTCTCTCCACACAAGGGAAAGTGGGAGTCAACCAACTTTTTTTGGAGCAGAAAGGAGTCTATAAAAATCTTGAAAGTAGCCTTTGCGCAGAAAGAAAACATGACACTGTGCGAGGTAGTAGAGAGGGAGTATTTATTGTTAAAATACACGTATTTGTTTATCTACTCTTTACATTTAATGAATATATTTTCTCTTCCTGCTTCCCAGTGAATTAGACAGGAAGAAAGCTCTTATATTATCTCTATAATCTGTTTAGATACATAAATATGATCGCATTTGTAATCTGCAGGACTTTATTTAGAAAAATTGCCTTTAGCTTCGCAAATGACTGGATCGCTCAACGAAGAAGTAGGTCATAAGCCGAAACGATCGCTTTACGGCGCTCCGCGGCTGATTCTGACCCTCGCCAGTCTCTGCCTCCAATTTTCACATCTTGTCACAACTATAATTACCTTTTAACTGCTTGTTACGAAAATGTGTCTCCCTTGTTTCACCTGGATTCCTTACTCTCCACGCGAGGTTGTTTTTCTTGAAGTAGTGCCTGATTTTCCCAGGTCATATCTGTATCGGTAAAACCCATTAATGTTACTTTGAGACGGAGGAAGTTTAAAAAAAAATACACATGACATGTTTGAATGCAAAAAACAAAACATTTACCTGGTTGAAGAGCCGGGGAGGAATGAGGACACTGATAGCACCAACTAATGGGAAAACCCCATTTTTACACTCTATGGAAAACAATTTTATCTTCTTTTTCTGCGCTTCCCCCGCTGCTGATACAGCGCCCCCATAGTGCTGCAATGCTGCAACTGCAGTTAAAATAACATCCATATAGCTAGCGGCAGATCGATATCAGGATGGGGCGACAAGCAAGGAAAAGGATGCCTTTGTCCAGACTGGAGACAATGTCCTTGGGGTCTTGTTCACAGGTGAGGAGAAAGATGGAGCATGAGTTTGCTAGACGATTTATCAGTCAATCCATGTTCACATCCATGGTTCGAGAAAGTCGGAAATACAAGCGACTGAAACAAGTTTCCCATTCACCATAAATCGATCTATTGCAATGTGAAACATGCCAAAATCAATAGCAATATAAAAATGTTCAGAATGCATTATTTTTAGTGATAAGTAAATGAACAACCCCCCCCCCCCCCAAAAAAAAAAGTCCAGCCAGCTTCCAGGACATTTTTTTAGGGGACGGATCAGTGGAAATATGATGGCCGCTGCTAGTGTTTCTGACACGCAGAGCGTCAATATTCAGCAAATATTTCGCAAATTTAGTTGTGAAGGGAGCATCTATGCTGTGCATTCCGGGACGTCTTCCTTAGCTGCAGGCCAGCTTATGTTTAGAAGTGTAGCTTTACGGATGAACCGCAAAGGGATTTTCTGAAGTGTACACTTTAAGTGTGTTTTCTTTTATTTTTTTTACTACTTTTAATAGAAAAATCTGAAAATTATTTCAGATTTTCTATAACTTTCTTTCTAAATGACTTAAAAGTTAAGATACTATTGTTATAGGTTTATTTTCTTATTAGAAGACCAATTATTTCCATTTAAATTTTCAGGTCAATTCAGTAATAGTTAATTTGAAAAATCTGAATTTTATTTAATTATTATTTCTAATCACATAGAGTAGGAACGCTTTAAATATGTTTTATTTTTATTTTTTTTTACTTTTCTTTGACTAAACAGAATATGGTTGAAGTGCTTCAGGATTGGACCGACTATCTCTTATGGGAATCAAAATATGGTTCTACTTATATTGCAAACAGACATTTATTTTGGACATGGGCTGTTTTTTTGTGGTTTTACATAAATAAAAGACAGGAAAAAATTGCTTGGACACTTCAGGTAATGGATTTAACCTCAAAATAGCCACGAAAGGAATTAAGAGGGGGGAAAACCGAATAGGAAGGGTAAAAATGCACCACAAATAAATGTTTTGTAATTGAATCATTAGGGCACCTCCCTAATATCAACTTTTTGTGTTTCTTTCAGTCTGAGCAAACAGAGGATTTTAATGCGGGAAAAAAATACTGCTACATTATAGCAGAAAGAGGGCTTGACCAAAATACACCCACGGCTTGTGAGCACACATGCACTATCCTCCTCTTTCTCTACAGTGCACACACATCGTGGGAGCTACAGAGCAGCAGACCTCACAGAAAAGCTGCACACTGCACAGAGGAGAGTGAGGTGAAAGGACAGGAGAGGTGACAGCTCTTAGTCAGTTAGCAGCGTGCAACCAACTCTCACCGACAAAGTCTGTGCGACAGGAGCAGTGGGAGGACAACACAATCACCGCAGAGCATAAAGAAAGAGAAGGAAACAGCCAAGCCAGCAAAGGACCGCAGCGAAACTAAGCATTAGGCATCAAGAGAGGTTACTTTGCAAACATAAATTTATAGAAGCCCAACGGCGGAGGGTGCACCATGTGAAACGCTCATCGTTGCCAAGTCTCTCAAAAGCTTGCAGCAGTGAAGTTTTGTTTAACCAGTGAGTACAGATTTATTTCATTTCAAATTTCACTCTTGTTTTTGCATGTACAAACCCCGTTCTGGGCAGTGGAAATTAAAGCCGATGCTTCAAAGGCTCTGTTGTGCCTCTCAAACATCGGTATACAGTTTTGATGAGGCTGACCTCAGACCCCGCAGGCTGCAACAAATGAATCTGGGGCGGAAAAAGAGCCAAATGCAATAAATCTGGGACATGACCCTGAGCAGAGTTTGACTTGAAGTGAGAACTGTCATCGCACCCATCAGACCAGAGGTCACGTTGCTCGTGGGAAGATCATCTGTGTCAACGTGACTAACATTATCCAAAATATCTGCTCAAAATACTCAAATATTACTGCATCTCTTAAGCATTAGCTGCATTTTAACACTCTAGTTTCACTTTTTTACAATAAATGCATGACACCGTTTTAAGAAACCCTGAATGCATGCAATTTAATTTTCCTAAAAAGAATTCTCTCACTATTATTTTATATTTAAGAGAGATTAACCCTTATTCTTCAGTTTTTAGGGCCTATTTGCAGGAAGAGCAATGCCCCTGTTCAGCTGGATGAAATGGTCGCATCTAACAGGAGCGCAGCCCCAGTCCCCGAGCAGAGCAGAGGTCGCGCCCGGCCATATGTTGCTCACAGAGCTCCTGTGGCACGTAGAGGAACGGGAACGTCTGTCGAGACAACTGGAGCGGGAGATCAGGCTGGCCCACAGCGCCCTGGGCCTCCGCTGGTTTCAGAAACCCCCCAGGCTACGAACCCTCGTCTCATCATCAGAGCTACGCCAGCTGGAGTTCCTCTGCTCCCAGGTTCCACCGATCCACACAGCCACAGTCGTCTCCAGGTCTT
The DNA here is from genome assembly GCA_028564705.1 of Apricaphanius iberus. Lineage (NCBI taxonomy): Eukaryota > Metazoa > Chordata > Actinopteri > Cyprinodontiformes > Aphaniidae > Apricaphanius > Apricaphanius iberus. The sequence goes on along the minus strand of JAPXFQ010000831.1, from coordinate 59,255 downwards.
TGCTTCCTTCACACGTCTCTATGTTAACGTCCAGCACATCGACACGAGAAACAGTAATCGGTTACAGCCGTAAATGATAGTTAATTAGAGTGCCGACATGAAAGATGCTTAGGAAGACGTAGCATAGGCCGACCGCCAGGGTTTCCCCTCAGCTATAAGCTAGAAAGGGGGAAAAGATTGAAGAGCACATGGCTGAGCAGCACTGTGACCCACTTATCACACAAAACAACTCACAGCCATGGCCTTAATGTGCACTTATATAACCAAAGCACTACCAAAACTAAGCACTCACTGAAATGTGGGGATATGTTTGAGACATTTCACAGAATTTTGTCCAAACATCTTAAAGGCGCCGTTCTTCATGCCATGAAGCAAGCTGGGAAAAGTATGAAAACAAATACAGTTACAACTGTTAGAGCTTTGACTGCGAACTTTGTGATTAGAATTCGAATGTTTTAAAAATTAAAGATATTCGAACGAATGTTAGGGATCTCTTAATATTCAAACCCGTATGGGAATTGCTTTTTGGAAATGTGTTTGCACGTTAACGTTGCTTTCAATTCAGATTCCGAACAAGCATGAAAACGGACATACAGCGCCACCGTATTTGCCGGAGGTTTATGTTATGTAAGGTCGCCTGTGGTCCCGTTAAACAACTTATCAATTTAAATGTTTAATCAGTTGTCAAAAAACAATCAGCAACATCGCTAAACTTTTACATTTATACGCTGAAATTGCAGCGGTGCCAAGGTCACTCTTCTTCTAAAATCTCGGGGCTTCCACTGCATTGTGGGATACCACAGCATCCACAGGCTGCTTACTGTTGCAGTAATACACCTCCAGGAACTTTATGCCTACTACCCGATCCATACTGAAGATTCGGATCTACTTCAGCGCTCGCTTACTTCAAGCGTAGTAGGTGTATTCGGATGCAGTCAGCCGTTCGTGCACGTAGTCTCTTAACATGAACTGATACTGCCCTCTGGTGGACAGAACATATGAACCTAAGTTTGATACCAATATCGGTCTTACTGAAGAAATTTAAAGGTCAAAATATAATTAATAAATATTCAAATATATTCAAATTTTAATATTAATAAACTGGATTCAAATATGATTTTTGGGCAAAAGTAGCAACTATACTGCTTTTAGCTTTTTTTTTTTACTTCTTACAAATAATACATTTACCTTTTAAAGTGACAGTGTGTAGTTTCCTGACAATAGGGGGAAGTACATACCTAAACCATTGCAAACAAACAAGCGTTTTTTTTGTGTTCGACTGACCATAAAGGCCAAAAATCGCAATTGCCAATTTTCTAATACTACAAGGCAGACCAACAGCAAATTCATACGAAGCACCTACAGGGACATGGGCAAAAAAGAAAAAAAAAAGTGTGGCTTTTGTTTACCATCCTTTCTCTATATATTTAGTCATTATCCCGTGAACCACCAGAATTTAGTTCTCTGGGTGTTAGGGGTGGGGAAAATCGATTCACAAATAAGAATCTAGATTCTTTGCTTAACGGTTTTGAATCGATTTTTTTAAATTCAAAAGTCGATTTTCAAAAAAAAAAGTTTAAGTTCACTTTATTATGAAGTATATTCAAGTATGTAGCAGTTTACTTCAGAAAGTCTTCAATTTTAATAAAGGTTTAAGATATAGGAAGTAGAACATTCAGGAAAATTATACATCTTTTCAATACTATAGTGAATCAAAAATCTGCAATATTGAAGAATCTCAACTGCAACTGAAATTTAATCGGCACTTACAAAAAAAATCATGAAAGAATTAAATTGGGAGAAAAGCATATTTTCTCAGCCCTACAAACTGGCACCTTTTGTTTACTAACAGTATTAATTGTGAATCGATTCTGAATCAAATCGTCACTCCACAAACCGGAATAATATCGAGAGTTGTTGTAAGATTCACATCCCTTTTGGCTGGAGCAAATTTTGCCAAGGAAGCAGCTATAAGGTACAGTTTTCCTCAGTTCAGTGATGAAAATCCATCACCTTTTGGTGAAATTCGCCGTTTTGAATCCAAAATAGGTTAAATACATGATTCGTATGTCTAATGAGGGAAACAATCAGCTGATGCAAAAGCGAGCCGCAAGTCTTCAGAACAGTCTTTATGTGACTGACAAAAGCTGTAGTATCAGTTACTTTTTAAATCTTCAGAGATATTTAGGATTAAAAATAGTTTGAACCAACCTCAAGTCTAGTTTCCTTTGCTTTCAGTGGATCAAGGCTTTTTCTTCCAGTTCTTTGAGCCCGATCATGCTTGTGTTTCGGCAGAAAACCAATTTACAGCAAAATCAAGTGCTGCTGAGAAGGGGCGTATCCAGGAGGTTAATAAAGAGGGGCTAAACGGGGGCCAGGGTGGGTCTGGGACTGTAGCATCATGGCGCTTTTGATTGTCTCCCTACTTCTGAGGTCTGAAGGCTGGCAAATATGCTGTCAATGCAGGCCTGGGTGATGAAGACAGATCCATCCTCTCTGGAAATCGATGGATTTATAGCGTTTCGAGGAAAAATTAACTAAAATTTAAATTTAGCATCAACAATATTGTTGTTTAAGAATCATTGTTCAACATGTTCTGAGGCAAAAACATTTTACCAGGATAAACTGAATATTCACAAAATGTGTGGGTCTAGGTAAAAAAATTAATTTTCCTGAAAACTATCGAAATGGATTTATAGATTTATAGCTTTTTGGAAAAGAGCTCTTCATATAGTCTTGCTCATGGTACGTAACATTAATATAATATAAAATATTCATGAATTGAAGAATTGCTATATCGTGAAGTATATCGTTACTGGGATATAAAATTAGCTATATTGGGACATTAAAGTTTGACCATATTGCCCAGATTTACTTTTTACAAAAACAGCTTCTCTACCACCGGGGTTAGCCAGTTTTCTATGGGGAAAACTCTGTGTTACCTTTCATTTTCCTGCTGTTACTGCTAAATTTCCCCTTTATGGGACACAAAAGGGTTATTCTGTTCTAAATAATTGGTAAAAGTAAAAAATAATGTATACTTGTAACAGGTTTCGTGAAGTGCTCGCCACCAACGACGTACGACCCTGGGAGCTGACGTCAGTCTTCAAGCAAATCCTGATAGACTTCCTCAACCAAAGACAATATATTGAAGAAGACAACCCATCGACAGAGGTGTGGGGCAGCCAGTGCAAGAAGCAGGGCTGCGACACGCCTCAGGGTGGAGCTCATGAAAGGGAAGAGATCCCGACCATCTCTGGGTACGTGGATCGGGCCATGCGGCACTCAAGTACCTTCACGTCCAGCAGGGTCTGGGATCTTCCATATTACTACCCAGGGCCTCTGAGACCCAAAGGAGAGAGCACAACACTGTGAGAAGATGGTGCCACATTCTCAGAGTGGAGACCAACCTGCACTGATAACATTATTTGTTACCATAATGTGAAAATAGCACCAAATATGCAGAGGAGGAATTCTGTGAAAGATTTCTCATCCAACAACTGTATATGTACAAATGAAGACGCCTAGCTTGAATTAGAAATGTGTCAGGTGGTTGTAGCAATCAAGAAGTAACGGAAATGTTTAGAAAAATGCTTTAATACTTCGTCATAGGATGTTAACGTGAAATTTTTCCAACAAATGTAAAGCGTTTTCCTCTGAACATTTTTAAATCACCCAGTGACTCCCTTTGGTTCTCCAACAGCGTAGCTCTGTGAGCCTATTTTAAATGTCATCTCACCGGTTTTTTAGTTTATAGATTTCAACGTATTAGAAAGAACAATAAAAACTCTTTTCAATGACTACCACTGACATCGAAACCTTTTATATGTGCATGTTGGTCCTAGACAGAAAAAGCCGAGAGCTAAAACACTTTAATGTCATCTTAAACAGAAAATGTATAAAGTTTTATTTATGTTTTTAATGTTGACTATCTGCTTTGAACCTATTGTCCACTAAATTAATAATTGCCTTATTGAAACTACTGCTACATAGATAAGTTGGCACAAAAACTGTTGCTAATAAGGTTCACTATTTTCCCCGAGTTAATTCCTAAGGACTTTGGGAGATGATGACTTAAATGTCTTTCATTTAATATTTTCTTCTTACATTTTGTACTTGCATAAAAATCTCTAAAGTAGCAATCAACTCCATTTTAGCAGCTTACATCAAAGTCAGGACGCAGCCCAGGCACACTGCTGCCACCAACAGGTCAGTTATGTAGTTATACCCACCACTAAAGCTGTTCATGGATTTTTTAATGTTTAAATATATTGAAGAGCTCAGAATTAACTGAATTCTCATGTGGAGTTTTTTTATTTATTTTTATCATCCGGCAACAAAAGTTTCACCTGCAGAAATTCAACTGCAAATGTGGCAACCCTGTGGTGACTCAAACCAAAGTCATCGGCAACAGATGAAGTCGAGCAGCTTTTAGGTAGTGAAATTGCGCTCCTTTGATCATGTGACGCCAACGCCCTGAGCCTCTTGAAGATAAGTTCATACTTCTCCGTAAATGGAGGTGCGCACCATCTTCCGTTGACGCAAGGGCTCTGTGGCTGGTCCGCAGGAGGTTACGGAGAAACACCCGTTTTTTTTAAACGTCCGTTGAAAGCTGTGGAGAGCACAAGGCTGTGATTGGTGGCCACTTCCTTTGAATTTGTCGACAGCACCGCCATTGAAAAAAAGAACAAAAAACTGTGTGCCGAAGGTATCTAGCAGTAGATCGAAGAACGTCTTGAATTAGAATTGTTCAGTCTAACATTTTTTTCTCATATTTGCCCACGAAAATTTCTTTTGGATAATTTCAAAGAGGTAGAAGCTCTACAAGTAAGGAGTTTTAATTAAAAATGAAGTAAAATCAACGTTTAGCAGAGACATGACTGCAACGGTGGCTCATCAGAACTCATTAGAAAAGAACTACTCCCCCTGTTGTCCTGGAGGTGAACAGGTTTGCAAAACTCGCTAGGCAATGGAGAAGTCTGAAAGGAAAAAAATCTCTGTCCATGTGTAAGTGCAAACTTGCTTAGAGAGAAGTATAAACAAGGCTTAACAGCGCTAAACAGCCAACTGTCACGTGATCACACAACACATTGCCTTCAAATCTGTGGGAAACACAGACAAAAGTGGCAAAGATCTCATGACATATTTAGACAAAAGCTATACTGATGCTGTGGGAAGTGAGAGTTCATTTATAAGTTGACTGAGGAAGATAAAGATGAAAACTAAAGAGTGGACTACAGGGCTTTCCACAAGCACCCGCTGCCGGCTATATAGCCGACTACTCAATGAAGTCCAGCCGGCTACTAATTTATGACCAGGATGTGATTCCGCGCAATGCTGTGCACGACGTTAGCACGCCCAGGGTTTTTTCCCTTTCATACTTCAGCATGAGTCCCGCTGTGACACGGCTCTATTCTCCACCAGAATGCTATGTGAACTGGGTTAGCTTTCAAACTCCGCTGCTCCGCCCGGTCCTTTAATATACTTTTGGCCGGTCGCACTGAACTAATATCCTTCCGCCCGCTTCAGTTGTACCCAGTGTTATCATGGGGCTCTTGACTCAGGTCCAGCTAAATGGACGATGCGGAAAGGCTAAGTCCACGGCGGCGATGTTGTTAAACCAGGCTGTCGGAGCCGTCATAGACGAGAAGCAGAGCGTCATTTTGGTAATTCAGTCCTCCCTTTAAGCGTTCATTTAGTGAAAAAAAACAGATTCGTAAGAGAGTGTTTTCGTTTGTTTATAAGGGAGAATTACAACCAAAGAAAGCCCGTTGATGCCATACTATGCCAGCTTGTATTGTCTGTTTTTTATTTTTAACTGTGCAAATCAGTTTTTATTGCTACTTTATTTGTTGTATAATTATGATAAAATTTAGTGATAATAGTAGTAGTAAAGTAATATTATATTTGAGCAAATGTCTGAGAAAATAATATAGCCTGCTTATTATGCAATTCAATTCAAAGATACTTTATTGATCCGGTCACCGAAGTAGCATCGCTCCCAGTCACATAATACTAGTAGTTGTAATAATAATAATAAAAAGTATTAGTAATCTTCTCCTGTTCATGGTTTCTTCCTGCCCAGAGGTGTGAGAAAGATGCCACCAAAAAGAAAATCCAATCAGCAGACTCTGGAAGGCTTCTTAAAGAAGAAAACTGGTCAGTTTAAGTGCTTCAAAGTAGTATTAAGATTCTGTATTCATCCTGAAAGGGACATTCATTGTTCAAAATTTCTTTTTTTACAGATTTTATTTATTTTAATGGTGGCATTTTAATGTACACCTACAAGTGTTATATTGTTGCTGCTGCAATATTTTGAGTTGGGCATGGACTCTGATCCTGAATGGGAAGATAGTAACAACAGTGAAGTTGATTAAAGAGCAGAATGGAGATATGAAACCATTAAGTTTATCATTTATGTTGGAAACGTCTTTTACTTAACCCTTAATAGTCCCTGGGGCGTTTTTTTTGCGCAGGCGGGTGTCATTTTTAGATTAACTGTTGTTGTGCTGATGCCATTCTTACAATTTTTTCCAAAGATGTGCATTTTTGGAGGTGTTTGACAGAAATATATATTTTTTTCTCATACTAGATTTAAAACATTGTATATTCATTACAGTAACATAAAGGTCCCTTGGACATTTTTTTGTGCCGTTGACTCCCATTCAAACGACATTTTTCTAACAGACCTTAATATCCCCATTTAAAAAAAAAATAATACACACCAGTGTTTCTGCGGCCATCATAAACTGAAATTGTAGTTTTGACTTTTTTTCACCTGAATAATGGATTTCTTTATAAATGCTGGGGCATTGAATAAAGATGAATTTAAATTATTCACGTTTTTGGGATCCTATGGGCCCTGAATTCATAATGCAATATGTATTTCTAAAAAAAATGGTTTGAGCGTTTTTTAGAGATGTCATACACTGCTGTCCATGCTTGGTTTCATTATTTTTGTGAATGTTGTTTCTACAGTCTGCATCAAAAAAAAATCGGTCAATATCGAGCAATATCCTAATAGACAATTTTATATGTCATTTTCCTGTTTTTTGGGGGGATTTTTAGAGTGCAGATTTTCAAATAAAACCTGGTATTAAATTGCTTAACAGGCATTTTTTTATGTTTCCAGAAGACTGAGGCTAAGGATGGCATGTGTGGAAAAAAATTTCAGAGTAATTAAATATTATGACTTTATTTGCACTTTTTTTCTCTTGGACATTTTTTTGTGCCGAGGATCCCAAGTTTAGCATTTATTTGAGGGACTATGAAGGGTTAAGAGTATTTTTATTTTATTTGTATACATATTCTGTTGTTTACGAAGAAGTTAATAAATGCACATGAATATCGTGCTGTTACTTACGTTTACATTATATGGTCAGGTTAAATGTAAATAAAATCATACGTCGGTGAGTATTTTAAGGAAAATCAAAAAATTGTCACTCTAAAGGGTTGACAGGCGATTATTTTAGATTTCCTGCACACATGTCCTTAAAGGTCAGGGATACTGGAGCTTGGTTGGGGTGATGCGATTGCTAGCACCGGGAAAATCCCCAAATTCAGGTAAGGAACTCTAAAATTTACAGATTTTTTACAACATGAATTAGAAAAAAATGTAATACGCTAATATTCCCACACTGACATCTCCTAAAACCTCTCCTGGTTCAACTTTCTAACCACTACAGGAACTTTCTGGAGCCGAACCAGACCACATGCTGTTAGCTAGTTAGCTAATTTAACACGAAAACCAATATGGCGGAAGTTTGTTTTTTTTTTGCGCACTTTTAGTAATTTTTCGCACCTGGACTTTGTTGGTGTTGCAACTTCGGGTTTGGCCTCGCCTTTGACGTTCAGCGTGGTGAACGCTGTCCCTGATGTGAACCACTTGGAGATCTGTTCCCCCGTAATGGTCTGCTTCATGTTGGACGGTCCGGAGCGGGCAAGAGAGAAAAGGCAGGTGTTAGCGCGTAATGACGTCAACGCGCAAGGTCAGGTGCGATCATACGACGCCATCTAGAATCAGTGGAAAACCAAAGATCTTCTTTACTAACGAGGGAAATTAAATATAGCTTGAATTTGATTACACTTATTCCACAAATTAGAGAATATGGATTAATATATAACATTGTATCAAGGGTTTCCTTAGTGAATGTTTTGCCCCAGATTTGTTATAAGTACTCGAACAGATTGGTAATTAAGATTGAATAAGACTATATTAACCACAAAGGGTAATTCAATTTTGTTGCTGAGTGAATCAAACTTCATTTATAACTTTCTTTGCACACAAAGATTGCAACTCAAAGTGCTTTACAGATTAATAATGACCCCCCCTCTCCCGGATTTAAAAGCATGATCACATCTATACACCCCTCTCCTCAAACAAATCCCCATGTGCAGACTCACTTAAGAGCAACATTAAAAATGAAATTTGGCAGAGTGCAGGTTAGATAAAGAAACATCAACAAGGGAGCCATCTGCACCAGCAGCATCTTGCTGCAAACCTTGAAGTCATCCTTCTTGTAGACTGCCTCGCTGTAGCAGCTCCAGTCCAGTCTGTTAAAGCAGTTTGAGTTGCAATATTTGCATGAAAAGCACTTTATAAGTTAGGTTCGATTGTCCAGGCATTTCTGTTACGAGCTCAGATTCCTTCAAGCATTTTTGTCCACACAACTACCGCTCACACATCCCCATCCTTAAAACTGGGAGATACTTGTTGATTTGGATGCAAAATATAAGCAGCACCAACAGCTGTGCTATAATTAAAGATGTTTAAATTCCCCTCTCTTCATTGTTGTCACCATGCCGAGATGAATAAATGTGCAGTTAGCTGTTAGCACGGCCCGACAGTCATGAGACCATCACACAGCAACGTGCTTCAGCCAGAAGCCTCTCCTGACTTCTACTGGAGATCCATCCTCCCTGCATCCTCGCAATCCACAACAAGTCTAATATCGATAAATTAACTATTGTTTTCCTAATTGAAGCTGGATGGCATCTTCAAACCATCCTCCTGGGCAGGAGGGAATGCCTAATCTTCCAAAGGATGCTCCTAGTAAGTGTTTGTGGCAGATATTGAACTTTTTAAAATATTTTTTATTTAATCGACTTCTGTTTTTTCATCCAAATAAAAAAAAAAAATTAACAATGAGAGGAAATTCAAAGCCTAACAGTGTAAGAGGTAGCAAAAAACTTTTTTCTTGTAAAACGGAAAAAAATAAAGTTTATTGGGGTAAAAATACTGACTGTACATCTTAATATAATGAAAGTAGAAAGCAATAATGTAATGTCAATTAATTAGGTGATCGGTTGAGCATTACAGCAACAGACAACAGTACAAACTAACATCAATGTGTGGCCTGAGAAAAGTGAACGTACAACAAAATAAACATGTTTTTATGACAGCTGGTGTCTCTGCAGGTTCCTGAGACTATAGTCTAGCTCTATCAGAATTTAGGATGAAGATAAAAATGAAAAGGTTGGATTAAAAAAATAAAAATAATTTGATTTAGAAAAAAAATGTGTTCAGAATTTTTTTTTTTTTTTTCCCCCACAGAAGAGGCTTCACATCATGTCGGGCGGCAGGATCCCGGTGTTGTCTCGCATCAGGCTGATCTCTGTTCTGAGCTTTTCATTTTCCTTCAAAAACAAGAGCAGTGCCATAAGTCATTAATCTGATGCTTTCATGATTTCTCAATGCCACAAAACAACAAGAAAGTTCACCTCTTGCAGTCTGGTGTTGTCCTTTTTCAGTTTGACCAGGTATTCAATCCTCTGCTTGTGGTTCTTGTGTCCGACAAGTTTTCCGTTCTCCTCAGAGAGTTTTTCGTTCTGCTTACGCAGCACCTCGTTCTCCTGAGAAACAATTAATACGTAATCAGTGTTGTGGGACAGCTCGATTGGGAATAGTAATACTTTAAATATTAATTTCTTCTTAAAGATTGAAATCCTGTACACAATCATAGAGCAACCGCTGGATCTCATAGAGCGTATTTTATTTCCCAATAAAGGTTGTTTTTTGAAAACTACTGAAACCAAACCTGTTGACCAAAACTATTTTCAGCTGAAAATGTCGAGCCTCATGCCTTTGGCAGAGAAAAACAAGCTGCAGGCCTCATTCTGAGCAGCTTTACTATGATCTAAAAGGCACAAAGTATTTTTACTTTTTATAGAGTGCTGAGGAATCCACCTACATTTACTTGTAATGCTTTTAAGTAAACACTTTATCCAGGTTTTGGAACATTAAAACTACCATAGAGGATCCTTTAAATGCTAAAATAAATGTTTGCAGCTGTGGAGCCGTTGAGCTAGATTAATACCTTAGAAACACCATATTTGGTCGTGCAGCAGCAGTTTCAATTGTTCTCAAGACATATCTTTAGTCACACAGACCTGAATTTGCATGCAAGAGGAACGGAGGCTGATTTTTTTATTTTTATCTAATTAAAGCGATAATTATTGGCATTACTAGTATAGTTGTGCAAAAAAAAAAAACTTAAACTCAAATAATTACTGCAGGAAAATAACTATTACACTAACATTTTGAGGATAAAAATAGATCTTTAAGATATTTAGTTTTAGTTTGTTTTTTAATCAAAGCTGCATATTCATTGAAACCCCAACAGAACTTTATAAAATAAATAGGAAGGAAGCATTCTTTAATTTATTTCCTGACGTTTTTTTTCCAGAATGACAAACTTTGACTTGGTAGTCCACAACGTAATATTTCTCTATTGCATTAGTTTCTTTTAGCTTTCATAATGGGAAAGACAAGAGAGCATAATATTGAAATATGGCAGATGTGTTACTCTTCAGAAATGAGCAAACAGGTCCAACAAAAAGCTTCAGAACCAGAGGTGTCGTTACATCTGCAGTCATCACAATATTTAAAAAAATTAACTAAACAAATAAGCTGGAACTGCGACTAACAAAGCCGAAAGAATCAAGGAATCAAAGTCCATCTTCTTACCATAGTGAGGAAGTTAGAGGGATATTCTGTTGTTTTTTTTTTAGCCATTTTTATGTTTTTTAACTCACCCTGAGAAGTTTGTAGCCAGTTTGAGCCATTCAGAGTGGTCGGGGCAGCATCCACGCTGGCAGATTCGTCATCTTTTTATTATCGTTTTATTGTGAAGCCCAGAAAATCAGCCCAGAAGACAATAAAGAAGCACTTGCGAGGCGTTGGTAAAACATGGTAAAATTGAGGCGTTTTGGGGCAGAGTAAACCTTATTACAAGCGCTATTTGTACTACCCTGAGTACTCCTGTTTTAAAGATGTACGCCGATCAAGACTGGATGTAGAAATACTGCTGAACGACTCAAACTGGCTCCAAACTTCTCAGGGTGAGTGAAAAAAAGCATTAAAATTGCTTTAAAAAAATAAGGTCCAGGTTGGAAAAAACAAAAAGGGAATTTGCCTTTAATAAGGATGTGATAAACATCAGCAAATCTCCCTGTTAGAGAACTCTGCTGACACTCTTGATGGTGGTTTTGGTTTGAAAACAATGAATTAACACTTTATTGATCCCACGAGGTGCAATTCAGTTTACGTACGACAACAAAAAAACGATAAACAAGCACGCACAATTAAGACCGAGGGTGTGGAAAAGCTCCTCAACTTGTTGGGCATGCTTCTCTTTTTAAACAATCCCAAAGATCTGCAGGTTCTTACCTGGAGTAGTTTCTCCTCCTCATGCACCCTGACGTTTAGCTCCCTCAGCTCCAAGCAGCGGTTCCTCAGCTCGGTGGTTAACTCTTGGATGCAGGTCTGTGACTGAGCAAAGGAAGCTTCCTGCTCCTGCAACCTGAGACCCAGAAACAAGGACCGAAGCTGGTCAAACATCAAGCGCCGCCAAAGCATGAAAGGAAATTACAGTCGAATCAGGTTTCCCCATCACAAATTACTCGGTGCTTACTTTCTTTGAGCAGCAGCCAGTCTCTGCAGTATTTGGTTCTGGGGCAGATAAAAGCATGTCGTGAATACAAAATTAGTTTGAGTGAATAAAGGCGAGCGAAGGAGAACAGATCCAGACCTTCTCGGCTCTCTCCTCCTGCAGCTCTTTCAGCACAGTCTGCCTAAGGGCTTCACCAAAATCCTCACTAAAAAACATTTTTAAATGAATTTTACTCTTCCAGTAATGATAGATGGTTCAATGGCGAATGCGTTTAATAAAAGAAAGCCAACCGATTATTATTTCCAGTCTGAGTGAGCTGGCTCTCCTTGGTGTAAAACTTGTCGAGCAAACCCTGGATCTCCTTTCGAACCATCTCTTTGTCTCTCAGCTCCTCCTGAAGAAATGCACAATATAAATACAATAGGATTAAAATTCAGCCTTAATACAGAGTTATAGGATAAAAATAAAAGCATTGTGTCTGAAGCAGAAAGGGAAGCGATGTTTTTTAAGTATGTCTGCAGAAACCATCAATGTTTAATGCTTGTGCTGAAAAATCGACCTTTAGCCTTTGGATCTCCTCGTTCTTGGCGCTTCTCTCAGAGTTCAGCTCGGCCAGAAGAAGCTCCATGGTCATCATGGAGGAGCGCCTGTTCTCCAGCTCTCGCTCCTGGCTCTCCAACACTTCAGACAGATCTCTGTTAAGGCTCCCAAAACCACAGGGAGTCTGAAACAAGAAAGGTAAACTGGATGTTAAACATGGATGCCGCTCATACATGTCGATCAACAGTAATTCAGATGGGTCTATTATGTTGGATATGCTTTATAACTGTAGGGATATTGGAGATATAACAAAGAGTTGTTACCCGATTCACTGATTTAGGAGTGACGGTCAGCTCCGTAGGTTTAAAACCTCCATTTCTGACTGTTTTCTCAACAGCCTCTTGCTGTTGTTGCACCTGGTATGAAAAAAAGTTTTTTTAAACGTCAATATTATTATTATTTTAAATCCTGAGACTATATACTTACCTTCAGCTCTAGGTTCTTTATGATGAGCTCTTTTTGTGCTGCTTGCTCTTGTGCTGCATGAAGGAGGCTTTGCTGCTCATCACAGACCTTTGTGAGTCTCTCAACCTCCTCAGAGGCGTATGTTATCTCTTCCTGCAACACCTCAACCTACAGGAAAACAAAAACAACCCAATTAAACATCAAATGACGCATTATTGAAAGCCTCCATCTCTCTCAGCTGCTGTGGACAATAGTTCTATAAACTAGAGGCGTCAAACCAAGCTTTTTGTGTCCTTGTTAATTTTATAATAAATAGGACAACACCAACCCAGTGACTTTGACTCAAAAGCCGCGATCGGTCACAAACCTGCTTTTAAAATTACTACTTATAGCTGGCGACATACAGCAAGTTTTTCCTAAAACAAAGAATATGGAACAGACTATATCGTTTTGTATTATTTTTCAGATTAACCCAAAATCATTTTTACATTTATGAGTATAGGTGCAGCCCTTTAAGGTTATCGCTAGTGGATTTACCCCTTGCGGAAAAAAATAAAATAAAAAATACAAAATAAATATCCAAAAATATCTATTTATATAAATTACATGTTTAGTTTATTTTTAAGCATTTAAAAACAAACAATTCTAAATATATTTTTGGTCTTTGGTCTGATTTTTTTGGACTGTTTAGTTTAGTTGTACGTCGATTTAAATATGAATAAAAAAATTAAAAAACTGTAGGATTGATTTTTTTTTTTAAATAGTGCGTCAATGCGTGTAACAGAAATTACATGCGGTTGTGTAAATAGGATACAGAATAAAGCTGTTTAATTTATTTAAAAACATAAATTAAATTAGATCTGCTGCCACATATTTAGCTACTTTGACCTGCAAAGTGAGACGACGATGCAAACCTACAGCAACAGGGTCATAAAAAGAAGAGACTTCTAATGTTATTTCATCTAAATTTAAAGGCATAGTGAAGGATTTCTGTAGTCGTCTTGTTGGTGGGAAAAGTCTGATTTCTGAGAGCAAAAATAGCTACAGGCCAATCAACAGAATTATAACCCCAGTAGATTACCTCTATCTTGTTGGATGTCATTTTTCGCTCCAGGGTTTCTTTCAGATCACTGATTTCCGCTTCCATCTTCTTGTTTTGCTGGCTTATGTTGTCCCTTTCACAGCAGGCGGCATTACACTTGGCCTAGCACGCATTGCATTATAATATTACAGTAAGAAACATGGCCAAAACAAGCAGTGGAAAAATGCAAAACTGATGAAAGGTGCAACAAGGAAGAGCACCGTTAGGTCTTTAACGTCTCCAGACAGGTGGATGATGGTCTGCTCCTTCTGGCCCAGCTCAGCCCGTAGATCTCTGGTTTGATTCATGAGGTCCAGCAGAACATCCTGTGGAATAGCACAGTCTTCAGATGTGCAGCAGACATACTGGAGTCATTTAAAGCAACGTGAGAACATGGTTTACTTTGTCGTGCTTAATCTCCTGCTCCAAACTGGTAATCTTCCCGTTAGCAGAGGTTAGATTCTGCTCTAGATCAGCGAGTTTGGAGGACTTTAAAGCAAAAATAAAGACACAGATAAATCACAAAGATGATTTTTGGTTAACATTTAGTTGGCAGATATGCAGGCTGTTATTTTGACTGACCAGTTGTTGATTTTGAAGCGTTAAATCTGAGACTTGTTTTCTGAGCTGCCTGTTCTGCTCCATGGTTTCAACCAGCTCCCTGAAGCATTTGAAGAATGTCAAAGAGTGAACACTTTTAGGAGAGTATTTTAAACGCTTGAAGTGTGTGAGGAGCTCACTTTGATGTGCTCTCTTTGTTCTCTCTCAGCTGTGACATCACACTGCTTGTGCGCTCGTGCTCAGCTTGCAGCGCAGTATTCAAATCCTGCAGCAAAAAACAAAACCATTGGAAACAGAAATAAGACGCGGCTGAATATCAGAAAGATCGTCGTAGGGTTGAGTGTTTTCCATTACAGAGAGCTCCGCTTTCAGCTGGTCGAGCTCCGTCTGCCTGTCGCACAGCTCCTGTCGTGCCTGATCAGCCTCAAATTTTGCCTCGGCTTGAAGCTGGTCGAAGGAATCCTGCAGAGCTCGGTTCTGCTCCAGGAGCTGCTCCCACTCCAGTCTGGAAAGACGGATGCAAACGATCTTAAAAAGGTGAAAAACGGAGATCAGAAGGCGAGCTGGAGTTCTCCGTACTGGACTTTGTCGAGCTGAAGCTGCGTGCCGATCAGGTTGCTGGAGAGACGACTCATCTCCTCCTGATGCTCACTCCGAGCATTTCGGAGCTCGTTCTTCGCCGAGACCAGCTCGTTGTCGGACGACTGCAAGACCAGCCGCAGATCTTGGATCTCGCTCCTAAGAACTGCAAATCAGAGAAGAAAGCGCCCCGAGCTACAGTTACAGCGAACCATCACGCAGCAGTTCACAATGAAGTCTCAGAGCCTCACCTTCTGCAGCTTGTTGCTCAGACTGAAGGCTCTGCTGCAGACTGTTAACCGTTTCCTGAAAGGTCAGCTGATCTTTGCTCCTGTTGGTTCGTTCTGCAAGGAGTTGCTGCAGAGGATGGAAGCAATTACTTACTCAAAACTTTGCTGTAGAAAACTTGCTTGTTGTCTTGAAGCAACCAGAAAAGTCAATTTTCCTTAGACTTACTCAAAAGAGTCACAAATTTGAATAATTCACGTGAGATCCGCTCACCTCCTCCTTTTGGTCAGACTCCTGAGAAATCACAGTGATCTGCTCCTCAAGCTTCGCAATCTGCTGCAACAGCTTGCTTTTATTCATCTCCTCTTCGTTTAGCTGCGTTTGGACGCGGCTCATTTGATCCTGGACGACAAACATGCTAAGGTCAAAGCGGAGGTGGGGGCAGCGGCTCAGACCGCTCCGTGTAAAAGACGATCCACATCAACGTACCTGCACTTGGCGCAGCTCTTCCGTCAGAGCCATCTCAGTCATGTCCGACGGAGGCTGCTCAGACCAGATGTCTTCTCCGCCGTCGTCGGCGCCGTTCAGATGCTCCGGACTACAGAGCGGCACGAACCGGGACCGCAGGTTGTACGCTTTGGTGGGCGTGGTGAGAATCTGGTAGGAAGATGTTTGAAGGACAATCTTAAACTCTTGATTTCTCAAAAAAAGATATGTAGTAGAAACCAGATTTTTACAGACAGTGCATTGAAAAAGACCATTTCCCACCGCCTGACATTAAATCAGACAAAAAATGTCTTTAAGTTATTTCTATTTGCTAAATATAAAAAAATGGTTTAGGTATGAAGTTTTATACCTTCTTCCATGACAGACATTTACTCAAATTTAATCAGTATTATAGAAAGTAAAACTGATTTTTTAAACTGGGGTTTCCTTCCACATGCTTCTCTCAGAAGCTTTTTTCTTTAATTTTTGCCAATTCGTCCCGACAGAGCTGGCCGGGTTATATTTGTAGGCTGCCTAACTCATTCTTATCCTTTCAGCCTCGTCACGTTTTTGTGGTGCAGAAATCCGATCTTAGTGAGGGCCACTCCCAGGCATTTCCTCGGTTGTCCTAAAGCCACCGTGTTACTAGTCTGGCATTGTGTTTACGGGTCATTTGTGCTTCGAGCCGCTGCTCCAATATGTCCAAATGATCTTCTTTCCTAATTGTATCTATTTGGTGAGGTTTGCAAATCTTTCCTGCCGTACTTCACAAGTGGGATGGTTTTGCCAGGTTCCATTATTTTCTTTTTTCCATTTCCTTTTTTTTCCTCCTGAGATCATTTGCAAACTTTAAACCCCGGCTTTTGGAGTCATGGCTTCTTCCTCTCTGAGGATTAGTTTCCCAGTGGATAATTAGATTCTTACCAGCTGAAGAAATGTTGAAGAGTTATAACTCACTGATCCGCCATTTGGCAAACAGAAACATTTTTGGTGACCCTAACTGATCCAGAACAGGTCCACTTTAGTCTTATTCAATGAGAATAAACACATAACATTTGGTTTCGGCAAAGTCTCTACACACCCCCACCTTTATAGTTTCGACGTGAATCCTGTTCAACTCAGAGACTTCGTGTTTCTTGCAAGCGTGAGTCGCCTCCAAAATGTTTTCCAAGTGCTTGTTGGACTTCTCCAGGTATCTTTTGTCCGACTGCAGCTGAGAAAGCTGCTTCCTGAGAAGACAAAGCGCCGACTTAATCAAACTGTGCACAGCCAAAGAAATCATTTCATGGCAGAACATGTGGAAATTGAGTTGTAATTGGTTGGTTCTGTATGTAAAGCTAAATCTAAACGTAAGCTCCGAGGTAAATCTGTTCTTTCCAAACATATTTTGTTAGTGTCGGAGAGATGAGGCGCAAGCAACCTTTCAAAATTCAATAGCAATTTGTTCCCAGGCTGCTATAAAACACACATTTTCTTGACATACAAAATAAAATTGGATTTCATAAATATATATACATACATAAATTAAATTTTATATGTTGAAAACTGATGAAAATCTGAAATGTACTTATATTTTATATTATGTAGCACACAGCCACAAACGGTGCAACCCTAGGTCTAATCAGAGCAGAAATTTAAAAAGATTCATAGGTATCAAAATATGCAAAGTGCCATGTCTCTGGTCAGAAGTTACAGCTGAATATTGAAGAATTGATCTCGTTTAAAATTCCCCTAGAAAAACAAACAAAAAAATATTTAAATATGGGAGTTAATTGTTTGCATTTTCTTGTAATATATATTCATACACATTTTTTTAATTCAAATTTTATTGACAAAGTATATTGACAGAGAGGAATTCGAGATACAGAGGTCATCGCGTTGCTTCATTATTTCATTCTTTTTTTTTTATAAGAACAACAAAAACTTGGGTGTGCGTAGCAGGGTAGCCAGGTTACTAAAATATGTATGGTTAACATATTTTTATAGTCCAGTGTGCAAAAATAGTTTTTTTTCCTTCTTTACAGAATAAAAGTATCAACAGGCTTCAATCATATACATTTGATTTATGTTTCTTCCTTTTCACCTTTAAAATACTCCAGTTTAATCCGTTTTTACAATAGTTAAGATTAACTTTCAAAGGACATTTTGTTTCCCTTATCCTACTTCAATGAGCTAATTCATTTATTTATTAGTCAACAGGTTGTTTTTGCATGGATTAACATCAATTACTTAATTTCCATTTGTACTTCATTCAAGAAGTAAGAATATTATAATAATTATTTATTTTATAATTATTGTCTTGCACTTATTTGACCAACTGATTCTCTCTACATCCATCCATCCATCGTTACGGGAAGAGGCGGGATCCATTCTGGGCAGGTAGATTAACAGGCAACACAGACACACACACTAAGGACTACTTAAAAGTGAATTTTAACCTGGAAAATTAGCTATTTCAGCTGTAGGAGGAAGCTAGAGTACCTCAAATTATATAGCTATCATTCATTTAAAGAAAATCTGATTCAATTATTGATGATCATTCATGAAATTAGTGAAAACTTTATTTAAAGTGTACCTCTAGTGCAACTCGCGATATTTTTACATTTATTTAGAATTTTTTTACTTCGACTCAAGGTGTTTCCCGATTTCAAATAGATATCTTCCCATACCGTCATGGTTGGCTCAGAAACGCAGGAGTCACAGGATATCTTTGGAGTTTTTCCGAGACTGAAATATCTCAAAACCTATGCATCTGTTACATTTTGAAATTTTGACTGAGGAGAAGTTCAAAAGTTTGACGTATAATATGTGAATGGTATGGAAGTAAGGTATAAAAGTTGTGTCACTGAAAAAGTAAAAACCAACTGCGTGAGTTAGTAGTAAGACACTTTTTATGAAACATTTTCTTCCACTGTCGGCTTACTTTGTGACGTCTTTGTACTCCTCGAACGCCTGCAGGGCAGCTGTGAGGTCCGACTGTTTCTGCAGCAGCTTCGCGTTCAGCTTCTCGATGTTGGCTGCAGACGTAGAATCCGTCGAGGAGGAAGCTGAAGAACCCGTGGAGGCTGTGGAGCAGCAGCAGGAGATTATCAAAATAAGGAATCAATTTGTTTATTATCAGTTGCAATGAAAAAAAAATAAGTTTACATGCTCATCTAAAAAAAAAAGAAGAACTAAAAAAAGGAATAAGCTGAAGTCCAGGTAAATTTTTTCTTTGCCCATTCCACACCATTTTAAAACGAACGCTTTACAGGTTCTCCGCAAATAAGGTTTAAAGGAAAACATAAAGAGAATGAAATGACAAAAAAAATCTCTGTAGACCTAAATTATGTTTTCTTTAAGTCATTTTTTTTTAATTAAACCAAAGATCCAAACAGCTGAAACTCCCACGAACAAAACTTCACTATATTTAACATTTGTTCTTGCTTCACCTCTCAAAATTACCCATTTCTCTTAAAGTATATATTTTTTCTTCTTTTAACGCAAATTTGGAATAAAGAAGGCAAGGCTGTTATTCTTAGCTCTAAATAATATTTATCATTTTTTGATGTATGTAACCATAATTTGTAATTGGAGCTTTATCCATTATTCTAATAATTATTTTTGGAGCTTAAAAATACCCCATACCTCAACACAATATGTAATATATGGCATTAGAAGTGATGTAATGCCATATATTACATCTGTATTCCAGATGACAATTGTTTTGTGAATAATAGTTATTAAAGCTAATAGAGAACAACGTTTACCCCTTTTCCTGATATTTGATGGCAACAGTCGTACCTTCTGTGAGTTTTTCTGACTCCAGCTCCCTCTGAAAGGCCTCCTCCAGCTCAGCTGCAACTTGGCCACAAACTTCTTCAGCTTTGATCAAGGACTCAAGAGATCGCAGCAAGCGGTTCTCTTCTCTGAGGCTGTAATTCTCTGCTGCGTATCGAGTCATCTTTGGATGATGGTCGACCTTAAGAACGAGGAAGATGTAATGTTTTACACCTTTCTAGACTTCCTAATCGTGTGCAGACGCGTGTTTAGCACCAGTAGTTATCAGATATTTATTCTTGTTTTTACCTGGCCACCTAAGATCTTGATCTCCTCTTTCAGTTGTTCGATCAAACCGTGAGACTCGCAGTCCGACGTGGAGCTTTGCCCGGCCTTCAGCTTCTTCTCCAGACGGGAGATGTGGTCTTCCCTAAAGCGGATGATCATCCTGCTGGAGTGGATAAACTTGTCTTTCTGGGTCCAGGCCTCCTCCAGCTGTGCCACCTTATTGAGCAGGATCTAATAAACGGTAAAGAAAGCCGTTAGAGGTCACAGTCACGGCTGCTCCCACAAACTAAAAAATAAAAACCCCTTCACCTTCTTCTCCTCGTTTTGCTTCTTCCACAGACGCACAGCAGCCATATACTTTCCTTTATACGAAACGTCTTGCTGGTTTTCAATTGACTGACCTGGCGGGAGTAGAAAAGTCTAAATTAAGACAGAATTTATTATTACCTCCTCTAAGGAGGTGCTTTTTTTTTTTTTGACAGGGCAACATAACTCAAAAAACAGATTTTGTGAATTTTCCTGACGGTTATTTATTTCAGAGTGACGCATTATGTTACCCATGAGAGGCTGAGGTCCTCCTGGTGCAGAGTCTCCTCCCGAAGAGGTCAGAGCCTGAGCAAGCTGCTCCTTCAGCTTCTTCACCTCAGCCTGTAGCTGCTTCACGTTTCCCTGTGTATCCTCGTTGATAACAGCCTGCAGGAAGAACGGGACGATTTAGCAAAGCCGTCGCAGTCTGCAGAGCTACACGAGAGAGAGAGAGAGAGAACGGACGACAAAGCACCTTGTTCTTGATCAGCTTTGCTCTCTGGGCAAACTGCAACGTGGACAACGTTTCTCCAAAGCACTTGGAGCCTGGGTGCACATTAGCTATGATGTAGGTCTTTGCATTTCCTCCAAGAGAATCCTGAAACCATAAAAAAAATATTTTTAAACGGTTGCCTTTCTGTCTGATCATGGAGAACAAAACACTACGGTCGCTTACCTTAAGCAAGAAGGTGAGTTTAGACTCCCTGTAGCAGATGTGTCGGCTCTTCCCGTTGGACACATCCACCAGGGCCATGATTACCTGACCCAGGCACATGAGGGAGCGATTGATGCTGCTGGCCTCCTGTAGGAGAGGAACAGAAACTATTACAAAGTTTAATAAAAAAAATATCCAGGAAAAGGGATCAAAAAACTGTACCTTGAGTCTGGACCCCTCAGTGTGGGTGTCCTTCTGTCTCTCAGATCCGGCCAGATCCACCAGGTTCAGCTGAGACCTTCGGATGTTCACCACGTCGTTGCGGGACTCCTTGGACTCCAGGGTCATGGTGAACACGGCGTGAGATCTGGAGGACTCGCGGTTCATGGAGGTGGAGGCCACACGCCGATTTCGCCAGCCCATAGAGAGCACCTGCAGGTTTGCAGAATCAGAGTAGGCAACTTTTAAAAAAGGTCTTCCTTACTGTTAACAAACCGAGACATTATTGAAGCCTCAAACGGCCGGACCTGATTGCAGTGAGCACTGCGGTCCGTCCTACCTGATAGGCTTCAGCCGCTGAGTTCACAAACTTCTCCACAGCTCCTTCGACGAAAACGCCCTTCTTAATGTTCTCCCTGAGG
This sequence comes from Apricaphanius iberus, assembly GCA_028564705.1. Taxonomy (NCBI): domain Eukaryota; kingdom Metazoa; phylum Chordata; class Actinopteri; order Cyprinodontiformes; family Aphaniidae; genus Apricaphanius; species Apricaphanius iberus. Next base: position 37,775 of record JAPXFQ010000831.1, on the reverse strand, counting down.
AAAAGGCTGGCCGAGGCTGAATCCAGCAGGTCGTAAATCTGTTCGTTGTATATCTCAATAAACGAACATTTGCAGAGGAAACTCTTGGATTTTCCAGACTGTTTTGGGGGAGGAATAAAAAGCACCAGAGAACAATGAGAGGTACAAACAACCATTGGAATATAAAGGGCTGTGAAACATCTCTTCTGTTTTGGCTTGCAGAAGGCAGGCTTGTGTGAAAGTCATATCCTCCAGTGTTAGATTAAATTCAAAATCAATAAAAAATGACTTTATTTAACCCAAAAGGTGATGTTGTAACTCTTCCAAGTATACTCAAAGTAAGTAAGTAACATGTCCAGGATGACACCAGCAGTTGTGGGCAAGAGCTACTAACATTTAAAGTGTTAAGAGAAAACAAAAAAATGACTAAAATAAGTACTAGTACAAAGCCCTTCTTCCTGGGCGTCGCTGCTGCTCACCTTTTCCACTTCCCTGCCAATGAGGAAAAACAGGTACTCGAAGCTTCGAGGTATGACCCCCCTCAGCTCATCTGTGAAGTTGTCCAGCTCAGACGGACCTGCAGCCAGAGAGAGACAGCTGTTAATTCTTGCTCTGTTAATGTTTCAGTGCAAACAGCAGCAGCAGAGAATGCTCACCGAGCATGGTGAACGTTTTTCCCGAGCCCGTTTGCCCACTGCAGAAACAGAAGAGGAATCTCATCAGCAGCCAGAACTACATTAATTTCCTTTTCGTGTTTCATAATATAAAACGTGCTGCACTTACTAAGCAAATATTGTACCATTGTATCCATTCATGCAAGACTCAACAATATTTTTGGCCACGCTGTTGAAAACAGAGTCCTGTTTCCAGAAACAGAGACAAACAATTCAAGGAAAGATTGCGGATTACTTTGACGTCAACAATAAACCGACCGAACTTCCAGACCTGAGATGTGTCCATATCTGCCACATGGTCGTAGGTGAAGGTCCGCGGTTCTGGCTTTGAGAGCAGACGGATGGTGTTGGGTGAGCTGACGTTCAAACACAGATTCTGATCCCCGTCTGTGGTCAGCCCCGTCCCCTGGGTCAGAGGTCGCACTCGTACAAAGACTTTGATGGAATCTCCGTCCCCGCTGCAACAGATTAAGAAAACAGGATGCAGAGGGGCTGAGTTAACATTTTATTTTGGGTTATTCAACTCATTCATTCTTAAAACCCCCTTAAGTTTCATTTTTGTATTTGGAATCATACATACAGGTTCAAACACACCAATTAGGAAATAACATCATGAACATCAGCTCAGTGATAAGCTCCCGAACCTGTCGACACATGGACTGCACTAGAATCGTGAGGCTGTGATGTGGTCTCTACCACTAAAATGCTTTAACTCCTGGAAAATGAGATGTGTGGGCGCTTTTTATTTTATATTCATCATATCCTACAGATTGTTGTTTGGACTTAGTCATGGGAAAATTAGTGGGAGCAGTCAACATGTCAAACAGGTTGCTTTGCGGCAGTGTGCACTTGTATTTTAGAGACTTCTTTTTTTTTTTCCAAGTGGTTTTGGCTGAGGCGTTGCATGTTTGTAGGATTATTCCCTCTGGTTTTTGCTTTTTTTTTCACACTCAAACTATTTTAAATTTGTGAAACTGTGGCAACAACGTGCTGTTCTTATAACAGAGGTGTTGAATATGAGGGGAGGAGAAGTTTCAAACCATCTTTCCCATCCATCATAACTGACAAGGATCACACCGCCCATAGTCTCTCTGCCCGGCTTTCTACCCCTATGCCCAAAAAGAGGAGCGATAAAAGCAAATGAAGTGGATTATCTGTGTTTGCCAACAACAATGTCATCGCTTCTGCACACAAATTGAGCTGGTAGCATGAAATGATACTCCTGAGACTGTGATACAATAACAGATTCTTCCTCTTCTTCTGATATGAGGTGCAACAATGTTTAATTTTCTTTTGGGGGATAAATACAGAGTTTTTGAATGGAATCATTTGGTAGATTAAACCCCAGTAGCTCATCTCTTGTATTAAACCACATGAGCCAACCTTCATTGATAACCCTGTTGCCAGTTCAGCGCTGTTCCTCTCTCTGACACTTTTTTTTTTTATAAGACACTGGCAAAAAATAAAAAGCTCTTTCTGATCTGATGGGTCCTACACATTTATTACCTGGCAGCTAGAAGAGTTGAATCACCAGATCCTGAAACAATACAAAAAAAAAAAGATCGATCGGATTAAATATTTCCTGTTTAAATCCTCATCCTGCGACAAATCAACAGCAATCACAACAGAGTTAATGTAACCACAGTGAAAATATATTCGCAAATATTTACAGATCAGAAGAAAATCACTTTTTTATACATATTCTACTTTTGAGAAGTAAAAATAACTGAAGGTCAGATATTAGGAGAGAAAAAATATTACCAACAGGCAGAAAGCTAACCGAAAAGAAGTGTGTTCGGACTGCGACTCTACCTTTTCCACTGGAGTTCATTGTTGCAGGCGTTAATTAACACACAAAGAGTAAATAGTTATATTTTTAAAGTATTTAGCGACGCAAAATCACGGGAGTTTAGCTAACATTGTTTACATCCTTTATATTTGGCGGGCTGCTCATCTTTCGCTTCCGCTAACGCTGCTAATAAGCAAGCTGTTCGGAGCGTCACTGCCCCCTACTGGCCTCACGCTGATACTGCTGCTACTTCTTCTTTCTTTGGCCACAGTAATTGATAGTAATTTGATTTCTATGTATAGATCAAACAATAAACTTCTTTATTTACCCGATTTAGTGACTGATGGTCCCCCATTTGAAGTAAAAAAAGAAAAAGGGGAGAAAAGGTAATTAGCCAATACCGTTCTAATTTAAAAGTGTGAAAGCGCTATTAGTCTGCTTTAAATCACTGTCGCCATTTCTCCTTTATATCTAGTTTGATTAGACGTTTTTTTTGTTTTTACTTTCACACTTTCCGTGATCTGTATTACTAATTTGTGATCTATTCTAATTCTCCTTGGAACTGCCAAGGAAAACGTATCTACCAGCTCATGTCAATGTACAGCTATATGTGTAAAAACGTACAAAAAAAGTTCTGAAATTTAATAATCAATAGTTTTCCACAAATATAAGATACTAATTATGAAATATTCCAATGATTATTTGTTCTAACGCAATTAAATGTCACATTACAGTAGCATACTTGGTTTATAGCGGACTAAGAATGTCAGAGATGTTTTGGAAATCTTCCAACACAGATATCCTCTGTACCAGTGGTTCCCAAACGTTCCACGTTGTGACCCAAATAATAAAAATGTCAATATGTCATGTTTATGATGACAACAGAATAAGCACTATAACAGCCAATGTATTGCACAATATTTTACTTTTGTTTATTTTATTATCTTGTATTTCTACACTGCTGATCCTTTCTCGTCATCTTTTTTGGAATTTAGATCAATTTCTGAAGACAACCTCATGACCCCTGAGTTACATATTCATGACCCCAAGTGGGGTCCTGACCCCAGCTTTGGGAACTACTGCTCTATAACACAATATCTGGCCATCTATCTGAATACATGCATTGATACTGCTTATAAATGTTGATTCTCAAAAAACTCCTGTTTCCTTTCAGCATTTAAAAATGATTTAATATGATTTGAAGTAGAACTGGTTGGCATATCACATTTAAAGAATGATTCGATTCTGATTTTCAAGAGTTAGAATCGTATTCAGTCTGTTCTAATTCGATACTTATATGGGTCAAAGCTATCGATAATTATCCTTTGAGCTGTTGTACCTTAATTATATGCCTTTAATTTAACACAGTTTACCGGGGGAAACTAACCCTTTCAGACCTAAGCCATAAAACGGCCAGCTGGACTTTTCCATTCCTATTTTAGCTGTAAAAAGCTTAAACAATATTAAACCATTAAATTAATTTTTGTACTAATCAGTTTAATCAGATTTTTAGGAATTTTTGATGTAGGATCTATTTTTTTGCAATAGCACTATTAGAAAGTGCATAAAAAAGTGTAACTAAACAAAAGGTGCAGTGTGGTCCTGCAGTATAGGTCAGGTTTTTTTTTATTTTAGAGGTGTGTTTTAGTTGTATTTATGTATGAAAATGTCAAATGTGTTTTCATTTGGTTGCAATTTCCACTCATTCCTTTTCTGGTTTGGAAATCTGATATTGTTGAAATTGTAATGCTCTGTTGGTAAAAAAAAAAAAAAAAGAAAAGAAGAAGAAGTTTCTGTGCTCACTCGATCAGATTAGGAGCGTTATATGTCTGAGTGATTTCCAGAATTAAAAGAACAGAATCAAGTTTATTGGAAAATGCACATATACTTTACACTATTATAAGAAATATGAGAGAATAAGCTGAACAACTGGTAGAATTTTGGAAATTAACAAAGCCTCAAATTTATAACTTTATAGCTAAGCAAATATGACCTAGAACCAAGAAATCAGAATCAAATGTAAAAAGAGTTCCAATGACAACATGTAATAAAAATGTTTTAATGTTTGTGAGCACTGTAGTGGGGACTCCACTTTTTATCAAACCAAATCCAACATGCAAAGATCAATGAACCACTGCACCACCGTGGCGATATTTAAAAAGAAATTCAATGTCCAAAACTTGCACCGCAGTGCATGCTGGTCCTGCACCAGTCTCTTTAGCCCCACAGTTCTTCCGTGTTGAATTTACAAAGGTCAAAAAACAATTATTAACATATAAAAAAATATATGAACACATATAAATGAATTAAACCAAGAAAAAAAGCTTACAAATTCAAAGTAATGAAAATAAGAATAAAATAAATATCTCCAACGAGCACTGCGCGGTTGAATCACCATGGAAGTTACCAAGAGACACGCCTAGTTGTGTCTATTACTACCTTGGAACGTATATCGTCTTTGGATGAGCTCTTTGATACGATTGGCTGTCTAACCAGGAAGCGCATTTGCTTTGAATGTTCGGCGGAATCTCATTGGTGCGCTTTATGACTTTTAAATTCTAAACGGCTGTGGATCCTCCAGCCACTGGAGAGGGTTTTTCAAAAAGGGATTAATCAGTATTTACTGGTGGTACGAAGTTTATGCATCCAGAAAAGGTCTTAACGTTTCAACCTGAGAGCCCGGTATTTTCAGGTAGGTGGTGAAACTTAAGTTATTGTTACTGTAGTGGGTGAAGGATCTGAGCTTTGTTTTTCTTAGTTTAACCTGATATGTAGTTGTTTTTTTTGTTTGTTCCGTTAACGGTTAGCTGTTAGCTTATAGCCAACTTTTCTTGACGCATTTTTGTTGTTGCTGTACAAGCTTTATCTAGTGCTGGAAACTTGAGTTAAACTCTAATATGCGTAAGTGGTTAAATCTAGCCAAATAATGTTTATTCTTTAATTCTGAACAATAACCCGAGGCTGTTTAGCTGATGGATCTGTGATTTACGGTAATTTTGGTCACATGCTAACAGTTGCATGACTTCACAAACCTTGCGCAGGCTTTCAGATTAATGAGCTGTGTGTTAAATTGTAATTGTGCCGTCCATACATTTTATTTTACCATTCCGTATCATACCAGTTATGAAAAGAGGATATTTTTATTTTTATTTTTTTACTGCGTATTAAGTATTGTTTCTGAGCTGGAGCTATTTTGGCTTGGCTCAGCTGCATGAAAAACGCTAAAATCGCCCATTGAGAGATCAAATAAAGATTTTAAAAATCACAAACTTGACAGTAGATATTTTGCATTTAGTGTAGAAATATCTAGTCCAGGTTTGAAGTGTCTGGGGTTTGTAGTTTTTAAAATAGAGCAGCTGCTCAGCGTTATTTAAAAAAGTGTATCCAGAATCCTGAACCAACTTAAAATAAATAACTTATGGTGCATATTAAACACAGAAGAACACGTTTAGTATGACTTATAAGTAAAGATCAGGGGGGGGAAACTACTAAGCAAGACTATTCAAGATTTATTCTTGTTAATAGTGTTGCAAGCTGTGTAGTTTCTGAAATCGAAAGTTGTCGGCATAATCTGTATAAAAACGTTAGCGCCATCTGTTGGTCACATCCCGACAGCGCACTGTGTTTTTTATACCTCAAAAATTAGTCTAATATTTTGCAAAACATGTTGGATTTATTTATTCAATTGCTGGGCTTCTTGTGTCTTGACATTGTCTTATACTTGATAGTTACCTTAGTTTTTTGTAAATGGGTGATACCAATTTGAAAACCATAGCATTAGACCTCTTTCTGCCATCACATAAAAACAATAGCTTTCCCCATCCTAACTTCATTATGTTTTTCTTATCCTGAAAGCATCTAGTCACAGATTGTGTTTTCCTTCCCGTTCTTAATAAGTGTGCAGCAAACACGGTAGTGGAGCTTGGAGTTTCTTAACTCTGGTGTGAGCTAAATGAGCGTTCTGCGCTTAGATAAATCTTATCATCTGCATGCAGCTTTCAGACCGAGGCCTCCTTCGGCATGCTGTCGAATCTCCCCTGCCCTGAAACGTCACCGTGTCTCTTCTTCCTCCGCTAACAGGATGAGCTCTGTCCAAGTGAACGATGAGAACTCTGGGGTCATCCCAGCGGGAAAGCACAGCAGCTTGTGTGAGGACATATTTTCGCTGGACCAGCCCACTGGGAGACCGTCTATCCTGCGTCAGACGGAGAACCTGCCCAGTAAGACCATGCCAAAGGGCGCTAAGGTATGGATCGGTTATAATTGGTTCTTATTCTGGATATTTGGATGTAAAATTATATATTTTTTTCTTTCTTTGAGATTCAGAAACCAGGTAGTTGTACCTCACTTACTAAGTGTCTTTGTTCAGGTCTGTTTTCAGACCCCCAGAAGAGACCCTGTGAGTAAAAGGATTATGTCACCCAGCAACTCCAGTATTATGTCCAGTGTGGACGAGAACACGAACGACATGGAGTCTCTTAACTTGAAAAAATCAGAGTAAGCTACATTAAGGGTGGGGAAAAAATGTATTCTCACAAGAAACTAGATTGTTTTAACGATTTTCACGTTTTTTTTGTTTGTTTTTTTACATGTAGCTTAGGCTTGGAAAAAAAGTTTAAGTTCACTCTACTATGAAGTATATTTAAGTATGTAGCAGTTTACTTCAGAAAATCTGTAAGGGTTCAAATATGTGGGAAGTAGAACATTCATAAAATTATGCATCTTTTCAATACTGTAGTGAATTAAAAATCTGCAATATTGAAGAATCTCAATTGAAATTTAATCGGCACTTACAAAATAATCAATTGAATCGGGAGAAAAGCATATTGTCTCAGCCCTACAAATTGGCACCTTTTTTTTTTTTAAACTAATAGTATTGATTGTGAATCGATTCTGAATCGAATCATGAGTTGTTGTAGGATTCACTTAACCTTGTTGGCTTGTTTTTTTGCAGCGTTTTACCCACTGAGCCTCCAAAACAAGGTAATTTATTTTTCATGTAATTTTTTTAGTTTATTTTCACCGTGGATGAACTAACCTAAGCTCTGTTTGCTCTCCCGGCAGAGCCATCGTCTTTCCCCGACGACGACATGCCGATTCAGAGCGGCGGCGGCTATCAGCTGGATTTTGACAACCTGGACGCCATCGATCCTTTTCAGGGTTCCTCAAAGATGGTCCTCTCCCCTGTGAGGCCTGCCGTAGGCGATCCCTGTGAGGTCCAGCAGACGGCCGCAGAGGACGCCCTCCCAGAACCAGGAGTCGAAGCCGCGCTAAGCGACACGCTGCCCTGCACATCGTCCGTGGAGAACTCGCTGGCCGACATCAGCTCCACGGAGAGCAGCGTGGTTGTTGTGAACGTGGCGAAGGTGCCTGCTATAGAAGAAGAAGAGGACATTTGCACGGCTACGGCTGATGAAAAGCAACCCACTGAGGCGTCTGCATGTACAGGTCAACAGGAAGCATCAGGAAGTTTCTCGGAAGATGTTCCTCTTCCAGTAAAGAGTGCCTATAACCTGGATTTTGACAACCTCGACGCAATCAATCCTTTCCAAATGGGGGGCTCTAAAATCCAGAATTCACCTGTTGTTGGGAGAAAGGTGCCAGACGGCGATCCGCCTGCAGAGGAGAAGAAACCCGCTGAAACTCCCAAGGAGGAGAAAGTCATACCCGTCCCGCTAGACGTGAAGCCCACAGAAACAGCAGAAGCGTCCGAATCGGACCCCGCCGACGCTCCGGTTCAAGAGGGGCCGATCAAACTCGAGTTCAACTTCGGCGATGGCAGTGAAGTCAAACGGAAACCGCCACCTAAGAGGCTTGGGAAAAGACCCACTGATGCTAAACGTAAAGAGGGAAAGCCGCCGTCCGATCCCAAACCAACCCAGGCGGCTGCTGCTGCGAAAGCCGGTCCCGTTGACGCTGCCGACGTTCCAACTCCCAAAGCTTCTTACTCCTTGGACTTTGACAAGTTCGATGATCCGTACTTTAATCCTTTTGGCACCAAAATGAGTATTACCAACTCTCCGAAGGGCAGCAGCGCACCCAGCCCCGTGCTCTCGGAAACGGCTCCCGCAGCACAAACCGAGGAGCCCGAGAAAGAGGAAGCTGCACCATCGGAGAAGTGAGTCAACCTTTTCATCAGAGTCTCTGGGCTTTATTTGTGGACAGAATTTCAGGTTTGGTTCTTTTTCCCTGCAGTGCCACAGAGATGTTGCCTCCTGTTGAGCCATGTCAACCATCGGTGAGCAGGAATCCAGTTTTACAGCTCTCAAAGGTTGCTGCTGTTCACATATTTACACACTGCTTAATTCTCCCGAAATGATAGATGGGGTCGGGGGATCATGTGGTTCTCGCTGAAAAGGAGCTGGAAGACGGAGGCGGGACCCAGGAACTCCAGTTTCTTCCTGAGCAGCCGTCTCAGCTAGACTTAAACGAAGAGTTTGTCCCTGGAACCACATGTGAGTCAACACCTGCTAGAAAGTAATTGGATCGGTAAATCTAGAGATGCTTTGCTTAATTTTTTTTACGGTTGTTCCTTTCCAGTTATGACCAACGACTTTGACGGGCAGATTGATTACCTGGAGCAGTTTGGCTCCAGCAATGTAAGAACTGCATTCATATTGTTGTAAAATTATTTTTTCACTTGGGAGGTATTTAAAAGTTTTATCCTTGTGATCAGTTTAAGGAGTCCGCACTGAGGAAACAGTCGTTGTACCTGAAGTTTGATCCTCTCCTGAGAGAGAGCCCGAAGAAGTCTGCAGGCCCTGCTGCTCAGTTACTCTCTGCTGCCCCTCCTGGACTGGCCTCAAGGTATAATTATACTCCTGTTTTCGTTTACTGAAATTACTTTTGTAGGTAGAGACTGGAGTGGGCCTTTGAATGCAGCACACCACCAACAAGCATTAAAAAAAATAAGCCGAACTATATAGTGTTTGGAGCATTGTTCACTTTAAGTGACAGTGTTTAGTTTTTGCAGTACATCTTTGTAAATAGCCAATAAAATATTATGTAATAATAATTACGTTAAGCACATTAATTGCAAAATATTGGCAATATTGTAAAATATGACTTTAAAAATCAGTTTTAAAATACATAGGCGCGGGTCGTCTTTTCAGGGGAAAGCCATATTAGATGACGTCTTTAATTCTACAAGAGCCCGGACGGACAAAGCGCACGGAACACGCCCGCTATTAAAACATTGATTTCCCCTCAAAATGCAAAAAAGTTTCACCATAATTACATTTTTAGCTCTTCGCTAGTTCCGAGCGATGAAAGACAGACTGATGTGCTCGTCATGTTGCTGCAAATAGATAATTCTCAGGGAATTGAGCGTTTGAAAACAGCACTAGTTGGACCTCCGTTGTTGAGTTTCTTACTCCAAGACACAGATACCGCATGCTTGTGATAATTTAGGTATGCACTGCCCCCTACTGGCCGGAAATTACACACTGTGCCTTTAACTAAGCTTGGATGGTAGATGTTGAAGTTAAACATGGCGTATTTGTCTCTGGCGTCAAACGTTGCTCTGTGTAGGAGAGCAGAGGAGGGTAGACGACCCAAAAGTTGTACTTGATTAGGAGTGGCACTACCTAGTGCTGCTACTAGGGATGCAAATAACAGTTTGTTTTCAAACTTGATACAATACCTGTGGATCCGTTTTGAGTGGAAATCCAGTCTGCTGCTCCCAAAACCTCGTCACCCACTTCTTAAAAAAAACAAATACATCTCAGAGCCAGCTCGTGTTTATACCATTTACTGAAAAATGAAATATGTGCAGTGACATAAAATGATGCATGAGCTTTATCCTTAAGTCCTAATAAATAAATAAAAATGGCTTCACTCTCCATCCTGTCCATCTGGAACATTTCTCTACTCTCTTCATAGGTCTACCCTCTTCCTCTTGTTAAAGAAAACATAATTTTAATCATCCATTCAAGAGTTCACACAAATAATACAGTTATTAACATTCCTTCTATAATTTTTGCATGTTTCCAAACATATATTTTAATAATTTCAAACCAATAAAAATGAAACGTGAAATGAAAAGTGTTTGGTAAAAAAATCTTCAGTAGGAGTGTCACCATCTCTTTTTTTAAATGATTAAAATCAATTGAAATTACACAACGACCCTGTGTATCGAAATCTAAAAGATGATTGCGATCACCTCCATGATATAGCGTCCCACTGGGACTTCATAGCAAAAGTTAGCAGGCAACTGTCTATTTTACTCAGATTTCCTCATCGCAAAGAACCACACATTGCATTTTCCCTAACAAGTATCTCTAACCAGTTCTTGTACAACTCACAACACCTGGTAATATTATTAACCGCTATATAACATAAGATTATCCCCGTGAACAGGGCATACGTCTACGGATCGCATTAGCTGACGTCAGCTAGTAGCTATTAGCTAAGCTACAGTTAAACCACGACTAAGAATGATGAAGAAGAAGCAGCGGGACCAAAGCTAAAGCCGCTCCTTCTATTCTCAAATCACCGGTGAGGAAATTTTGAGTTCCCTGTGAGTTAAGTCGACATTCTCGCTGTAAACAAGAGGACCACTGTTTGCTGCACGTTAGCCAGTTTCTCTGAGCCAGCCGGAGCTGAGAGTTGTTGCGCTGCAGTAATTAAAAAGAATCACTAGATGGCAGCCACCCTCTGTTACTAATCATTTCTGTTATTTATTTAAACAAGATTTTTACACTAATAAGTGTAACAATTTATTATAAATAAAATATCATAAGTAAATTATTTCAATTTGAGCATTAATGCCTAATGTGATACATTACATGAGAATAATGGAAATTGCATCACTTATGTCTTTTGAAATAAGATTTACTTTAAATAATTTAATGAATAAAACCAATGATCGTGGACTAGACTAGTCTAAAAATGGCATAGGACTCTGTACTGTAAGAAAAAAAAAGATGAATCGAAACGTGACCCTAAAATCGAAAATTGGATCGAATCGATGATTTGGAGAATCATGACACCCCTATTCTTCAATACTGAGTAACATCTGATCGGATGTTTTAAACTATGTCATTAGACAAACAAAAATAAAAAAGTCCTAGGCAAATTCTGAAATGAAAAAACTGATTTAACCAATTTAACCAGAAAGATTTTTTTTAAAGTCAACTTTTCAATATAATACCTATACTTAAATTGGGTATATATCTTAGAACAAGGTAACATATATTTTCAGTGACAATTTATGGTGTTTACTATATGTTTACTTGACCTCAAATTGCAACAAGGTCAATTATATTAGAAATCCTAGTTCCATACATCCTGCTGTATCTGTGTCTCACTCACCGCGGCTCACCACACAACACTGAAAAGTTGTAACACTGCATTTTAGAAGCTGATCCTACTTTGACCTAAACTGAGCAACATTTCGGACCCATGTTTTCTCTAATCTTGCTCCTCTGCGGCTCAGCATGCTGCAACGTTCCTTACCCCCGATTCACACCGGGAACAGAAGGGATGCGCCCAGTATGAATCAGTGGTCAACAAGCCGTCTGCAGCAGTGAAGCTCCTGCAGCTTCACTTCTGATGGCGTTTTCTTTGGTTTGTTTGGATCTGCCATGGCTCAAGTCTCAAAGCTGCAGGTATTTTTATATTTTTAGGTATCGCGTGGTTATTTCCCTTAGCATGTCATGTGTCTGCTGTAACATTAATGTTATAACTACAAATATATATATATATATATAATAACACAGTTTTGTTTTATAATTCATAAATGTTGACTAAGTGATTGTTTTAACGGTTAGTATTTTATATAGAAAATAATACTTAGAGAAAACACTTCCAGTTGGAAGTAACTGATGTATTTATTTGAGAAGCTGCAATTTATGGTTGATTCGATTAGTCGACTAATCAGCAAAATAATAGACAATTAGTCTATAAAATAATAGTTTGTGGTGGCCCTAGTTGGCTCTTTTTACTCTAGTAAAAGTAGTGATTCTTAAAGTGTAGCGTAAGTACTCTTAAAAGTTTATCTTTTCAAAAAGTTACTCAAGTAAATCTGAGTAACTAATTACTACCACTGAAACTTTTAGGACATGTCTTAGCTTCTTTATCCTCAAATGTAAGCACACTCTGACCGTCGGTCAGGCTTAAACAAGTCTGGAGTTTCGTAAAGAGAGAGCTGTAGGAACCAGGCCAGTTTGGTTTCTGTTGCTGTGAAAGATTCGGCTGCAGGAGTTGGAAATCATCATCATTCGTACTTTGAGCTTTGTCTTTCGTAGAAATAATAACACCACAGATGCTGTCTTTGAATCATGCGAGTGAAGATGGCAGCTTACATGTTGTAAAAATAAAAGAGAAAAATCAGCATTTCAAAGGATAATAAACTATATTGATGTTGGACTTTAAAGAGTAACTCACCGTCCACCATATTTGAAATCCACCCACACTATCAGTTACAAAAAATGCCTCAAATTTAGGCGTTGCCTGGGGGGAACACGGAGGGAGAGGCACGGTCGTGGTCTGCGCTGTGAACTGAAACGACTGCCTGCAGCTTCTATATTGGGACAGAGATCTCTCTGCGTCCTTTAGAGGGGAGAAACTAACGAGAGGAACGTTCTTTGCAGCAGACGATCTGCCCTGAGCCGTATTGCTTTGAGCTTGTTGCTCATCAGTTGAAAATTCCTTGCGGAGGTGTGGCTGAGACCAACGGGTATTTATACTCCACTGTCGTCAGAAATCCAAGCCGACATCAGTTATCCAGGCTGAGCAGGCAGCAAAGCTAGACTTCAAATTCAAGCGCAGTGTAAAATATTAACCAGAAGATGGCACTCCACTAACAGTTTTTGATACAAAATTAATATTTAACTAAAATGTACTAAAATACCTAAAAGAATGACCAGGCATTCACACGGCAAAATTGGATTACAGCTGGAATATGAGTGGAAAAGGAGCGGGTTTTTTTCTGGTGATCTGGCCAAATTAAGCTGGTTAATGTGAGCCAAGAGAAAACCAAACAATTAAATGGGTGGAAATAAGCTGGGAGAGTGAAACTTATTGTTTTTCTTCCTGATGCCGGACCTGAAGTAGATAGTTTTTGTGCTCAAAGTTTAGTTTCTTTTAAATCTCATTTTTTTCTTCCTTGTAGGCTCAATGATGCAGAAAAAGAGTCAAGAGAAGGCCCACAGAAGGACGTTCTCACACTGGTGGAGGATGCAGCGGCCCCAGTGAGTCTGAGCCTGAATCTGTCTCTGGTGTCGCGGCTCCCAACTGGTTTTCATCATGTTCGCCTGTGTCTCTCCAGCCTGACATCCTGCACAGTCTCATCCCTCCGTTCCCCGAACCCGCAGACGCCGAGGAGGCCATTATTGAAGTCCTGAAGTACAGCCAGAAGGACTTGGATGCCGCCATCTCCAGAGTGCAGGCAGAGGTAACGTCCTGCAACGTGGAAGCTACGTGTAGCTTACTGCGGATTAAATTTAAAGGTAATAAAAGTTATTCTGCTTTCTCAAACAGGCCCAGGAGAAAGAGGAGCAGTGGGGTGCCAAGTTTAGAAAACTGCAAGAAGACGGCCAAGAAATGAGGTGAGTTTGGATGAGTTTGAATGATTATTTGCTTCAATTTTTTGAACTGTTTTTGGCTTAGCATAGTTTTCTAATGCATTATAAACTCTTTTTTTATTAACATTTTCTCTCAGTTCTATGAAGAATTTGAATCTTCCGATGAATTTAAGGGAAATGGGAAAATGTGTTCAGATTTTACAGCATTGAGTGTTGGAGATTTTAAAGTGGTGCTAATTTAGTTTGCCTGAATATGTATATATAAATAAAAAGCCCCATCCTTACCAGTCTTTTCTCTTTTATTTTAATAGAACATGGTGGTTAAAGTGAACTAGCTGCACTCTAACGTCATATTAATGAGCATCCGTTATGGTTTTTCTGCTTCTCACAGGAAAGTAATCGCAGAATTCGAGCTGCTGATTGCAAATATGAATGGTGAGTTTATATAAACCGCAACTGATTTATTGCCGCATTTTTTTTTTTTTCAAAAGCCCTAAAAGTGTTTTTTTCTCCCTAAATTTTATTAGCCAGTCAAGAGAAGGAGAGGGAGGAGGCCAGTAAGAATCTCAACCAGGCTTTGAAGGAGAAGGAGCAGGTCTCCAGCGACCTGAATGCCATGGAGAGATCGTTTGGCGAGCTCTTCAAGAGACTCGAGAAGTACAAGGAGGTTGTGGAGGGTTACAAAAAGGTATGTTTTTGTGAGGAGAAACTCCTGCAAACTGACATCTGATCACAGCAACAAAAAACCCAATAAACATCTTTTTTTTTCTCTATTGCCAGAACGAAGAGACGCTGAAAGCCTGCGCGCAGGACTACTTGGCGAGGATGAAAAAGGGGGAGCAGCGCTACCAAGCGCTGAAGGCTCACGCAGAGGAGAAAATTAACCTGTAAGACACCAAACACCCCCACACACACACATATGTAGGTTAGCTTGTAGCTGTAGAGAGACTAAAGTTTATCTCGTCTTCAGCGCAAATGAGGAAATTGCAGAGGTTCGATCCAAATACAAGGCGGAGCTGTCGGCTCTTCAAGCCCAGCTGAGACGGGAGCAGCTGAAGATTCAGTCGTTGGAGAAGAGCCTTGATCAGAAGGTGGGTGTTAATCATTACAAAATTTGACGGATATACATATGTATAATTTCCAGCACTGAGTGAATTTATGTGCATGTTTTTGTTTCAGGAAAAAGAGGTGGAAGAGCTCACCAAGCTCTGCGATGAGCTGATATCCAAAGTCCAGAAAGGATGAGCTCCTCTGTATAAACGTATTCTCTGTGTGTTTCACTCGTGTAGTTTATTTCTGTGTTGTCAGTGTTTCTATAAACTGTATAATAAAGAGAATTTACCAGTTTTAATGATTTGCTTTCTTCAGGCTTCTACCACTAGAGGGCAGTGTTTAGCCGCATGGTAACAAATGTCTTGCGTTTTGAGGTTTTGAAGCGTTGGTTTTGGATGCAGATGAAGGATTGGAGCGTTGTTGTTTTTCCATGCTCTACTGTCATCCGCCTGGAGCCAACGCTCCTCTCCACGCTGCGGTTCCTGCACCTCAACACAAAGGTCCCCTTCTTTCCTGAGCAATCACAGGCTCCTGTCACATCACTCCCAGAGCGGGACAATGCGCTTCCTAAATGGTGAAAGGAAATCCTACCTAGATTGGAGCTGAATGAGGATGGGTGGGGGTAAAGAGTCACTTAATGGGGAGAAGATGCTAGTTGGGTCGGTGTAGTCTTGCAGGGGACACTGTGAGACTGTACGCTGTCTGTCCGACTCTTTTATCAGAGCCACTCTGTCCCTGAGCTGGCTGCACTCTGTGTCACCCTCAGACACTTTAACCTGCTCAAAGGGAGACAGGGGGTTGGCCTCTCCACCACCACCACCACCAGAATGCTCTCATTCTGTAGTCCGAACAAAGAGGAAAAGATTTGCAGAAATCCTGTTTTAAAGTTTGTCATTTGAAACTGTGCTGCAACTTTTAGATGCATACACTTCTCCAACACACCTGGATTAAAAGCATGACTCATCGCCAGGCTTCTGCAGATCTGAATGACCTCCCGATGTGGGGATTTGATTCAGGCGTTGTGGAGCGTCCAAAAGATGCAGGACGGTAGCTTCTGATGACTGGACTCCAGCCAACACCAGCATGTACAGGACTGCTGGCTTCATAGTTGTCTGACAGACACTCCACCCTCCGTGGGGGTCAGGGTCAAACTGCTAAAACTGAACATGGAAAATTTAGTGGAAGGAAAAAGGGGAAACCTTTTGAGGATTGTGAGGGTTTTTGTTCACAAGAAGTGGATTCGGAGCTTTAAGATTTGCATCCGTCCATCAGCTAATGGTCGTTCCTGGCCGAAAAAAAAAAAATGAATGGAAGTCAATGGAGCGATAGAAGTTGTTTTCTGGTCCGCTTTGTCTTACGTCCTGAATCACACGAATGTTGTACTTGCATTTAAATGATAACTAATGATGTACATTTCGACTGTCAAGTGTTTTGGGATTTATTTGTTAAAATTTCCCATTTAAAATGACTACAAATCAGAAGTCGCATATATATGATGCCATTTGGCTAACGGGAGCTAGCACTAGCTATAGCACGTAAAACACCTAGAGTTTGTAGAGCTTCTCCTCCATGCTGGGTCTCACTCCGCCGACTGCTTTACCCCCGACATAGCTCCTACTTTCCACATGGTCAGATTTATAGAGGTTTTCTCCGTGTTTACCGCTCTTTTATTCGTCTTGGAGGCTACGGCCCTCGCTCTCCTTCTTCTGCAGTTGTAGTCCGCTAAACATTTTCACACAAAACCTAAAGTAACTTTTGCCGCCGGTCGAAAATCAGCGTTTTCTCTGCATCAAAATTAATCGTTTTAAATTCTCGGACATCATTTGTTCGATCCACTACGCATTTCAAATTGGACCAGAAAATAACTTTCATCGCTCCAATGACTACAAGGGACACATAGAGTAGATGTGTGCATCTATTTATATTTGCACAACTAACACAATTAACAAAATGTCCTGTGAGACTTTGCTGCTCCATCAGACTGGATCAAACTACCTTTAAATTCACAGGTCGTCACCACGCTGGCTGCTAGCTAAAGCAGCTATGATCAACATGGAGTCAGTGGCACACACACATTTTTCCCCATCGAAATCAATACTAAATGAATAAAATACTGACGTTTAGATATTTGTTCTTTATGGCTATAAGTGACTTATTTGTAATTTAATCTTATTTACCCAGAAATTAAGGTTAATAAATAACTGATAAATAAAAGTACCTTACTTAGCTATTAGAAATCGTATTCTGTGTAGAATATTAATATATTTGGCCTGTGGCTCTATAATACATTTTTATTTTGGCGCTCTGAGGGAAAAGTTTAGGTACCCCTGATTTGGAGAGAATAATTAACCTAATAATCATGTTTTGGACCATGGAGGAAGCCAGAGAGAACTTATGTGTGATGCGGAGAACATGCATGCTCCATGCACAAAGACCCCAGATGTCTGTAATAGATGCAGGAGACATAACCTTGTTCTGAGTGCAGATACTGAACAACGCATGGAGAAGGTTCACAGTAGGACCAAATTAATGTTTTAAAAATCCTCTTTTATTGGATGCATAATATTCTAGTTTTCAAATCCAAGCTATATTTATCCATAATTATCAAAATTAAGAAAAAAAATGTGCAATCAATCTATATACAGAAAAAGTGTTTTTCCTTTTTGAGTCACAAGTAAAATTTTCAGATGAAACAAATTTAACCAGAGTACATTTTGGTAGACACCAACCCAACAGCGCATCCAGGAGGTAACAAGAGAACCCCAGAACGACATGCAAGCTACAGGCCTCAGTTGCTTAAGGTTAGACGTCATTATTCAACAATGAGAGAGAGAGGGCAAAACCAAAAACACTGCTGACTAAAAAGGACATAACAGTCTAGCATTTACCAAAAAAATATCCAGATGTTCTGAAATAATTTTTGGGAAAAAATGAATAAAACTCTGTGGACTGATCAGGAAAATATTGAGGTTTTTGGGGAGTGAGTCAAAAATGTTTTAGAATATACTCAAACATATTTCAAAAAACAATGTTCAGCCCAGAGGATGCCCTAGATTTATTTTTGTCCATCATTTTTTACTGATGGGGACAAAAAAAAGTTTTTTACCCATTAATTTTTTTAATAGTATTTTAAAATGCATTCAATAAATTTTTCTTTATTCATTTTAAATAATATTCAATCCAAAGAAGCGGAACAGAGAATTTCATACATATTAAACAATTGAACTTAAAGTGACAGTGTGTAGTTTTTGCAGTACATCTTTGAAAATAGCCTTTAAAATATTATGTAATAATTACGTAAAACACATTAATTGCAAAATATTGGCAATATTGTAAAATCTGAGTTTAAAAATCTGTTTTAAAATACATAGGCGTGGGTCCTCTTTTCAGGGGAAAGCCATATTAGATGACGTCTTTACTTCTACAAGAGCCCGGACGGACAAAGCGCACGGAACACGCTATTAAAACATTGATTTCCCATCAAAATGCAAAAAAGTTTCGCCATAAAAACATTTTTACCTCTTCGCTAGTTCCAAGCGATGAAAGAGAGACTGATGTGCTCGTCATGTTGCTGCAAATAGATAATTCTCAGGGAATTGAGCGTTTGAAAACAGCACTAGTTGGTCCTCCATTGTTGAGTTTCTTACTTGAAGACACAGATACCGCATGCTTGTGACAATTTAGGTATGAACTGCCCCCTACTGGCCGAAAATGACACACTGTGCCTTTAAATATTGATACCTGCTCTGGCATGAACACAGTCTCACATGCCGATCCTGCTCCACATGGAACTGAAATGTGCACCCATTTGTAAATAATCTAATAGTAGGATTGCTGCAGAGGTTCTAGTCATGAGGTTTTGTATTATTTGCCCTGAACAAATTACCTATCATGAGAGGTTTAGATATTCTTAAGGCTGAATCTGTGCTCCGCTGCTACACTGGAACTGAAATTAAGCGTCGCTTCAGCCACAGTTTTAAAATGCGAAAACCTTTCTCCAGCTGAAGCAATCAGAAGTCGCAAAAACTCTCTAACTGAACCCTTTCCTGGCATGTAAACTATTGTTTTCAGCGGGAGAAAAGCGAGCAGCAGGCGCTGGTCTTTCGCATGAATCAAGTTCTTTGGAGTGCGTCTAACCAGCCAAAGTCTGTCCAAAACCTCAGTAACTTTTCCACCTGCAGTCATCTCGCAGTGATAATGCTCGCATGGGAATCTTTTCTTTAACTGATTCAGTTACCTGGACTCCATGCATAAAGTTGTCAAATCTGCGCTTTTGAATCAAGTGGTCAGAAGTGAGAATATTTATCTTTAAAAGTGACGACGGCCTTCAAATGTTTGCATCACCGTTATAAAAATAGTCAAATATTGACAATATTCGGTTAGCGTGACGCCTGGTCCGGCCATCAGCTTGTGACCTTAAGATGTGGAGTGGCATAGTCAAAGTCTGGACTCATATCTAATTGAAATGCCATCACGTGACCTAATGCTCCTAGAATATAAATTAAATTAAATCCTTCAATATGACGGGATTAAAACAATTCTCAAAAATTCCTCCACAGGCATGTACATTTCCGATTAGATCGATCCAGGGTGTACTAACTCTGTCACACAGGATCAGGCTGGTTTGGATTGCTACAAAGGAAATCTTTGGCTGATCTAAAAAATGAGGTGTGACAAAAAGAGAGACATAAAAATAATTAGTTTTATTAAATGAACTTTTTGAAGATGCTCTAACTTAACTGAGATACACAAGTTTGTGCTGGCTAAAAGGTTATTCTAGATCATTTAATAAAACTAACATAACTTTAAGAAAATGCATACATGTTGGATTAAAATAAAGGATTCAAAGGGTACAATACACAAACAGTATACTTTATTAATATTACACAGATATGAAAAATGCCTTACTCTGAAAAATAAACCTTTGATACATTTTTAAGAAAATAAATTAAATATTCTGACTACAGCTTAATAAACTGTTGTTGGATAAGGAGGTGGTCTCTGCTGGTTCGTATTAACATGCTAACGACTAAAAATGGGAACCTACAGAAAGAAAGTGAAATAATAAGGTTACAGAACGGTTTACATGAAGGGTGGGAACTCGATCCCTCTACCCTTGCAGTCTTTGGCAACGTCTGCATGCCATAAGGAGCTACCGGGCTGTTCTGAAAAGGAACAGAAGAGTGGGATGGAGAACGGTAGAGTAGTGGTTGGCAGTCCTAACCAACAAACTTAAACAAACATAATGACAACCTGAGTCGGAGCGTTAAACCAGCCCTTCTGGGGAGATTTCGTACCCTTTTTAGGGATCCAAACATCCGTTTAGGAGAATCTTATCGGACAGATCAGAGAGCCGCGGCTGGACTCGCACCCGGTAAAAAAAACAAAAAACATGCACAACAAATGTCGTCGTGAAAGTGGTGTGAGCTTCTAACAGGTAGAAAAAAAAGCACCGAAAATGTGGAAGTTTGATTGGAAAAAAAACTGGCCATCGTCAGCTACGCACACACACCCCGAGTTTTCCAATCAATTGTTCTGGAAGGAGGATAGGTAGCGTCACAAGTTCAGCTGTGGGCTAACACTGGAAGTGGATGTGCTGGTGCTGGTGCACCTTCCCGTCCACGTGGGAGTGGGTGTGCGTGTGGATGTCCGTGTAGATTTTAGGGTAGATTTTCGGCGGGACGCTGGGCCCGGCACGGCCGAGGAGCAGCTGCTGCTGGGCCAGGTGCTCCTCATAGTCTTTGTCCGGGCTGGAGGAGCTGGATGACGGGGCGGGGAAGCCCCGGTCCCGCTCCCGATGCGGCGCCCGGTGGGAGCTGTGCGGCGGCTGAGGGGCCGGAGTGCTGGGAGGGGGGCAGTGCTTCCTGCTATGGCAGAACCACCGCAGGACCGTGATGAAGATGAAAACTATTCCAGCCGGGATGCCGATGATGACGGGCCAGGGAAAGGAGCTGGTGTTGGTTGGGAGCGGCGAGACGGGGGGCTTTGTGTCTGCAAAGAGAGGGACGACAAATAAGGAAGATCTCGACCTGTTTAATGAACTCAGGAACAAGGGGATACTTAAATGCTACCTGCAGTATGTATATTTTATATATTTAAAATGTACTAACTCGGATATTACGGGTTGAGGATTAATAAATGTTTCTTCCTCTCACTCCATTTTTAACTTTAAAGGGGACGTATCATGAAAATTTTACTTTTTCAGCCGTTAAATGAAGTGTATTGTGCATTCATATTTTTTAGGTCGTTCAGTTTTCTCGATTATCAATTACGTTTTTTTAACTATTACGTCACAGTACTTGCACTGGAACTGCTAAACCAGGTCAGATACTTCAGACTAAACATTGAGTGAATGCGCCATCTTTATTTCTCGTAGGCCTGGGCGGTATACCGGTTCATACCGAAAACCGGTGTTTATTTTCGTTATGATATGGATTTTTAAAATATCCCTATACCGGTGAATAGCTCGCACATCTTCCGGAATGTTTAATGAGCGGAAGTGTTTCAGCCAGGACCGATTTCACTGCTACGCGCTCTTCACCACAGTGTAGAAAATAAAGGTTTTAACTAAGTACAGCTGCTGGCAGCAGCGAAAAACACAAATCTGATGAAGTAATTCCAAAAAAGAGGATCCTCTTCTATAGTTCGAAAAGTTTATCGGCTTTAAAAGGTGAGACGAGAACTGAACGGCATATATTTTACAAAGGCTATTGAGAGTAACCAGTAGGGGGAAGTGTTGAGCGCTATTTGACCGTCTGTAGGTAAACACGGTCAACGGCGGGAAAACCAGTAGGAAAGAAATAAAAAATACAGGTAAATATGTTTTATATACCATTTACGATACTTCTGTCTTCTTTTTTTCTGTTGTTATCTGAATATTAACCGGCTAATAATCACCTACGGTCACCATGTTTATTTTACTTCTTCTTGGGCAAAATCCAATCTGAGTCTATACTCTGCCCCCTAGCGGGATTCTTCAGTACTACACGCAAAGCAATTAGAAGATGCAATTTGTTGCTTTCGCCAATGTGAGGTTTAAAAAAAATTATACATTCAGCCTTAGAACATCAAGAATGTCTACTAGGATTATAATAATTTTAATTATTTTCATATCATTCACCTGTGTCTGGAAAAAACAACATGAAGCAGTCCATATGGCAGTAAAATGGGCTATTTAAAGCACATTTTTAGAATCTTCAGTCTTATAAGATAATGTGGATATGAACGGTCTAGTATGGCAAAAAAAATACCATTAAATACCGTAACACAGTTATGTTTTTTCAAAATACCGTATGAAATACTATGAGAAAAATTTTGCCATACCGCCCACCCCTAATTTCTCGCCCCAAGTTTGTAGTCCACGATCAGTAATGCCGAAGGTACAAGCGGAAAAGTTAAGATGCTCTGTTGTTGGATTAGTAGCCGACACGATTCTTTATGCCGTCCTCCGGCATCCGAACCTTTTGCGAAGTGCCTGGATACGTTTTTCATCGTAGTTTAGTTTATCTGTGCGGAAATAATTTGTTGTTTGTGAGAAGGACGAGAGCTTCAGTAAACTCCGCCAGCATCAAAAAAGATTTCTTCAAATTACACTAGAATGAAGGCAAACGTTATTTTAGACATTCATTTATTGCCTCTTAGCTACTGTTTTGACAATGTTAGCATCGGATCTTCAGGTTATTTTAGCGCTATGTGCTATTTTAGCTCCCCGATGACACGCGTCTTTTAATAGTACTAACACAGAAACAATATTGGATTATTTTCACAATTTTATTCTAGGGGAACACATGATCCTAACACATTCAGTGACGTTAGCATAATGCTAGCAGTTATGCGGTAACAACCTCCGGGGCTTGTGTGAAATATCTGGTGTGAATCGGCGCTCTATAAATAAACTGAATAGAATTGAAGACATATTCCTCTCATTATAGTAACGTTACTATAATAACATGGTATCTGACAAGTATTTTGTATTAAAGTGTTTCTAATAACGCGTTTAGCATTATGTTCCTGTAAAATTGCTAATGTTTTTCTTTGGTGTTTTTTTTCCATGTAGTCTACTTGCTTTAACACACGATTGTCATTATTTAGTATAATCTTTTTCTGTTTATTTTAAGAAAAGCCTCTTTTTTTGTAGCTTTTAAAATACGCAGTATTGGTGGATTATTGATGATGTTTCTGATTCTTTGCTAAACATTACTATATTTCTAATGCGGTTTTGGACCATTAAACAGTCGTCTAAGGCTACTTTCACACTGCAGGTCTTAATGCTCAATTCCGATTTTTTGATCAAATCCGATTTTTTTGTATGGTTTGTTTACACCACAGATAAAATGCGACAGCAAACACGCTCCAGTGTGAACGTTTCACGGCTCCAAAGCACCCCGCATGCGCAGAAGAAGATGAGACGTCACCATACTACGTCAGACAACGCGCTCTGTTTACGGAAGTAAAAATGGCGGCTACAGATGTAAGCGTTTTTTCAGCAGCCTATCAATTCTTGCAGAGAGAGAAAGAATGACCACAAGAACAAGGAGAGCTCGTGCTTTAACAATGGCCTTCGTTTTTTTTTCTCCGGCGCTGATTATTGACGTCACTGACACGACACGTAAAAGACGGATTTAAAGCAACATGGCCGTTCAGACCTCAGCCGCTCCCAAAAACATCAGATATGTACCACATACTGAAGTGACCTGTGTCGGATTTGAAAAAAAATTGGATTCGTGCCGTTCAGACCGCCAGAAAAAGATGAGATTTGTTTCGCATAGGGACAAAAAAGTCGGATTTGACGCGCTTCCACCTGCAGTGTGAACGTAGCCTTTTACATAGTGTCGTGGAGTGTTGTATCTTTATCAAATTTTTAAAATGGCTGAAGGAGCGGGGCGGAGTTTTCAGCGCCCCCAGCTGGATTTAAAGAGATCGCACCAAAATGATTTGTTGTCTAGACTCCTCAGAGGAGCCTGTAAAGCTACAATAATGAAGAACTCACACCTAAGAAATGCAGTTTCCCTCTATATAGACCATAACTGAAGGAATTAGATGTAAAAAGGAAGAATTTAAATGCATGACATGTCCACTTAATGTTCAAGTGACTTTCTTACTATGGCGCACGTTTTAAGTCAAATTTTGACTTAATTGTACAGATATTGAGCCGTATATATTCTGTTACCACTTGCTCGAAATAAAAGTTCGAAATTGAAAATATCTGAAGCTTATTATCTAACTGTTTATTCTAGGCACACAGAAAACGAAGGCTTTAAATATGTTAAAATCAAAAGTCTTGCCCCATTATGGAAACACCCTGGGTAAGTAGTGTATAATTTGGCCCATCAGAGCGACTGCTGGGACAGGTCTAAAGCGCTCACCTGGCAGCACTGTCAGGAATGCGCTGCGGAAGCTGTAGCCCATGGTGTTGGCGCCTAAGCAGATGTACATGCCGGCGTCGTCCTCCTTGGCGCGGCTGATGAGCAGCTTGTTGAGGTAGGAGCCGTCGGGTCGGGACCACACCTCCCCCGTGGGCAGCACCACGAACCTGTGGTCCCCCACCTCGATGGTGGAGTTGTAGCGGCCCTCCTCGTGGGACTCCACACGCTTCAGCCACTGGATGACCGGCTTCACGTCGCTCCGCACTTTGCACTGGAGGGACGTGGTGCCGCCGTAGTCCACCGTGGTGTTGACGGGGTGCGTCCCCGTCAGAACCGGCTTTGAGCTCGTCCTCTCTGCACGGGACGCAAGGAGAGGAACCGTCACGAAATGTGTTTTTGGTGCAAAGCAGCCTCAAGCTAGGAGCTCGTAAATGAGAGTGAGGCAGGAACACCACATGTAACACAAGAAGTATGTGTGATTAGTTTCCTCTCCGTGCTCCTGGTTGTACAGCACGCCATTCTCAGGGGGCTGGAGGGGGGTTCTGGCAGACAGCTGGGCCTTAATTAGCTCCAGATTTACTGGATGCTCCCCTCCCCTCCCTGAACAAACAGCAGGGCACCGGCCCTCACTCCCTCAATGTGCTTCTCATGAACATAACTGCTGGGAGCACATTCACCCAGACCTACTGATCACAATCTGACTGCAGGAGAGGAAGTAAGGTTTGTCTTCAGAGTCAGACCTGCGATGGCGCTGATTTCAGTCAACTTCCTGCAGCTACAGAGCTCCACAAAAGTATTTCCACCCTTCGAACTCTTCCACTGTTTTTTCAACTGTTAAAAATGTGTGTAGCGTACATTTGTGTTCATCCCCTAACAGCACTAGAGTTGATGAAATTAATCTAATAACCGATGCCTCGTGATAGATAAATTAGAAGCAAACCATAATCGACTACTTATTTGTATATTATTTCTTATTTGATTCTAAAATAACACGAGAATCAAAGCAGAGCAGGTAGATCATCTGGTGTTCTTGCACAAAAACCTTCAATCTTCCAGATGTTACCTAATTATTATCATTTTCCAGTATCAAAGATTTTGTTAGCGTCTGCAGAGCAAAGTTTCTTTATGTTCTTCCATCCTCTCAAATGCAAACTAATGCTTGAATGTTTTTTTGGAGCTTTTTTGGAGGTACCATGTTGTGTTCAGATAAATGTTTAATAAAAAAAAGAAGATAACATCTGACACCATCTATTTATTTATGAATAGAAACCCAAATGAAATAATTGAATCCAATTGTGGGTCTTCTGAAGATTCACACCTCTAAACGGTATCACGGTTCAGCCGGTTTGGTGAGATACTCACGGATGACCTCGACCTTGTACGTGGCGTTGATCTCCCCCGCCCGGTTGGACACCCTGCAGGTGTATCTGCCGCTGTGCTCCGGCGCCACGTTCTTCAAACTCAGCGTCCACTTCCTCTGGCGCCCCTCGCCGACCTCCTGCTCCGTCAGAGGCCTGTCGTCCTTCAGCCACACGATGTCCGGCCGAGGGTTTCCGCTGGCCGAACACTTGAGGCGCACGGTGCTGCCCACGGGACACGCTATCACCCTCTTCCTCATCTTCTCAGGCTGCGTGAAGCGAGGGCGAGCTTTCGGAAGAAAGGGGAGGGAAAAACTTAATTTCACTGTGTCGGCAAAACCTTCGAAAGCATCTTTCAAACAATCATACTAGCTCATTGCTTTTAGTATTTTTCATTTCTGTGATAGCAATTTGATCACCAAAACAGCGCCTCGCCAAAGTTCTCACACCCTTTGTACTTTTCAGCTTTCGTCGCATTAAAATCACAAACTTTAATGTGTTTTAGCTGGACTTAATGGGTCAGAGTTTCTACAGGGTTCTTCTAGTTAACTTCATGTCTTTTTAAGACGTTTTTAAGACCATTCATATAAAAAATTAATATCTGCCCTACCGGCAGAGAAAAAAAATCCTCCAACTTCTGTTCATTTATTTCTAGGGATGCAATAATACCACTACTAGTATCGGCCCGATACCGCCTAATATACTCGTATCGGTATCGGCTAATGATAACCGATACCATGAACCGATACTTAAGATGTGGAAACGCAGCAATAATTTCACAGAAAATATTAGCAAATTCACTATCATTTGTTGTAACAAGCAGACAAGAAAATAAAACCTGATTCCCAATTGATAGCAATTTTTTTGGTATTTGGTATCGGTAAGTTCTCTGAGCCAAGTATCGGTATGGTATCGGTTTTGAAAAAAGTGGTATCGTTGCATCCCTAAAATTAACCGATACGATGAACTGATACTTTAAATCAGGTAACTCAGCAATAATTTCACCAACAAACTTTCTTTCCTTGAAATTTTAGTTTTTTGTCATTTTTATTAATATTTTATTTTTTAGCTAATTCACCATCATTTGTTGTAAGAAGCAGAGAAGAAATTAAAACCTATCTTCAAATTCTTTGCTTTTTTTTTTATTGAGGATTTTGACCTTCCAGTGGGCTTCTTTGCGTTCTCAATTATCGGTTCCGCTACTCTTTATTTATGCTGCATTATTTAATCAAAATAATTGTCCTTGACAAATTCAGCTTTTGAGGAAAAATACAATACAAAGAAGTTAAATGCAGCACAAATTTAAATACATAGATATCAAAATTCAAGACTTTTTAAAGTATTTTATAGTATTATTTCCTAATTCATAAATTCAATGCTTTTAAGAGCCTGTAAAGGTGAAGTAGTGCATCTTTTTTATCTGAAAGGTAAATTACTTATTGTTCTCCAACGTTAAATATGAAAAGTGTGGTGAGCATTTGCATTTAGTCCCTCTAAGTCAGAAACAGGGGGATATCTCTACAAGCGCAGCTCATCTGGAGATAGAATTGTTTGCCCTGCCATCTTTAACAGTGAATAAAGAGCGTCCTTGAACTAGATTTTCCTAGTCTTGACACAAATTCTAGATTTGGTTTAGGACTGGACTTTGACTAGGCCATTATATGTTTTAATCTTAACCAGTGTAAGTTTCTTCTCAAAAAAATGTAGGCAGTTTAGGTGGGCTTCCATGTCCTGGTCGATTTGCAGATTTTCAAAGCTTGTAATTTTGTTTTAGCACTTAATTCAGCTTTTATATTCTCCAGAAAATTCTTCTTGACCTTTCTGCTGAACTTCTTGGTCTCCATGATGGTGTTTGTTCACTAATCTTCTCTGAGGCCTTCACAGATGGACTCTGTTCAGTAATTTAGTTTAAATCTGAAGGAAGTTTGCTGCACTAGCTATTAAGGAATAAAATGCATGGCATGATTTTCAGATTTCGGATCCTAAATTTCACAAGCCTGCACCAAATCGATGCTGGTCTACCACATGAACTCCTGATAAAACCCATTAAAGTTTGTAGTTGGAAAGTGACAAAATGTGGAAAGGTTTTTGCAAGACAGTGCGGTTTGTTGAAAGCAGGATGGTGGACTTGGAGTTCTTACTCAGTTTGTCACCGCCTTGTTGCGGTTCTGCTCCAATCGGTGGTCCAGTGTTATCGAACTGAGAGTCATCTGCAAACACACGGGCACAGAAATCCATCAGCACCTGACTACGTGACCTTTATTCCTGCAACTATCAAACAATGTGAGTACAGTTTGTGCCCTTCAAAGAAACATTTGACCCTGTTATTGTTACAGCATCAAACTTTGCCTAGCAGAGCGTTTTAAGGCAATCTGTGCAGGCTGCGTGCTCGGATCACGCTCTGCTGCACTTGGAAGTAACATTATAGCGTTTAACTAAGCCCCGTTAGAGCAGACAGCTGTGGAGTTTAAGTCACTGACTGACATCATGCAGCCGAGCTAAAACCGGCCTTAAAGACATTATAATGACCGAAACCTAATCGACACTTTGTGATTTGCCCCGGATTTTCGGGTGAAGAGTTGCGGACAGAGATGCTAGGCAGAGGATTCCTCCACATTTACAGCGTTTCGTGGATTAATTGCGACGTTGCCAAACCATATCCACCTTCTGTGACTGATTTTAATTTCTGGCTTTGCTGTAGCCTCCTGAGTGATTCTTCCACATGCAGCCTGGCTCTGTAGATTCCCTCTCCTGGTTTGATTGGGCCAGGTAAAGGGGCCAGATGTGACTTCTAACCCCGCCGTCCTGTCTCCATCTGAGAACCCTGAAACAGTCAGAGCTCTCCTGGGTTCTCCGGGTACAGGCCCTCCTTTGTTTGTCCCCTGCAGCACTGATCCCAGCCATGATGTCATGGCTATTTGAAGGGGCTTTAACTGGCCAACGATAATAACCCAAGAAATATTTCTCTCTTGCTCACTTGGGCTCTCCACATTCCTACCAGTTCCTGAACCTCCCAATCCAAACAGATCCTGGTCCCGCACTGCCGGGATTTTCTTTCTGACTTATGTTCTTTTTTTTTTCTTCTTTGAATTTGTTTCCTCCCTGCCATTTTGTGATTTTAGGGAACAATCACACTCTTTATGCATCTGACTCATTAAAAGCCGTACCACTACTGTATAGATGTAGCTGTTTTAGAGTTTATTCTAGTGTGGTGGAGAGTTACCAAAAGCTGGAAAAAATCATCTGTGATCTGCTTCACAAATTAAGACGTTTTCAGCTTATTTCTCACACTTTGATTAGGCCTAAACAAATTTTAGGGTGATAAATAAGCAGAAAACTTGCTGATTAAAAATAATTAAAGTCTTTATTATCAAATTTGTAGGAATCAGAAGTCAGCACACATGAGCTGACTTCAGCGGACACATCAGCGCTCCTGACAGGGGAAAAAATTTATTTTTTTCTTTTACCTAAATGAAAAGAGAAACTTGGAAAAAGAAGAATTTTTGTCTTCTGGACACGGAATAGGGCTGGGTTGAAAACAAAAAAGTGAAAAATTAGAAAATTTCTAAGAATCGAACGGTTTGTTTAAAAATTTTTTATCCGTTTTATAGCTAAAATAGGAATTAAAAATCCAGACAGCTGTTTTCAGACTCAGTTCTGAAAGTGTTAATACAGTTTTTTCATGGTAAACTCTTACTCACAAAGTGTTAAGTCATTAAATTACAGGCATATAATTACGATAACAATTTCGAAAAAAACTTTTTTAACGGCTCATATTTATATCGAACTAGATCAGAGTAAATTGGATCAGGATAATCGATTGTAACTCATGAGAAACGGAATCGAATCAATTCTTGAATTTGAATCGATACCAGACCCCTAACACAGAGTATCTCCGACTTATAGGCCTGATTCAAGTGGTGAATTTTTTACCCAACCATGCGACTCTCTTAGAGAGATCAGCCCAAAAATGAATTCAACATTGAGGATGTGACATGATTTTATGCAATTTTGTCCATCATGTGCATGTTATTCTTAATTCTTAAATACTGTGTTTTATACCTTTCCACTTCTAAAGGTTTATATTTCTTGCCACTTTGCTGCTGTTACAACCAAATTTCCCCTTGTGGGACAATAAAGAATTATTCTATTCTATGCACTATACCATTAATGTAAAACCTGTGAATAAACAAAGTTTTGAAGTGGTATTAGTTGATAAAAGTCCAGGTGAACCGTCCAGTTGAGCTGATTTGGGACTAGTTGAGTCATTTGAAATGTTCTTAAATTATTTTTTCCTCACTTATATCTCACTATAGATCTATAGTTGGTCATTTCAACAACTAGCAACTGTTTTGTTGACGATGACAGACAAAATACTACACAAACAATACTTTTTTAAATGCTCTGCAATCTTCTACTCAAGTCAGACACTGTAAACAATGCAGGGCAGTTTCTCATTTACAAACAGTCAGAGCCAATAGAATCCCTGGGTGTTTATGAAAAATGACGTAGCCAGTCACAGCGAGACAAAAAAAGCCATACATAGACTAGAACATTATTGTAACTCAGGGACAATGGATTACAGAAGCGAAGTGGAAATATTTACTCAAACCCAATTTCGGCTTCATGATTTTTCGCCTAATTTTGCACTGAAAGGGTAAAAATTTATAATGTGTGTTTAGTGTCGGAACATTGATATTAAATATGCACGTATTGGTTATTGTGTAGCATGTGTCTGAAGTGATTTTGTCGGCAGATATGCTGGTTCCCTCTGCGTGCTTGAGTTGAGAACCTGCAGAACGTCATCAGGCAGGCGGTACCGTCCCCATCCTGTAGCTCTGAATGACGACCATCATGTGAAGTGAGGCAGAGTGGATTAAGTAGATGAAAGGTCAGCCTTGAGGTGTCACTATATACACCAGTGAACATTACAAGACTTGTGCTCCAAATGCGACCAAATCTAAGGCTGAAAATTGTTTACAAAAAAATGTTCCCCCTTTTTTTTCCCTATCCAACTGGAATTCCTTCACAACGTCCCTCCAGTGTTTGTGGTCTGACGCCATCCCTTCTCACTTCATTCACAAAACCAGCCACAGGAAATGGTTCCACCACACGCGCTCTCTGCTGGCTGAGTCCCAAGAAAGGGCTAGAGGAGAGTTTCTGGATCACAATGGGCTCCAGATGTGGTTTGGAGGGGACGCCGTAGACGTCCAGAGAAAGTTCAGCGCGGCGGCCCCCTTGCATCATCGCCACACGGTTCCAGCATGCGGTCAGCCGGACTTGGGGCGGCATCTCCAGGGAGTAAGAGGAAAAATGCCGGCGGCGGAACTGTGTGGCCTCTGCAGTATGCCATCATCCATGCAGACATAAGCGAAACTTCCAGCCCTGCAAATGTTAATACCGCAATCCCGTAATGATGCAGACATAGAACCGGATGCAGGGACTGTCGCATGCACTGGCCTCCCCTGGAAGGAAGGAGTCCTTCGGGGCTGATGGGGGCAGTTGTCAGGACACCCCATCCAAACAGGGCCCAAACAGCCAGCTGGAGGGATTGAGGAGGCGCCATGTTGCACTGACGGACCAGATTCCTCAGATAGTTCTCGGGAGGACAGATGGGAAGAGGGAAATCTCACCATCCTCCTTTGGTTGCTTCTCTGCTGGTACTGTTTGTAAAGAAATGCCGTTCAACCTCTTGAAGCGCTGCCAGGTTTTAGTCAGCCTGTCCACCCCACCCCCCAGCCCCTTCATCCTGACCGACTGCAGCTCTTTTTTTGTGATCCAGTAAAAACAAAGCGGCATGATGGATGCTGCGCTGGGAGCCGGCTACCCCTCATTTATGCAACTTCAAATAAATGAAACTCCTCTCAGATCTTCTGGAGCAACAAGCCGACAGTCGCAGCAGGCAGCTAAATTAATTAGCTGAGTCACAGTTAATAGAAAGTTTTGCTCATGATAATTGCTTGCCGACTAAAATCCTGGCAGTATTCTGACAACGAGGCCCCGTAATCTGATTAAAATGCAACCCAGCGAAAAACAAACGGCGAGGCGGCGGCCAGCCGCTACAACAGGATGACGGACATGAGAGCAGACGCACAGTCAAGACTGTGTTAGGACCGCTGTGCACTCATCACCGCGCCGGGATGAGGAGGAATTACAGATGAGAGGATCGGGATTAAGAGGGAGGCCAGAAAGCCTCACTACATCTCCTTAAAGGGCAAAAATTCTCCTGATAAAAAAACAAAAAAAAACTGCAGAACTCTGTTTCTCAGAAAGTCTTCAGATTAAATATGCGGTGCAGCTCGTTCCAAAGAAAACCAAAGAGTGTGAGAAGAGCCACGCACACAGTTGGGTCGGACCGATTCCCGCTGCAGCCTCGCCTTCATTACAGCAGATTTAGACTGACTGCACACCTTATATTTTCCTTTCAGCGGATCCATGAAGTTTTCCAGGACTGAGCTGCTCCTGCTGCAGATTTGGTGCAACTGTAGACAAAACATTATCCAGGAGGGGCTTGATTGAAACTATCTCGCCGTGATGTTCGGTGCCCATGACAGACTTGGTTTGAGCTCTACCTGTTTTTACACTGTGCGTTTGATGTTCTCCATGGTTTTTACAGCAGATTCAGTCTGACCATACTTACATTTATCCAGATTTAAAATGTAGACGATATGACATGATCATGAAGCTGTCCACAGCCTAACAACTGCATCCTGGTTGGTAATTTTAAAAGTCTGGAGGACTTAATTGGCTTCGGCTCCAGTCTCATCTAAGTGATGGGTTTCTTCTTAAATAGTTCCTACAGCTTTCCATCGAGAGCCTGACTCAGATTTTAGCCACATACAAGAGCTAAGAGCTAACATTGAAAAGCTTAATATGAATCACTGTCTTCATCACACTGATACCCGCCTTCTTTGTGATCTTAAAAGAACTGAAAGGGTGCTAAGTACAGCCGAATGCACCATCAGAACTACCGTCCCCAACAAGCAGAGTACCTTGCACATTTAAATCCATAATTTTATAATTGTTTAACCAGAGCTGCATCTGTTTTTACTAGTGATGTCAAACAACAAAAAAACGTAATCTAATTAATCACGATTAAATATCACTGAAAAAGTACAATTTTCGGTGTAGATGCAGGACACAACTGTATGATGTTGCTCTTTTTAATCAAAGGAAATACAGTTGAGATGCATGAAACTTTTGTTTTCAGCTCCACAATCACATTTACACGTGGCCCTTTTATCAAATTCATATTTTTAAACAGTTACCAAGTTACTAGTTAATTTTCTCTGAATGTAAACCTGACCATTTCCTTATTGATATTGGAAAACCCTGAGCATCCTCCTCATGGGACTATCCTACAACAATTGAGTGTTTTCAGTAGGGCTGGGTAAAAGATTCATCAATCTTTTGCAATTATTTGTTTCTCAATTCAATATCGATTCTTTAAAACCTATGATTCGATTAAGTCCTCCGGCCAGTGGCGGCGCTGTGGGCAACACTCTAGAGAGAGTGTTCGGCGTTGTACAACACATTTACAATATTGCACATTTTGTTCTGCTAAATAAACCATGATAGGAAATATGCTGGGGTCAATTTGTTCTTAAACATTGCTACTATTGAACAAATTATTTTAAAATATACTCCAGGTACTTAATTACTTGTGTATGTACTTAATATTGAATCAATATCGAAGCTCATAAATCAATATCGAATTGAATCGAAATCGAATTGAATTGTGAAATTCCTTACAATACCCAGCCCTAGTTTTCAGTCAAAGCCTTAAACAGTTTTACTGCAGCACAGACTGTTACAGGAGACACTTCATACACTCAGCCATTAGGATCTAAAACAACTCCTTGAAGAATTAAATAGCATGAGCTACACTTATTTTTAATCTGGGACCAATGGAGACATTATTTTCTTATCAACGTGAGCAAAATAGAGTTGAACTGAACCTTTACAAAACTCCCCGGGTCGTACTGTTATTATTTGTAGTCATCATGCAGCTGTGGTGTTGGTTAGCCTAGTTAGTTTCTTTTGTTAGCCAAGGCTTACCTGATGTTAAGTTATTACTGCAGATTGTTGCATTTTTAACAATCTCCTTGTTCCAATTGCTTCTTCTGATCGTTAACGACACCTGACAGCTTCTCTTTCTTCAAGAAATGACATATTGATAATCCCTCCATCTGGTCTGCGACTGCCATACTGTTGACGTAAGGAGCACTAAAGCTAGCGGCAGCTGAATTGTAGCTCAAGCAGGCCGACTCATCCTGTGTATGTGTTACTTCTACAAATGAATCAATCTGTGTTCATTTTGACAATCCTAGTTTTTACCAATTCGTACTTTACTTTTGAAACTTATCTTCTGTCTAAAGAATCTATTGTTCCTTTGCTTTCAGTGGTGGTCTGAACCGCATTTCTGTTCACTCATCATCATCATCTGCAAATGTTTCACTGATTCATTCAATTTATGTCTGAAGCAGGAGCAGAGCCTCCTTTATATTGCTATAAATCGCTCATATCAATTTAAAGTGACAGTGTGTAGTTTTTGCAGTACATCCTTGAAAATAGCCATTCAAATATTATGTAATAATAATTACGTAAAGCACGTTAATTGCAAAATATTGGCGATATTGTAAAATATCACTTTAAAATTCAGTTTTAAAATACATAGGGGCGGGTCCTCTTTTCAGGGGAAAGCCATATTAGATGACGTCTTTACTTCTACAAGAGCCCAGACGGACAAAGCGCACGGAACACGCCCGCTATTAAAACATTGATTTCCCCTCAAAATGCAAAAAAGTTTCGCCATAAATACATTTTTTACCTCTTCGCTAGTTCCAAGGGATGAAAGAGAGACTGATGTGCTCGTCATGTTGCTGCTAATAGATAATTCTCAGGGAATTGAGCGTTTGAAAACAGCACTAGTTGGACCTTCATTGTTGAGTTTCTTACTCCAAGACACAGATACCGCATGCTTGTGATAATTTAGGTATGCACTGCCTCCTACTGGCCGAAAATTACACACTGTGCCTTTAATTAAATATATAATTGCCATATGCAGAGGAAGACCCGTTTATGCAAATGTACCTGATCTCCAGATCCACTCAGTGGGCATTTCTACACATTTAAAAGAAGCCGCTAAAGAGCTGTTGTGAACCTGAGTGAATGGGTAAAACCCAAAGGGCGATGTCTGATACTGGTTAGCAGAGCTCTGTTGTTAACCCTGGCATTACAGTTGGCTCTCCTCCAACATCTCCAGCCTTTAATTTAAACACAATCAGCTGACACCCAGGCTTTGAACTGGCTTAAACCCAGCTCTTGCTGCAACATCCGCTGTTTTCTGCTCTTCTTCTGATGCACGGCCGTCACGAGGCCCGGGTGAAACTCCTCCTGTAAGATACAGGAGGCTCTGGGGCTAATTAGGCATCTTAGAGTAATTAGACTAAACACAGCCTTCACGCTCCACTCCACTCATTCATCATGCTGCGCCCCGGTGGAGAGGAAATGCACTGTATGCAGACTGGGTCAGGCTGTCGCTAATCCTGGAAGCTCTGCACAGAGCTCTGAGGCAAACCGCCACTTTAACACTGAATGTGGTTGTTATTGTGGACCTCCTGCCTGCACGGAGAGCAGCCTGGGGAAAAGGAAGAGTTTCAGATCCAACTGAGTCACAGAGGATGAAGCAGCATGAAACAATATCCCAGGCTGCTGTTGACTTTGGACAGAGGGGATCAGTCAGTAAAGCACCAGAAACATGGCTGATGCTGTCTTTAACCCGCAGCACGCTCCACAGATAAGATGTCAGGGCAGAGTTTACCCTTTTATTTACCGGAGGCAACTTGCTGCTGCATTTTAATAGGAGTCACCCACCGATGATGATCAGGGTGTAGTTGACGTTGACGCTCCCAAAGCCGTTGGTCGCCTGGCAGTTGAAGGTCCCAGCGTCATCTGCCTCCACCTCCTTGATCTTAAGGCCCATCCGGAGCACACGGAAGCGAATCAAGCCGCTGTGGATGCTGCGTCCATCTTTGGTCCATCGGATGAGGGGGGGCGGGTCTGCTTCCACGGGGCACGGCAGCTTGATTGCGCTTCCCAAGCGGGCCGTCTGTCTGTGGGTGACCCTGTCCGACACCCGAGGAGGTCCTGCGGAGAAAGGGAATAAAAACATACAACCACATGCTTAACATAGTAGAAACAAAAAAAATGACGCCTGAAAGTCATCCAAATCCTAAAGCAAGAAAATTATTATGAGACCATCACACCTCTGCCACCATATTTGAGTGTTGGAATTATGCTCTTTTTCTTCTGCTTTTACAGTAAATGTAATAACAAATACACAACTGCATTGCATTGTTCCTCATGTGCAAAAACAACACTGTACTGTATGATCAGAGTCAAAGGTAAGAGGTTGGACAAAAATTTTACCTCAAACACTTTCTATTTTACTCAAATTCTTTAAAAAAAAGTCACAATCTGCAAACCAGTATGACCTGAGGTAGGCAGATGATCTATTTAAGTGATTTGAGTTAAAAGACACAACTGAATATCACAAGTGTAGAATAAGCAGGAGATGTCAGTTAAAGTCTGAATAATGCCTGCCAGCAGACACATTCAGTATATATTAAAATAGTAATGTGCTGAGTATCAAGCCTTGGGGAACCCCGCAGCTGCGTCCATCAGTGACCATCAAAAGAATGGCTTAAACCACAGTAAACTCTGTGAGAGAGACACCCTGTCTACTCTTAGGACCTTGCTTAAAACGTTCCTTCTTGATGAAGCCTATACTTAAAAAATAGAGCAATGCGCATCAGTCATTGAATGAGTATTCGGGATTCCCACAGGTCACGAGATTCCTGCAGGATTCCCGTGGGACGGGAGTCAATTTCACTGTTGGTAACGTGATTTGGACGGGACAGGAAATAATCCACGGGATCGGACTGGAAACCGGAAATTATAATAAACATCTTTTTTTTTTTTTTACATTTATCTTGTCAGATATCAGGGAATTAGCTTTAAAAAATGACGCTGCGATGAGGTTGCAACAGACTGGCGTCCTGTTCAGAGTGTACCCTGCCTAACGCCTGATAATTGCTGGGATAGGCTCCAGCTGCCCCGTGACCCTGAATTGGATAAGCGGTTAAGAAGATGGATGGATGGATGGATGGATGGATGAGGTGCCAATGTGTGTGGTTATTAACTCCGCTGCAAAATGCAATTCCATCGGGTCTACTACACTGCACGCGCCAAAACTGAAACTGCTACGTTGTTGCTACACCACCTGGATAAACTGGTAGGCATATGATATCCGACTGAAAATGCAGAAGGCCCCCGCTGGTAGGTAAAATGAAAGTGCTGTGTCAAGAGTGTACAGATGGTGAGGAATTTTGAAGGAAAATGGACAACAGTGAAGACGATGAAAATGACCAAATTGCTGACACAGAGCTGACCAAAGTTAGCAGTTAGCCTTAGCATGCAGTTTTTAAGTGATAAAGTGGTCAGTAATACAACAGGAAGATCTGTATGCAACATAATAGTGAAAGCTATATTTAATGTGAATGCCTACAGCATTCACACTCATGTGTTCCTATTTCTATTTCTTGTTTCCTATTTCTTTATTCTTTATTCTACTTTCTTGTAGTTGCTTCTGTACGTTTTTTTGGCCTTCAAATACATTGGCATACTATTTAACTATTCTGCTCTTTCCGACTTATGCTATCTATAGCATTTATTCTTTTTATAATATTCCCCTTTTTCTGATTTTTTTTGCTTAAATTGAAATGAATGGAAAACCGCAAAAATTGAGCTATATCTCATCTGTTTTGAAAACCTAACTTCTTCCACATACTTCAACGTAGATGCACCATTCAAATTTGAAAACGTAGTGACACCCTTTAATTGTTATTGTACGTTTCGGCTTCTTCATCACTTTTACCATTTTCACACAATCATTCCTCAAGTTTTTGATCGGAAAATTATCAGATTTCAGAAATACCTGCGTTGCTATGGTTGCTAGGCAATTAAGCTAG